>JAFKAC010000034.1:0-638320 GCA_025766275.1 Lactarius indigo
TATCTTTCAACCCCTTCACATTTGTATAGCCTTTCTATATCTATTCATTCTATGTGAATATTACCCTCAATCAAATAATGATCACGACCACTGATTCCAACTCCTGGTAGTAGGACTTATTACAATTTCATCCAAACTCTCTAAACATCTTATTGACTTGTTTCACAATCAACAGACCATCAAGCATACCCCCACATCCATTCACTGAGTTCCTTTTGTCGTCCCTTGTATATCCATATTCCCTGTACTTCCTGTCACTAATATGTGTTACTATGAGGCATGTTTCGACTTGTGTGTGCTAAATCAAAAAGCGGACACCCCACTTCCAGCTGGTGCTGGTTGGACTATCAATTACGTCGGATTCTCCGACGTCGGCCGTGCCGGCTGAGTATGAATCACAGAAGATTCTCACCGTCAGCTGGGGGTATCATTACATAAGCCACCGCTGATCATTATGTGCGTGCGGACCCCTGGCAGTGTACAGCAGGAGTCTTAGCAAACTCAGAGCTTCGCACAAGCATTCACCAGCCACACAACAATGTGCACAGGTTCCCTGATTCAGCCACGATGCCACCTTTCTTTGTAAAGGCAACCTCTTATACAGCATCAATAGCAAGCGAGCTACGATCACACAGGCTCCCATGCCGAGCGTACACCTTTGTAACAACCAGCTGAGCTACAGACCGCGTTTCCCAGTTCCACAGCGACATGCACAACAGCAGCCATCAAGTTTTGTGAAGAGTATCCTGCATCAAGAGGTATCAAGCACAGCCCCGATTACAAGCACACCACAATCACGCGGCAGCTCATTGGTCGCCCACAGATTGGTGGACATTGCTTATCAACAGTAGCGATTGCAGGTTCTGTGACAGCATGCTGATGAACAGCACACAGAAGTAGCATACTCACAGTGGACTAAGAGGACTGTGGTGAGATAAGCTGGGTGGCTGGAAGCAGCACAGGGGTGTCAAGCAGAGTGAAGCAAAGTGGAAGTCTGGCACACAGAGCAGTGAGGAACTGATGATACATTAGAGAGGAGGAGACATACCTGGCACACAGAGCAGTGAGGAACTGATGTGGACCAGGAGCATACAAGCCTACTATTTATACTATACAGAGGAGTGACACTACTACAAGAGAAGTCATAGGGTCACACAGTACAAGGGACGTTGTTCTACATGTGGGACAAAGGAGTGTGTTAATGGAGAACAAGGAGCGCAAAACAAAGAGAGTCCAGACTAAGATGATATCATAGTGACATCACAATAAAGATAACGCTAGAAAGAGAACAAAGGAAAGAGTACAATGAAGAGTCCGGTGTAGTTCATATGATGTCATTGTACAGTGATGTCATAGAAGTCCTAGATTGTACAGATCAAATCAAATCTAATCTAAAGCGGTCCTAATTAATCTACAGCAGTCCATATCTGTAAGTCCGGTCCGTATGAGCCACTAAGTGCGCAAGGGTCACTTATCAACACATGCATGGAAGAATGCAACATGGCCCTTTCAAGAGCAGTACCCAGTGCGAAGAGGAACACAAGTGCGAGGTTCAGCAGCAGCAGCATGCGCACACAGACATCCACAGCCCATCGAAAGATTGGCAATGACTATCAGTACACAGGACAGCACTTATGGTAACCACAGCAATGTGCACAGACATGTGTAGCATCAGCAATCGTTCACAGCAACTAGGGCCAGCACACGTACTACCAGCTATCCCATGCCATTGTACACATTCCCACAGGTCTTCCATCAACACTCATTGCCTGTCAAAGTCAGCACAAGTGTCTACAAATCCCACGATGACAGCGCCCCACCTTCACAAAGAGCAGTCTCACATCAGCTGCAGTGCTCTTTGGCTGTGCAGCAATGTGCAAGGAAGAACGCAACGCAATCTAGGTGGGATCTGTTTGGCAGAGACAAGAGCACAAAGCAAAGGCTCCAGTGGCAGTGCCATGTATGCGCAAATACTCATGGACACGTGGCAAAGTGCGCAGTACCAGCAGACCGGTAGCAATGCGTGCCGAAGAGGGTCACAAGTCCAGCAGCAGTGCCTGTGCAGGCATCACACAGATTGTCGCGGCTTGCCCAGTGGTGCAGACCAGCCCCAGGCGTTGACTCAAACATTTTCGATACCATGGAGAATGTCATGCATTGACAGTAGCGATTGCAGGTTCCACAACAGCATGCATGGAGGAATATGACATAGTTCTTACAAGAATGACCCCAAGCATGGCGAGGAACACAAACACAAGGGCCCAACTGCAGTGACAAAAGCACCATGTGCATGGATGTTCGTGTCATGCTCGAAGACTAAGGTTGGCCACCCACATGTGCAACGTCGCTTACAGGTTATGTGGAAAGGCATGCAGAAGGTTGCAACCAGTCCATCAAGAGTGACTCTCGGCACAAGAACAGTGCAAGAACTCAGCCTCGGCGATAACAGTTCGCATGTGCGGATGTCTGCGGCCCATCAAAAAATTGGCAACAACTAACAGTACATGTGACAGCACTTACAACACATGCGGTGATGTGTGTGGTACTTGCAGAGCGACTTAATCAAGAACGGCATGCACTGGGAGTACAAGTGGGGCAGCAACAGCGACACTTACTTGCAGATGCCCATGGCACAGCAAGAGTTCGGCGATAGCATACCGCACCTGTGGTGACGTTTACAGGGCATGCAGCAACATACATGACACCAGTGGATCAGCAGCAACATACAGCAAGGAGTATTACCAGTCCGGTGGCAGCAACTGCACCAGCGTTGCATGTACATTTGCAGCTTGCACAGGAGTTCAGAGCAGTCTTAGGCATCAGTAGTCGTGTTTTCAAGTCTCACAAATGCATGTGCGACAAGAGCAACTTTGCAGTACCAAGAGCAGCAGTTCGGCTGAGTCCCTCAAGTGCAAGTGTATCAGTGACAGCACCACAATCACGCAACCTTTGGCGATTCGGCTGAGTGTCAAGGATGACACCATGTACCAGCACACACATTTGCAACTCCCGCGACAGCACACCCAGCGAACACGATTCAGCCCAAGACATCAGTACTACTGCATGAGGCAGTCTCAAGCACACAAGATACATCCAAGGGGATGACTGTTACTGACCCCTGTGCCACAAGCCGACCAAATTCCTGCGCACACTGGTGACTGAGGACAGTCAGGATCTCAGTTGGGAGTGGATAATACACCCAGCACATAGCTGGCCAGGTAAATTACTGTTTTTGGATCTGTCATCTTTTACTACCATCTTGCACTGCTCTGGCAGCCCGCACTTTCCCACACTTCAGCCAATATTGGGCACTTTTCCATCGCTCTGGCAGCCGACTTTCCCACGCTTCGGCCAATCTTGGGCATTGGCCCATTCCATTCCTTTTGCTTTGTGACCTCACTTGGTTGCCCTCTAGGGTCTACTTTATATTTAGATCAATACCTCTGTTTCCATGTATATAAACATCCTGTAACTACCCCTTTCCCCCAGTTAATCTTAGTCTGCTTTCCCTCAGAGCTTAGAGCTCTGAGGGTCCCAGTTCCCTTTGCTCGCTGTGTTCCCCTAAGTGCTGCACCATTGCATGCCCTTCAGTGCTTTAGAGTGACGTTTCCCCCGAATCGGCCAACTGCTGTACAAAGTAGCAGGTCCCGTGAAGGCCTGCACAATCGGCAATGCAGCTTCACACCTCCCTGAACCCAGGGTAGCTCGGGTTGTTTTGGGCAGTGTCCTGACATGTAGAGACAACCTAGCTCATCAGCAGGTGGTGGTGCTGGAGAGAACCATGGCTGAGGGAGTTGACGGTGAGGGCAGTTGTCATGGGCTCTCCTTCTTGACTTACTTGACGGACCAAGGGTATGGGACCGTCTTCGATGCCCATTGGCGGATGCGTCTGGTAGTCTCTGTCCACAGGGAGGGGTTTGGTTAGATGACATAAAAATTTAGGACTCACAATCGGCAAGCCCACTTATATATGGACATTATGGCATCGCTTAGCTGGGTGGACCCAAACCATGACTTTGAAAACTCACAGCACTATGGAAACCCGTGCATGTATCAGGTGGGACATAGTGGGAGAGGCTAGGATGTGAGCGTGTGAGCATGACAGCTGAGTTTGAGTGTCACGCTAGCCACAAACAAGCCTTGTTTGTTATTGGCACATCACAACTCTGCATCACAACTCCAACACTACCAATTTTGGAATATCAAGTACCCTTTTTCCCAACTGTCTACTGGACTTCTTAGTGCGTTGCATATTCCAGCTATTCTTAAACCGATCACTAACACAGATCCTTATATTCTGATCTACTTTTTTCTAGGTATTTTACCAGGTGCTGGCTTCCCACTTTGAACCACATCGAACCTTTTTTTATTCTAGGCTGCTGTGTGACACAAAACCATGGATACTCTGTTGATGTTGTGCAGCAATGGGTGACTGCTTGGCTTCAGGTGAGTGCCTTGCGTATTTTCATAACTGGTACCTCGATCGCTCACTCAGATCCATCTTTATGGGTATTTTACTGGGAAGTTTGGTCACTAGCAGATATTTTGCCGGGTGTGCTCTGGCTGGACTCAGAATTTCATGTTCAGCCATTATGGATGGCACATCAAACAAACTGTGTGCGCTCTGTTGGGTTTTTTGTGCACTCACAGTTGGCTTGAGTGCAGGTAAGTTCACTTTTACTTTTACTTTGTATTGTTTGTCTGACTAGTTTTTCTTGATGCCACGCTACTGCACAGGCGTACTTGGATGACACTGCCGTTCCTCAACTCCCGTCGCCAATCTACAAGTATTGTAGCCGCCATATTTTGACACCAAATCAATATAACTACCCTGCAATTTCTGTCGGCTGTCCATTTGATCACCATGACCAACCATTCAACTTTCAAAATACATGGTATATGAACCCCCCCTCCTTACACATGTTGACCGTTCCCACCTCTAGGTACCCCTAGCTGTCCCACCATGAATTGACTTCACAGCGCCTCCAAAAGCAGCTGATGTGAAGCATGCGGACAGTTCTTCATACACAAAGCTAGCCTCACCAAACACCTCCACAACAACTGCACCGCTGCTCACAATTGCTCAAGAGAACTTTGGAAGAATGGCCCTTCTAACATCAAAAAACTCAGAGTGTTGCTGTCATACTCCCGAAAGCAAGTATGTGAGGAGGTTCTGCCTCATGCTAGTGATGGCCACAGACTACAGGCTGAGCAATCAGTTCCCCCCTCTGCAGATACTTGTGACTTTGAGTTGGCTCAGTTGGTATGTATACTACTTGTCATTAATTCAGATCTGGCTGATACACATATTTCTTCCAGGATGTAGAGATTGGTGATGCTGTCTCGGTGTCAGCAGAGCCACTCTCTTCCCGACGGGTCCACTGGCCAACCTGGAAAGTCCTAGAGAATGCCCCAGTCAAACCCCCATTGTCTAGTGCTGCCAGCAACAATGGGTGATCATCTCCTATTGATGGCAACAAAAGACATGAGTCCCTTATTGAGAATGTCCCCCACTTCACTTTTGTGCCCGCAAATCGGTTTGGTCTTGTACAAGAATACCAACGATCTACGGCCGTCATCATCTCTGAAGATACACGAAACCCCCTTGCCGTGGACCCCTCCCTATCTTGTCCAAAACCTGACAGGGAAGTCTCTGACATCATCTACCCTTATCCGAATATTAGTTCATTTTTATTCAACCTCACCTGGAGGCAGATGCAGGGCATTGTCTCTTCCTCAGACTGGGCTTCCGTGGTCAAAGTGCTCCTTGATGAACGCTTTGAGAGTAAGAAACTGGACGGTGTTGACTTTGCAGCAATCGAAAGAGTGATAGCCATGGATATTCAGTCACCATGGGGTGGCAATGGATGGCGACGCAATACTATCATCATTGAGGTCCCAACTGGAAAAAAACCGACAGCAGCTTCACACCACATGGAGGCAAATGCACATGCATGCAGCCAACGATACGATGAGGTAGACCCTGATGGTGATCCCTTTCCTGCATACAAAGTCCCTGTCCACAACATCCGCACTCACTCTCTCATGCAAACCATGTTGGAAACTATTTAAGAGGGAAGAAATTCTGTGGAGCTGCACTGGTATGGCCATAAAGAAGTCTGGCAGCCACCCTATCGTGATACACCCCTGGAGCATGTCTGGGGAGAGCTATACTCCTCTGACACATTCCTGGCTGCTGAACACGACCTTATTAGTGCCCATCTGGACTCAGTGCACCCTTGTGTCATAGCTGCATTCATGATATGGTCTGACTCCACATATCTCACACAATTCAGGCAAGCAAAGGCATGGCCGATTTACGCCTACTTTGGTAATCAGTCAAAGTATACTCAGTGCAAGCCTTCTACACATTCTGCTCAAGTGGTTGGTTATGTCCCTCTGGTGAGTGATCGTTTACTTTTTTTTTTTTAAAAAAAACACTGAAACTGTTCAGCTCCCCAACTCCTTTGCAGAGGAGGTACAAAGTCATGGCGTCTCACCGACACCAGCACTCCTTGCCCACTGTCGTCACAAACTATTTCATGGGGTCTGGCGGCTCTTATTAGATGCTGAGTTCTGCAAAACTTATGAGCACAGCATTACTGTTACCTGTGCTGACCATGTTGTCCGTCAAGTCTTTCCCCGAATATTCATGTACTCGGCCAATTACCCTGAAAAGTATGTAGCACAATAACTCAAAGCAACATCCCCATCGTGACTCCAGATACACAGAGTCTTGATTGCAACAATCTGTGATATGGGACGGTGCCCATGTTCACAGTGCATGATCAAGAAGGAAGAATTCCATGCTCTTGGAACAACAACTGATGCAGACTCTCATCGAACGAATATCAGACAGGACAATGAAACATTCCGAGCCACTGTACAAAAAGCATGCGATAACATCTACCAAAGGGGTTATGCACTTGGCAGTGAGCCTAGTGTTGAGTGGCTCCTCAGAGAGCACTCTCTCATTCCGACATTGGTAAGTCATATTTTGGTGCGTAAGTGATTTCAAGCTAATTTCTACTCTAGAACATATTTTCCCACTCACTCAAGGAGTTCGACTTCGACATCTTCCGTACACTTGTCATTGATATCATGCACAAGTTCAAACTGGGGGTTTGGAAAGCCCTACTCACCCATCTAGTTAGGATTCTGTATTCATGTGGTGCAAATATTGTGCAGGAATTCAATCATCAGTGCATACTCTTTTTTTGACTGTGGCACTGCAGCACGTTCACCCCATAACAGCTTCCAGCAAATATCATCATTTGGTGCATCTACAATCCATTGATTCACGCACAACATTGCAGACATAAAGAAACTTGCTGCCCAGGATTTTGAGGACATCCTTCAGGTGAGCTTGGCTTGCAGTGTAACCTGGTGTTGTTCTATCTACTCACATGGGACGTGTTCCAGTGCTGCATCCCTTGCTTTGAAGGGTTACTGCCTGTGCCACACATTGACTCAGTTCTGAGTCTTCTATACCTCGTGTCGTATTGGCATTCCCTCACCAAGCTGTGGATCCATATAGAGACAACCCTCAAGGTTCTTGATAATGTCACAGTGCTTTTTGCAAAAGTGCTTTGCCACTTCACGGAGGTGACTTGCCCATGTTTCAACACGGTTGAGACCAACCATGAGTACAATGCAAGACGCTGGGCGGCAGAACAGAGGATGTCTTGCCAATGTGCCAATGCTGTGCTCTCTGCCAGCACTGGTGGGAAGCGGCCTAAGACCTTCAACCTATCAACGTATAAGCTACATGCGCTTGGGGACTATGTCGAAACTATCAAGATGTTCGGTACTACTGACTTGTACAGTACCCAGATTGTGCGCTTCAAAGGCCTTGTATGCATTTGAAAAGCTACTAATGAATTTTCAATTTTGTCCCAACAGGGTGAACTGGAGCATTGCAACATCAAGAGATGATACATGCACACTAATAAGCAATGTTTTATTGACCAAATGATTAATAGAGACGTGGTTGAACAGGTCCACGAATGGATGAATGACAAAATGGTTGCGGCTGAAGCTGAGGCAGAGACCCCTTGTGTCAACCCTCGTGTGAAGGACCTTCCCGGGAATTGGTATCATTGCCCAGGATCAATCTAATAAATTGTACCTCCCACAGTTTCTCAACGAGCCCAAAAATGCCGTTGAACCTGCTTTTAAGGTAAGTACCAGGGTGCAGAATGAGAATGTATTCCGATACTAACTAGCTACGCAAGGACTTTCATAACAGCCTGCTATCACACCTCCTAGCCTGTCATCTCCACCAGGTCACTGTCAGCAACAAGCCCAAATATACAAGTACAGAGCTTGCGAATGTGAAGATCCAGCACAACACAATTCTCTCGCATGCGACCACAACATTCAACTACACAACATATGACATAACCCAAGACTGCAACTCAATCAACTGCAACACATCACACCATGATGTCATGCTAAGGGCTTGCAATGATGCTCACCACCCCTTCTGGTATGCGTGGGTTTTGGGTATATACCATGCAAACATATATTTTGGTCCAAATTTCTGCAGTCAACCAGAACGTGTCGACTTCTTGTTCATATGATGGTTTGGACATGAACCCGACTGGCAAGGGGGACCTGGGACCTGTAGACTGGACAGGATCAGCTGGGTTCCAGAAAACAATCCGTCAGGTACATTTGGCTTCCTCAATCCAGCATGTGTGATTTTCAAGCTTGCCATTTGATACCAGCATTTTCCTGCGGAAAAATGACACAGTTACTGTCACCATCCCAGGCACGGGACTTTGTGACGGGAGATTGGGTCAATTACTATGTCTCAAGGTACATATGAACTTGAACTAATCCTTCAATATGTTTGCTAACGTATATACCACCCAGGTTCGTAGATAGAGACATGATGATGCAATACCTTGGTTGGGGTATCGGTCACCACAACCCCCCTGATTTTGCTCATGAAGCAAATGCGCTTATTGCTTCAACATCTGACAGGGAACTTGACAACCCAGCAAACGCCCAAACTGATCAAACGGAAATTGAAATCACCAAGGGGAATGAAATAGAGGATGGAGACTGATCAAGCATTGGCTCAGTGTCACGCCACTGCCGGGGCGTGCATTCATTCTGTAACTGATCCTGCCTGAGGCAAAGGACTCAGAGTTGGACCCCCACTGAGTGGATGGGCTCCTAAGTTCTGATACAATTGCCACTGTCAACTGGACAGTGACAAAGGTCCTCTTGTTCAAGCACAAGAGCTAGGCTATAGAGAAGAGGGCTGTGATAGAGAAGAGAGGATTGTACTGAGGGACAAGACAGTAGATTGACAAAGCCAAAGCTAAGGAAATACAGGGCGTGTTACAGGGTTTATATAGCTAGTGTCTGGGATGCCAGCGAGGCAGTACAAATGCCAGCACAGCGGATGCCAGCGAAGCAAATGCCAGCAGAATGAAGAAGTGAAGAAATGGAAAAGAAGGGAGAGAAGAGAAGGGTATAGGGCGTTTGTGACACTCAGACAGTGCGGATGATGGCAGTGTTCACAGTGAGCTTGACGTAGCCATGTATGACTACTGAGTTTACATATTGAGTGTTGAATGCTGGGATGGACAAAAATGACAATACTGGGGTATGCAAGTATGTACTTGATGGTGTTCGCACAAGCTTGAGAAGGTGGGATGGAGGCATAGTGTTGCCACCACCAGGCCTAGCCTGTATATGTCACAACAGTGCTGTAATTCCATTACAATCAACATCGCTGTGTACAAATGTTACAGGCAGAAAGAACATTACATATCGTGGCTGTGTATAATATATTGTGGTTGTGTCAGTTGTACAGAATGAACGCAGTAGTCATTAGGGCACCATGGTGGAGCCCCAACCAGCGAGACCGGTCATAGGTGTTATGGTATGGATGAAATACTTGTGAGGTAACACAGTTATTATAGTGGTATTGCAGCGCAAGTACAAAGATTGCACAGCTGTGAGGTCCGTCACGATCAACGTAATGCGTTACACTGTGCTATGACACTCTTGAGAAATTGGCGACAGTATTGTGTTTGGGTCACAAGTGTGCACAGACCATTATTAGCTAAGCATCCTATATATATAAGGACTGCTGTTTCTGCCTTCACACTTCAGAGTTCCTTCTACCTCTGAAGTGTAAGTTCCTTCTTTCTACCTTACTTCTTTCACCTCTACTTGTCTGTTTCTAGGTGTGTAGTGATGGTATTAGAGTTCCTTCTACCTCTGAAGTAACTTGTCTGTCTCTAGCTGTTCAAGCTTATCCTTTGCTTGTTAGTTGTGCACTTCAACAGAACGTGCATCATCCCCTCACAAAGGCCAAATTCCTGGAAAGGATCAGAAAGGCAGCTCATGCAGCCGGTCTGGAGCCCCTACAAGGGCATGGCATTTGAATCAGCTCACTCTCAAATACCTCCTTCGTGGGGTCCCTTTCAACGTCGTTAAAGCCATGGGGCGCTGGGCCAGCGACTCTTTCCTCCTTTACCTCAGAAAACACACTGTCATCATAGCTGTTACGCCCTAGCAGGGGCGTGGGTTCTAAAGGTTCTGAATCACACAAGTATCAAGCGAAGACCTCTGTTGTCTTATTGCTATGAAATACAAGTGATAAAAGTGTGGCACAAGGTGCAGCACTACTCTGTAATGTAGGACTCCTCGTCCGAAGTGTCTGACACTTCTCTACACTTGATCTTGCTAGTGCACAGAGTATAACAGGTGTAACGCGTTGATATAGTTCAACTGCAAAGACTTCGAAGTGTCCTGGTTAGGGACTGAGGTAGGGGATGCACAAGAAGAGAGGGATAAGGCGAGGTCACACCAAAGTACGGAGGCAAGGTTGCTAGATTGCAAACGAAGCCAAGTCTGGCTTCCTACGGTCTATGGTACAGGTTTATATAGGACAGGGTTCCAAACAACATGAACACAAGTCCACACAATATCAAAGAGACTACGGAGTAAACAGAAGTTCGGATCAAAGAAACAGCGCCACTAGTAACAGTAGCTCCTTTGGTAACAAGGTATAGTACAGAAAGGGGAAGGCAGGGTGGAGACATACTGTGACTTAGGTCCGAAGCGTCGGATCATAACAATAGCACCATACATCCAATCTGCCCCTGCCCTTCATGAAAATGTCATCCGATACACCATGCTGCCAGTGCACTAGTTGTACCAGCCTGGTTGCTGATGACTTCCACAGGGTAAGCAAACCTCTCTATTGCTTCCTAACTAAGGGGTTCCAAGTCTTACTCGCTGCGTCATCGATTCCTTCAGGTTGGATGTCATGACCTCGCCTCAGCCACATGAACTCTCCTTTTCGATCGAGGAGCGCTTCAAGCTTTCACCCGATCTTTTACACATCATCTGTTGTCTCTCTGCTGAGCCCATTGTACATAACTTCTACACATGAGTCCAGTGGTTTTGCCCAAGGGGTCGTGGAAGTGTAGTTAGATATAGGGGGTACAAAAATCTCATAAGGCCAATGGGGAAAGGGGGGTAGGTATTTACATAAGCGAGCGCCTATCCAAATATGGTATTACATTCTTGCACCTACTAAATACAGCAATTGGCTTGGTAATTCACTGCTACCTTTTGCTGTCTGGCCCCAACTCTCCCAGCCTGTCCTCAGGCTCTCCATCTTCAGTGATCTGAGTCTTGCCTCATTTTGACGCTCTCTTCTCTCCACCCCCATCAACTACTCCTTTTCTCTCTCACAGACAATAGTAGACTTTTTCCTTTAGATTTCGGACTTTTGAGTGCAGTGAGCCTAATCTCTTGTGTTCCCCAATGTGTCCCAATTGCACGCGGCCTTAGAGATTTGAACCCAACACATTCCCAACTATGGCGGTTACCTCTGTGAGGTTTCGTACCATGCAGAAGCGTGCGCGACCATTTGCAACCACCCTCATTCCATGGGCTCTGTAGCCCACCATTTCTGTTTCTGACCTGTCCGCACTTGTATGCGGCCCTAGCCCTTGTACAATGAGGTGTACATGATCTCTGTGGGTCCATATACGACAGATCGTGCCCCGCGGAAGCCCGCACAACACCTGGCAATGCTTCAGACACCACCAAATCTTGCATGTGTTGCAAGACCATTTCCTCTTCAAACAATCTCTTTCATGTGTTAACTGTCCCATTTACCGATTCCATCACCAATTAATGCACTCTTCTCACCCATGCAGTCATGAGTACTAGTAGGAATAGATTAATGTATAAATTGTTCTTCACATTCGCCAGATTTGGCTAGAGTAGAGTTAGCGCCCCATAGGCGCTGGTAAATAAAAATCTGCCAAGGGTCCGCTATACCCCCCCTATGCTCCTAACCAGGGTATGGGTGCTTAAAATCCCGTGACCCCCTTGGTTTTGCCTACATAATACAGAACAATGTTATTGTCTCACCAGCAGCCCCGCCGTTCTGTGTTGCACCTCCTAAAATATACTCCGTGCTCTACTCCGCGCGACAAGGGACACTCATTGTAGAAGCTGAACAGAGACTCACAAAGAATGAGGGTGTGGAGAGGTGGGTGAGGAATAGGATTTGACTTTTCACAGAGAACGGACAGTCCGGTCCGGTCTTGCCATGTTTGGGGATGCTGATTAAGCAGTGACTGATGGACAGAGCGGCACAGTGAGTGTGGCTTACTCAGTATTCAATACAACTCAAAGAGCACGTTGTGAAGATGTCATCTGCGGCGACCTCAAGAGACTCACTTGAGTCGATGGACAATATGTGAGTGACTGATTTGAAGGAAAAGGAGACATGGGCTGCTGAGCACTGTATGTACAGTAGCAACAAGAGCACAGACATTGATCTGGCGAACGCGGAAGACAAGAAGATGTCGTCGGGCCCAACTGACATCACAGAGATCCCAGATGAGCTGAGTGTAGAGGCTGATGACAGGATCAAGCAATCGGAAGTGCTGAACATGATTATCGCGAGCAACTATGAAGTTGATGGAAACATCGACAACTTCAACAACAAGGAAGTGAAGAGAATTGATTTATCAGAGCTGAAGAAGTTGTATGAGAGGAAAAGCACGAACGCGGTGAAGCTGCTATCGAGACGGAACAGGATCAAGATCGACGAGGAATTCTGCGTCGAAGCGAGGTCGGGAAACGTCGGGATAAGGACGAATAAAACGATGATCGATTACCACCTGACAATCGGGAATCGTATTGGGCTATCAGCGATACTTCCGAACGTCGCAACTCGCACCGATTCTCATTCGAACTGGACTTGGGGAAGCCATATCGGGAGTTCAAGGGAAAGCACGCGATGGTGGGATTTGACACGAAAGGTCGGTTCCTATTCATTGGGCGGGCGATGAACGAGGACGTGTTCGTGGCGATGGCACCGAACGAGTTCCTACGAGGAAAGACGGCACCGCCAGGGCCTGGGCACTCGACAGGAGGGTCGTTACTATCTAGACGGCACTATCGTCAAATGGTAATGATGTTCGCACACTTCCTGGAAAGAATACCAGACCGGGCATACATGAACGTGGAAGAGGTATACGAGCAAAACCTAGAAAACGAGGAAGCGGAATGGGACAAAATAACAAACATCTTGTACGTGAACACATGCAGTACGAGGAGTACGATATAACAGTGGGAGGAAACTGACGACGCGATGAACGGGACAGAGAGGAACCGACGATTAGGCTGAACTTCGAAGACGCTCAGAAACTTGACTCGCTGATGGCGAACGGGTACAAGGAGTGGGTGGAGAAGGCACCGGACAGCTGGAAGTTAGATGGGTTCCTGAAACGGCACTCACCAATCGTGGTGACGTCGCGGTACGGGCAAAACGCGGCGATCGCGCTTGCGGGAAACGAAGATAACGAAGCAGAAAGCTGGGACACGGAAAGAGACTATTCGAAAATATCATATGTCACTTTCGCGCTAGCAACGTCGATCGAGTAAGTACCCCCGTGATTAAGAGTGGATCAAAATGACTGAGCAGAGAGGATGGCTGCGACGAAACGACGCAGGTGCTTCCACATACATGAATGGGAAACGATCGCGACAGAAACGATAAGAGAGAAGTACGGGGCGAACATCTACGACAAGCAAGACAAACGGGGAAGACAGCGGGTGAAAATAGAAACGTGTCCGATGGTGAACGAAGACGGGGACGAGGTGGCAATTTTCGACCGTGATGGGAAACGGATACCGCGGAGACGAGCTCTTGTGGACCCGGATGAGCCGGATTGCGGAGTACTAATGAATCTTGAGAAGATACACTCACTATTCAACCCTGATCAAGGATACTCTGCAGACGCGGACGAGTTATTTGGACAAGATCTTACGAAATATGACATCATCAACGTAGACGTGTACCCTCTTGGATTCCTACGGACGGCAGGCAATGTGCAGGCATCAGGGATACCGCCATGCTTTTACCGGGCGATCGCAGAAATCAACAAATCGGTGTGTAAAGAGGAAGACGAATCATCGAGCGAGTCTAGCTGGGAAGGATCAGAGGAAGGTGGCAACATGCGGAGCAGAGGCGGAAGATCTGCTGTGAAGCCAGTGTCATCACAATTCTACAACTACATCTCACACCGTGTAGCAACACGAGCAGGAAGGCTTGACTCGCAGCAAGGGACAGTAACAGCAGCACTTGCTGGAGCATTCGCGCAGACAGACAAGGAGAAAGCGACAGCAAAAAAGAAACAGGCTTACTGTGACCAAGCTCTGCCATCGGACCGGTTCCACACAAGAATCGACCGCAAGGACTGCCCAACATGCTGCCGTGCTGAGCTAGTCTACAGTGTGGACGTAAGAGCTCTGAGATCACCATCTGGAAAGTACGCCCGACGTGCCACCGCCACGACGACTAACTAACACAGGACCAATCGATTAAAGGTTTATATTCAAAAAGATCATAGTACCTCTTGCGAGGGTATGGAGACAGCCAGATGTCCGGAAAGTAATCAAACAGCACATAATTGTGCTCAAGCCGAATGTGAGTCGATGCTCGCTATGATAGAAGAATTGATAGAAGAGAGAACAACATGTATTCTAGGCATTCCCATCACTATATGATTGGGTTTCATACCCGATCACACTGCTCATCAAGTTGATCTATGACGTGGAGAGGAAGAGAATATGCAAGGGTCTAACGCCTTGCCACATGCACATCGAATTGGTTGCGGCATTAGAACGAGCACTGTGCTTCTGCCATACTGGAAATGCTGCTGTGTTGGCAACCAGTCTGATGGGTCCTCTCGGGTTGAGCAAAGGAGCTCTTAAAGATGGGTTTCCAATGCTACAAGACTTGTTCAAACATCCCACGATCGGGCAGGCAATGGAGCATGGTCTTGTGATCGCTCATCGAAAATGGCCACTGAAAAATGGATATCCTGCCGTGGCATCTAAGAAAGCTCAAGTTCTATCATATTCTATGAGACATTTCCATGTAAGCCCATAATATTCTATCTTCTATCTTTTCTTTTCACCAGGTATATGGACTATCACTCATACGCGGCACCCTTTGGGTCTGAAATCGACCTCAGAAGGTGCCGCGTATAATGAGATTGATTATACGCGGCGCCTTTTTGATCTGAAATCAACTTCAAAAGGTGCCGCGTATAATGGTATCGAATATACGCGGCACCTTTTGAAGTTGATTTCAGATCAAAAGGGCGCCGCGTATAATGAGATTGATTATACGCGGCACCTTTTTGATCTGAAATCAACTTCAAAAGGTGCCGCGTATAATGAGATTGATTATACGCGGCACCTTTTTGATCTGAAATCAACTTCAAAAGGTGCCGCGTATATTCGATACCATTATACGCGGCACCTTTTGAAGTTGATTTCAGATCAAAAGGGCGCCGCGTATAATCAATCTCATTATACGCGGCACCTTTTGAAGTTGATTTCAGATCAAAAGGGCGCCGCGTATAATCAATCTCATTATACGCGGCACCTTTTGAAGTTGATTTCAGATCAAAAAGGTGCCGCGTATAATGAGATCGGATATACGCGGCACCCTTTGAGGTTGATTTCAGATCAAAAGGCGCCGCGTATAATCAATCTCATTATACGCGGCACCTTCTGAAGTTGATTTCAGATCAAAAAGGCGCCGCGTATAATCAATCTCATTATACGCGGCACCTTTTGAAGTTGATTTCAGATCAAAAGGGCGCCGCGTATAATGAGATCGGATATACGCGGCACCCTTTGAGGTTGATTTCAGATCAAAAAGGCGCCGCGTATAATCAATCTCATTATACGCGGCACCTTTTGAAGTTGATTTCAGATCAAAAAGGTGCCGCGTATAATGAGATCGGATATACGCGGCACCCTTTGGGTATGAAATCGACCTCAAAAGGTGCCGCGTATATTCAGATTCATTACATACTTACCTCTTTATTTATTTGGCTTTTCCATGTCCTTTCTACATTATTGCTCATTTCTTCTTAGTCTTATCAGGCAAAGTTTCGCATCCAACACTCTTTTCATGTCGACCCTCCAAACGTCTACCCTGGTGTAGAATCCTCATTCGCTAATAGGGCAATGCGCATAGTCGAAATCGCTCTCACTGGCTTATTAGATGACACAAAACAGTTGGTCATGGATGGCGTCCGTGCAGATATAGCAGCCCGTATTTCCCAAGCCCCATCAGAAGACTCCAGGAACACCGCAGAACTCCTTGGAAGAGACAGGGAGAAACACTTGAAGAAATGGCTTTCTCTCGACAATCCTCTCTCATATTCCCCACACGATCATCACCAAACATATCAGCTTCTTCTTCAGGCTGTCGTACACGACCCACACTCCATTTCCCATGGTCTTCCCAATCTTCAGGCACATGCAATGACCCTCACCGCCTTCGTCCAACATCTCCTCGCCATGTCTTCCCCTCATTCTCCCTCCCTCGTAGCTGCTCCTGTCCAGACAAACGGCTCCTTTCTTCCTCTTCTTATCGAGGCACATCGCAGCCTCCATCGCCTATCTCAAGAATCAGATCTCGATGCACGCGACTCCTTTGCTCACAACCTCTTCCTCAGGGGGGTCCGTTATCTTCGCATATCCTTCGTTCCTTCTCACAGGCCTAGGTCCTCTACCGCCGGTGCATCTCCGAGGAAGCCTGTCTTTGACTCCTGGGCACATTTGGGCCTCAAGGACGCTGCCTCTATTCCTTCCATTCCTTCCCCTCCCGGTCTTCCTTTGCCATCTCTCCATTTCGCCACAGTCGCTCTTAATCACGCCCTTTCCAATGATTCAACCGTCCAATGGTTTGCTAATGCCCTCTCCCTCGATGCCCTTCAATCTGTCCTCAACAAAACTTCCCTCCCTCACGACTTTGTCACTCCTTCTCTCTCTCATGTCCCTTATATCGATGACACCTACTCCTGGGTTAGGCAGGTCTACAACGGTTCCGATCACTTGCATCACCTTGCTTTGCTCGTCGCTATCATCGCTTCCTCCCTCCTCCCAAACCTTTTCATGCCCCTCGACGTTTCCAGACATCGCTTCGCCAACGCACTCTCTTACCAACAAGTTCGCAACGTTTACAGCCAAATCGATTGGGTCTCTAGAAACAAGAAGGGCATGTCAGACAGGTCCATCTTTATAGCAATGATTACTTCCTTTATCATCGCTCTTTATGACCCATCTAGCCCCCTTCGAACACACATGAGCAAATCACCTAGGCGTGGCCTCGGCGACGATTGGACTAAGAAACATTGTTCGTCCTTTTCTTCCTTTTTTTCTTATCTTATTTTCTTCTTTTTAGCTGTTAAAGGCGTCACCGTTTCCCTTCTTATTCGCCTCGGCGCCGTGTGGGGGAAGGGACCTGGTGCTTTTGATAAGGGTTCTTTTTCCTCTGATTGGGGTTGCCATTCCCCAGACGTCATCCACACTTTATATACTTCTCTCCTTCACAT
Organism: Lactarius indigo; assembly: GCA_025766275.1. Lineage (NCBI taxonomy): Eukaryota > Fungi > Basidiomycota > Agaricomycetes > Russulales > Russulaceae > Lactarius > Lactarius indigo. The sequence continues at coordinate 17,910 of JAFKAC010000034.1, forward strand.
ACTTGCAAGGGACGACCCTTTCGTTCCCTTTGATGCTCTTTCTCTCCTTATAGGTGACAGAAATGCTCGCATCTTCTGTCACACTACTCTTGGTTTTTCCTCTAGACCTCCTCTCCAATGACCCCTTTTCGTCCTTTATGTACCATCTGTTGACCAATTTCCACAAATATACTTGCCATCCCTCTTGTCCTCTCTATCTGTCTGCTTTTTCACACTTCAAACATCTTCCTTCTCCTCCCACCCATTCCCTCTTGCCATCTCTAACATAGAAGACATCCACAGACATCCACACCTGACATCATCATCTCACGCTATATCTACCCTCACTTTTGATTATGTAAGCATCCCTTTTTCATTCACTCACCCCACCCTCTACTCCAAAATACATACCTATAAATCCACTACACCACCATATTTCATCAACCTATATCAACTCACTTACAACCTGCTAATCCAACCTTAAATGCTTCCTTTTCATTCAACTCATCCACCACAGTCACAACATCATCAACTCTACTTCAACTATAATCCTGGAAGGCTACACACACAAACATCCTACCAAAAGCTCAACTCTTACATGTTCCCCAACACATACCCCATCACCTGCTCCATCCCTGTAATCCCATTGCAATTGTTACCTCAACCTCAGCTTTCAAAGCACCAATGGTCTAACCCAAATAGGGGCACTCAAACATCCTTCTAACCATATGCCTCAAAGGCAAGTAATATGCTCCCATCCACTTCAGCTCAAAGCCTACAGACAATCTCTGCCCAATCTCAGAGATGAACAGTTCACAATGAAGAACAACTAACAATTCAAGAAGACCAACATGGCATATCTTGGTCTTTCCAGTACACCTTAAATACAAGTAACGTCAGACTAAAAACTGCCACCTAAGTAGCATCCAATCAATCGTGTAAGTATCCCAAACCCTAGTACAACTACTACTAGCTCAAGTCATCACTATCGTACATCTGATATATCCACACTGAGTCCATGACAGATTAACTACTCACAATCCCAGCTACAATCAATAAGTGAGAGTTCATCCCCAAAACACCCAAAATATAACAATCCCTCCTTTTCCTCAAGTTATCAGACCAACAATACAACACAACAAAGAAGAGACAGCAGTACATCCCATGCTTCAACACCACCAAGAGCACCTTGCCTCCCCATCAGCTAACTTCTCACACCTCTGCAGTCATATCGTCTTCTGTGCTGGTGTGATGTCGCCCACTTCCATGTGACTTCTGACTAAGGGTTTGTGATGGCAGTGAAAGATGGGCAAGACAATTCTGTGATTCCAGTCACAAACTCACTGTTTAAATACATTTCGACTACACACTTGTGCATCACCCTGATGTGGCCTACTCCTATCTTACAAGGATCCATCTGACACATTCAGTAGAAGACAATCTCAGAATACCTTCAATATTCAAGCTTGCATGTTGCTTTCATAATACAGAGGGGTCACAAGACTATCATGAGTCATGCTGACTCATTCCGTTCACAACACTGGCTTCCTGTCATGTGGCAGTTAACAGCCAAGTTAGATCAGCACTGTGTGTGTCATGGTCACGTGACATCATCACATCACATCACGCAATGCACAGTGAAGTATAGACCCTCAAAGTTTTGCAGAAGTATCAGTCTTGTCAAAGCACGCCTTATGGTGCTCATATCACAAATCGTCCACATAGCAGTAGTTAGTGACGTGGCTTGTAGAAAACGGCCCCCGAAAACCCCAGTCTGTGTGAGTATAAGACATAGTGCATCGAGTAGCACAAATGCTTGTCTACTCTTAGTTCTTGAATACCAAGTAGTATCCTGTTGAAACCCGCTCACTTGTGAACTCCTTGAGTGACACAAGTACCCCAAACTTGACTTGCTTGAGAATAGCGAGTTCCGACTCTACCCAAACATCAAGCTCAGCTCCGTTGAAAACCCATACGTGTCATGAACGCCTCATGTTCTTCTGTTCTTCCTCCTCCCTTCTTTTTCTCCTTCGCTACTTTGACTTGCTGGCATCTGCTTTGCTGGCACCCGCTTTGCTGGCACTTGCCTTGTTGGCATTGTACTGCCTCGCTGGCATCCCCGAACGCTAGCTATATAAACCCTGTAGTATACTCTGTATTTCCTTAGCTTTGGCTTCGTCAATATACTGTCTAGTCCCCTCAGTACTTTCCTTTCATCTCTATCACAGCCCTCTTCTCTGAAGCCTTGTTGCCTTGAGCTATATCAAGGAACACCCATCAGACTTAGACGCCGTTCTGCCCAGCAGCGGGTCGACTCAGTATCCTTTGCCTAAGGTAGGACCTGTTACAGACCAGACGCACACCCCGACAGTGGCGTGACAGTACGGTCCCTCGGAACTGTAACAGTGTGCAACGACTCCTAAGGTCTTCTATATAAACCCCTATGCTGAGGTCTGAAAGGTCTGAAAGGCACTCCTGCAGCTTCATACCTAGTCACTGAGGTTGGACACTGGACAACCTCCCTGGCCTAAGTCCAACACTTGGAGTTGAGTTGCTAATGGACCAGCGCTAGGGCCTGAGTTCAAAGGTCATGTGCCACTGGGCCAACTAGTAAGGCATGAAGGGTTATTGTTATGCCCTACCAGGGACATGGGTTCTAAAGGTTCTCAGTCACACAGGTATTAAGTGAAGATGTCTGTTGTCTTATTGCTATGAAATACAATGCCTTGTTCTCTTTACACACTCTCCTTTGTCCTGTTGTAGAACAATGTGTCCCTTGAACTTTGTGATATTCTGTTACTTACCTTGTTGTTACAATACAGACTCTGACTCATGATCATATGACTCATGGCTGGTTATGACTATGGCCCAACAGTAGTATTAGTCATGGACTCTTATATCGTATCAGTCAGCTTCTTTCTTTACTTTACCTTTCCATCCCTGACATCCCACAAGACCTGTACAATAACACAGACTTTACAATTACCTGGTTCCTATCACACACCCTGCTTATCAGCGATCTCTTGTGATAAAGCTTGACATGTGCTAGTTTCCATCCCATTCCCACTCACATGTGAACCCATGTGATTTGCCCTTGTTCCATATACTGTTGTGCTTTGTTCTCCCTGTGTGTCTCCCTTTATCCCTCAATCTGGCAATGGTGCCATCTGTTTGCAGCGACCATACAGCCTTACCCATATTTAAACCTAGCACTACCTAGCTTGTACAGTAGACTAGACTTCTTGTGTAATAACGACACTCATCTAACACGGAACACCTCTGCGCTTTTCCCTGTCTTGTGAACCCCATTCTGCTAGGTTTTCACGCCTTAGCCCTTCTCTATAGTCCAAGTGACTTACATCCTTGTGACTCTTATGCACCATTCTACTGAAGTCAAGCCTTCGAGCTTGTACTCTCGTGTCTTGACTAACTTGGTACAGGTCATACCTAATGCCCCTGTAGTGGCGTTATGTTACGGTTTTCGCATCGGACCCTTACTGTACCGGTTGTGGCTACGGCTGTAAGGTATATTAGTCACGGACTCGGGGTTTATGGTAGGAGTTAGGCGTTGAGGGATGACTCGATCCTAGTACAGGTAGTAGTAGTATTAGGATTGCGGTACTTACGCGATACGTTGGACGCTACGTTACGGTGACTCATAGCAGCGCTTGAAAGCCTGCTCTTCTTGTATTTAAGGTAGCTGCGGAAGACCAAGATGCGCTATCTTGGTCTTCTTCAATCGTCACTTCTAGTCTCTTTCATTCTCATCTCTAAAGCCGTGCCTCCCATCTAGGGAAGTGCCTCGTCCAAGATCCTAGTGTCTGCGTACATCTAGAACCGCCTTCGAAGCCATACGCCTTTGCGCGTGATTAGCTAAGTCATAGGAGTCGCCTTAATCGAGCTCAAGTCGAGCTAACGTCGTGACGGCGTTACATTAAGACCAAGATATTCATTGTGGCGACTGTCAACACCAGAGAACAGTGGACGAATTTCCGTCCTTATCATCTAGACCGAAGAGGAGACCGTAACGTACCAACCCAATTCCTAGGAGCAGCCAGGTGGAGGGACCGAGGAGACGAAACCGGATATTTTGTGGAATTCAACGGACCTACGAGGTTCAGACCTGTTGAGTTCAATTTCGATCACCTGTGCTGGGTGGAAATTACGTGGAATCCCATAGACCACCGCTGGGACGTCATCAGGCCAGCAGGAAGACAATACCAGTGCGACATCGACGCACGCGAACTCAATTCACGGGCCGATTGGGGCCCTATTGATGGCCAGCTACGAGAACACTCTACTGGAGAAGCAGTCAGCGAGGAAACCGAAGAGGATGAACAAAGCGAAGAAAACTGACCCGCGAGTGTCAGTCCTATTGAACAATACACCATCCAACAAGCTGAGTCCCTGCATATCTCAGAACAACCAGAAGTCATTCACGTACGATCACCGGCAGCAGAAATGGCAACCACCACCATGACAGCCGAAGAAATTATGACCGTTAGGGAGCAAGCGGCGCGAGAAGCGGCCGAAGCAATTAGACAAGAATCACAGCGGCATCTTATGCCTATTAACCCTGAAACAGGGCATCGTATGACTGCAGACGACGCAGCAATCTTCTGAGCCATTGGACCTGACCAAGGAGATCCCCCGTCAGGGGATGGAGGGAGACGAGGAATACCACTAGACCCCCCACCGGGATGGGGAGGACCACCCGGAGACGACTTCCCCCGACGCCCAGGAGGAGGAGGAAAACCCACCTGACCTCCCGAACAATCCACCGGAAGGAGGACCCCCGGGAGGGGGAGGAGGCGGTGGTGGAGGGGGTGCAGGAGGAGGGGGGCAAGGGCATGAAAAACTAACTGGTGAACCTCCCACCATCTTTGACGGCGATCGTACTAAAGTGGATTCGTTCCTCACGCAATGGCACGTCTATTGGGGAATGAACCTTGACACCCCTGTTATGCGCAACGACTACCGACGAAGCCTCTTGTTTCTGTCCTATATAAAAGGGGTATCAGTCAGCGAATGGGTACTTTCGTACCTCAAATGGCTCAACCGGCAGATACAACGAGGGATAGACCAACACACGCGCGATCTGTGGAATGCGGTGGCGGAGGGATTTAACCAAAGGTTCGTCAACACCTCGAACGCGAACAAGCTCAAGCGCTTCTTAGAAAAGGGCTCAAAATGGTTGACGGAGATATTGATAAGTACGTCAACGAGTTCGAAGAAGCCGCCAGGAAGGCCGGATACCGTCTCAATGACCCCAAACAATCGACCTCTTTACCAAGGGGTTACCCAAGAAACTTTACGAAAAGACCTACGATCTGGACGAACCGGAGACGTTCGACGAATGGAAGCGAGCGACGCTCCGTAGGCAACGCAATTACATCCACATCCGCGCGCGGGTGGATGAGTATAAAGACAACAAGCCCAAAAAGACAGGAAACGCCGGATGGACCGTTCCCCAGAATCTCGCCAACCCATGGGCAATGGACACTTCCGCTGACCGAACCAAGGCACGACTAGCGGGGTTGGAAGAGATCGACTATAGCAAACCACCGTATACTAACTCACCCCCCTTCCCGCCGAGGGGAGGGCCAGGAGTCCGGGGCCGAGGAAGGGGAGGGTTGCGACGAGACCTAAGGATGGTGTTGTGTTATAACTGCCATGCACCAGGTCATCTCTCACGAAATTGCCCCCATCCTCGGCAGCCGCGACAGTGGCAACCACAGAACCCTGGACCCTCCAGTGTCCGGATGACGGAAACCGACTACTACACGCAAGAATCGCCGCCAGCCCAGATACAGGCTGCCTCAACCAGCAAAACAGCCGAAGGACGGGCCAAAGAATGGCTCACCGGAGTTGCAAACGCGCCCGACGAAGTAAAAGACCTGATATTGCAGGATCTGTGGGGAAAAGAGGGTTTTCGGAGCGCCTGAACCCATCGGCCTGGGTGAGGGCTTTAAATTGTAATTCTGTAATCATGACGCGCTTTCGTTCTCTTCGAATTCCAGTCTCGATTCGTACGAATTACCGGATGGCCGACATAAAAGCGTTGGTGGACTCGGGGGCCACCGATAACTTCATACACCCGAATTTCATCAAGAAAATGGGTATAGGGATCCAGCAACTGATCCGACCGCGGAAGGTCTGGAACATAGACAGTACGGAAAATAAAGCTGGGTCCATCACTCACTTCACCGATCTGGATGTATACGCCAACGGGTATCACAGGACCATGAGATTCCTTATCACGAATCTCGGAAATGAAGAGGTTGTCCTAGGTTATCCCTGGTTGGCAACCTACGAACCAACCATCAATTGGCGAGACGCGGTCATACATGAAAAGGTCATGCCAATTGTGATCAGCACACAGGACAGTCTGGACCGTCACACCGTCATCGCGACCGCTCTAACTAACGATGAAAAGGAAGCGATAGCCCTCGAACTAGATGAGGAGGACACGTACTTGCGAGCAACTACGTCCACAGAATTGGCCATCCAGGCAAAAGGGGAGGAAAAGCCCGTAGAACTGCCGGTAGTCTACCACGCCTTCCAACAACTCTTCAGCGAAGAAGCGTCACAACGATTTCCCCCCACCAGGCCGTGGGACCACACAATAGACTTTAAGCCGGGTACCCCTTCAGCAATAGATTGCAAAATATACCCATTAACGCAAGAAGAAGAAGGGAAGCTCAAGGAATTTCTAGACGAGAAACTGCAGCAAGGATATCTGCGACCCTCCATATCCCCGTACGCATCTTCATTCTTCTTTGTCAAAAAGAAGGACGGAAAACTACTCCCCGTACAGGACTATCGCACCATCAATTCATATACTATACGAAATCAGTACCCGCTCCCCCTAATTCAAGACCTCATTTACGACCTCAGTAACGCCCACATCTATACGAAGCTCGACATCCGCTGGGGATATAATAATATCCGAATACGAGACGGTGATCAGGAAAAGGCGGCCTTCAAGACCAAGTTTGGCCTTTTTGAGCCAACAGTAATGTTCTTCGGTCTCACCAACTCGCCGGCCACCTTCCAAACAATGATGAACCACATCTATCGTGATACCATCGCGAAGCACGAACTCCGTGGTACCATCATCCGTGTCTACATGGATGACATCGGCATCGCCACACGGGAAGGCGCCACATCCGCTGATCACGTAGCCGTGGTGACGGACGTTCTTCGCGTTGCTCAGGAACATGACCTCTACTTCAAGCTCGAAAAATGCCTTTTCCACCAACCTCGGATGGATTACCTGGGGGTAATCCTTGAAAAGGGGGTAACGCGCATGGACCCAGTAAAAGTTCGCGGCATCAGAGACTGGCCGACACCAACCAAGGTCAGGGACGTACGGTCATTTTTGGGTTTCTGTAACTTTTACCGCCTTTTCATCCAAGGTTTCGCAACCCACGCACGACCACTCAACCGGTTAACGAGGAAAGATACCGAGTGGAACTGGGGAGACGATGAAGAGCGGGCCTTCAAAACCCTCAAACGACTCGTAACGGAAGAACCAGTACTAGCACACCCCAACTTACAAGATCAGTTCGAGCTAGAGGTCGACGCGTCAGGATTCGCGGTAGGCGCAGTACTCCTACAAAAGAAAAATGACGGTCGCAAGCATCCTATAGGGTATTATTCGGCAACGCTGAATGAAGCGGAGTGAAATTACGACATTTATGACCTAGAACTTCTCGCCATTGTCAAAGCCCTTCGCCACTGGAGACCTCTGCTCGCAGGGTCTCCGCACAAGATCAAAATATTCTCAGATCACCTAAATCTCCAATATTGGAAAACTCCGCAAAAGATCAGTCGAAGGGTCGCTCGAGAAGTACTAGAATTAATGGAGTACGACTTCGAGATCCATCACATCAAAGGAAAGAACAATGGCAGAGCGGATGCGCTATCACGACGGCCAGACTACGACCAAGGAGAGGGGGACAACCAAGGTGTGGTCGTCTTACCTCCGGAGGTATTTATACGAGCCACTAATGCTGCGCGTACGTTGGAAACACACCCGATGATGCAACCGCCGAAGCGACGACAAGACCCCGCCATAATCAAAACCTGGATCGACGCCCATCGCCTCAAAAGATAGAGGGAGAGTGGTACAAGGACGGACGACTGGTAGTCACAGGACCCATGACAGCGTACTGGGCCATTATACAAGACCACCACGACCCACCGGTACACGGACATCCTGGAATAAGCAGGACACAACGGATCGTAGAGCGACACCACTGGTGGCCGAGTATCCGCCGGGATGTGTATGAGTACGTTACAGGATGTGCTGACTGTCAGCGAATCAAAGTCAATACAAGACCAACCCGTGCACCACTACACCCAATCACCGCTGCCAAGGACGCTCCTCCCTTCCATACCATTGCCCTTGACTTCATCACCAAACTGCCGATCTCACAGTCGTACGACAGCATTCTAACCGTTACTGATCATGATTGTAGCAAAGCATCCATATTTATTCCCTGCAACGAGGAGATCACAGCAGAGGGGACCGCCATTCTGTACGTCAACCACGTGTTCAAACGATTCGGATTACCGCGTAAAATTATTAGTGACCGAGACCCCCGGTTTACCTCCAAATTCACACGAGAAATATGCCGCATATTGGGTATCCAACAGAACATTTCCACGGCTTATCATCTGCGCACGGATGGGCAGTCGGAACGGACCAATCAGTGGCTTGAACAATATCTACGATTCTGGGCCAACGAGCGTCAAGATAACTGGGCGGCGTATCTCCCGATAGCAGAATTCGCTCACAACAATTGGCCCCATGAACACACGAAACAATCGCCATTCATGCTTCTGATGGGGTACAACCCGACCGCCGATTGGACGGATAAGCCATCTCCAATCCCAAACGTGATCACCAGACTGACACAATTAAAGGAGGCACGCCGGCTTGCCCAAGACCTTATCAAAAAGGCACAAGACAGCTGGGTTCGGCACAAAGATACTCCACGCTATCAAGTCGGTGATCAAGTATGGCTGGAAGGAAGGCATCTACGGACCAATCAACCCACAGCGAAATTGGCGGCGCGACGCCACGGACCATTTAAAGTAGTACAGGTGATGTCCCCATACAACTACCGTCTCGAACTTCCCACGCAGTGGAGCATCCATCCAGTGTTTCACATCGACCTTCTCACGCCATACAAACGTACAGCTTTTCATGGCGAAAACTTTCCACGACCACCGCTGGATCTTGTGGAGGGAGAGGAGGAATATGAAGTCGAGGCCATTCTAGACTCGCGGCATTTCGGCCGCCGCAAAAAGCTCCAGTACCTCATCAAATGGAAGGGTTATTCGGACTCGGAGAACCAGTGGGTCGACAAAGATGACGTGTTTGCACCAGACGCGATCAAGGCGTATCAAGAGGGCCAGGCGGGTGTGCGATCTTTTAAAAGCCAGCCCATGGACGACCAAGGAGAGCATCCCTCTTACCTCCGATCCACTCAGACGTCTATGCCCACTTCTCCTCTCAGACATGTCACCATGGCGATCCTCCTCGACCAAGTCGCACAAGACGCCACCAACCTCATCGAAGACGACGAAGAAACCGTGGTTCAACAGGTCCAGCTCACTCCGTACACACCTGCAAACATACGAGCGGGGCATATCACCGCTCAAGAATGGGCTAATGTCTTACAGAGGTTCCCCGACCCGACTAGCCAGCCCGACGATGAGCAGCAGCATGCCGTCGCTCACATCTTCAGAGACGACAACGGCAATCGAGAACCCGTTGCCATTATCCCCCCAGGTGACGACCTCATCGGCACGAGGGGAATTCTCCCCGCCGACCGTCCCCTCGAAGACCCAACAGGAGTTAGAAGCAGCGGAGGATTGGCGGAGGACGGCGAAGGAGTGGGCCGACGAACAACTGCGCTTAGCGCAGAGGAGATTGAGCGAGTTGCGGCAGCGCAGGCAGCGCTCCCTAACGACGAAGCTCACGCTGACGACGAAGATTACTACCCGGTCAGACACCCCCTCCTTCGAATGCACAGCCACCCTACTAATCCCCGAATCACCCCATGGCTCGTTCACACCGACGGAACCCCCATGTCTCGAGGACGTGTGTGACTGCCCGGCGTCGCACTTCACACCCCCATTACGCACGATGACGACCCCGCGCAGGTCCTTGCGCCTGAAGGGTTCAGGGCGAATCGACAGCCCCATTACGTTCACTTCCCCATCACCGGACCTGATGGCGTAGAGAGGAACGCCAGCCATGTTCAGATTGTCGGAGGTGCGAACCCTTTTGTACTGGGGCTTATCCCCGGCTCTCCCCATCTTTACGGCAAACCCCTCTACGCCTTCCCGATGCTATCGGCCGCGGGACGCGCCTTCATCGCCCACGAGGATCTAGTTATCCTCGCCTCCGACAAGATCACAGACCGCGCACTGAACCGCATTGGGGACGAGTCCCTGACTGCGGAGGTGACGCGTTATCGAGCAGCCGCGTACGAAGAAGAACGGCTTGCGGCTCGCATTCGCCAGCTTCAAGCAATGCGACTATCAGCGAGGGACGACAAGCGGGACTGCATTTATCGCTTGGAGAGGGCTAACGTCTTCGAGCGGATTAGTGACGAGCAGTCTACATGGACGGCGAGGGACTTTCGGTGAGTCTGGGGACTCACGTTGAAAAGGGGGTGATGTTACGGTTTTCGCATCGGACCCTTACTGTACCGGTTGTGGCTACGGCTGTAAGGTATATTAGTCACGGACTCGGGGTTTACGGTAGGAGTTAGGCGTTGAGGGATGACTCGATCCTAGTACAGGTAGTAGTAGTATTAGGATTGCGGTACTTACGCGATACGTTGGACGCTACGTTACGGTGACTCATAGCAGCGCTTGAAAGCCTGCTCTTCTTGTATTTAAGGTAGCTGCGGAAGACCAAGATGCGCTATCTTGGTCTTCTTCAATCGTCACTTCTAGTCTCTTTCATTCTCATCTCTAAAGCCGTGCCTCCCATCTAGGGAAGTGCCTCGTCCAAGATCCTAGTGTCTGCGTACATCTAGAACCGCCTTCGAAGCCATACGCCTTTGCGCGTGATTAGCTAAGTCATAGGAGTCGCCTTAATCGAGCTCAAGTCGAGCTAACGTCGTGACGGCATTACACGTTACACCCATGGCACAATTCATGCACAATTCATGGACAAACACCACAACCAAACACCCTCCATTCACACTCCTTATGGGGTGGGAACCTCATACAACATGGATCCCCAAACTGTCAAGTTGTCCCACAGTGGATCAACGATTAGAAGAATTGCTGGTCCTTAGACAGCATGCCCAGGACAGCATCAGGCATGCACAACACCTCATGGCACAGCGAGGCAAAATGGGGTTCACACCTTATCAACAAGGGGACTATGTATGGTTAGAAGGAACAACCTCCACACCTTCTATCCCACAAGCAAACTTGCCCCCAAAAGATACAGACCCCTTAAAATAACAAAGGTTCTTTCAGATGTTTCTTATGAGCTCGAACTTCCCACATCATGGAAGATTCACCCTGTATTTCATACAAACCTTCTCACACTGTATAAGGAGATGGAGATGCACGGAACAAACTTCACCTGGCCTCCACCTGACCTTATCAATGGAGAAGAAGAATATGAAGTGGAGTGAATTGAAGACACCTAGGAATGAGGCTGAGGGTGCAAACTCCACTTCCTGGTAAAGTGGAAGGGATTCCCCACAAGTGACAACACATGGGAACCTGTGACCAATCTAACACACACCAAGGACACAATTAGAGACTACTATTGTTCACACCCATCCGCCACAAGGGCTGGACGAAAGATATAAAGAGAACACCCTCAATCAAACCCTTTAGCAGCACAACACCATGGCTACCACCCCAGTCCCTGACACAACCCTCGTCAATGTCCTCAACGTGGATCCCCAACTCACTGCCCTCTTCAATGGTGAAACCATCGCTGTCACCAACCTGTCATTCACCATCCCTGGAATCCCTCGATTGTCACCACCACCACCATCCACAGACTCTCCCCGGTCTACTGTGACCATCAACCCAGTACCCATCATCCCCTGCTCCCCTGAACAAGAACCAGGGGAACTCATGCCATCTACACCCAAGGAAGGCCAATACTCACCAACTCCCCCTCCTCGTCAAAACCCTACACCATCACCTGAGGCACCTGTACCATCACCGACACCCTCGACACCACCACCCCCACTAGAATCCCCTCCTACACCACTCACCCCCATCTGAGTTCACACCCCCATCAACTACAACAGACCCAACACCCCTAGCGAAGAAACTGATGACCCAGGTGCCCCCTTCTTCCCAAACACCCCTGGCTTGCCCAAGTACTACCCATTGCAAATCCCACTACCTGAGGGTGGATTCCACATTGCGAAGTACATCTACTATCGCAAAGGATTCACCAAGGTAGTGGGAACAATGCGGCAAGAACACCCTCACTATGGCAAAACCATCTACCTGTCTACTCTGTGTCCCAACATCTCTGCTCCCCCATTCACTGCAGAGCAACTCCAGTTCTTTGATCCAAACGACATCCACACCTGTGCTCTGGACAAAACCCTGATTGAGCTTAACTCCCCACACCTCACTGCCAAAATAACTCAATTACACACAGGACTTGTGGCTCTGAAGGAGCTGGATGAAAAACACAAGAAGCGAGAAGAGGATGCCTGAAAACTCAGAGCAGACCAGCTCATGGTGGACCTAATGCTAGCCAGTACAAAAAGATGTTTGCAGTATGCAGGAGCCCTCACCACCATCGCTGACAAGTATGCTCATCTCACTGCACTCCCTGCTCCACAACACCATTCCCACTATGCCATCCCCTTTTCCCCCAGACATGGTGGACCAGTCAAGTTTCCTTGACTCATCGACAGACCCTGCTGACGATGGTGTTACCAGTGTAATAGTCCTCACCACCTTGTATGTGACTGCCCCATGAGACCAAGGCCAGCCTGCCAACATTGTCAAAGCCAGGAGCACCAATCGTATCGGTGTATCTTCTATCGTGCAGAGATGGTCACCGAGGTGATTACCATGCAACAAGCAGAAGAATGGATATGTCAGGAGATGTCCCCTGATGAAACCACCTCCTTCACTGTGCCCTCCCCACCAACCACTGCAGCTGCCACTCAGGGAAGGTGGTATGGGCGATGCTTCTGTTCCAATGCTAATCACGACGAGATCCATTGTCCACAATACAAGATGTGTCGCAAGTGTGGTGCATGGGGTCCCTTCCTTTTCCTCTGCACTCACTACTGCCCCACAGATATGGTGGGATGGAGTACACATGGCGTGTCTGCAACATCACCATCCACTTCTCAATCCAATGCATGCTCTGGCACTTGGTGCACACATGGCATGTCTCCCATGTCACCATCCACTTCTCAATCCAATGCACACTCTGGCACTCGACGCACAATGTGGCACGTCTCCCATGTCACCATCCACTTCTTGTCTGACCCTTGACTCCCCAATCTCAACCATCACCCCTTCCACTCAACCTGCACCACCCATTGTGCCTACAGCAACAGATGGCAGCAACACACCCACCATGCATGAGGATCAGGGTCCCATGATGTCTGGTGCCCCCAAAGGTCTGCCAGGACCATCCAATACTCAACATGCTGCTGTGACAACTGGTGGCCCTGACACAGAGATGTCCATAGTACATCTACTATCATCCCACCTGCATTCTATGTGACTAACAACACACTTTCACAAAGATTATCTCAAACCCACTGTATGTCTCTGCAACCCCACACACCCCATTTTGCTAACTTGATTCCCAGCACCAGCATCATCTAGAAGACTCCTGTCCCAACTACCCCTCCAGTACTGCTGTTGGAAGATGCCAACATCCAAACCCAGGAAGGTATGCCCTTTATGCTATCACAACAGTTACCAACCACACCCTGCTAGAGCCTGCTCCCCATCCCAACTCAGCTGGCACAAACGATGACACATGGATGATGGACACAATGGCAAGCACCCCTGACCAAGCTTCAGAAGGTGCACTGTCAACTGCCACCAATGGCATCCCTGCAAAGCCTGGCCCCCAATGCAAGTCCACCAACACAACTGACAATGTGCCAATGACACTGATGGACACAGTGAGAATGGCTCCAATGCCTGGAGCAGTGTTGACTGGTGATGCCTTGGAGGCAACCAGCAAGACTGATAAGAGCACCTCAAAGACCAAGATAAAGAAAGCAGGCATCATGTGCCCTGGAAAGAGCACAACTGCAAGGTAGGTATTAGGATCATTTCAATCACTTGTCCTAACACAGCCCCATAGGAACCTCTATGCAATCAACTTCCTCAAGGACCATCAAGTGACATGCAACAAGTTTGTGAAGATATGAAACAAGTTGGACAAAGATACCTGCATAGTAAGTCATTCATTTCTCACCTGACACAATCTAACCCAATTATATCTACAGACATATACCTGGTGCAAACTCAAGGTGATGAAGAAGAAAACTACTGGCTCAATGCCAGCTTGAAGACCTCACTGGAGCCTCAGTTGAATTGGTAGTTTCTTGGTAGTGTAGAATGATTTCTTTTGTTGTGTACTGCAGTAGAATGGACTCAGCTCAACTGAACTCAATGTAATTCAATTCTTCACATTTGTGCATGGTTCAACAACATTCAGTAAGATTCAATGGATATCAATAAGATTCAATAGGTGAAATCAATTGTTGTGCAATTGCATGCAACAAATATCAATTATTTACAACACACAAATGAATCTGATTGGATATAGTCTGGAAAGTTGAATTTGATTGAATCAATTCAATTAAATTAAATCCTATCCTGTTTTGTTCATCAGGGTTTTGACTGGGTTTCAAGGGGGATATCAAGGGAGAACATCAGGGAAGGAGCTGCTGACTAAGCATAATTGTAGAAACAGAAACGGAAACAGAAATAAATATATGGACTATGTATAATGAGAGTTGATATATGTGGTCAATATATAAACATGGGCGTCGAAAGTTCATCTGCATCAGCAGATAGGTCGTGTTTGTACTTGAAATATATGTTTTATTGTATTCCGAGTAGAATGGTATATTCTGGGAGTCCAAACCGGCCGCGTATAATGAGATACGATATACGCGGCACCTTTTGGGTTCCAATATTTCCCAAACTGGCCGCGTATAATGAGATGCAATATACGCGGCACCTTTTGGGTGTCCATATCGACCGCGTATAATGAGATTAATTATACGCGGTCGATATGGACACCCAAAAGGTGCCGCGTATATTGCATCTCATTATACGCGGCCAGTTTGGGAAATATTGGAACCCAAAAGGTGCCGCGTATATCGTATCTCATTATACGCGGCCGGTTTGGACTCCCAGAATATACCATTCTACTCGGAATACAATAAAACATATATTTCAAGTACAAACACGACCTATCTGCTGATGCAGATGAACTTTCGACGCCCATGTTTATACATCCTATATATGAGGGACTATATTGGATCTCAAATGGAGAGATTAAACCCATAAACCCACCATTAACCCTTTACCGAATTAGCTTTTACCCCCCTACAATCTCAGTCACCCCTACAACTGTACTACAAACCGACAAATCAGTTAGTGACATGGAATACGCATACAATCGTGCTTATCTCGGGCATCTAGGATCATCTGACCGAGAAAGTACCCTCCACTGCACCCAACATGCGTCTAATGAACTGTCTGAACTAACAATCGTACCTCGGAATTACCAGACAGAGCTATGTACTTGTTTGAACAAAGCACTGATTTTGTTCACACTCGACCACGCACGACACCAACTATTCTGTGCCTTTAATACGAACAAACGGGACTACCTCAGACAACACGACGAATTACGAACATTCTCTAAATATCGAACACATTTGCTGTACCCTTGGGGCTCTTACTCGGCAACAACCACGTACTGTGTGTTATGCGACACCTGCCCACCCTCTCTTGCAAACAGCGAATCTTTATCATGGATGATGAAATGCACTACATTGTTCGACATCCTTCTTAGCATCGCCCACTCGCACCCCTTCGATGATTGGAAGGAAACACCGACCATCACCCCTTTTCCACCACCCTCTCCCTTCGATTGCAGTCGCTATGTGTGCTATTATGAACCCCTCGCGCTGCTTCACACTCTTGCATGCTGGTGCCGTCTGCTCGTCGACACGCGGTACTACCGGGTCATCATCCTTGCAGATCCCCATCACCGCCAGGCCCCCCGCCTCACCCCGACGAACTACAACCTTCACCAGTATCACAACCGTGATACTAACCTTCTTACCGTTCACCTTCCTCGCCACCTTGTCCTTACTCCACCCAATGCCGACATCCTCACGGTTGTCGTCCCATCATCGTCGCTCCTCCTCGCAACTGATCTGACTGCCACAGTCGACATTCATTCCCTTCACCACCCGGCACATGTCACTGCTGCCCCTTGATTCTACAGTGACCATCTTGTGATCGCAGACGATCCCCTTCTGAGGAGGGGGGTAATTCAGTCGCTTCACGACTCAATCACCACAAAACACCCAGGCAAGGACAAAAAACCGCTTACCCTTCGGCGACATCCCATGGAAACAGAAGCCGTTAAGCATAACACAGAATGCCGGACACGTCGGGAAAACAAAAATCTCCCTACGTTACCCCGCGCACCTTCGTCATTCCCCGACCCGCAACAAAATACGCCCTGTATCAACATAATCATCCGAGACTTCGACGCAAAGACCTCCGAGACCATCGGTTTCGCTACCACCACCAACCAAAGATGCTTCAGAATCAGGGTCATCATACTGACAAAAGAAAACTGTAACATCAAAAGAATGACTAACATGTTCAGTGACCGTATACCACCACACTACGAACTGCCAAACGAGACACCGTCCAAGCGTTGACAACGAGTACAAAATCTCAATCCTTGTACCAACCCCTGGGGTTACAACGAACAAACAATGCAGATACTAGTAATGCAACCCACCCACGACACACAACCGTTTAAAAGGACAACACGGCCCCCACACGAGATAACCATGAGATCCATACCCCTGACATATCGACAGACACCTATCCCCTCGCAAACAAGCGAAAAACGTCTCCCAATGTGGAACATACTCCACAGAGTTCTCTTGTTGGTTATAACAGCTAGGGAAGGGTCGAACAGAAGTCATCAAACGACTTACGGCGAACTCACACCACCACCACATAAACCGTCTCATGTTTCGGATAAGATACGATCTCTGAGGCTGGGGGAGACCCACGACACAATTTACAAGAAATCGCTCACCTCTGATCATACAATCTACACCATCAGAAATCAAAAAGAACAACCCCCACCCCAATCAACCTCGGAAAACACCGAACGAGATAACGAAGGAATCTTCGACCAGAGGAAGACGCCACTATCTCTGATACGATGGAAGGAACGTTCCACCGTGCGCGATAGGACGAAACCCCTAGATAATGCCCAAACACCAACACAACTCGCACAACATAAGAAGCGAGTGCAGTCAAACACCGACCCCACCACCACGAATTCCCCAACGATGGATAAACAGTATCCACTGACCACAACTATCACGGCTGACCAGCTCCCTGTCCAGTGGACGTTCAAGACAGACGACAAACAGGCAGTCCCCGCCCCTCTCGTTATCAAAGTGGATCGACACGCTCACCTAATGTCGACGCCCTCGCCATCTCTTAACGCTGCACAGCCTGACGAAGTGGGCCAACCCATCGTCACCCCTGACCACGATAATATGCCCAATGTCCGCACCCCAGGAAATGCAGACGTCGACCAGAAAAAGGGGCCACTCCACACTAATTCAGAAACGGACACCCTTCGCTGACACCACCTGTACAACCTAGTAGGCACAGATGCAATATTTGCAACAAACGACTGCACGTTCCACGTTCACAGTTACT
The DNA here is from genome assembly GCA_025766275.1 of Lactarius indigo. NCBI lineage: Eukaryota > Fungi > Basidiomycota > Agaricomycetes > Russulales > Russulaceae > Lactarius > Lactarius indigo. The sequence continues at coordinate 35,877 of JAFKAC010000034.1, forward strand.
TCTTCACGCGTGAATCACCATATTTCCGACGACTTTGGAAAGTCGAGGGATCTATGGCGGAAAAGCCCATTGACCTCAGTAACGACGAGCCGATTTCAATTGGAAACGACGCCACCGCGACACCATACTATGTCGCACTCAGCAAGGTAACAACCAAGGAGTTTGAACTGCTCTTATGGGTCTTCTATAACCCAGACTACTCCGTTTACGAAGCGACTACTCAAGAATAGACACTAGTCCTTCGGTTAGCACAACAATGGGAGTTCCCCAGGGTCGAAGCCCTGTGCTGGAGAGAACTTCTGAACATCGGTGTATTTGCTCACTCTCCGTTACAGGTACCACGCGGTCGATCTCCTCACATGAACAACAGAGTTTGTCAATCCCCCCAACCACAAACGGTCTACGCACAGTTGACCACCCCCAACGAATCTGATGGGGTTCATCGCCTCTATCACCCACGCATGATTCACGCGCGACCAACCACCTCAGACGAACCAGAACCCGAAGTACGACAGAGTCCACCAGTCATAATTGACCTCATCGAAGATCACAACCCGATGCCAACACAAGGACAACGTAACGACCGCTGCGGCACATGAACCAACACCTACCATTGCCGCTATTGCCACGGTGTCGGACACACCAAAGCCTTCTGTCGCCAACCCCACGCTCGGTGCACCCCACAACGACGTTGCCCCATTCCACCTCACCACCCCTATTACGGACTCCAGTGCACTGCATCGACGACTCCGTCCACTAGCGCACGTACTCGTACATGGGTACGCGACTCACTCTCCCCCACCCGGGCAACCCAACCAACCACACACCCCCGACGCCGCCAACGCCACACCACAATTGACGATCGACCAGCAGACGACTATGAATACCCTTATGACATCGACTGGGAAGCCGCTGATCACAGCCCCTAACTCATTCGCGGACGAATGAACCAAGAAAGGGGGCTATGTCACGATCACGTGACATCGTCACGTCACATCACATAACGTCCGTGTTCAAGTTCTGACCCTTGAAAGTCTTACAGAAGTTGTGTATCACTCAGAGCACGCCTTATGGTGCTAAGATTCTGAATCATCTACGTAGCCATCGATAGTGACGTGGCTTACAGATAACGGTCCCTGAAAACCCCAGTATGTACAAGTATAAGATGTAGTTCATTGAGTAGCACAAACCTTGTCTACTCTTAGTTCTCGAATACCGAGTCTGTTGATCATTGAACCCTCTTGCTTGTGAACTCCCAGAGTGACACAGGAACCCCCGAAACTCGACTTACTTCAAGGAAGTAAGTCTCAACTCTACCTGCGTGTCGAGCTCGGCTCCATGAAACCGTACGGTCCCTCGGAACCGTAACACGATGTCAGCTCGACTTGAGCTCAGTAGAGGTGGTAACAACTTAGCGATAGTCACAATGACACGAAGGTCCGTGCTCTTGCCTTAGTGAATACTCGGAGGTACACCAGCAAGTCCTGCTAGTCTCAGACGTGATAAGAAAGACAAGTAGAGAAGAAGCTTGATAGAAGAGAAGAAAAGAGAAGTGATGATTCAAGAAGACCAAGATGGCGTATCTTGGTCTTCACAAGCTACTTTAAATACAAGTCGAGCAAGCTTACAAGCGTTGCTATGAGTCACAGTATAGTAGCGTCCAATGTATTGCAGAAACAACTCGAACCCTAATACTACTAGTACCTGTACTAGTATCGAGTCATGGCATCAGTCAGCTATTGTATGCAATCACCTATCGCACCACCGTATCACTGTAAAGGCCTAAGGCCACGAGTCCATGACTAATCTACCTTACTGCCGTAGTCACAACCGGTACAGTAAGGGTCCGTAAGCTGGTACTTGAGTCGAAACATAACATCACTTGTAGCAGTGTCAGTAGCCTTCATCACTATGCGTGCCTTGGGCTTCGGACATGGTGCTGGCAGGGGGAGGGGGGTTAAGAGGGTGCAGAAGCAAGAGCAGCCAAAGCCTCATCATTGAAAAGGTTCACATTGGCAGGGGGCCTGACATCAGGTGTGTCATCCACTCTTGCGGGGGGCAAGCGCATGTCCACCTCCATCAGTTGTTTAAGAATGGCATGGGGGCCAGTGGGCAGGGCAGGGGCAGGGTCAATGATCTTGGCCACCTGGTGAGGGGGTGGGAAGTCGCCACAAACAGAGCATTGGCATGGTAAGCGAGCATTGTGTCCCATCATCTTGCATAGCAAGCAAGGGAACCAGCAGTTGCAGATACCAGGTTGTTTATGGGGGCCAGCACAGAGGAAGTTGTGGTTCTTGATGTGATGGGCACCCCCACAATGAACACAGCAGTTCTTCCTGTTCCACTTGCAGGTGGGGGCATTCAAGACGTGTCCCATCTTGAAGCACTGCCCACACTGCTTGGGTCAGGGCGAGTTGCCAGCAAAAACAAATGTGACCCCATAACTGAACATCAAGATGCCCACCTCAATGGCCTGCATAGTGATGGACTTGATGGGGTTGATATAGGTGAAGACCACCATGGAGGTGGCCAACTTGATCTTTGTCAAATCATTTATCCAGTATGGACGTTGAATGATCTGGATGTTTTCAAAACAGGGGTTACATGTGAGTTTATTGTACAGAGCATCCTCATCATGGAAAAATCCATCTTGATTGGCAATGACAACATTGCAAAGCTGGGCCCAGCACCATCCATCAGATGGGACAAGCATGGATCTGGGGAAAGGCTGACAGAGAAGTTTGGAGAAAGTGAGGATGCATTCCATGGGCACTTTCCTAATGAGCGTATAGATGTAATTGCCAGTTTTGGTGACCTCCCACGACCAGGCACCAGAGGGCAGGCAGATAGGGTTGGAAGTTTGGCATTCAATGGCCATGTGTATGCCATGCATGATATGGCCTGGGTTTGTATGTTACGTTTCGACCCAAACCCTTACTGTACCGGTTGCAACTACGGCGGTAAGGTAGATTAGTTGCGGACTTACGATAGGCGATTACGAGTATGATAGGAGATTGCGCGTTGATTGCTGACTGAGGACTTCGCCACTAATACTAGTAGTAGTAGTATTAGGGTTCGAGCTACTTACGCGATACGTTGGACGCTACATTACTGTGACTCATAGCAGCGCTTGAAAGCCTGCTCGACTTGTATTTAACCTGTCTTGCGAAGACCAAGATACGCCATCTTGGTCTTCTTGAATCGTCACTTGTTTCCTCTCCCTTTCCCTTTCTATCTCTCTCTCTTAGTGCACCTTCGAGTGTTCACCATTATCTACGCTTGGACCTTTGTGTCTTCAAGATATTCGTCGCGCCTGGGCTTTCGTGCCTTCAGAGCATCTGCTAAGTTGTTACTGCCTCCATAGAGCTCAAGTCGAGCTAACGTCGTGACGACGTTACATTAAGACCAAGATAACACCGTGGCCGTAACAACAAGAGACCAGTGGACGAGCTTCCGTCCATATTCGCTCCCAAGAAGAGGAGAACGTAACGTCCCCACGCGCTTTCTACGAGCCGCTAGTTGGAGGGAAAGACAAGAAGAAACCGGATATTTCATGGAGTTCAACGGACCTAGTAGGTTCCGACCAGTTGAGTTCAACTTCGACCACTTGTGTTGGATGGAGGTTGTGTGGAATCCCATAGACTCTCAGTGGGACGTCATACGACCAGCAGGACCTAGATACCAGTGCGATATCGACACCCGGGAACTCAACAGCCGAGCAGATTGGGGCCCCATTGACGGGCAAGTACGAGAACACTCTACTGGAGAAGTGATATCAGAAGAAGAGGAGGAACAAAGCCAAGACGAGAGTAAAGGACGAGAGCCAAATCAAACAGAAACTAGCGGAGGAGCAATACAAGACCTCCTCATTGAACGAGCTGAGTCCGCACACATTACTGAACCAGAACCAATTCACATCCGATCACCAGCCATTATGGCGACAGTAACAAGAGCAATGGAAGAGGTCGCGATTGAAGAAGCACGCGCAATACGAGAAGAAGCACGAGAAATCCTCATGCCCATCAACCCTGAAACCGGTGTACGAATGACTGCAGACGACGCAGCCATCTTCCGAGCAATAGGGTCAGATCGAGGAGACCCCCCATCCGGACGACAACCCGCATTAGACCTCCCACCGGGAACGGGAGGACCGGGTGAAGACCTGCCTCCGCCACCAGGGGGGGGTATCCTGTTTGATCTACGAAGAACCGAACCACCAAGAATGCCACCTATGGGACCGCCAGGAGGTGGAGGAGGCGACGGTGGAGGAGGAGGAGATGCCGGAGATGCCGGAGGAGGAGGACATCATAACGAAAAACTAACCGGCGAGCCACCTTCCATTTTTGACGGAGACAGACTCAAAGTAGACCAATTCCTAACGCAGTGGCATGTCTATTGGGGTATGAACTTGGATGCCCCTATCATGCGCAACGACTACAGAAGATGCCTTCTGTTTCTTTCCTACATCAAAGGCGGAGCGGTCAGCGAATGGGTCCTATCCTTCCTGAACTGGCTCAACAGGCAGATACAACGAGGAATAAGTCCCTACACTCGCGACCTATGGAACGCCGTGGCCGATGGATTCAGCCAGAGGTTCGAAAACACACTAGAAAGGGAGCAAGCCCAAGCTATACTACGGAAAGGTTACAAAATGATAGGAGAAGACATTGACAAGTACGTCAATGACTTTGAACAGCTCGCACGGAAAGCTCACTATCGCCTCAATGAACCCCAAACCATCGACCTCTTTACGTCGGGTCTGCCCAAGGAACTGTTCAAAAACGCGTTCCAATTTGACGACCCCGTCACATTCGATGACTGGAAAAGAGCTGTCCTCAAGCGGCAGAAGAACTATATCCACCTCAAGGCACGACTCAATGAGTACAAAAATACGACGACGCAACCAAAGAAGCAGGGCAGCAATGCGGGATGGACACTCCCGCAGAACCTACCACAAACGAACCCGTGGGCGATGGACACCTCGGCTGACCGAGCAAAGGTGAGGCTCGCGGGGTCCGAAGACATCGACTTCAACAAGCTGCCACACCGTGACTGGTCTACACCACCGTTCCCGCTGAGAGGAGGACCGGGAGTTAGAGGATGAGGGAGAGGGGGATCTTGAAGGGACTTAAGGAATGTCCTTTGTTACAACTGTCACGCCCCCGGCCACCTCTCACGAAATTGCCCATATCCGCGTATGCAGCAACAGTGGCAGACTGCCCCATCCAGCAGCCGCATGACCGAAACTACGGGATATCCTCAAGGACCCGTCTCACAATACGCGCCGTCGCAATACGCGCCGTCGTTGCCGGGGTATATGTCGCCGGCGCCAAGCGTGACGCCCACACCCCAAATCAACGCGGCAAGCACGAAAACAGCGGGAGAACAGGCTAAAGAATGGCTCACACAGGTGGCCAACAGTACGGATGAGGTAAAGGATCTTATACTTCAAGATCTATGGGGAAAAGAGGGTTTTCGGGATGCCTGAACCCGTCAGTCTGGGTGAGGGCTCTTCAATGTAATTCTGTAATTGTGACAATGTGCTACCGATCTATGAGAATTCCAGTGACTGTCCGTACGAATTACCAAACGACTGAAACAAATGCGCTAGTCGACTCTGGCGCGACCGACAACTTCATCCAACCCAGCTTGGCCAAACGGGCTGGTATCCCGACACAGCCGCTGAATACGCCTCGCAAAATATGGAATATAGACAACACGGAAAACAAAGCTGGGTTAATCACTCATTACGTTAACCTAGAGGTGAAAACATGAGGACAGATAAAACAAATGACCTTCCTAATCACCGACCTTGGAAGCGAAGACATGGTGCTAGGCTATCCATGGCTAAGCGCATTCGAACCAACAATCAGCTGGGCCACCACCACTATACACCCCGACATGCAGCCAATAATGTTAGCAACTAGCGAAGCACTGCTGTCAGCAACGACCATTCGAGCCCTCATTGTAACCGAAAAGGAAGACATTGTGCGGGAGTTAGAAGAAGAAACGTTCGCTAGAGCCACCACCTCGACGGAATTGGCCATACAAGCAAAACAACAACAAACGGCAGCAGTGCTCCCCCAGGAATACGCAATGTTTACCAGACTTTTCAACGAGCAAGCCTCGCACCGTTTCCCCCCGGCAAGGCCATGGGATCATGCAATAGACTTCAAACCATCCGTGCCAGCCGCCATCGACTGCAAGATCTACCCTATGACCCAAAAAGAAGAGGGCGAACTCAAAGAATTTCTGGAAGAGAAACTGAAGCAAGGGTATCTGCGCCCCTCTATCTCTCCGTACGCATCATCCTTCTTCTTCATTAAAAAGAAGGACGGAAAACTACGCCCGGTACAGGATTACCGGGTCATCAACTCCCACACCATTCGAAATCAATACCCGCTACCGTTAATACAGGATCTCATCCTTGACCTCAGCAACGCCCACATCTATACTAAACTCGACATCCGATGGGGCTACAACAACATACGTATTCGTGACGGCGACCAAGAAAAGGCAGCGTTCAAAACTAAATTCGGCCTCTTCGAACCCACGGTCATGTTCTTCGGGCTCACTAACTCCCCCGCCACCTTCCAAGCCATGATGAACCACATCTATCGCGACACCATAGCGAAGCACGAACAACTGGGCACTACCATATGCATCTACATGGACGATATTGGCATCGCTACTCACTTTGATCACGATCTAGCGGCCCATATAGACGCCGTCCGCGATGTTTTGCGCGTTGCGGAGGAACACGACCTCTACTTCAAACTCGAGAAGTGCCTGTTCCATCAACCGCGGATGGATTACCTGGGGGTAATCCTTGAGAGGGGGGTGACCCGAATGGACCCTGTAAAAGTTCAAGGAATCAAGGACTGGCCAACACCAACAAAAGTCAAAGACGTCTGCTCTTTCCTCGGCTTCTGCAACTTTTACAGACTCTTTATCCGCGGTTTCACAACCCACGCTAAGCCACTCACTAAACTAACACGAAAGGACGAAGAATGGCGATGGACTGAAGAGGAAGAAAAGGCGTTTAACACCTTAAAACAACTAGTGACGGAGGAACCGGTGCTAGCACACCCCATCCTTCAAGACCCATTCGAATTGGAAGTAGACGCTTCGGGCTATGCGGTGGGAGCCGTATTACTGCAAAAGAAATCTGACGGCAAGCGACACCCCATAGGTTACTACTCGGCGACGCTTTCTGAAGCCGAAAGAAACTACGACATCTATGACCTAGAGCTGCTCGCGATAGTCAAGGCCCTACGGAATTGGTGACCACTTCTCGCAGGTGCCCCCCACAAGATTAAAATCTATTCGGACCATCTAAACCTACAATACTGGAAGTCACCACAGAAGATCAGCAGGCGAGTCGCCAGGGAAGTACTCAAACTTTCTGAATACGACTTCGAGATTCACCACATTAAAGGAAAGAACAACGGACGGGCAGATGCACTGTCAAGACGACCGGATTATGACCAAGGCGTCGAGGACAACAGCGAAGTAGTAGTCCTGCCCCCCGAAATCTTTGTACGAACCCTTAACACCACGCGCACCTTCATCGCCAACCCAAACCTACTACAACCACGCCACCAACAAGACGAGGAGGTGATCAAGATATGGATCGACCCTTATAACCTCAAGAAAATACAAGGAGAATGGTACAAGGACGGCAGGTTCGTAATCACAGGGCCAGCGTCGACTCAACGAGTACTAATACACGACCATCACGACTTGCCAATACATGGCCATCTGGGAATTGCGAAAATGCAACGCATTCTGGAGCAACATTACTGGTGGCCGCGGCTCCGAAGAGACATATATGAATACGTGCAAGGTTGCGCAGAATGTCAAAGGAATAAAGTCAACACGAGGCCCATACGAGCCGCGCTGCATCCCATCACACCAATACTGGAAGCCATGCCGTTCCACACGGTGGCGGTGGACTTCATCACCAAACTCCCCGTTTCCAAGGGGTATGACAGTATACTAACTGTCACAGACCACGACTGCACCAAAGCCTCGATCTTTATCCCATGCCGAGAAGAAATTACCGCAGAAGAAACGGCGACTCTGTATGTCGCCCAAGTGTTCAAGCGCTTCGGACTGCCACGCAAAATAATAAGCGACCGCGACCCACGCTTCACATCCAAGTTTACCAGAGAAGTATGCCGCATTCTGGGGATCCAACAGAACATATCAACCGCATATCACCCACGTACTGATGGGCAGTCCGAGCAAACTAACCAGTGGCTGGAACAGTACCTACGCTTCTGGGTGAATGAGCGGCAAGACAACTGGGAAGCTTATCTACCAATAGCCGAATTTGCGCACAACAACTGGCCACATGAACACACTAAAGAGTCGCCGTTCCAACTTCTGATGGGGTATAACCCACAAGCGGACTGGACGGATAAGCCATCTCCCATTCCCCTCGCGACCGCGCGACTGACGCAGCTAAAAGAAGCTAGAGACGCCGCCCAACGCCTCATAAAGAAGGCGCAAGAATCATGGGTGCGCAACAAAGATACGCCCAAGTTCAACATCAACGATCTCGTATGGCTCGAGGGCAAACATCTTCGAACCAATCAGCCTACAGCGAAATTAGCAGCGTGACGCCACGGACCCTTTCGGGTGGTACAGGTGATGTCCCCTTACAACTATCGATTGGAACTTCCCACGCAGTGGAGCATCCATCCAGTGTTTCACATCGATCTTCTCACACCGTACAAGCAAACTTCCTTACACGGGGAAAACTTCACACGACCACTGCCCGAACTGATAGATGGAGAAGAGGAATATGAAGTCGAGGCCATTCTAGACACTCGGCATTTCGGCAGAGGAAGACGCCTTCAATATCTGATCAAATGGAAGGGGTACCCAGACTCAGAGAACCAGTGGGTCAACAAAGACGAGGTCTTTGCGCCGGAAGCGCTTCGCCTGTATCAGGAAGCGCAAACCCACGGTAGAAGAGATAAAGTGGGAGTCGCTCGAACAGAGGACAGTCATCCCCTCTTCCTTCGCTCAGCCATTACTCTCATGCCCACTTCCCCACTGCAACATGTCACACAGACGCAACTCCTCGACTCCCTCGCGGACGACGCCCGCACCCTCTTGGCGGAGGACAGCGACACCGAAGTTCCCAACACTCAGCTCACGCCATGGACACCTCTTACACCAGCAGAGGGGCCCATCACCGCACAAGAATGGACGTCGTCACCAGATTCCCAGACCCGACGACCACTCCCGACGACGACCGAGCCGTCGTCCACGTCTTCCAAAACGATCGCGGCGAACGTGAACCCATCGCCGCTATCCCCCCAAGCGACGACCTCATCGGCGTTCGCGGAGTTTTCCCAAGCAACGACCAGCGTTCAAGCGCTGATGGAGTACAAGTTGGAGGGCTGGAAGAGGGTAGCGGCGGCATGGCAGAAGGAGCAGCTAGACTCAGCAGCGGCCCGACTGAGGGAGATGCGCGAGCGATGGCAGCGATGGCGGCAGCTGAGGCTGGCCATGACGACAAAGATTATTACCCGGCGAGACACACCTTCCTTCGAATGACACGCGACCCTGATAATCCCCTCATCACGCCCTGGCTCGTCTACTCCGACGGGTCCCCCATGTATCGAGGACGTGTGCGCATGCCTGGTGCCGCCGATCACCATCCGTTCACCGCCGCCGACGACCCCGCGCATGTCATTGCGCCTGAAGGGTTCCGGGCGAACCGACGACCCCATCACATTCGATACCCCATCACCGGGCCAGATGGAGTAGAGAGGGACGCGTCGCACGTCCAGATCATTGGAGGGGCCGACCCCCTTATACTAGGGGTTATACCGGGCTCACCACGCGTCTATGGTAAGCCCCTCTACACAGAACCTCACGTATCTGCAGCGCTTCGCCCCACGTACCCGCACGAGGACCTCATCGTCTTCGAAGTGGACAAGATCACCGACCGCGCGCTCAATCGCATCAACGACGAGTCGCTCACCGCGGAGGTCACGCACTTCCGCGCGGCCAGCTACGAGCTGGATCAACTTCGGGCGAGGGTGAGTCAACTCCACGCAATGATCGAGTGCGCACAAGACGACCGGTGCGACGCGATCTACCGCTTGGAGCGCGCCACCGCGTTAGAGCGTATTGCCGAAGAACAGCGCAACTGGCCGGCCCGCGACTTTCGGTGAGCCAGGGGTCTCACGCTAGAAGAGGAGGTGATGTTACGTTTCGACCCAAACCCTTACTGTACCGGTTGCAACTACGGCGGTAAGGTAGATTAGTTGCGGACTTACGATAGGCGATTACGAGTATGATAGGAGATTGCGCGTTGATTGCTGACTGAGGACTTCGCCACTAATACTAGTAGTAGTAGTATTAGGGTTCGAGCTACTTACGCGATACGTTGGACGCTACATTACTGTGACTCATAGCAGCGCTTGAAAGCCTGCTCGACTTGTATTTAACCTGTCTTGCGAAGACCAAGATACGCCATCTTGGTCTTCTTGAATCGTCACTTGTTTCCTCTCCCTTTCCCTTTCTATCTCTCTCTCTTAGTGCACCTTCGAGTGTTCACCATTATCTACGCTTGGACCTTTGTGTCTTCAAGATATTCGTCGCGCCTGGGCTTTCGTGCCTTCAGAGCATCCGCTAAGTTGTTACTGCCTCCATAGAGCTCAAGTCAAGCTAACGTCGTGACGACGTTACATTGTAGCATGTAATGCCACTTCTGCAATGTTGTCATCAAGACTGCCATAATGAACAACGACCACCTTCATGATGTTGCAAGAAGTGGGAGAAGTGGATGATTTCTGGGTCCCTGCAGAGGTGCGTCCCTGGGTGCTGGCATGGGCCTTTGCCAGGGTGGCCAATGCAACCTGCTGAAAAACCACCTTCACCACCATCAATGAGTATAAGGGTCCGTGTCTGCCAATGCTGATGAACCCATTGTTCACAGCTACTGTATGTAACCCAGTGTCCACCACTGCACACAGGGGAGCACTATTCAGGACTAGTGTTGTGGGGCTTGAAGAGCCTGAGCCAGTCCAAGTCTGAGCCATGCGAGCCCATTTTGCAGGCTTGCAAACAGAGCTGAGCCCCAGCTAAATTTGTGGCTAATTTTCTCCAAGCCAACAGCTCGAGCCAGCTAAGTCGCAAAAAATATACTACAGCCCCACAATTCACAAAAGTTCTGAGCACAATGGGATACAGAAAGTACAGAGGAAGGATACAACATGTAAAGTATATATCTATCCAATGCCAGAACACATATTAACATGTCAACAATGGCCTTGTGATCACCCAAACATTTGTTGGGTGTCCAGACAAACGTAAACTGCACAACACACCGTCAACGATGGCCAAGTGACAATTATGTTCAACTCACATTCAGCCGCTGCATGGCAAGGGGCAGTTAGCAGGGGGGGTAAGTTTGCTGAATGAAGGCAATATGGTAACAGGGTTTGACATGACACAGTCAGAACTGTGAGCCAAGCATTGCACGAGGAGAGAGTGGAGGTAGTTGTACTGTGGCTTCTCATCAAAGCTGAGGGATTGAATATGCTGTCTAAAAGCGACAAAGGGTGCAGGTAGGCCTTGGCAAAGAGTTTTGCTCAAGGTGATCTTCATCTTGAGAATGGATGCTCCATACTTCTCAATGGAGTATCCCTTGATGATGTCCTGCCAAGGTAAGCGACCACGACATAGGTATACTATACTATACACAAGTGATTCAAGATCATCGCAGCGTGATTGCGTCCATCCTGAATGGCTGTTGATTGAGGTAAAGGTGATGGTGCCTACGGTCTTGAGTCCAGAAACCAGTGGAACATGTCAATGAGTAGAGGGGTCATGAAAGAGTTGGGCCAAGCCAAAGTCAATCAGAAATACCTGGCTCAGCTCGCCAATTCCTGTCATAAAGTTTGCAGGTTTGACATCTCGATGGATGTAGCTTTGTTCATGTAATGATTTGAGACATGAAAGCTGTAAAAGAATAGGTATATGAGATAAATGTCCGGGAGTGTGAAACGGGTGGATAATACCATTTGATCAGCATATGAGAATACCGAGTTGATGTGGTGGCACTTGGATATCACCTCTTCTACTGTAAGGTTGAGGCGATTGAGTACCATCATGTGGTAGGGGACCTCTCTGCCATACCAATGAATGGTAGGGATTCCTGACACGCCAGAGAGGGCCTTGTAGACACTATGTTCGTGAGAAAGCCTAGGAGTTTGTGTTTGGATAGGTTCAAGTTTTAGGGCAATGTCCTGCCCAGTTTTGATATCCTGTCCCAGATAGACATCCCCTAGAGGGTTGAGAAAAATCAAAGGGCCTGAATCAGAATGGCTCACCAGAGGTGCCAGAGCCCAGTAACATCCCCACTCTGTTACGATTTTCTTGGACTCGTCTCTTTCCTTTACCACTATTTCTTTCCCACACTATACGAGCCCTGTATGACTACGCGGACATTACGATTACCCGGTTTCAATCACGCGCCTTGCTTATCGACGTTCTCTTCTGATAAAGCTTGACATGTGCCAGTTTCCAACTTGTTCCCTCTCACGTGCGGCCCCGCGTGATTCTCCTTTATTCTCGATATGTCCCTGCCTTGTTCCCTTTATGCTCGTTCCTTTCTTCCTCGACTTGGCGATGGCGCCATCTGTTTGCGAAGACCATACAGTACGATTTCTATTTAACCCTAGTCATACCTAGCTTGTACGGTAGACTAGACTTCTTGTGTAATACTACACTCGTCTATGCGAAGTCTCCTTGTTCCCCGATTCCCGTTTTCGCTAGGCCTTCGAGTCTTAGCCTTCCTCTACAGTCCAAGTGACGCACGTCCTTGTGGCTCTTGTGCATCATCTTTGCTGAAGTCGAGCCTTTGAGCTTTGACTACCGAGTGATCGACTGACTTAGTACAGGTCATACTTAACGCCCCTGTAGTGGCGTTACATTAAGTCTAGTCTCCACAGTGGCTCTCACCAGCCGAAGCTGAACAAAGTTCGTCAAAGAGTACCTGGAGCGGCACCCCCACGACGACCTAAGACCCTCTATCAAAGGAACCGCTCTTTGGAGGAACACTCCACACGACGAAGGGTACTACGTCTACGACCCCAACAAACTCACATACGAACCAATCGAATATATCGAAGATCAACACATTTGGGCCTACGTTGCCTACTCCGATTCAAAGCACTCCTGGTACTCCTATAAACCCGTTCCTGCACACCTAGGCCTAGGACCAGGAAAAGGACAAATCAGCACCATCGAGGCTGATTCCGATATCGAAGAACCATCTTCCGAACCTGATTTAGACAACCCAGCACTTACGCCTACCATCCAACGACCCGTGGACTTCGCATCATATGCCAATATGTCCACCACCCAACTCTCCACCACCCTCACCTCCTCACAACCAGCTGCAGGGTCCTCGACAGCGAATCCTGCAAGTAGTGGAGGACATCCTATGGGAGGAGGTATGTCGACAAGCGGAGGAGGCACTACGGGAGGCGCAGGAAGCCATCATGGAGGCGGTGTGCCTGGAGGTGGAGGCGGTGCGCCTGGAGGTGGAGGCGGTGCGCCTGGAGGCGGAGGCGGTGCGCCTGGAGGTGGAGGCGGTGGAGCAGCAGCAGCCCCCATCGCCGGAGGACCCCCCCCACCAAATGGACGACTCGGAGGGAATCCCCCGCCAGAATTCACCGGGGATCGAGAAGCCAGTAGAGCCTTCCTAAACGCCTTCGCACTCTATCGAGGAATGAACCTGAACGTCCAACAATTAACCCTCCCCTATTCACGCGCAATGACCCTTCTCTCGTATATTTGAGGGCCATTAGTAGACGACTGGGTCGAAGAACAAATACAGTGGCTAGCCGACCAATTGGTGGGAGGAGTAGCCATGAACGCCGAAAACCTATGGAATACTATTGAAACAAGGTTTATCCAGGCATACACTGATACTACTCAACAACAAAAAGCCCGCCACGCCATTCAAAATCTACGAATGGACAAAGAAGACATCGACACCTATATAGCCAAGTTCTCTAATTTGGCCAATAAAGCGGGATACAACAAGGACGAGGCCACCACCCTAGAAATTTTCCAGAAAGGCCTCCCAAACGCGTTAGTCATAAACGCAATCAAATTCCACCACCCCGTAGACTGGGACGATTGGAAAACGGCAGTTACGCTCCAACAAGCAGAATACCTCCTCCTCAAAGACAGACTCACCAAAGGAAGAACAGACAAGAAGGGAGGAGCCTCCCGCGACCAATGGTTACACGCCCTCAACAAAACCAGGGACCCAAATGCAATGGACGTCAGTCGAACTCGTGCCAGAGCAGCAATGACGGAAGACGAAAAGAAGCTTCTCCAGAAAGAAGGAAGATGCTTCCAATGCCGAGGACAAGGACACATCTCCAGATTCTGTCCTCAAAAAACAACCGCCACCGTCAAAGCCGCAAGCACAACCGACCCTACACCAACCACCGCTACCATCTCAATGACCGCATCACAACCCCTTTCCAACGAGGAACAAGCTGACGCACAAGTAGCGGCCCTGTTCGCCCAAACCCCTGAAGTACGAGAACTAATGGTGGATAAACTCTTTGGACAAAAGAAGGATTTTCTGAACGCTTGAACCCGGCAGCCTGGGCTAGAGCATTAAAACTTAGCGTGTACAATAGCAGATTCCAATCTATGCGAATTCCAGTACTTTTCAAATCTGCTCACGTGACGGCCGAACGAAACGTCTTGATAGACTCGGGCGCAACGGACAATTTCATAAGCGCAAATCTCCTAAAACGACTCAAAATAGCCTGGCTACCTACCGAACGCCCCATCAAGATATGGAACGTAGACGGAACTGTAGCAGTATGACTTATCGCGTACAACTAGACCAAGGTGAAGGTAAGTGAACTGAACCGGTATACACCCAAGCCTAGCGCGGAGACAAGTCACGCGCCGAACGTACAGTCACTGCGGAGAATAGACACACGTGAGGTCTTTATACAAGACCAAAGGCCAGGTGATCACGCAGTGGCACGCTGAGTGGAGAACCAAGAGGACAAGTTAACATTGGAGAGGTAAGGGAAGTACAAGAAGATACGCACCTGAGTGGAGAACCAAGAGGACAAGTTGGTTCCACTCAGGACGCTACATGAGGGTTTATATACTATGCTGCGGCTGAGTTCGAATTACTATAGAACCTTGTTACTAAAGGTATGTATAATAGTAATGAGTCAGGCGCTGACGCGTCGTGTCTAATAATAGCGTTATCTATTGTGCTGACTGATGCACAGTCATTAACGCTGACAGAACAATGACGTGTCCTTATCTATGAGTCATAACCCTATAACAACGTAGTCTAGAACTATCTAGAATGTTCCCTGCTTATCGTCCAATGAGAAACTACTGTACTAATGTGGAAGGTGACCTAAAGAGGTAACTCCTGATAAGGAAGTTACTATCCCAGGGTCACGTGCTTGTGGGTGCACATGTTGGCATCACATGACTAACCATCTTATCATATCTAATGATAAGGACTTGGATATTTGACGCAACGTTGGAGACTCGTATCTCTACTAAATAAATCTGTAAAAATACGGATAAATAAGGCGAAAATAGAGCGTCCGTGACATCACCCCCCTCCTTAAGGGTCGACGTCCGCGTTGGCCAATGTATTTACATAATGAGCTTGCCAAGGTAAGGACGCGTAAATAAGAGCCGCTATTTTTCTAGGTGCGCCCGGGTTTGAGGAATGGAATTCCTTAACCGCATCAGGGGCATGCGCTAGATTTTTAGCCAGTTCCCATGTGTCCTCACCCTCACCATATCCTTTCCAACAGACGAGGTATTTTAGAGTACGACCAAAGAGTTTAGAATCTCTTATATGGTCAACTTCGTACTCTTCTTCTCCTTCGACCGTTACTGGATCGGGTGGTGGAGGCGTGAGCCCATTAACTTCGTTTCCTTTGTAAGGAGAGAGACGGTCTACATGAAATACATCATGGATCCGTAATGCAGGGGGTAGGGCAAGCTTGTAGTCGACATCACTTATGACTTTAGTGACTTCAAATGGGCCTAATTGCTTAGGTCCCAGTTTGGACGACTGCTGATGTATCTTTATTTGTTTAGCTTGCAACCAGACTTTGTCCCCGACGTTAAAGGAATACGGCTTAGTCCTTTGTTCAACGTCTGTCTGCATTCGCCTTTTACTTAGGCGTAGAGCCGCCTCTGCATCCTTGCGAGCGGAAACTAAGTGCTGAAGGCGCTTATCGAGTAGTGGAATACCCGTAGGTCTACCAGCAGGAATAGTGAAGTCAGGCGTAAAGCCATATAGCAGCTCAAAGGGGGTATGTCCCGTGGCTGAGTTGAGCCTGCTATTGACTACAAATTCTGCTGTAGGAAGCAGGTCTGCCCAATCATCCTGTCTTTTGCTAATGAACATGCGCAAGTATATCTCAACTTCTTGATTTTTGCGCTCGACTTGTCCATTAGCTTGAGGGTGATAGGCTGTAGTTAGACCTGCGTCTATTCCGAGTCGCTTGTAAAGGGCACGCATGCTTCGCGCTGCAAATTGGGGTCCTCTATCGCTTATAACTTTGCGAGGGATCCCATGCAGGGGGAAGACTTGCTCAAAGTAGATGGATGCCACCCCATCAGCCATAATTTGGGAAGTCACAGGGAACAGATGAATCTGTTTGGTGTAATGATCTACGACGTTTAAGATCATATCCTTCCCACGTGACATAGGCAGTGGACCGATTAGATCGATTCCAATGATCTGCCATGGTCCTTCAGGGACTTCTTGCGGCTGAATGGTTGCTTTGGGGTGTAGATCCTTGCGATAGCGTTGGCATCGATCACATCCTTCTACGTATGAGGCAATGAAGCCTGACATGCGTGGCCACCAGTAGTAGCGGCTTACTAACTCTATGGTCCCATTCTTTCCAGGGTGTCCGGTCGTGACTGAGTCGTGGCAAGATTTTACCACATCCCTGCGA
Organism: Lactarius indigo; assembly: GCA_025766275.1. NCBI lineage: Eukaryota > Fungi > Basidiomycota > Agaricomycetes > Russulales > Russulaceae > Lactarius > Lactarius indigo. The sequence continues at coordinate 52,883 of JAFKAC010000034.1, forward strand.
AGGGCACGATCGTTTGGGACATATAATTTACCCCGGTGGTAAATGAAACCATCTTCTTCTTCCCACATTAATATGCCATCTGTGAGAGCTTTAGGAGCAGTCTTAGAGATACTTTTAAGACCCTCTATAACTTCAGCTTCTCGGATAGATGCGAGTTTAATGCGACTCCCTAGGGAGTCTGTTTCAGGGATGAAGTGCGCTTTAGCGGCAGCGAGGAAGTGCTCAGGTTTTAATACCTGAACCTGGCGGTTATCTTCAGAGTCTCGGACTTGGTCTCGTGAGAAACGACTTAATGCGTCGGCTTGCATAGATTCTCCTTTCTTATAAGTGATTTTGAAGGCGAACCGACTTAAGAATAGGGCCCATCGAGCTTGGCGCCTATTTAAGTCTTTCATGGTTGCCCACCATTCCATATTCTTATGGTCAGTGATCACTTCAAAAGAGATGCCTTCGAGGAAATGTCTCCAATCCTCTAAGGCACGGATTAAGCCGAGCATTTCTCTGTCGTAGATCTCATAATTGCGTTCTTCTTTGCTTATAGACTGTGAGCGATACGCAATGGGGTGCCAGAGACCATCCGGGTATTTCTGAGTTAAAATACCGCCAGTAGCAAATCCGGAAGCATCAACCTCGATTCTGGTTGGAAGGTTCGGATCGTAAACCTTAAGAATAGGTTCTTGTACGAAACGTTCCTTCAACAGATCAAAGGCTTTCTGCTGTTCAGACTGCCAGATCCAAGGAGTGTCTTTCTTAGTAAGGTCATGAAGGGGTCGGGCAATAGCCGCAAAGTCCTTGATGAACCTCCTATAGAAATTGGCAAACCCGATAAATGCTCTTACTTCTTTGAGCGTAGTCGGGGTTGGCCACTCCTTTACTGCAGAGACCTTGCCAGGGTCCATCTGCACTTCTCCGGGACGGATAATCATCCCTAAATACTCCATTTCTTGCTTCTCAAAATCGCACTTCTCAGGCTTGAGATAGAGGTCGTATTGCTCTAACCGTGTCAACACCTCATGTACTATCTTGCGATGGTGCTTAAGGTTATTGCTATAGATGAGGATATCATCCATATATACGGCGACCTCTCCTTGTGCAATAAGATCGGCAAATACGGCGTTCATTAAGGCTTGGAAAGTAGCGGGGCTATTAGTCATGCCGAAGTACATGACTTTTGGTTCATATAGACCCCTATTGGTAACAATGGCACCTTTCCATTCATCACCTTCTTTGATGCGGATATTATGGTATCCCCATCGAACGTCAAATTTGGTGAAGTATTGAGCTCCCTTGAGTCTGTTAATAATGTCGGCAGCGAGTGGAAGTGGATAACGGTTCTTAATAGTGATTTTATTAAGACGCCGGTAATCTTGGACTAGACGGAACTTGCCGTCCTTTTTCTTTATAAAGAATACTGGGGATGCCATTGGTGACTTAGATGGCACTAAATATCCTTTTCCTATGTGTTTGTCCAAGAATTTGTCCAATTCTACTTGCTCGCTAGGTGACATGGGGTACGTCTTGACCTTCCAGTGTTTTACTGCATCTGGTTCAAGGTCTATGGCGTGGTCCCATGGTTGGTGCTCAGGGAGTCTCTGGGATTCTTCCTCAGAGAAGACTTTTGCGAAGTCGCGATAGTGCTCAGGGACCATCTCTTCGAAGGTTTTCTTAGGTTTGGCGGTTATTGCTTTCTCGGCAATCTGCTGAGAGTACGTGAAACCTGCCAGACAGAAAACTTCGTCAGAGACTGTGTCCAGCACTTTCTCCGCAAGGAGACAGCGGCGTTCCATACGGTTCGCCATAATGCGCGTCACCTCTATCTCTATCTCCGGTGCGGCTATTTCAGCGCTGGAGTTGAGACGCATAGTGCCTTCCTGCCAATCTATGTGTGGGTTCCGATGTCTAAGCCAAGGCAGTCCCAATATAACTCGTTCTGGGCCTAGTGATGTGACCATAAAGTCGAATTTTTCTGTACTAGGACCAACTTTGAGAACGAGGGTTACTTTATGGGTGATACTGCCGGCTTCGTTGAGCGTCCCATCTATGTTATAGAGGGTAATGGGATGCTCTAACGGAACTTGCAACATTTTGTGGCAGTCAGCGTACTTCTTGTCCAGGAACAACGAAGTTGCTCCGGAGTTTACCATGGCTGCTACTTTTACAGTACGATGACGTCCTTGTAATTCAACAGAAATATGAAAATGAGATCTGCTATCTTTTGTTTCGGGAATGATACATGAGGAAAGCGCTGCATCAGAATTCATCACTTGCGGCGCTGCTACAAATTGTGGAGCAATCGGAACACTAATACTATTGTTCATCTCCGAGGCAGATGTAGATGTAGAATCAGAACAGGAAGCCGAGACATCACTACTATCAACTTTACAGGCAGAAACAGAATGGTACGTAGGAATTACAGATTGGTCCGAGTCCGAAACGAGGCGAGATCGTAGGCATATCTTACAACTACACGAGGCCGAGTCAACCGTATCTGTTTTACAGGGGGAGTCCGCAGCTATGACTACCCCTGGATCTAAAAAGCCGCCTTAAGAGCGTTAATTTGCTCTTGCTGTGCGGTGAGCGCCGCTAATAACTTTGCCACGTCTGCCTGGGACGTATTGGCTTTGGGCGGTGCGGAAGTACTTGATTGGGCGGTGGAAGCCGCCGACTGACTGGAAGAAGGTTGGGAGGGGGTTTCCTCACTACTGGCCGCAGCTTTCGCTTTGGCGGGTTTCCCCATGAATTTGAGCATGCAGACGGGTGCCCGATGTCCGACCTTTTGACAATGGTGGCACACGTCGCGTTCGTGGTTTCCATCCTTCTTTGAGTGGTCCTTAGAACCACACCCGTAACACTTGCCTTGCATGTGTTTTTGGTAGTCTTGCCGGGTCTTTCCGCCGGATGCGGGCTTGCTCGTGCCGGATCCCTGCTGACGTGATGTGTCAACTTGCATCGTGTCTGGATCGGATGGCTTGCCTGCAGGCAAGATCGACTGGCTGGACAAACCACCCTTCTTTTCCGAGTCCCTCTGTCTCAGTCGCTGATCTAGCGACTGTGAGACCTGCTTGAGGTCGTTGAAATCGACATGGGCCTTGTCCGTCAAGGCTAAGGCATCTTTTACGCGGTCCGAAAGACCATCGTAAAAGCGGGTGCGGAGGTCTGCTTTTGACCATCCAGTCTGTCCAGAGTACTGTTCGAACACGGATCGGTACTCTGCAACCGATCCGCGGCCCTGTTTTGTCTTCTTCAGCTGCTCCCTCGCTGTTTCTGTAGTATCGAGGGGCGAGAATCGTCGGTTAAACTCTTTGACGAACTCGTCCCAAGAGCTACCGAACAGGATATTGTTTGACTGAAGTTGTTCGAGGTAAGGGAGAGCCCATGACTTGGCTTCCCCTTCCATAAGGTTAAGAACCGCCATAATCCAGCGGTCTTCTGCCCGGAAGTACATACCCTGGGCCGGGTCCCAGGTGTTCATAGCGTCCTGCTGTGAGCCTGCCCAATTATGAAAGGCTGCAAGGAAGTGACGGGCATCTGTAGAGTTGCCTTTCCCATCCCATGCTTTGGGACGGGCCACTACTTCCTTGTGTTTGGCACTGGGCTTGGCCGCGGTTGCTGAAACCTGTGCGGTCAAGTCCGTGACTTTTTGTGTAAGAATTCCGACTACTTGGCCTAAGTCGCTTATTAGGCGCAGGCAGTCGTTGAGAGTTGGGGGGGGAGCAGGAGCTGTTGGTGTGGGAGGAGTGGCGGCGGCGGCGGACATCTTATCTAACTCGTCTTGTCTCTTTCTTTCCTCATACTTTTTAATCGACTCCCGTCTGTCTTCGATGAGGCGAAGCTGTTCGTCTTCGTCGAAGTCGTCCCAGTTGTCGAAGTTCTTGATCCACTCTTTTTCTTCTTTAGAGAGGATCGTTCTGTACTTGGACGTCACTCCTGTGGGATACTGAGCTTGAGCTTGAGCTGCTCTCTGTTTCCCTTTGGGAGCTATCGTGGGAGTGGACGGATGGGGGAGGAGAAAGTTCGGGGACTAATGCTGCCGCGAAGGCGATCAGCTGAGGGACGGTGAAAGGAGTGCCTGCAACAAGGCCAAATGCTCCGTGGAGTTCTAAGAGGGCGAAACGGAAATCTCTGTTGTAATAGATGGCGCGGACGTATGCTTCCGTGTCGTTCTGTGGTTCGCCTTCTAGAGAGAACCTGTAGTGGACTTCTTCACCAGCAAAGACTTCTTGCTGATAAACTACAGGGGGTGCTTGGGGGTCGTCAACGAGTGTCTCGTTGGAGGAGGAGTGCGCCGAGTGGTAGGAGTGCTCCGAAGCTACTGTCGGAGTAGGAGATGCAAAACGGGGTGAAGGGATAGGGTCAGAGGACGATTGACCTGCTCCCTGAACGTGTAGCGATGCCGAAGCAGAGGCTGAGTGTGGAGTGAAATATGATCGTGGGGGTGACGGGGGCGCTGGGACAGGAAGAACTGTTTCCTGTCTTCTCCTAAAGAGACGTCGAAGACGCTGACGAACGTTCGCAAATATGCGAGGCAGTTTGAAAATGGAAGGTGGTGTAATATGACGACGTGTTACGACGACCGCGAAGCGCTAAGTCGAAGGTGATTGGAGAGTCCGATCAAGCAAGACCAATACACAGTGATATTTCACACTGCGCGAGGCTGCAGCGATAACGGAACACTCAGGAATGGGGTAAGGGGTTTGTGCAAGAACACAAGGCTGTCTGCCGCAGTCTCCTCGACCTATTGGCTGCCTCTCACGCCGAAGCGCTCTCAAACTTTTCTGTTTACTTCGCGTACAGCTGTCGCAGGCTAGGCCTGGCAGGCTTCTCTTCCACTTGCAGCTTATCTGGCGTGGTGACCAGTTCTGCAAGCAGTACCCAGGAACTTTACTGATGACCAGATAAAGTCCTATAGGCAAGCACAATCTATGCCGATTTTATGGACACTAGAGTTGTACCAAGATAGCGCAGATTCTGCGTACGAAGGTCCACAGGCAAAGAGTGAGGTGTGTGACACAAGGGACTTGTGGTCGTCAACCACCTAAAGGGATAAAAGGAAAACGCCGGTAAACAAGAGTAAAGAGGCGTGTGAAAAGGAACTTGTCCTAATGTAGCGGTATGACTTATCGCGTACAACTAGACCAAGGTGAAGGTAAGTGAACTGAACCGGTATACACCCAAGCCTAGCGCGGAGACAAGTCACGTGCCGAACGTACAGTCACTGCGGAGAATAGACACACGTGAGGTCTTTATACAAGACCAAAGGCCAGGTGATCACGCAGTGGCACGTTGAGTGGAGAACCAAGAGGACAAGTTAACATTGGAGAGGTAAGGGAAGTACAAGAAGATACGCACCTGAGTGGAGAACCAAGAGGACAAGTTGGTTCCACTCAGGACGCTACATGAGGGTTTATATACTATGCTGCGGCTGAGTTCGAATTACTATAGAACCTTGTTACTAAAGGTATGTATAATAGTAATGAGTCAGGCGCTGACGCGTCGTGTCTAATAATAGCGTTATCTATTGTGCTGACTGATGCACAGTCATTAACGCTGACAGAACAATGACGTGTCCTTATCTATGAGTCATAACCCTATAACAACGTAGTCTAGAACTATCTAGAATGTTCCCTGCTTATCGTCCAATGAGAAACTACTGTACTAATGTGGAAGGTGACCTAAAGAGGTAACTCCTGATAAGGAAGTTACTATCCCAGGGTCACGTGCTTGTGGGTGCACATGTTGGCATCACGTGACTAACCATCTTATCATATCTAATGATAAGGACTTGGATATTTGACGCAACGTTGGAGACTCGTATCTCTACTAAATAAATCTGTAAAAATACGGATAAATAAGGCGAAAATAGAGCGTCCGTGACAGGAACCCACAATCAAGGAGGAGAGATCACATCCTTCACTGATCTCACCGTTAAAACCGGAGGAAAGACCCAAAACCTTCGATTCCTTATCACAGATTTAGGAAACGACGAAGTCATACTGGGATACCCCTGGTTTACGGCTTTCGAACCCAAGTTCCACTGGCGAGATGCCACACTCGATGAAGAGTTCCAGCCAGTGGTCATCACTAGTCTGCATCTGTCCGACGAAGCCATGCCTTCTGAAGCAACTATCAAGGCATTGGAGACGTATCAACTGGACGAATCAGCCTGGGAACAACTGCAAGAAGAGGGCCAACCTTGTATCCGACTGCGAAAAACAACAACAGCATCAGAACTAGCGCAGCAGGAAGCAGCCAAGAGACCCCAGAAAACCTTCGAAGAGATGGTTCCGGAAGAATATCGGAGACATCAGAAAGTTTTCAGTGAGGAAGCCTCCCAACGCTTTCCCCCTTCACGACCGTGGGACCATGCCATCGATCTAGTCCCAACCGCCCCTGAAACAATGGATTGCAAAGTGTACCCACTCACAATCCCAGAAAATGAAAAATTAACGGAATTTGTAACCGAACACCTGGAAAAGAAGTACATCCAACTGTCCAAATCTCCTTACGCGTCTCCCTTCTTTTTCATCAAAAAGAAGGACGGGAAACTACGCCCGGTGCAGGACTACCGCCGCCTCAACAAACTAACCGTAAAAAACCATTATCCACTCCCCCTGATCCCCGAACTTATCAATAAGATCCGAGAAGCAAGGCTTTACTCAAAGCTTGATATCCGATGGGGATACAATAATGTTCGGATCAAACAAGGGGACGAATGGAAGGCGGCATTCAAGACAAATCAGGGATTATTCGAACCGCGGGTCATGTTCTTTGGCCTCACTAACTCCCCAAGCACCTTCCAAACCATGATGGACACTATTTTCCGGGAGCTAGTGTTGACAGGAGAAGTGATCGTCTACATGGACGATATCCTAATTGCGACCTCCGACGACCGCGCCCACCACAGAACGGTATTACACCAAGTCCTCGACCTCTGCGACAAACACGACCTATACATCAAACCGGAAAAATGCGTGTTTGAAGTCCACGAGGTGGAATATCTGGGGCTAATTATTGGACACGGACGATTACGAATGGACCCGGTCAAAGTGCAAGGGGTCCGAGAATGGAAGGCGCCGACATCACTCAAAGAAGTATGAGCCTTCTTAGGATTCTGCAATTTCTACCGGCGGTTTATACGAGGATTCTCCACAATTGCAAGGCCCCTCCATGACCTTACGAAGAAAGACGTTCCCTGGGAATGGACGGAAGCCAGACAAAAGGCCTTTGACACCATCAAAGAGAGAATCAGCTCGGAACCGGTCTTGCTATTCCCGAAATTAGATCAACCCTTCGAAATCGAAGTCGACGCGTCAAGTTACGCCCTAGGGGCTGTTCTAAATCAGAAGGGAGAGGACAACAAAATGCACCCGGTCGCATTCTATTCCGAATCCCTGTCGGAGGCCGAACGCAATTACGACATCTACGATAGGGAACTACTAGCGATTGTCAAAGCGTTACGCACCTGGCGAACATATCTTGTAGGATCCCCCCATCTAATAACAATCCATACAGACCACGCCAACCTACAATATTGGAAAGAACCCAGAAAAATCAGTCGACGAGTAGCGCGGGAGTTCCAAGAGCTGTCGGAATACAACTTCATACTCAAACACATCCCTGGTACCAAGAATACGCAAGCAGATTCCTTATCGAGAAGACCTGATTATGATGACGGCACCAGCGACAATGATCACGTCACAGTACTCCCAGACGACGTCTTCCTCAAAGTCACCCAAACGTCTATGCACGACATGGATATATGGACTCAAATTGCACAAAACATGGACGAAGCAGCACTCCTCCCGTGGGTAGAACCCCACAACCTAAAGAAACACGATGGGCTGTGGTGGAAGGGCGATGCCCTCGTTGTTGTGGGAAACAACGAACTTAAGCGGGGGGTGATCACCTTTTTCCACGATACTCCAAGTGCAGGACATCCAGGAATTGCAAACACTCTAGAGCTATTACGACGCGATTTCTGGTGGCCCAACATGCGCAAAGATGTAGAAGCCTACGTCAAGGGGTGCGCAACATGCCAAAGCAACAAGATCAATCACCACCGACAGAAGCCCCACCTATTTCCTATCACCACCGAACCATCAGCTGAACCATTCGAAGTGGTAGCCATGGACTTCATAGTCAAACTACCGATATCAAAAGGGTTTGACTCGATCCTCACCGTCACGGACCACGACTGCTCTAAAGCGGCAATATTCATACCGTGTAACGAGGCCATAACGTCGGAGGGCGTGGCAAAACTTTATCTCCGATATGTCTATCCCCATTACGGCCTACCCCGAAGGATCATATCCGATCGGGATCCAAGATTCGCGTCTATGTTCATGCGACAACTGTGTAAAGTGTTGGGGATACAGCAAAACGTATCATCGGCGTACCATCCGCAAACAGATGGTCAATCAGAACGAACAAACCAATGGTTAGAACAATACTTGCGACATTGGTGTAACGTGCAACAGGACAACTGGGTAGAACTTCTACCCATGGCGCAATTCGCTCACAATTCTTGGAGAAACGCCACCACTAGGCACTCCCCCTTTTCCCTCATTATGGGATGGGAACCACGAACTACGTGGACACCAAAACCATCACACAGTCCCGTGGTGGATCAAAGATTAGAAGAATTGCAAGTACTCCGACAACATGCACAAGATAGTATCAAACATGCGCAGCACCTCATGGCTCAACGAGGGAAAACAGGATTCACACCTTATCAGCAAGGGGACCAAGTATGGTTAGAAGGGACCAATCTCCGTACCTTCTACCCCACAAGCAAACTAGCCCCAAAACGGTACGGACCTTTCAAAATCGTCAAGGTTCTATCAGACGTCTCGTATGAACTGGAACTTCCGGCATCATGGAAAATACACCCGGTATTCCATGCGAACCTTCTGACACCATACAAGGAAACGGAGATGCACGGCGCGAACTATACCCGACCTCCACCAGACCTTATCGATGGAGAAGAGGAGTATGAAGTGGAACAGATCGAAGACGCCCAGGAACGAGGGAGGGGGCGCAAACTCCACTACCTAGTAAAGTGGAAGGGATTCCCACCAAGCGATAACACATGGGAACCCGCAACAAACATGACCCACGCCACAGACGCCATCAAAGACTTTTACCAACGGTATCCGACCGCCAAGGGGGCTGGACGAACAATATAAAGACACCCCTTTCGCATCCCCGCATCTCTCAGCCCAATGATGACCGACACCCCAGTATCTGACACCACCCTCGTCAACATCCTCAGCAATCCCCAACTCGAAGCCGCCCTCGAATGAGGGATTGTCACCATCAACCTCACCGACACCCCTCGTCTGTCACCACCACCGTCCCCCCAGCATGTTACCATCATCGCTCCCATTCCCATTGAACGAGAACCCGTGGAACTCACCCCGTCAACACCGGAGGAAGGGCAATACTCTCCGACTCCACCCCCTCAGCAACAGTTGACGCCCCCACCTGAACCACAACCTCAATCACCACCATCCTCCCCATCATCCACGCCACCTCCACCTTTAGAACCATTCACCCCGGTTCGTGTCCATACCCCCATTGACTACAACCGACCCGACTCCCCTCCTGAAGACACAGACGACCCCGGCGCCCCATTCTTTCCAAATATTCCTGGCACCCCCAAGTACTACCCATTACAGATCCCGCTACCAGACGGTGGATCTAACCCAGCGAAGTATATCTACTATCGCAAGGGATTCACCGAGGTAGTGGGGACGATGGGCACGGGGCAACCCCATTACGGGGAGGAAGTCTACCTCTCGTCACTTAGGCCAAACATCTCGGCGCCACCCTTCACAGCGGAACAACTACAGTTCTTTGACCCCCACGACATCCGCGCCTGCGCTCTGGACGAAACGCTCATAGAGCTTAACTCGCCTCGTCTCACGGCCGAGATCACTAGGCTGAGAACGGGACTCTTGGCGCTCAAAGAACTCGACGAGAAGTGCGAGAAGCTGGAGGAGGACGCACGCAAACTGCGAGCGGAGCGGCTCACAGTTGACCTGATGCTAGCCAGCACCAAGAGGCGCCTTCAGTACGCAGGAGCGCTAGCTACCATCGGCAACGAATACGCGCGTATGACGGCCCTACCAGCCCCACTTCGTCACTCCCGTTACGCCATCCCATTTTCCCCACGACGCGGAGGACCATTGGAGTTCCCCCGTCTCGCCGACAAACCCCACCGCCGACGCTGCTACCACTGCAATAGCCCCTATCACATTGTACGCGACTGTCCCACCAGACCGCGACCTGCCTGCCAACATTGCCAAAGTCAGGAACATCAGTCCCATCGATGTATATTCCGCCGTGCAGGAATGGTCGAGGAAGTGGTTACGACCCATCAGGCAGATGAACGTATACGGCAAGCGGTGACTACCGAGGCCACCACCTCCTTTACCGTCCCCGAACCACCGACGATCGCGGCCCACACCCAAGGGAGGTGGTGCGGGCGGTGCTTCCGCACTGATGCCAATCACGATGAGATTCGATGCCCACAGTACGAGATGTGTCGCAAGTGTGGCAAACGCGGACCCTTCCTTTTCCTCAAGACACACTACTGCCGACTCGATATCTCTCCGTGGCCAGAGAATGACCTCGATGCTGACATCTACGATCTTGTCGATCCAGAGTCCTGAAGTCGAGGCGTCTTCAGACCAAGACGGGGGGTAATGTTACGATTTTCTTGGACTCGTCTCTTTCCTTTACCACTATTTCTTTCCCACACTATACGAGCCCTGTATGACTACGCGGACATTACGATTACCCGGTTTCAATCACGCGCCTTGCTTATCGACGTTCTCTTCTGATAAAGCTTGACATGTGCCAGTTTCCAACTTGTTCCCTCTCACGCGCGGCCCCGCGTGATTCTCCTTTATTCTCGATATGTCCCTGCCTTGTTCCCTTTATGCTCGTTCCTTTCTTCCTCGACTTGGCGATGGCGCCATCTGTTTGCGAAGACCATACAGTACGATTTCTATTTAACCCTAGTCATACCTAGCTTGTACGGTAGACTAGACTTCTTGTGTAATACTACACTCGTCTACGCGAAGTCTCCTTGTTCCCTGATTCCCGTTTTCGCTAGGCCTTCGAGTCTTAGCCTTCCTCTACAGTCCAAGTGACGCACGTCCTTGTGGCTCTTGTGCATCATCTTTGCTGAAGTCGAGCCTTTGAGCTTTGACTACCAAGTGATCGACTGACTTAGTACAGGTTGTACTTAACGCCCCTGTAGTGGCGTTACACACTCTATACCTTCCATGTACACAAACTATGCTGGGCTGCTGCCTATTTAGACGTGTCATGAGGTGTTCATTTGAATCCAACATGGGGACGGAGATTTGGGTTGACCAATTATATCCCAGAAATATAAATCAAAAAAGACAAGGATTCTAGTCTGAGAGTGTGAGGGGGTGAAAATGGGAGAGAATGGAACAGTGTGTGCTAGTTAGTTAGAACTCCGACAGGACATTCCCACAGTTTTTCCAACAATGAGAGCATGTAATGGATGATTTCAGAGTGTATTGAAGTACATGGAAGTATTGGGAATCAGGAACATGTGAGGTGTCTGATATAACAAAACTGAATACCTAGAGTTCATTATCATAGTTCTTCATATCATCACCAAGTAGCTCATCTCTCACTGTTTCAATGTCCTCACCCAACAAAGAATCAAGCATAATTGCTGGCTCTTCCTCCATCCTGGTCCCTCCCAGCATCACAGCTTCCAGGGTCTTCCAACTGGCCATGAAGTCTAGATGCTGCTTCTTCAGCAGGAACTTAAGCATTTGTAGAGCCTCCATTAAGGCCACACTGATCTGATTTCGTTTCTTGGTATCGGTCTCCCCAGCCAATGAAAAGACACACTCACATGGGACAGAAGATGCCTGAATTGGAAGGTAGTCCATGGCGATAGCAAACAGGGTAGGTAGTTCTGACTTGTGGGCCTAGTATTGGTAGCACAAGTTGTAATAACGCTGCTAACTTGATTGAGGACACGGGGCTTACCTCCTAGTAGACCAGGATGTTGGTCTTGTCTGACATCAATGGACCCAAGGTGTACTTTGCAAATTCATCTTCAACACCTCCTGTTGGGTCTGAACTATTGAGTCCAGGGTAAATGGGGTGGTCCTTGAGTTGGAAGTGCGTCGACGTCTTCGTGTATGACAGAAGCTTGGGGCAAGCTTTGGTTTGTGCAGGTTGCACGATAGATGGGTCTTTTTCATGATACTTGTGCATCTAGGGCAAATAGTCAATGCAAGACATGAGAATAGGTCAAGTATTTATGAGGTCATGCATGATCTTTTTCGACCTCTCAATGTATTCTGGATCCCACTCACACTGGATCCATGAGAAGCATATGGAAGGGTTGAGAACTTTATAGCCAATTGTATTGCACGACTCAGCAACTGTGTAGTCTAGAAAACAGAGACTCACTCATGGTAATGATGTAGGCATCAGTGTCATCCATCCGCTTGTAATACTTTCACGCCCAGGCCAAACTGATCCGTGTCCAATATTGTAGTTCCTGGTGTTCCTCACCCAGTTGTTCCCACTTAGTCATGAGAAGTTTGAAACTAGTGATGCTACCGCACAAGACAGGAGTTGATTCAGACGACATAGTTTGCAGGACCATGTGTGAGGCCTCATGATTGTAAATAGGTTAACGTGACATGTGAAATGTATTTGGAGAATATACCTCTAGAACACCTTCTATGCTCTCCAGGAGCTCCCAGTCCATAGCACTTAATCTCATAGACTCAATGGGCGGTTCATTAGCAAAATACATATCTATGGTCTTAATATCTAGAATTAGTACTGACAGACCATTATAGCATCTAAGCTCACCTTTTGAAGAAAACGGAAATGTTGGAGCATGAGGTAAATGGAATCCCATTGAGTCTTGACGTGCTGAATGAGTTGGAGTGGTGGAGCATTGCATAACTCGGGGTCATCCTTGGTACAGAGCCGGACAATCCCCACAAATGTCTGCTTTCTGGCATCCAATGCGTGTATGTAGTGGACAATATCTGCAACGTGCTTGATGGGATTGCTTTTCAGACTCCTAAGCCACACCCAACGCCCTGGTGGCTGCGATGCGATGAACGCCTCATCGAGTTCAGGCCCTGTTTGATGACAAGGGGAAATAGGGTCAAATTCGTCGTCGTCATCACCATCCAAACCATTGCTGTCCAGGTATTTCTTGCTGACTCAAGTACTTGTGGTGATGATGTGGGCAGAGCAGATGTTGATGACATGGGGGTAGCACATGATATGGTTATTGAGATGATTGAATGCGATGTCACGCTCATTGACAAGTAATTCCTGCAACTCTTTCATAGCAGCTGCATTATTTGAGGCGTTGTCAAGAGTGAAATGGCCAATCTACGGTTTTCAGTAAGGTTCTTGGTATCAAGACACAGTTACATACCTTTGATGTAATATTGGTGCGATCCATGAGAGACAAGATGGCACTAGCAATATTTTTACCCATATGTGCACCCATGAGGTGGTGAAAGCCAATTAGAGCGGCTTTCAGAGAGAGATTGTTATTAGCGTCCCAAGCAATCCAGTGTGATGTTACAGCGAGATATGGGGATAAGGATGCACTTGACCAGATATCCATGGTGAAACTTATCCGACCACATGATGCCTTGCTGTTACAGGTCAATACAACATCGTCAATGCTCCTGGTACCAAGGAGATGACTTACAGCAAATTTGTCATGCAATTCTGTGAAGGCTTTCCCCCATTCAATGGTGATTTGTTCACATATCATGTCATGATGTGGGACATGTTCAAGTTCAGGTCAGAGAAGCCAGCAGATATCATGAAATTCAGGGCAATTGACTACACGAAGTGACTGGGTTAAAGAAGATAAGATAAGACACAAGTCAAGTAGGGTGATGCTCACCTGGTTATCTGCAATGATGAAGTGAACAAGATATTGGATGAACACGTCATAACTGTACTCAGGAAGCCTATGCCCAGGCGAGCCTTCCTGCACAGCAGGCTTATCTTGCGCATCTAAAGACTTGTGCTTCTTTTTTTTTTTTTTTTTTTTGATCAATATTTATTCTGGGATGCATAAAGTGAGTTACAGACCAGTCACAGCAGAGTGAAGCCGTATTTAAGAAACACATTAGTCCAAAGAGGTGCCCCTGAGAAATCGTAAGCATGGAACCGAAACCTCAGAGAATAATTAGAGAGAGGGCAACCACATGGGTCACCAGGCATACAGTCACAAGCTGAAGCCGAGAAAGGATATATATGCAGTGCGAGGACCGCCAGTTAGATAGTCCAAAGACAAAAGAGGAAACCAAACCTCAGTGTGTACCTACCTAGTCGGGTTCAGGGGGCACGGGTAAAGGGGGACCGGATTCCGGCTTGGAGAGCGCACGAGTCTGGTCGAAGAAGGCTAGAAGTTTCCCTACACCCCACTTCTCGGATAGGAGAGCAGTGAATGGGTAGAGAGGGGGCGTAGGGGGGATCGCAAACTGGAGTATGCCGGTGTTGATGTGGTCTTGGAGGTAGCGCGGGCAGTGGTGTATGATGTGCTCCGCAGTTCGAAGAGCCTTGCCACAAGGGCAAGATTCGTTTTCGGGGGGGTCGTTGGGGTGGAAGCGGTGAACGTAGGAGCCAGTGAAGGCATGGTCGGTTGCCACTTGCATGAGGGTGGATGTACTGCGCCATGTGTGTTTGGCGCGACGACACCCAGAGGGTTCTTTTTCGGCTGCTGTGGCCTGCAGCCAGAGGGGGTGATGGTTGGTAGGGTGGGGACGGATGATGTCGGAATGAGTGTGAGCAAAGGAAAGTGGTTCCCCAACCATGTTTAATCGGAACTGTGGGATTAGCCGCGCTTCTTGCCAGGAGGCGTTCCAGCCATGAAAGGCGAGCTCGCGGGCTTGAGCCTTTTGGAATGCTGCAGAGTTGACATGATTCAGCCCGTCAGGGGGATTGCGGGTGCAGGCCTTGGTCGCCAAGTCCCGTGCCCTCATCTGCCCAGCTAGGTCAGCGTCCACTGGGGTCCAGGCTAGGTGAAGTTTGAAGCGCCTATGACGCAGCGCTAAGGAAGTAAGAGACTGGTGAAACATTAGCACAGCAGCCTGCACTGTCCAAGACCACGGGTTTTTAACCCCATGAATTGCCGAGTCAGAGTTAGTGAACAAGTAAATGATGTCCGGAGGGGGCACCTCCTCGGTATAGTACATGGCCAGGGCCTCCGCAGCCTTCGCCAATGCAAAGCAATCAACGTCGAACTGAAGGACCCCAAAGCCCAACACCCAGCTCAGTTCCGTTAGAGCCGCCCCCCCATTGTGAAAGGTGGCTGCTGCTGCGCCCACCTTGAGCTCGTCTTTGTGTCCCTTGGAAGAGACACGCGCCTGAGCGTGGATGATCAATGTACTAAACCCTTCGGCAGTCTGGGTAAGGGACCGCGTCCAGTCTTTCCGCAAGATAGGGTTTCCAGCCCCTATGTGGACCACTTGCGCCGCCCAGTTGGGTACCTCCCAGGGGGCAGTGGCAGCCACATCCACACGCAGTCCATCAGATGGTACCCGCACGGCAAGAGTTTCGAGCGCTGTTGGAGGACGCCAGCGTCACCCAGGCGCGACGCGTGAACCTAGGACCACCTGTGGGAAGTCCCCCTGGCTCGGGACATACCACTCTGGCCCGAGACAGCACAAGAGTTGGGACGCCCAAGGTAGCCTGTAAAGCCGCAACGCAGATGTGTGAGTAAGTTGCTCCACCCACTGGCGCATGGGCATCATGCGGGTGAAGACAAGGAGCGAGGCACGGGGCGCTGTGTGAAAGGACCCTGTGACCACCTTTACCATCTCGTTCTGCACGACCTGCAGCTTCCAAATGAGCTTCACTACTCCTTTGGACTTAAACCAGAGCTGGCAGCCATAGGAGAGCACGGGGAGGCAGACGGCGTTGAGGACCAAACACCAGTTAGCCATGGACAGGCCCTGTATAGTGTTGCCAAGGATCATCAACACCCGTATCGAGGCGCGTGCCCTGTTGCACATGATGTCCACATGCGGCTCCCAATTAAGGCGACGGTGGAAGAAGAACCCGAGGTACCTCAGGGTTTCTGCCGGCCGTACTACATACTCTGACCCGTCCACAGGCAGGGACAGGCCAGTCGGGGGAGGGATGGGGTTCCGCTCCCACGGATGTTGGAAAAACATGAGCTCTGTCTTGTCCGGCTCAATGGCCAGGCCAGACAAGTGAAGCAGTTCTTTGCACACCGAGTACCTGGCTCGCAGAAGGGTAGTAACCCCCTCCCATGTCTTGGTGCAGGCGAACAGGATGCCGTCATCCATGTACATCCCCAAGGATGAGTTGTTCCAATTCCTCATCCTGTGTAAGAGGGGGGACATGTAGGCGATAGAGAGCACCGGTGACAGGGGTGAACCCTGCGGCACACCCACTGGTTGCCCTTGGTCGCGTGCCAACAACCCATTGAACCGGAGCTTAACGCACTGGTCCTCCAGGAAGTGTCGCAACCATCTGACAAGTTCCGGGGCGAAGCCCATGCGTTCCACCAGCGCACAAAGGTGGCCATGGTGGACGTGGTCAAAGAAGCCCTGGACATCGAATAAGAGTATCCCACACTTCAATCCGGCGCCGTGGGCAGCCTGGATGTCATGAAGCAGGGTGAGGCCCGTGTCGAGGCATGAGGAGTACATGCGACTGCCAAACTGGTTGGTCAGGATGAGTTCCTCCGCCACCAATGTGTGCTGGATGCGTTTGGCCACCACCTTCTTGAGTAGCTTGGACATGCACTCTAAGAGGGAGATGGGCTGGTGTGCTTTAGCAAGCGAGTAGTCAGGTCTGCCCGGTTTGGGTATGACCACAACCACCGTGCTCTTCCAGCGGGCTGGGTGATAATTCTGTTGAAGGCAAGACTCGAAGAGCCACGTTAGTGTGGTCCCGATCCCCTTCCATCCTTCCACCTCTGGGTCTCCCCATGCACACTTGAGCAGGAACCACCCGATCCCAGATTCTCCAGGGGCAGATGAGTTTGAGGCCGCATGTAGCAGCGCATCACACTTGCCCTCAGTGAGGGGATCATGCCGCCGGGTCGGCCAGGCCGGGGGGTCTGAGGGGAGGAGGGAGGGGACATCGGCACGTGGAGCCACAAAGAACTGCTTACCTAGAATCTCCACCATCTTCCCGTGTTCAAATTGAAGGTCGCCATCAGCATCCTTCAGAGCAGGTATGCGGGTGGTGCTCCTGCCATGCCTCCAGGATGCAACCTCCCACACGTTGGAGGACATGACGACCCTGTCTGCCCATGTCCGTTTTGCCTGCCGCACTGCCTTGGTGAGGCGACGTGCAGTGGCTTCCCAGCGGGCTCCGTAGGAGTCAGCAACTTCCGCTGCCACACACGCGCACTCGGCATTCCACCAAGGTGTGGCGCACGTGGCATTTCGTCCTTTCCGTTTCATCGTGGCACTGCAAGCCTCATTGAAGGCGTCGTAAATGCGGTCCAGCACCGTGTTGATCTCTGCTGCGGAGCGGAGGGGGCCATGAAGAACGGGGGAGCGCAACTCCATAAGGCGTTGCCATTCCGCCCATCCGTCATTGTCCAGGTCAGTCATAAAGGTGTTTGTGGCATCCTCCTGGGGGCTGCGGAACCGAGTTCAACGGACCTACAAGGTTTAGACCTGTTAAGTTCAATTTTGACCACCTGTGTTGGGTAGAGGTTACGTGGAACCCCATAGATCACCGCTGGGACGTCGTTAGACCAGCAGGAAGACAGTACCAGTGCGACATAGACGCACGCGAGCTCAATTCACAAGCTGATTGGGGACCTATCGATGGTCAACTACGAGAACATTCCACCGGAGAAGCGGTTAGCGAAGACACCGAAGAAGACGAACAAAGTGAGGAAAACCGACCCGCAAGCGTCGGGCCTATCGAACAGTACACTATCCAATGAGCTGAGTCTCTACACATCTCAGACCAGCCAGACATCATTCACGTACGATCACCAGCAGCAGAAATGGCAACTACCACCATGACGGCCGAAGAAATCATGACTGTACGAGAGCAAGCGGCACGAGAAGCGGCCGAAGCAATTAGACAAGAGTCACAGCGGAATCTCATGCCCATTAACCCTGAAACAGGGCATCGTATGACAGCAGATGATGCAGCAATTTTCCGGGCTATCGGACCCAACCAAGGAGACCCCCCGTCGGGGGATGGAAGGAGACAAGGAATACCATTAGACCCTCCACCAGGGTGGGGAGGGCCACCAGGAGGAGACTTTCCCCGACGACCAGAAGGAGGAAGAAACCCACCGGACCTCCCAAACAACCCGCCAGAAGGAGGACCACCAGGAGGAGGGGGTGGTGCAGGAGGCGGTGCAGGAGGAGGGGGACATGGCCATGAAAAACTAACCGGTGAACCTCCCACCATCTTTGATGGAGACCGCACTAAAGTGGACTCATTCCTCACACAATGGCACGTATATTGGGGGATGAATCTCGACACCCCCATTATGCGCAATGACTATCGACGAAGCCTCCTGTTCCTATCTTACATAAAGGGGGTATCGGTCAGCGAATGGGTACTCTCGTACCTCAAATGGCTCAATCGGCAAATACAACGCGGGATAGATCAACATACGAGAGATCTGTGGAATGCAGTAGCAGAGGGTTTCAACCAAAGGTTCGTTAATACCCTCGAACGTGAACAAGCTCAAGCGCTTCTAAGGAAAGGACTCAAAATGGTCGACGGAGACATCGACAAATACGTCAATGAGTTTGAAGAAGCCGCTAGGAAAGCAGGATACCGTCTCAACGACCCCCAGACCATCGACCTGTTTACCAAAGGGCTACCCAAAAAGCTATACGAAAAGACGTATGATCTGGATGAACCAGAAACGTTCGACGAATGGAAGCGAGCGACACTTCGCAGACAGCGCAATTACATCCACATTCGAGCAAGAGTGGATGAATACAAGGACAGTAAGCCGAAGAAAACGGGCAATGCCGGATGGACTGTTCCCCAAAACCTCGCAAACCCGTGGGCAATGGATACGTCCGCCGATCGAGCCAAAGCTAGACTTGCGGGATCGGAAGAAATCGATTACAGTAAGCCACCGTATACGAACCTACCGCCGTACCCGCCAAGAGGGGGGCCGGGGGCAAGGGGACGAGGAAGGGGAGGACACCGGCGAGACCTAAGGACAGTGTTGTGTTATAACTGCAACGCACCTGGCCATCTCTCACGAAATTGTCCTAGCCCCCAACAACCGCGACAATGGCAATCACAAAATCCGGGGCCCTCGACCGCCCGAATGACGGAAACAGACTACTACGCTCAAGAAACGCCTCCGGCTCAGATAAACGCCGCCTCAACAAGTAAGACAGCCGAAGAACGAGCCAAAGAGTGGCTCACTGGAGTCGCCAATGCCCCGGACGAGGTGAAGGATCTCATACTACAAGAAATGTGGGGAAAAGAGGGTTTTCGGAACGCCTGAACCCATCGGTCTGGGTGAGGGCTTTAAACTGTAATTCTGTAATCATGACACGCTTTCGCTCCCTTCGAATTCCAGTCTCGATACGCATGAATTACCGAATGGCCGATATAAGAGCACTGGTGGACTCCGGAGCCACCGACAATTTCATACATCCAAGCTTCGTAACAAAGATGGGGATCGGCACGCAGCCGCTCACCCAACCACAGAAGATCTGGAACATAGACCAAACAGAAAACAAAGCTGGGTCTATCTCTTACTTTACCGACCTTGACGTATACGCCAAGGGGTACCACAGGACAATGCGCTTCCTAGTGACGGACATCGGGACCGAAGAAATCGTGCTAGGATACCCATGGTTGGCAACCTACGAGCCAACTATCAACTGGCGCGATGCGGTGATACACGAGGAAGTTATGCCGGTGGTAATCAGTACGCAGGACAGTCTTCACCGCCACACCGTTATCGCCACCACCCTTACTAATGACCAAAAGGAGGAAATAGTCAACGTCCTAGAAGAAGAAGATGTGTACCTACGCGCCACAACATCCACGGAGCTGGCAATCCAAGCACAAAAAAAGGAACTGACAGTAGAGCTGCCAGAAGTCTACCAAGAATTTCGGAAGCTCTTCAGTGAAGAGGCGTCCCAACGTTTTCCCCCCACTAGACCATGGGATCACGCAATCGACTTCAAACCAAACGCCCCATCCTCAATAGATTGTAAGATATATCCGCTAACGCAAGAGGAGGAGGGCAAACTCAAGGAGTTCCTGGACGAGAAACTCAAACAGGGGTACCTCCGCCCCTCCATGTCTCCGTATGCCTCATCCTTTTTCTTTGTTAAAAAGAAGGACGGAAAACTACGACCGGTACAGGATTATCGGGTGATTAATGCTCACACCATACGCAACCAATACCCTCTTCCCCTCATCCAAGACCTCATTTACGACCTCAGCAATGCGCACATCTACACTAAGCTCGACATCCGCTGGGGATATAATAACATTCGCATCCGAGATGGAGATCAGGAGAAGGCGGCCTTCAAGACCAAGTTCGGCCTCTTCGAGCCGACAGTAATGTTCTTCGGCCTCACAAACTCGCCCGCAACATTCCAGACAATGATGAACCACATCTATCGGGACACGATCGCAAAACATGAACTACGCAGCACCGTCATCCGGGTTTATATGGACGACATCGGTATTGCCACACGCGTCGGTCACAACTCCGCGGACCACATCGCGGCAGTCACGGATGTCCTCTGTGTCGCCCAGGACCACGACCTATACTTCAAACTCGAAAAATGCCTCTTCCACCAGCCTCGGATGGATTACCTGGGGGTAATCCTTGAAAAGGGGGTAACACGCATGGATCCGGTAAAAGTTCAGGGCATCAAAGACTGGCCAACGCCAACAAAAGTCAGGGACGTATGCTCCTTTTTAGGATTCTGCAACTTTTACCGCTTATTCATCCGAGGCTTTGCCACCCACGCCCGACCACTAAACCGACTCACGAGAAAGGACACTGAATGGTGGTGGATGGAAGAGGAAGACCGTGCATTCAAAACACTCAAACGCCTTGTTACTGAAGAACCGGTCCTGGCACACCCCAATTTACACGACCAGTTCGAACTAGAAGTTGATGCCTCTGGGTTCGCGGTAGGTGCAGTTCTCTTACAGAAGAAAAGTGATGGGCGCAAGCACCCAATAGGATACTACTCTGCGACGCTAAGCGAAGCAGAACGCAACTACGACATCTACGACCTAGAGCTTCTCGCTATCGTGAAGGCTCTCCGACACTGGCGCCCCCTACTTGCAGGATCCCCACACAAAATCAAAATATTTTCGGATCACCTGAACCTGCAATACTGGAAATCACCACAAAAGATCAGTCAAAGAGTCGCCTGGGAAGTATTAGAACTGATGGAATATGACTTCGAGATCCATCACATCAAAGGGAAGCACAACGGTAGAGCAGACGCCCTATCAAGGCGACCGGACTATGATCAAGGGGAAGATGATAACCAAGGTGTGGTCGTCCTACCTCCGGAAGTGTTCGTACGAGCAGCTAATGTCGCACGCACGTTGGAAATACACCCCATGATGCAACAACCGAGACAACGACAAGACCCTGCCATAATCAAAACATGGGTCGACGCCCATTGTCTCAAGAAGATAGAAGGGGAATGGTATAAAGACGGACGACTAGTTGTTACGGGACCAATGGCCGCATACCGAGCTATCATACACGACCACCACGACCTGCCGGCACATGGACACCCAGGGATAAGCCGAACGCAGCGTATCGTGGAACGACATCACTGGTGGCCGAGTATTCGCAAGGACGTCTACGAGTACGTCATGGGATGCGCGGATTGCCAACGGAACAAAGTCAATACCAGACCAACCCGCGCCCCACTGCACCCGATCACCGCCATCACAGACGCTCCTCCCTTCCACACCATCGCTCTAGACTTCATCACTAAACTGCCTATTTCACAGTCGTATGACAGTATTCTGACCGTCACAGACCATGACTGCAGCAAGGCATCCATATTCATTCCATGTAATGAGGAGATAACGG
The DNA here is from genome assembly GCA_025766275.1 of Lactarius indigo. NCBI lineage: Eukaryota > Fungi > Basidiomycota > Agaricomycetes > Russulales > Russulaceae > Lactarius > Lactarius indigo. The sequence continues at coordinate 74,988 of JAFKAC010000034.1, forward strand.
CGGAGGATACGGCCATCCTGTACGTCAACCATGTGTTCAAACGATTCGGATTACCGCGTAAAATCATTAGTGATCGCGACCCCCGGTTCACCTCGAAGTTCACAAGAGAAATATGCCGTATACTGGGCATCCAACAGAATGTCTCTACGGCCTATCACCCACGAACGGATGGGCAGTCCGAACGAACCAATCAATGGCTTGAACAGTACCTGCGATTTTGGGCCAACAAGCGTCAAGATAACTGGGCGGCCTATCTTCCTGTCGCAGAATTCGCTCACAACAACTGGCCCCACGAACACACGAAGCAATCCCCATTCATGCTCCTGATGGGGTATAACCCAACGACCGATTGGACGGATAAGCCATCCCCAATCCCAAACGTGATTACCAGACTAACACAATTAAAGGAAGCGCGTCAGCTGGCCCAGGACCTCATCAAAAAGGCACAAGATAGCTGGATTCGGCATAAAGACACCCCACGCTACCAAATCGGTGATCAAGTATGGTTAGAAGGAAAGCATTTACGGACCAATCAACCCACAGCAAAGCTAGCGGCGCGACGCCACGGACCATTCAAAGTGATTCAGGTGATGTCCCCTTACAACTACCGCCTAGAACTTCCCACGCAGTGGAGCATCCACCCAGTGTTTCACATCGACCTTCTCACGCCATACAAAAGCACTACCTTCCACGGCGAGAACTTCCCACGTCCACCACCGGATCTTGTGGAGGGAGAAGAAGAATACGAAGTCGAGGCCGTTCTGGACTCTCGGCACTTCGGCAGAAGAAGGAAGTTGCAATATCTGATCAAATGGAAGGGATATCCGGACTCGGAGAATCAGTGGGTCGACAAAGACGACGTGTTTGCCCCAGAAGCGATCAAGGAATATCAAACGGGCCGGACAACCGCGCGATATCTTAAAAGCCAGCCTGCGGATGATCAGGAAGAGTATCACTCTTACATTCGATCCTCTCAAACCTCTATGCCCACTTCTCCTCTCAGACATGTCACCACGGCGATCCTCCTCGACCAAGTCGCACAAGACGCCGCCAACCTCATCGAAGACGACCAAGAAACCGTGGTTCAACCGGTCCAGCTCACTCCGTACACACCTGCAAACCTGCGGGCGGGGCATATCACCGCTCAAGAATGGGCTGGCGTCTTACAGAGATTCCCAGACCCGACTCAACAGCCCGACGACGAGCAGCAGCATGCCGTCCCTCACATCTTCCGAGACGACAACGGCAATCGGGAACCCATCACGGTCATCCCCCCAGGTGACGACCTCATTGGCACAAGGGGAATTCTCCCTGCCGACCGCCCCCTCGAAGACCCAACAGGAGTTAGAAGCAGCGGAGGACTGGCAGAGGATGGTGAAGGCGTGGGCCGACGAACAACTGCGCTTAGCGCAGAGGAGATTGAGCGAGTTGCGGCAGCGCAGGCAACGCTCCCTCACGACGAAGCTCACGATGACGACGAGGATTACTACCCGGTCAGACACCCCCTCCTTCGAACGCACAGCCACCCTACTAATCCCCGCATCACCCCATGGCTCGTCCACACCGACGGAACCGCCATGTCTCGAGGACGTGTGCGATTGCCCGGCGTCGCATTTCACACCCCCATTACGCACGATGACGACCCTGCGCAGGTCCTTGCGCCTGAAGGGTTCAGGGCGAATCGACAGCCCCATTACATTCACTTCCCCATCACCGGACCCGATGGCATAGAGAGGAATGCCAGCCACGTGCAGATTGTCGGAGGTGTGAATCCTTTTGTGTTGGGGCTCATCCCCAGATCCCCTCATCTCTACGGCAAACCCCTTTATGCCCATCTGATGCTATTGGCTGCGGGACGCGCCTTCATCGCCCATGAGGATTTGGTCATCCTCGCCTCCGACAAAATCACCGATCGCGCACTCAACCGCATTGGGGACGAGTCCCTTACTGCGGAGGTCACGCGTTATCGGGCGGCCGCGTATGAAGAAGAGCGGCTCGCCGCCCGCATCCGTCAACTCCAGGCCATGCGGCTGTCGGCAAGGGACAACAAGAGGGACTGCATCTATCGACTGGAGAGGGCGAACATGTTCGAGAGGATCAGCGACGAGCAGTCGACTTGGACCGCACGAGACTTTCGGTGAGTCTGGGGTCTCACGCTGAAAAGGGGGTGGTGTTACGGTCACATGTATCAGACCCTTACTGTACCGGTTGTGACTACGGCGGTAAGGTAGATTAGTCACGGACTCGGCATTTACGATAGGAGTTAGGCGTTGAGGGATGACTCGATCCTAGTACAAGTAGTAGTAGTATTAGGATTGCGGTACTTACGCGATACGTTGGACGCTACAATACTGTGACTCATAGCAGCGCTTGAAAGCCTGCTCTTCTTGTATTTAAGGCAGCTGCGGAGGACCAAGATACGCCATCTTGGTCTTCTTCAATCGTCACTTCTCTGTTCCACGCCTTCCAAGTCTCGCCCTACATTTGGGTTTGAGTGCCGCAGTTACGCTAGTGTCTTCGAACATCTAGAAGTTGCCTTCGTGCCATACGCCCTACGGCGTGATTAGCTAAGTTGCCAAGTCACCTTGCCGAGCTCAAGTCGAGCTAACGTCGTGACGACGTTACATACACCACCGTTCCCGCTGAGAGGAGGACCGGGAGCTAGAGGACAAGGGAGAGGGGGATCTTGAAGGGACTTAAGGAATGTCCTTTGCTATAACTGTCACGCTCCCGGCCACCTCTCACGAAATTGCCCATATCCGCGTGTGCAGCAACAGTGGCAGGCTGCCCCATCCAGTAGCCACATGACCGAGACTACGGGATATCCTCAAGGACCCGTCTCACAATACGCGCCGTCGCAGTACGTGCCGTCGCTGCCTGGGTATATGTCGCCGGCACCAAGCGCGACACCCGCACCCCAAATCAACGCGGCAAGCACGAAAACAGCGGGAGAACAAGCTAAAGAATGGCTCACACAGGTGGCCAACAGTACGGATGAAGTAAAAGATCTTATACTTCAAGATCTATGGGGAAAGGAGGGTTTTCGGGACGCCTGAACCCGTCAGTCTGGGTGAGGGCTCTTCAATGTAATTCTGTAATTGTGACAACGCGCTACCGATCTATGAGAATTCCAGTGACTGTCCGTACGAATTACCAAACGACTGAAACAAATGCGCTAGTCGACTCTGGCGCGACCGATAACTTCATCCGACCCAGCTTGGCCAAGCGGGCTGGTATCCAGACACAGCCGCTAAGTACGCCCCGCAAGATATGGAATATAGACAACACAGAAAATAAAGCTGGGTTAATCACTCATTACGTTAACCTAGAAGTGAAAACACGAGGACAGATAAAACAAATGACCTTCCTGGTCACCGACCTAGGAAGCGAAGACATGGTGCTAGGCTATCCATGGCTAAGCGCATTCGAACCAACAATCAGCTGGGCCACCGCCACCATACACCCCAACATGCAACCAATAATGTTAGCAACTAGTGAAGCACTGCTATCAACGACGACCATTCGAGCCCTCATTGTGGCCGAAAAAGAAGACATTGTGCGGGAACTAGAGGAAGAAACGTTCGCTAGAGCCACCACCTCGACGGAATTGGCCATACAAGCGAAGCAACAACAAACGGCAGCAGTGCTCCCTCAGGAATATGCAATGTTTACCAGACTTTTCAACGAGCAAGCCTCACACCGCTTCCCCCCGGCAAGGCCGTGGGATCATGCAATAGACTTCAAGCCATCCGCGCCGGCCGCCATCGACTGCAAGATCTACCCTATGACCCAAAAAGAAGAGGGCAAACTCAAAGCGTTTCTGGAGGAGAAATTGAAGCAAGGGTATCTGCGCCCCTCTATCTCTCCGTACGCATCCTCCTTCTTCTTCATTAAAAAGAAGGACGGAAAACTACGCCCGGTACAGGACTACCGGGTCATCAACTCCCACACCATTCGGAATCAATACCCGCTACCGTTAATACAGGACCTCATCCTTGACCTCAGCAATGCCCACATCTATACTAAACTCGATATCCGATGGGGCTACAACAACATACATATTCGTGACGGCGACCAGGAAAAGGCAGCGTTCAAAACTAAATTCGGCCTCTTCGAACCCACGGTCATGTTCTTCAGGCTCACTAACTCCCCCGCCACCTTCCAAGCCATGATGAACCACATCTATCATGACACCATAGCAAAGCACGAACGACTGGGCACCACCATACGCGTCTACATGGACGATATCAGCATTGCTACTCACTTTGATCACGATCTAGCGGCCCATATAGACGCCGTCCGCGATGTTTTGCGCATTGCGGAGGAACACGACCTCTACTTCAAACTCGAAAAGTGCCTGTTCCATCAACCGCGGATGGATTACCTGGGGGTAATCCTTGAAAGGGGGGTGACCCGAATGGACCCTGTAAAAGTTCAAGGAATCAAGGACTGGCCAACACCAACAAAAGTCAAAGACGTCCGCTCTTTCCTCGGCTTCTGTAACTTTTACAGACTCTTTATCCGCGGTTTCGCAACTCACGCCAAGCCACTCACTAAACTAACATGGAAGGACGAAGAATGGCGATTGACTGAGGAAGAAGAAAAGGCGTTTAACACCCTAAAACGACTCGTGACGGAGGAACCGGTGCTAGCACACCCCATCCTTCAAGACCCATTCGAATTGGAAGTAGATGCTTCGGGCTACGCGGTGGGAGCCGTATTACTGCAAAAGAAATCTGACGGCAAGCGACATCCCATAGGTTACTACTCGGCGACGCTTTCCGAAGCCGAAAGAAACTACGACATCTACGACCTAGAGCTGCTCGCGATAGTTAAGGCCCTACAGAATTGGCGACCACTTCTCGCAGGTGCCCCCCACAAGATTAAAATCTATTCGGACCATCTAAACCTACAATACTGGAAGTCACCACAAAAGATCAGTAGGCGAGTCGCCAGGGAAGTACTCGAACTTTCTGAATACGACTTCGAGATTCATCACATTAAAGGGAAGAACAACGGGTGGGCAGATGCGCTGTCAAGACGACCGGATTACGACCAAGGCGTCGAGGACAACAGCGAAGTAGTGGTCCTGCCCCCCGAAATCTTTGTACGAACCCTTAACACCGCGCGCACCTTCATCGCCAACCCAAATCTGCTACAACCACGCCACCAACAAGACGAAGAGGTGATCAAGATATGGATCGACCCTTATCGCCTCAAGAAAATACAAGGAGAATGGTATAAGGATGGCAGGTTCGTAATCACAGGGCCAGCGTCGACTCAACGAGTACTAATACACGACCATCACGACTTGCCAATACATGGCCATCCGGGAATTACAAAAACTCAACGCATCCTGGAGAGACACTACTGGTGGCCGCGACTCCGGAAAGACGTATATGAATACGTGCAAGGCTGCGCAGAATGCCAAAGGAATAAAGTCAACACGAGGCCCATACGAGCCGCGCTGCATCCCATCACGCCAATACTGGAAGCCATGCCGTTCCACACGGTGGCGGTGGACTTCATCACCAAACTCCCCGCTTCCAAGGGGTATGACAGTATACTAACGGTCACAGACCACAACTGCAGCAAGGCCTCAATCTTTATCCCATGCCGAGAAGAAATCACCGCAGAAGAAATGGCGACTCTATATGTCGCCCAAGTGTTCAAGCGCTTCGGATTGCCGCGCAAAATAATAAGCGATCGCGACCCACGCTTCACGTCCAAGTTTACCAGAGAAGTATGCCGCATTCTGGGGATTCAACAGAACATATCAACCGCATATCACCCACGTACTGATGGACAGTCTGAGCGAACTAACCAGTGGCTGGAACAGTACCTACGCTTCTGGGTAAATGAGCGGCAAGACAACTGGGAAGCTTACCTACCAATCGCCGAATTTGCGCACAACAACTGGCCACATGAACACACTAAAGAGTCGCCGTTCCAACTTCTGATGGGGTATAACCCACAAGCGGACTGGACGGATAAGCCATCTCCCATTCCCCTCGCGACCGCACGACTGACACAGCTAAAAGAGGCTAGAGACGCCGCCCAACGCCTCATAAAGAAGGCGCAAGAGTCATGGGTGCGCAACAAAGATATGCCCAAGTTCAGCATCAACGACCTCGTATGGCTCGAGGGCAAACATCTCCGAACCAATCAGCCTACAGCGAAATTGGCGGCGTGATGCCACGGACCCTTTCAGGTGGTGCAGGTGATGTCCCCTTACAACTATCGATTGGAACTTCCCACGCAGTGGAGCATCCATCCAGTGTTTCACATCGATCTTCTCACACCGTACAAGCAAACTTCCTTGCACGGGGAAAACTTCACACGACCACCGCCCGAACTGATAGATGGAGAAGAGGAATATGAAGTCGAGGCCATTCTAGACACGCGGCATTTCGGCAGAGGAAGACGCCTTCAATACCTGATCAAATGGAAAGGGTACCCAGACTCGGAGAATCAGTGGGTCAACAAAGACGAGGTCTTTGCGCCGGAAGCGCTTCGCCTGTATCAGGAAGCGCAAACCCACGGTAGAAGAGATAAAGTGGGAGTCGCTCGGACAGAGGACAGTCATCCCCTCTTCCTTCGCTCAGCCATTACTCTCATGCCCACTTCCCCACTACGACATGTCACACAGGCGCAACTCCTCGACTCCCTCGCAGAGGACGCCCGCGCCCTCTTGGCGGAGGACAGCGACACCGAAGTTCCCAACACTCAGCTCACGCCATGGACACCTCTTACACCAGCAGAGGGGCCCATCACCGCACAAGAATGGATCAACGTCGTCACCAGATTCCCAGACCCGACGACCACCCCTGACGACAACCGAGCCATTGTCCATGTCTTCCGAAACGATCGCGGCGAACGCGAACCCATCACCGCTATCCCCCCAAGCGACGACCTCATCGGCGTTCGCGGAGTTTTCCCGAGCAACGACCAGCGTTCAAGCGCTGATGGAGTACGAGTTGGAGGGCTGGAAGAGGGTAGCGGCAGCATGGCAGAAGGAGCAGCTGGACTCAGCGGCAGCCCGACTGAGGGAGATGAGCGAGCGGCGGCAGCGATGGCGGCAGCTGAGGCTGGCCATGACGACGAAGATTATTACCCGGCGAGACACACCTTCCTTCGAACGAAACGCGACCCTGATAATCCCCTCATCACGCCCTGGCTCGTCTACTCCGACGGGTCCCCCATGTATTGAGGACGTGTGCGCGTGCCTGGTGCCGCCGATCACCGTCCGTTCACCGCCGCCGACGACCCCGCGCATGTCATTGCGCCTGAAGGGTTCCGGGTGAACCGACGACCCCATCACATTCGATACCCCATCACCGGGCCAGACGGAGTAGAAAGGGACGCGTCGCACGTCCAGATCATCAAAGGGGCAGACCCCCTCATATTAGGGGTTATACCGGGCTCGCCACACGTCTACGGTAAGCCCCTCTATGCAGAGCCTCACATATCCGCGGCGCTCCGCCCCACGTATCCGCATGAGGACCTCATCGTCTTCGAGGCGGACAAGATCACCAACCACGCGCTCAACCGCATCAACGACGAGTCACTCACCGCGGAGGTTACGCGCTTCCGCGCGGCCAGCTACGAGCTGGATCAACTTCAGGCGAGGGTGAGTCAACTCCGCGCAATGATCGAGTGCACACAAGACGATCGGCGCGACGCGATCTACCGCTTAGAGCGCGCCACCGCGTTAGAGCGTATTGCCGATGAACAGCACGATTGGCCGGCCTGCGACTTTCGGTGAGCCAGGGGTCTCACGCTAGAAGAGGAGGTGATGTTACGTTTCGACTCATACCCTTACTGTACCGGTTGCAACTACGGCGGTAAGGTAGATTAGTTGCGGACTTATGATAGGCGATTACGAGTACTGTAACGCCACTACAGGGGCGTTGAGTACGACCTGTACTAAGTCAGTCAAGTGATCGGTAGTCAAAGCTCAAAGGCTCGACTTCAGTAGAAATGATGCACAAGAGTCACAAGGACGTACGTCACTTGGACTATAGAGGAGGGCTAAGACTCGAAGGCCTAGCAAAGACGAGGACTGGGATTCAGGGAGACTCCACGTAGACGAGTGTAGTATTACACAAGAAGTCTAGTCTACTGTACAAGCTAGGTATGACTAGGGTTAAATAGAAATCGTACTGTATGGCCATCGCAAACAGATGACGCTATCGCCAAACCGAGGGAGAAAGGGATGAACATAAAGAGAACAAAGCAGGGTCATATCGAGAATAAAGGAGAATCACGCGGGGTCGTGCGTGAGAGGAAACAAGTCGGGAACCGGCACATGTCAAGCTTTATCAAGAGAGAACATCGATAAGCAAGGCACGTGATAGAAACCGGGTAATCGTAAAGTCCGCGTAGTCGTACAGGGCTTGTATAGTGTGGGGAGGAAATAATGATGAGGAAAGAAACAAGTCCAAGAAAATCGTAACAAGTACGATAGGAGATTGCGCACTGATTGTTGACTGAGGACTATGCCACTAATACTAGTAGTAGTAGTATTAGGGTTCGAGCTACTTACGCGATACGTTGGACGCTACATTACCGTGACTCATAGCAGCGCTTGAAAGCCTGCTCGACTTGTATTTAACCTGTCTTGTGAAGACCAAGATACGCCATCTTGGTCTTCTTGAATCGTCACTTGTTTCTTCTCCCTTTCTCTCTCTCTCTCTATCGCCTCTTTCGAGAAGTGCACCTTCGAGTGTTCACCATTACCTACGCTTGGACCTTCGTGTCTTCAAGATACTTGTCACGCCTGGACTTCCGTGTCTTCAGAGCATCCGCTAAGTTGTTACCGCCTCTATAGAGCTCAAGTCGAGCTAACGTCGTGACGACGTTACACTGATCGTCTGTGAAGTAGGGGTAGAGGAGGTGCCACTTGCTGTTCGCAGCACCCCCCAAGACATCCACCCCATCCTTCGCCGCATTCACTCGTCCCACTCCCACCTTACTAAACCAAGGTTCCGTGACGCACAGAAGGTCGTCCGCCATGTTCGTTTCCAGCAATGCATGCATCGCCGCGTTCCGCCTCCCCATGTTCACTGTTCCAATGGAGAAGTTATGCATGGAGGAAAGATGGGCTTGTTGGCCAAAGGAATGGCAGTGGGCACGGCCGGCTCACTAAGTGGTTGTCCGAGAAGGTCATGGCTGCCAAAAGCACGTGAGGTCAGGGCAAGGGCCTCGTAAGCAGCAATAGTGCCTGGGTTAACGCCAACGACGGGCTCGTCATGTATGATGCCGAGAAGGTATGAACCTTCCTCGTTGCGCAAGGCGTGGAAGCAGGGGCAGAGGTCATCGAACGGGGCCGCGTAGCGCACCCCACCCACAGTGACAATGACTTCCTCAGAATGGGCTTCGGTGGCCATCTGCCTCAGGCGAGCCATAGCAGTCACAACCTGGTTGGAGGTAGAGTGGCGCAATTGGCCAACAGGGCCCGGGAACATGTCACGGATGCGCTCCACAACACTCTCTGGACGAAGTCCAGCGCAGGGTCCCCCATTGTTGTCCTGCACCATCCGCGGGGCGTCAGAAAGAGAGGCGGTGGCAGCGCCAGTCTGAACAATGTGGGAGTCAGCACAGGTCTTGGAGAAGGCAGGGGCCATGGGGCCCTGCACAGAGGTGGGAGAGTAGGCCCTGGAGCGCTTGGCAGCGCGCTCCGCGGGCAATTCTCCGGCCTTCACGGTATCTGTGGCTCATGTAACGATGCATGCCTTGGGTCGCGCGGGGGTGGCGGGTGCGGGGGGGGGCAGGGGGTGGACTGGGTGTGGATGCGAGGGCCGCAAGTGCCTCGTCGTCAAAGAGGTTGACGTCCGCAGGAGGGGAAGGATCAGGTGGGCCATCGTCAACGCGCGCACTTGGTGGAGAGGGCATCTCAGGCTTGGTGGGGCATTTCAGGATGCTGCGTGGGGCAGCTGGAGGGGCAGAAGCGGCACTGGTCACTTTGGGGACACAGCGTGGAGGCGGAAAGTCTCCCTGGACCGGGCACACGTGAGGGGAGCATGCGTTATGGCCGTGCTTCTTGCAGAGCAAGCAGGGGAAGCGACAGTCACAGATGCCAGGTTGTTTGTGGGGGCCAGCACAGAGGAAGTCGTGGTCCTCAATGTGATGGGCGCTGCCACAACGGACACAGCAGTTCTTCCCGTTCCACTTGCAAGCGGGGGCGTTGAGGACGTGTCCCATCTCAAAACACCGCCCGCACTGCTTGGGGCGCGGGGAATCACTGGCAAAGACGAATTTAACACCGTAGCTGAACATAGAGATGCCAGCTTTGGTGGCCAACTTGGTGATGGACTTAGTGGGATCGATGTATGTGAAGACTACCATGGAGGTCGCCGAGCGGATTCTGGTGACATCCATCATCCAACGGGGGGGTTTGACGAGCGCGACACCCTTGAAGCACGGGTTGCAAGCAAGCTCCTCCGTGAGGTTGTCTTGGTCGTAGATGGTGCCATCAGGGTCCGCAACAACGACATCCTGCAGTTGAGCCCAGCACCATCCCTCAGAGGGGACAAGGCGAGAGCCGGGGAAAGGTTGACAGAGGAACTTGGAGAAGGTCAGGACGTGTTCCATTGGAACCTTCCCCACAAGCATGTAGACAAAGTTACCGGTCTTGGCAACTTCTACCGACCAGTTGCCCGAGAGCAGATGGATCGGATTTACAGTTTGACGTTCGATGGCTGTGTGCACCCCATGGACAATGTGACCGGGGTTGGTGGCACACAGCTTTTTCTCCACATCTTTGTCGTCCAGGCCACCGTAGCAAACAACGACAACCTTGGTGACCAGGCGGGAGGAGGGTGAAGCAGTAGGTTTCAGATTGCCAGCTGGGGTGCGCCCTTGTGCAGCAGCGTGGGCCAAGGCCTGAGCAGTGGCAGTGGTCTGTTGTTGGATGTTTTTCGCCATTAGAACCGAGTACAAGGGTCCACGTCTGCCAACACTAATGAACCCATTGTTCACAGTGACCGTATGTGACCCTGTGCCAGGAGCTGAAGCTGCCACGGCACGTGTGGGGACAGAGGGGGCCGCTGTCGGAACCAGAGCGGGAAAGTCCTCGCGACCCGGTGGAGCGGGCGCAGATGAGCTCACACCGGTCCTCTTGCGAGACTGCCAACGACGAGGTGCCTTTGGTGGGGCGGAAAGTGATGGCGAGCCTCCATCTGTACCCTGCGGAGCAGGCGTGGGAGTGGAGGTGGTCGACGGGGCTACTGGGGTCAGCGCAGGTGCCGGGGACAAAGACCGCAGTGGTACCTTGGGGACCAGGAAAGGTGTCTCCTCCCTCTCAACAGGGAGGTCAGCCGGCTTGGCTGGAAGAGGGTGAGGCCCTGGGCGAGTGCGAAGATCCACCGTACGGACAGTGTCCATGAGGTGTTCAACATGTGCGGTGATTGGAGCCAAGAGTTCCCGGACAGCGGCAATTATGCACTGCTCCTGGTCCAATGGTCCGTCAGCCGCTCTGACCAGGCCGCGAGGGGTGGAGGGATCGTCCTCCATGGCATTAGCGGGGTTGTGCATAGAGCTATGCACATCCCGCAGAGTTGCTGCCTCCTCATCAATCTGTAAAGGTGCCACCATCTCATGCCAATCAGCACCACCCACCAGATCATCGTGTGCACCTTCCACAGGGGGTGCAATGGGAGGTCCCAAGTAGAGGTCCTCAACCGAACTAGTGTAACCCGGGTCATAGGCTGGGGCCATATGATCGAGCACCCCAGCCGCTACCGAGGCAGTGACAACACCAACCTCAGCAGGCCACGAGGAGTCGGTGAGCGCCATGGGCATGTCCGTCTCTTCCGGGACAAAAGCAGCCGGAGCCGCGATCGAGACCACAGAAGAGGAGCGAGCAACACCGTCAGATGAGTGCTTTGAGCCTGAGAGGGGGGCAGGGGAGCAACCACGCGCCGCATCAACCGCTTGCTTCCCGGTCTTAGACTTGGGCTGCTTCTTTTTCTGTTTGAGGGCGGCGATCGCCTGCTCCTCACGGTGGTCCGCATCGGCATTCAGCTTGGCAGTGTTCCAGAGCTTCTCTCTGTACTTCTCCGTCTGCCGTGCCGTGTCTGCTTTGGCTTCGGCACCGACCTCTGGCCAGATGCGGGTGAGCTCTAGGTTGAGGTACTGGTCCCTCATCCATTTCTGAGCCTCAGCCTCGACAGAAGGCCAGTGCTCCTCGAGAGCTTGGCCAACCCACGTTTGATATTGTGCAGCTACGTAGCCCTTAGCGAACTCGCGCTTTTCAGCAACGAGCGCCGCGGCATCATCGCCACACTTCTCAAGTACATAGTCCAGGGAGAGGGAATGGAGAGCCTCAGCCTTGGCCTTAGCAAGCTCCGAGTCCTTCCACAGGTGCCACTTGGTCTCCGCCTCCTTCATCACTATGTGACGATAATCGTCACGTACCGAATCCAGAAACGCCTCCCGTTCAGCCGCCGTGGCAGTGGCATCGTATTCAGCCTTCCACCATTCCTGCAGTTCGGTCATTACAGCAAGGGCCTGACACGTCCACACAGCTTGGTCCTTAAGACGGTCGCTGTCGACTTCCAGCCTGGCCAAGAGCATCCACAGGGCGTCATCCACCTCACACCCAACCAGAGAAGTGAGGAGCTCATCGCGCCACTCCTCAAACTCCAGTTCCAGCTCAGTGCGGATCTGATTCTTATACTCAATCACCTCCATCTGCCGGATGTGAGTCCATTTGGCCTCCTCATCCATAACCCGGTTGCCAGTGGCCGTCAGCTCACTGGACAACTGCGCAACAAGCTCCTTGATGAGCCCCAGTTGTATCTCGGGTACCGGCATCGTCTCATCGAAGTGGTAGGTGTCATCACAAGGGTCAAGGGAAAACGTACTCTGCTTAAAGAACGACGTGCTATCCAAGATCCCGGTAATCACAGAGGACAAAAGGATCGTCACACCGTGAAGCCAGGAGTTGGAGGACAGCGCACACTCGTCCTGTTGGTTCGGTGGCCCAATGCCCAATGTGAGCGCCGCACTAACCAGATCGAAAGCGTGGGTGAGGTTCTCTCCACGGTCCATGAGGAGCCTGCAGGGGAGAGGAAGAAGGGGCTCGTGCCATACATAGTAGGTGTACCCGAGACGCTGAGCATTAAGCTCGCGGCGATGGCAGTCAGCCCAAGCCATAAGTGTATTTGGGTCAGGAGCATCAGGGATCTGGGAGGGCCAGACCACAGCGATCTGGTGCAGCTCGTCAAGGACGGCGCACGCAGTGCGAGTCTCAGCCAGTTCCCAGTAAGCGGCCAGGGGTGGGGTGGGTGTGGACCCAGATGGAGCAACATAAGCGCTAGTCATATGTCCTGCGCCAGCAGCGTGGCCCATGTCAGGGACAATGGGGCCGGCCACTGGCAATGCCACCGCCATCGGCGCCAGAGGACCCTCAGGGAAGGTGGTCTGCGCAGCCGGGGTAGGTGTCGGGGTGGAGGACGAGGTGCTATCACCATCACCAGCCGGGGCTGGGTCAGGTGCAGCGCTCGCCTCCCAAAATGTAATGGAGGGGCGACGACTGAGTGGGGGAACAATGGAGCCAGAGTGGCGCGTAACCCGCTGCAAGGCCTGTCCTGCAGCTGCCGCCTCTCAGGGCGTGATCAACTCCACACTGTCACTGCTGATGGAAATGGGCGCCTCCTGTCACCCACGCACATCAGAGGAAGCAGAAGAGGAAGCAGGGTCATCAGGGGCTGCACCGATCATCCCAGCCAGAGCCGGGTCGAAAGGGCGACCACCATTGGCCCGCCATGACAAAATAGCCTCACGCGCCGAGGTAGCGTGGGTCGAGTACTTGTTGATGTCTTCTTGAAGCCGGGTGAGACGCGTTGCAAAGGCGTGTTCAACTGCAGCCAAGAGCACATCAGAAGGGTGATGGCGAATAAGAAACTCCGTAACTATCACGCCGAGGACACGATGCATCCAGCAGGCTAGATCCCACACGGTGGGGTCGCCAACCCGGTTGATGGAGTAGTTGCGTTGAAGGTGTTCCAGCGACTCAGGGGGGGCACGTCCATTCTTGTCCATCCAAAGACGGTGGATCGTGCGTGCCTCCCATTCAAAGGCAGTATCAGGAGTAGGCGTCAGGGAGGACGTGGGTCGGATCACCACGGGGGGGGGCGACTGGGGAGGAAGGGGATGGGTGAACGAGCTCATGGTCCTCAACAGTGGCAACAGAGTCGCCAGTGAGGGCAAGAGCGGGCATGGGGGTAGGCTCGGGGACCAAGGTATTCAGGTCCTCAGGCATGTTGTTAGGCGGAGCCGGGGGACCGGCAGGGGTGAGAGGAACGACCAAAGTATTCAAGTCGTCCACTAGGAGTGGGGCGTTGGGGGTCGGTTGGTATGTCTTGGCAACGGCTGCCTCCATAGCCAGTTGGTTGAGGGCGGTTTGTATTGGGGGGAGAGGCGGTGCCTCATGTAGCGTTGGGGAGGGGGACGGCTCCCACAGAGCGGCGAAACGGTTCTGAGACAGCTCCATAGAGCTCTAGGCAGGTCGACGGTCGTGAGGACACCAGGCAGGTTCGTCGACGAGGAGTATATTCGCAAAAGTATGTATGAGTACCAACACCCAAAGGAGAAGGTGGTGGTATGAGAAGAAGGAGGACCTGAAAGACTTGTGCTTCCATCTGTGAGCCTTAGCAGTGTCCCTGTACAAGGCCTCATGCTTCGTGACCAGGTGTTTCCAAAGGTTACTATTGCCTGTCTTCAGACCATAGCAACATGCCTTTTCTTCACTAAGACCCTCCTTCCTGGTGCCTTGTCAGAATCACGGCACAAATAATATTTTGATGACTTACAAACATGCATTGCACCATCTCATCTTCTCACCATCCTCATTATAAAACTTGTCAAAAAAGAGCTCCATATTGCTGACTGGAGGCCAAGCATCAGAGTCTAAGGTGGCAAGAGTGTTGGATTGTGGTGTGAGAAAGCCTTTTGAGGGATCAGAAGCTGGCTCATCCTGGGGACTGTCACTATCAATGTCAGGAAGCTCAAATTCTTCACCATTGCTGTCATGTGTGATGGGCTTGATTGCAGTAGGCTTGTGGACATCAAAGTAAAAATCCTCAATGTTAGAATTATATCAAACTCACCAGTACACAAGTCCAAGCATACCGACCCTGGCGTGTCACTGGGGCAGCAGGAGTTGAAGAGTCTCATGGGTCTGTGGGGACAACTTTGGCCTTCGTAGTGGTAGACTAAGTTGTGATTGCAAGCTATAACCCCAAGGGGGGGAGGTGGTGCAATGGGCAAATGCTCCCCCCCTCACCTTACATGGGACAGCTTTGGTGACGGACTCTGGGTTCGAATCCAAGCTGGTGCATTCCCTGTGGGCATGTGTTCACTTCTATCACAGGGTTTTGGCCCCATTCAACAAAAAACCGCCCACCTTATCACCTTGTGGCATCATGTCACATCACACTCATTTACTCTCTGGGCTCTGTCACATTGTGCCACTGACATCCCATTATTCCCATTCACACCCCAACCACACCCCAGCTCCATTCTCCAATTCCATTTCCAACAATTCCACACCACTCCGATTCAAGCTCCGCCACTCATGGGAGGTTGGAAGGCGATGAGGCGTGAGAGGTCGGAATGAGGATTTGGATGACTTAACATACAGATGGACTGGGTGCTGCACGGGGGGACCTCACATGTCCCCCACTTACCACATTTCCTACGGTACTCACATTTCCTCTGGGAGGTGACATACCATATATTACGCAATCACTTAGGTGCACGGACTATACCTTGTGTTTCATAAATCTCCCCTAAAAAGGAGGACCAGTCTTGTACTGTTGTACTGTCCCAGAGAATAAGCTGATTTAAAAAAAAAAAAAAGCTATAACCCCAAAGTCAAACAATATCAAACTCACTGGCACATGGGAATGAGTACGCTGAACTTGAACCTGACCAGTCAAAGGACAAGAGGGCACGGCAGCAGGAGTTGGTGAGCCCTCCTGTGTGTCTGAGGGGACATTATTGACAACTTTGGCCTTCAGAGCCTTGGGAGCACATCAAGGGGGCATTGATGCAGATGTGGGAAAAAAAAAACATTGAGTTGCTCCCACTATATGTAATTACACGAACAGATGTAAACAGACTTGTGTGCAGTCAAGTGGACCTTGCCAAAGGTCTCCAAGTCATTGCATGGCGAACAATTACAATAATTCAAACAGCCAACACTAAGACGTGAGAGTAAACAAGTCGACAGTATGATGACAGACAGTGAAAACATGAGCTATCAAAGTGACTTGTTTTGCTTCAGCAATGCCTGCTGTTCCACGAGGTCCCCACTTTTGCACTCCACTGCTGCTTCCCTGCATCTCTTGGAACCTGAACATATGGCCAACTTCTTGGTATGGGGAGAACAAGCACCTTGTTTTTGGTGGGTTCAATGGCTGGCCAAGGAGTGTCTCCATTATTGATAGCTTTAGTGATGATGGAGATAATGACCCTGTGGTCACTGAGGGCTGACATGCAGTTATTGTACTCTTGGAGTCGTGCTTGGAACCCCTTTTTGTCTTGCAACAGCTTGTTGGCAGTGGACAGTTCTGAAGATGATGTGATCCCCTGAGCACCTTCATGAAGAGCTTGATGGATCACATCGTTTATATTGAGCCTGTAAGGATGAGGCGCCTCTGGCCATTTCCTATGACGAACAGCAAGTAGCTCCTTCAAAGTGCACAGGAGTTGAGTGAGAGGGGCATTGTCATGAAAGATGAGCCCATCAAGTTCTTCTTCACCATGCATGAACATAATGTTCCCTGGTCCTCCAGAGCTTCTGAAGATTTGTGGATGAAAGACTGAGTTGACAAGACCAGATAGGTGATCCGTCTGTAGTTTGGCTTGGACATAGTGGGTAGCCATCCATAGCAAAACAAAAAACGCGGACTCAATGTCATGAATGAAAGTCTGGTTGATCTTGGGGTTCCCAATGAGGTCCACCACCATAAACTGCCACATACCCTGCAAATCAATCTTCTTGTTAAGAAAGTGCCAGACGGGGGGGTCAAAATAACATACCATATGAGTGGATTGGCAAGCCCCTCCTGCAGACAGGTCATCTGGATCAACCATTTTACAAAGGTCCCAGTCAATGAGCATTCCACCTTGAAGTTAGAGCACTCCATCAATAGGATGTTGTTGGGGCTGACGTTGTGATAAAGGATCCTGCATTTATTGTAGGTGTCACAATGAGCTGGAAGCAGTCAGTCAACAGTCAAGGAAAGTAGAGAGGGCAGGATACGCACAAATCAATGCTGTGAGAATGGCGCATACCATGTCCTTACTGCATTGGAAGGTTTCCAACTTTTTACCAATGTCACCAAGGATTAATTGGTGGTGGCGGTGAGGGGTGAATTTGTGTTTCGACAATGTCAGTGCCCAGGGTGCATTAGCAAATTGGCTAGTACACATAGAGTGGTAGATGTCCTCGCCAATGCCACCAGAGGCCAAGCAGCAAGGGACATTGGGTATGCACGCACGGTTAAGAATCATGTAGAGCTCACCCTCCCTCTTTATTCCATCACAGGCAACCCTCCAGGAATCTTTGAAGAAGACAATGCAGTCCCTATGGATGTCATATGCAATTGAGGTGTGAGTTGTGTGGCCAGGAGGCATATAAAATCAGGCGACAGGTGGTTTGATGATGTACTTGCCCCACTCAGACTTGTGTCCTCAAAGAGGGACAGTGACGACGAGAAGCCCCTTGAGAAATGAGAAATTCGTTGCTAGCACAAGCAGCTTTCAGTGTCTCCACTTGTCTGGCAATGTGAACACTGACATCATGTCCTTGCACCGGTCTCTCTGCTTGGTCATAAAGAGTGAAGAAATCCAATAGTGCAGGATTGTGTTGATAATAGATAGGTGCGGTGATGATTGCACCACTTTGATCCCATCGAATGAGCCATGCGTAATCCTTGACCACAAGGACGCTGAAGACATGTGTGCAGTACTGGCAGTCTAGTTGCAAAGCCATGTACATAGTAATTTGACCAGCTGTTGTGATCCCTTTGGGCTTTTGACTCATGATTTGAGTGGGACTTGAAACGGCTGGCCCTTCATCTGTGAAATTGGTCAAGAAGGCATCTTCCTCCGCTCTGCATCTAAACTCAATGCAGAAGTCACTGAAAGCAGAATTGTTGTCAGTGAAGTTTTTGCTGGATTCATTGTAAACTGTACAGTCGGGCAAGAAGGAAACTGAGTGCTCAGCAAGGGCCTTGTCTGATGAGCGTGATGTGTTGCAAATATAGATTGTCTTGAGGTGTGGTTGAACAATATCGATCTAAGAGCTCATTTTCAGTACCTAAAGTGCTGTGGGAGGTCCAAATACTCACAAATGCCCGGTACATCAAGGTCTCAGACCAAGAGTTGGCTAGAGCATCAAACATGCCAGCCTCAAAGCTTGAAGCCCAAGATTGTGAACCCAAAAGAAAAGTGGAAAGAAACTCTTGAGGAGGCATAGGGCCAACAAAAAATGGGGCCATTTCCTGTGACATGACACATAAGATTTGATCTTGTGAGAGGTACCTTGCATTAAGATATCCAGTCGTCGAGCTGCACGTGTGCACTGGGGTCACAAAAGGAACAGGCACTTTGTTGGAGTTTGGGAGGGTGACCATCGTGAAGGGCTTGGTGTACACTGTACAAAGAGATAGATTACAAACAAGTTGAAACAACTGAGACTTGAGTATGTGGTGCTCTGTGATTTTGCTTGGTCAGTTGAGAGGGATAGTGGTTTAGCCACCTGGCAAGCTGAATTGGAGCTGAGCAGAGCTGCTGAGTGGAGCTGGAACAGACCTATCCAAATGTGGATTCAAGTCTGTGCTCAGCTACATCCAGCTATGTACAAGCCAGCTGCAGCTCTTGGCTGAAGCTGGGAAAAGCTGCAAGTTCCTGCAACACTACTCAGGACAGAGGGAGCAGCCATTGGGATGAGCAGCAGGAAAGAGTCATGCCCTTGCTAAAGGGGCACAGTCAAGCCCATGCCAGTCCCCTTAGCAGGTTTCTGGCAATGGGGTGCCTTTGGTGGGGTGGAAGATGATGTTAAGCCCCCCTCCTTTCCCTGCAGTGCAGGCTCAGGTGTGGGGGTGTCCACTGGGGCAAGTGGGGCCAATGCAGGCATTGGGGGACTATCTGCACACATCACCTCAGGGGATGGGATAAAGGGCTCCTTCAGTACAGCACAGAGGTCAGTGGGTTTCACTGGAAGAGGGTGTGGCCCTGGGCAAGTACGAAGGTCCACCAAGCAGATGGTATCTGCCAAGTGTTCCATGCACACAGTGAGAGGGGCCAACAACTCATGGACAGCAGCAATAATGTGCACCTCCAAATCGAGTGGCCCATCATCAACTGCTCTGTCCTGGCCTCGAGGGATGGAGGGGTTGTCCTCCATGGCATTTGCAGGATTGTGCATGGAGCTACCCATGGAGTGCAAAGCCACCATACCCTCATTGATCTGCAAGGAACAGACCATTTCTGGTCAATCAGTCATGAGTGGAGCTGAGGGAGCCTCACCAGCAGGTGCCTTTGCAGGTACCAAGTAGAGGTCCTCCACTGAACTAGTATATCCAGGGTCATAGGCCTGGTCTATAACAGTGAGCACATAACAGTGAGCACCACAGCAGCCACAGAAGTGGTGACAACACCTTCTTCCATGGGCTGAGCTGGCTCAGCAATCATCATTGGCATGTCAGTTTCCTCAGGAACAAATGTCACAGCCAGTGCTGCAGACAAATCAGAGGAGGTGGGGCAGGGCAAGCCATTGCTGGTACACTTAGTGTTATGATCCGACGCTTCGGACCTCAGTCACAGTATGTCTCCACCCTGCCTTTCCCCTTCTGTACTATACCTTGTTACCAAGGAGCTACTATTACTAGTGGCGTTGTTTCTTTTGATCCGAACTCCTGCTTGCTCCGTTTAGTCTCTTTGATATTGTGTGGACTTGTGTTCATGTTGTTTGGAACCCTGTCCTATATAAACCTGTACCATAGACCGTAGGAAGCCAGACTTGGCTTCGTTTGCAATCTAGCAACCTTGCCTCCATACTTTGGTGTGACTTCGCCTTATTCCCCTCTTCTTGTGCATCCCCTACCTCAGTCCCTAACCAGGACACTTCGAAGTCTTTGCAGTTGAACTATATCAACGCGTCACACCTGTTATACTCTGTGCACTAGCAAGATCAAGTGTAGAGAAGTGTCAGACACTTCGGACAAGGAGTCCTACATTACAGAGTAGTGCTGCACCCTGTGCCACACTTTCGCCACTTGTATTTCATAGCAATAAGACAATAGAAGTCTTCGCTTGATACTTGTGTGATTAGACACCTTTAGGACCCACGCCCCTGCTAGGGCGTAACACTTAGTCCCAGACAGAGGCATGGGCAATTGGCCATGCTGCACATTGAGTTGTTGGGCCACAGTTTTAGACTTGGGCCCCTTCTTCTTCTTGTTTTTGAGGGCGGCAATTGCCTGCTCCTCACAATCATCAGTGTTACGCTCCACCGGCGTTAGTCCGACTTGGACTCAAAGAAGGCGTAATCGACTTAGCGAAAGTTAGGCGAATGGGGACCACATGTCAACCCAACGCAAGGTGAACGGGGGCACACTGGCACACGCCGCACCGAAAGGTAAAGAGGACGGTCCCTTGGTGAACCGAAGCGGAGGCACACTTAGTCTAGAGACTAAGGCAGACGAGAGACAAGTCAAGTGGTGGATTGAAGAAGACCAAGATGGAGACTCTTGGTCCTCCGAGTCGACTACTTATACAGATACACGCGGGCTTTAAAGCGCCGCTAGAAAGGTAAGTAACCAATAGCGTAACTAGCTCGAACCCTAGTACAGCTATCCTAGGAATAAGTCATACATGAGTCACAATCACATGTGAACTACTATGCTGACTGATACGATGTAAGAGTCCATGACTAATACTGATACCGGACCGTAGTCATAACCAGTCATGAGTCGTGTGTAAGGAGTCATCAAGTCCGTACCGTAACATGTACAATGTAAGGACTAGTTAGTATCCATGTCAATATATTGAGAGGCACCTGCACGTACTAACTCAGAATTGATGCACTTGGAGTACCATGCGTCGTCTGCAGCACCTCCGTTCCTCTCCCTATATTGCAGTGCACAGAACATGCGAACTGCGCTGCCCATCACCACTTTCTCATCATTAGTCAGTAGGTCGACGAGACTCCTGTGTTGTGGGGGCATAGTGGAATCAATGAGTGTTTGTGAGCTTGCGATCGGTCTTTGGGGGGGGTTACTGCTCTCAGACGGCCCATGGGAATGGGCTGACATATTTCCATCCATTCCCGGTAGTTTTGACGTCAACACGGAACATGATGGAACTCCGTGGAAGCAAGAAAACATTTGATGCACATGTGACCAGATGGACACCAGTTTGTCCACCGCCTAGATTGGAGAGTCTAGACCCTAGTAAATACACTGTATATTATAGATCGTCATGGGAAGCGGAGTAAACACAACCCTCAGCATATACAGAGCTCACATTCCACCCCTGAGCAATTGTCATAGGTGGGATGTCGCAATCAGGTTCATCCCTATTTAGTAGACCATTACCCAATAAGTATGAAAGGGGATTTCCAGGTCAGTGGGCATACACAGGAAAGATGCCTCCACACCCCCCCACCCATGCATCGTCTGCTGCAAGGACACCTCCTACACATCCATCCCCTTCCTCTGTAATGCCTTCTTTGAATCCTCCCATAGATCTCGGACAGCCCACGCCATCTGCAATAGGAGAGGTGCAATCCTCTCCAAGATACCGGTTCCTTCAACAACGTAACTCAGCTCACGAAATGCCCCCACCTCCGGTGCCTATGCACACTTCACCTTCCCAGCCTTCCCCAGTGGTAAATCTTATCATCTATGCCTTTATATAGTGCTAATTAATAGCAGAACACTGTGGGTGTATTGGCATCCTCATCGGCTAGTGAGGCCGGAAATGAGGCCCTTTCTTCACCTCCACCTCCTCAGGCCCGTCATACAGCATTCCTCCGTAGGCTGAGAGCTACTCCTCAACTGGAAGAGCCTACACACATGTCAAATGTAGCATCAGTTCCCGCCAGGCAACAGGATGCCTCCGAGTCTGGGATAGCACCCATGTCCAACCAGGAACAAGTCCCCAACACACCTTTAGCAGATCGTGAGGCTGCACCTGTTCACGAAGTGTCTGAGGCTGTGGCGGTTGGTGCAACTGTGCCCCACAGGTTGCAGGATGCCGCAGCTGCGGAACTGTCACCAGCCCTGGGTGAGACGCAGGAAACCGCAACTCCCGAGGCATCACATACTCCTTGCAATGTCCTGGCATCCGTAGCTCCTGAGCTGGCCATGACGGCTCCTGAGCCAGGCACTATGGTTCCCAAATCGTCTCAGGTCCTTGGCACGTCATGCAAATCTGTTGCTCCCGGGCCATCTCGCGTTCCTGGTGCATCACAGGTATCCCTACCCCTGGAGCTTTCTAACATCCATGATTCATCAGGCGAAGCTGTAGCTCTCAAGCCATCTTCCATTTCTGGTACATTGCAGGAATCTGTAGCTCCTGAACCATCTCCTGTTCCAGGTGCGTCACAGGAATCTGCAGCTCCCAAGCCTTCTCACATCCACAGTTTGTCAGGGGGAGCTGTAGCTCCATTTTCTAGTGCGCTTCCTGAACCCCCAGTTCCTGAGCCTTCTTCTGTCAATGATCCACCATGGGAAGCTGCAGCTCCTGAGTCTTGTGAGGCATGGGACACTGCGCCTTCCGTCCAGGCAGATGTTCACAACACACCTCTGGAAGCAGACAGTTCCAGCAGTGAGCAAAGGATGGACACGGATTCCATTCAGCAAGGTGAAGACTCTGGGAGCGATTCTCAGAGCATTGTTCACCCTGTCATGCATGTGCGTTGTTTCCGTCCATACTGCCTTAGCAAATGTGGAATGATGGCACTAATGCTCCTCACTAGGTGGCTAGGGCACCATATCCAGAGCTTCATTCAGGACATCACTTCACTGCTGCCTACTGCGAGCTGATGAGGCTCAACCCATCCGATCACATGGGGGACCTCATTGAGCGATGTACAATCCTTATGGGCATTGTATTTGACTTCCATGCAGATCTCTCGTATATTAGGGACAGGCTTTACAAACATAGAGAATCCGATGAGCATAGGAAGAGGTCCTAAATAGTCTTGTACCAATATTACCACTTGAAATAGCGACGGAGAAGTTCCTTGTGACCATAGACGTGTTACAGTGTGGATGTGTGACTTGGTCCACTGCCTGCAATCAAGGTGTCATCCGAAGACACTTTGTAATATGTGGAAGCAATGTTAATGCATAGGAATATATCTGGAGTTTGCAGAATAATTTATCATACATGTCTCACACTGTGTCTATGGAAACATGTTATATTTCCATGGAAGTATATTCCACGTCCACAATGTCCACATATACATGCAATACAAATGCGTTCACAGAAACATCTGTGAATACATGTTATGCGGTCACGGAAACGCATTCTAAGTCCGTGGAAGCTTGTAGCATGTCCATTGTTACGGACTGGACTTGTTTTCAACTTTACCTTAATTTCTTACTTACACTTGCGTTCGCGGGAAAGTCTTTCCTTTCTTGGTTTTCCCTTTTTCGGACTTGCTGCACACTAGGAGCCTTAAGATTCTCTCCTAGTGCAAAGTGAGACAATGAGACACTCATTGTCCTTATTAGTCTTTATTACTACTATACTTGGGCTAAATGCACCCTTTTATGGCAGGTGTCTCATTTCTATTTTTAACTTTGAGACATGTCTCACTTGCCTTTTATATCCTTGCTTCTTCTCACACTTACTACGGATAGCTGTGCACACTTTCTTCTTTTTCCCGTGCCTGTTGCGGATTGCTGTACTTTCTTCTCACGCTTGCTGCGGATTGCTGTGTTACTTCTCACGCTTGCTGCGGATTGCGCCATTTGTTTGTTCCGCACAAACAAACCTTTTTCTATATAAGTCGTGGCCCTAGGTAGCTTGTATCCTTAGACTCAACTTCTTTACCATCACAGTATACATTGTTTTCCCATTCCCTTGGGGTAACTCTCTGCTGAGCCGTCGAACCTCTTGAACCCCCTTGAACTCCTCTCACATCTTGAGTATTGTGTCATACTCTGAGATCCTTGTTAACCACTTAAACCTTGCCATTATCGGCTGAACCCTTGCTCATTGACATAGAAAGACCAGACTTGCTCACGCCGAGCTGAACGTTCCTACTGTAACGTTACATCCATGAACACATACACCATGTCCGTGAATACATGTAACGTGTTCATGGAAATGCGTTCTAAGTCCGTGGAAGCCTGTAGAATGTCCGTGAACACTTGTAAGGTGTACAAAGACACAAATCTAATATGTTCATGGAAACACCTTTTGGGTCCATGAAACCATGTTGCATGTCCATGTCTATGAATACATGTAATGTGTTCACGGAAACGCAATCTGAGTCTGTGAAACCATGTAGCATGTCCGTGAACACATGTCCCATGTCTGTGAATACATGTCATGTGTTCACGGAAACGCAGTCTGAGTCTGTGAAACCATGTAGCATGTCCGTGAACACATGTCCCATCCCACATTCCTTCCCAGTAAGAAACCTGTATCACCATACCACTCATGAGTCTATTTAAACCTCATTATATGCAGCACAATTCCACAAATATCACATCATTCTACAACACACTTCCTCATACTTCTACCAACATCACTATGCAGTCTGATCATCTATCTGGGAGCTCAGCTGGGGAATCTGAGGTTTCCCATCCATCTATCCATGCCCTTGGTGACAGGTTTTCCATCACTTCTCAGGATGCCTGCATCCTGAAGGGGTATGTTGAAGAGTTTCAAAAGGCTGACACAGAGATACGGAAGACCATCCTTGAGAAGGCTATGGGGGAGCTATATACTCTTCGGCCTCCAAACTCTACATTCAATAAGAAGATGGCCAAGATGGTATGCATACTTGCACTCTATCCATGTAATCACTCATGGACACAAAATGACCTCCAGAAAATAAGGACATGGTTTTACAATCACTACTCACGTCCTCATCGTCAGCTTATCAAGTTTACTCAGAAGTGGTCAGCCAGAAATGCATTCTACCATGAGAACAAGGAAGAGATTATGGAACTTGCACATAGTATGTCTGGTGGAATTCCTGGATCTCAGGCATTCCTCGGAG
The DNA here is from genome assembly GCA_025766275.1 of Lactarius indigo. Taxonomy (NCBI): domain Eukaryota; kingdom Fungi; phylum Basidiomycota; class Agaricomycetes; order Russulales; family Russulaceae; genus Lactarius; species Lactarius indigo. The sequence goes on from JAFKAC010000034.1 coordinate 100,243, forward strand.
CCCTCCAAGATGCAACAACATCACTATGAAAGAAGCTGTCTATTGAAGAGCAAGAACCATATGCAGAAATAGCAAAGGAGTGGTCAGAGGATAGACCCCCAAGGGATATCCAAGCCAAGTAAGTGGTTAATCATGTGTTAGTGATCCACCAATCTTATTTACTTGTTCAGAATGGCCCAGGCTAAATTCCATAGCCGGATAGTTAGGGACTTCCAGACCCAGCTATTCAAGACATGTGGAATGCACTCAATAGTTCTAGTAGCATATGCAGACACAGATGGAAGACCCAGAGCTGCCATGTATGTATTCCTAAGAATTATCTGGTTGAAGCACTGTTATATCTGTTCCCATCTATTTACAGGGATGACTGGAATAAGGTCCTGGATGATGGCATGTCCTTTTCTGATTTCTGCCCAGATTGGAGAAATGCCTCAATCTGGCAGGAATGGATGAAATATTGCAGGAAGTGCTTTGTCCCAGGTTGTAACATTCACAAATCCCAATACAGCTACAAGCCCCATCTCATATGTATGAAACAGAGAATGATCAAGGTGCCCATTCCTGGCGCTCAAAGGTCCTCCGGACCAAAGTGAAGATTGTGATAGACACAGATGGTGAACCAGACATTCCTTCTGTTACTCCGAAGGATGGCTATTCAGCCAAGACCATTCAAACTGTGCTGAGGGATTATTGTAATTCACACATCCGTGAGTGTTTCATATACTCTATGGAGTCCTGAATAACATAAGTGAGTCAGGGTATGTCTCCAGAAGGAAGAATGCAACCATCCCATGGAGTAAACTTTCCAGTGATCCACCCACATGGATTGAAGAAGAGTGCTACCCTTTGGGGTTTCTGTGGGCAGACCCATCAAAACTTCGTCTGGTTCAGGTGTTCCAGTTGCTAGACCACTGGAGGCAATGCCAGAGGGAGGGGTTGATCCCACTAATCTGGAACCCGTCCTGTGAGCTTCTTGCTAACATGGATCACCCTGTACAGCATATCCGGAACCCAAAACGGACCTGCAGAAGAAGTTCCAAATTCAATGAGCCAGAGTGTTACGTTCACAACCGGTTATGACTACAGACCGACTTAGTATTAGTCATGGACACTTACATCGTATCAGTCAGCATAGTAGTACACATGTGATTGTGGCTTGTGTATGACTCATTCCTAGGATAGCTGTACTAGGGTTTGAGCTAGTTACGCTACTGGTTTCTTTCTGCTCTAGCGGTGCTTTAAAGCCCACATGTATCTGTATAAATAGTCACTTTGGAAGACCAAGAATCCCCATCTTGGTCTTCTTCAATCCACTTCTTGACTTATCTCTTGTTTGCCTTAGTCTCAGACTAAGAGAGCCCCACTGTTATCCACCAGGAGATAACCACTCCCTACATTCAGCTGCAGTGAGTACCAGTGTGTCCCTGTTTAGCTTGCGTTGGGTTGACCAGTGATCCCCATTCACCTTACTTCCACTAAGTCGATTACGCCTATTACCAGTCCAAGTCGGACTAACGCCAGTGGAGCGTAACACAGAGTCTGACAATCAAAGTGAAGAGGAGGACTTTGCAAAGGAGATTCAGGCTCTACACTCTCCATCTGTGACACCACCCCTTCCACCATCTCCTTCTCCATCTCCCTTCCATAGAAACAAGGAGATTGAACAGACATCCATTTCTGGTGAGCAGCCTATCCCTTCTCCTATGTTTATATACCCATTCACACTATCTTATAGACATTGGTGAATCACCACATCCTCCTCCATCAAGTATATCAAGACCCAAAAGTTTCCAAGCACATCATCGGATTCAAAGAGGAACTCCAATTAGATCTGCAACACACTTCAACTCAGATCCACCAGAGCTTGAGCAAGAGCCAGTCAAGCAAGTGGTTAAGATCACACACAAAGCCAGGTAAGCAATTATAGTAAGCACATACATCATTATCTGACAATTATATAGAAATGCAGACACTGGTAGGGGTTCAGGTGGACTTGATCCTACATACCTTCAGAGAGATCATTAGGGTTACAATAACATTTTGTAGAAATATTAGAATATGTTTAAATGTGAACAGTTTACTGGGATCTGCCTCCCATTCTGGATTCTAGATAACTCACAGCATTTCCTCACCCATTCCAGGAAGATTCATGTAAGGCCAGTCGTGTCATCCATGTTAGTCACTACATGGAAGGCATGTCGTCTGTGTTAGTCACTACACAGAAAGCATTTCTTCTGTGTTAGTCACTACACGGGAGGCATGTCTTCTGTGTAGTAATCACTAAATGGAACATATGTCTTCCATGTAGTAATCACTGAACGGAAAGTATGTCTTCCGTGTTGTCATTACACGGAAAGCATATCTTCCGTGTTAGTCACTACACGGAAAGCATGTCTTCCATGTTAGTTACTACATGGAAGGCATGTCATCCATGTTAGTCACTACACGGAAAGTATGTCTTCCGTGTTAGTTACTACACGGAAGACATTTCTTCCGTGTTAGTCACTACATGGAAAGCATTTCTTCCATGTTAGTCACTACACGGAAGGTGTGTCTTCCATGTTAGTCACTACACGGAAAGTATGTCTTCCGTGTTAGTCACTACACGGAAGGCATTTCTTCTGTGTTAGTCACTACATGGAAGACATGCTTTCCATCACTACACAGAAGGCATGTCTTCTGTGTTAGTCACTACACGGAAGGCATTTCTTCCATGTTAGTCACTACACGGAAGGCATTTCTTCCGTGTTTGGTCACTACACAGAAAGCATGTCCTCCGTGGTGAGTCTTCCATGTTGGCCACTTCATGGAAGGCAATCCTTCCGTGTTGGCTACTACGCGGAAGGCTTGTCCTCTTTGCTAGTCACTACATGGAAAGCATTTCTTCCATGTTGGCCACTACATGGAAGGTGAGTGTTCCATGCTGGCCATTATATGGAATGCATAGCTTCTGTAGTTGTCACTACATGGAATGTTTGATGTTCCATATGCTAGCCAGTCCCATTGCAATGTGTTATCTAAGTCTCCAGATACATTTAGACATATGTGTATTCTATTGACTATTCCCACTTCAAGAAATTCTCTGGAGCAAAAGAACTCCGAACCGACATCGGGTGGCCCATGAATTCCGGAAAAATCTAGTGCGTTGGCCGACATTGGTTGGCCCATGAGTCATGAGGGAATCTGCCCGTCAGGTGGCCCATCAACAATGGAAGTGATGGCAGATCATTATGTGCAACATGCTGCCATGCTGAGCTAGTCTACAGTGTGGACGTAAGAGCTCTGAGATCACCATCTGGAATGTACGCCAGATGTGCCACTGCCATGACGACTAACTAACACATGACCAATCAATTAAAGGTTTATATTCAAAAAGATCATACTACCTCTTGCGAGGGTATGGAGACAGCCAGATGTCCGGAAAGTAATCAAACAGCATATAATTGTGCTCAAGCCGAATGTGAGTCAATGCTTGCTACGATAGAAGAATTGATAGAAGAGAGAACAACATGTATTCTAGGCATTCCCATCGCTATATGATTGGGTTTCATACCCGATCACACTGCTCATCAAATCGATATATGACGTGGAGAGGAAGAGAATACGCAAGGGTCTAACGCCTTGCCACATGCACGTCGAATTGGTTGCGGCATTAGAACAAGCACTGTGCTTCTGCCATACTGGAAATGCTGCTGTGTTTGCAACCGGTCTGATGGGTCCTCTCGGGTTGAGCAAAGGAGCTCTTAAAGATGGGTTTCCAATGCTACAAGACTTGTTCGAACATCCCACGATCAAGCAGGCAATGGATCATGGTCTTGTGATTGCTCATCGAAAATGGCCACTGAAAAATGGATATCCTGCCATGGCATCTAAGAAAGCTCAAGTTCTATCATATTCTATGAGACATTTCCATGTAAGCCCATAATATTCTATCTTCTATCTTTTCTTTTCACCAGGTATATGGACTATCACTCATACGCGGCACCTTTTGATATGAAAGCGACCTCAAAAGGTGCCGCATATAATCAGATTGGATATACGCGGCACCTTTTGAGGTTGATTTCATATCAAAAAGGCACCGCATATATTCAATCTCATTATACGCAGCACCTTTTTGATATGAAAGCGACCTCAAAGGGTGCCGCGTATAATGAGATTGAATATACGCGGCACCTTTTTGATATGAAATTGACTTCAAAAGACGCCGCGTATAATCAATCTCATTATACGCGGCACCCTTTGGGTATGAAATTGACCTCAAAAGGCACCGCGTATATCCAATCTGATTATACACGGCGCCTTTTGAAGTCACTTTCATATCAAAAGGCACCGCGTATATCCTATACCATTATACGCGGCACCCTTTGATATAAAAGAGACCTCAAAGGGCGCTGCGTATATTCAATCTCATTATATGCAGCACCTTTTTGATATGAAATTGACTTCAAAAGGCGCCGCGTATAATCAGATTGGATATACGCGGCGCCTTTTGAGGTCAATTTCATACCCAAAGGGCGCTGCGTATAATCAATCTCATTATACGTGGTGCCTTTTGAAGTCAATTTCATATCAAAAAGGTGCTGTGTATAATGAGATTGAATATATGCGGCACCCTTTGGGTATGAAATCGACCTCAAAAGGCGCCGCGTATATTCAATCTCATTATACGCGGCACCCTTTGAGGTTGATTTCATATCAAAAAGGTGCCGTGTATATTCAATCTCATTATACGTGGCACCCTTTGGGTATGAAATCAACTTCAAAAGGCGCCGCGTATATCCAATCTCATTATACATGGCACTTTTTGAGGTCGCTTTCACACCAAAATGGTGCTGTGTATAATCAGATTCATTACATACTTACCTGCGTATATTACATCTCATTATATGTGGCCGGTTTGGGAAATATTGGAACCCAAAAGGTGCCGCGTATATCGTATCTCATTATACGCGGCCGGTTTGGGCTCCCAGAATATACCATGCTACTCGGAATACAATAAAACGTATATTTCAAGTACAAACACGACCTATCTGCTGATGCAGATGAACTTTCGAGGCCCATGTTTATACATCCTATATATGAGGGACTATATTGGATCTCAAATGGAGAGATTAAACCCATAAACCCACCATTAACCCTTTACCGAATTAGCTTTTACCCCCCTACAATCGCCTTATCTACGTCTCCATGCTCACCACTTTCATCATCGCCATTCATGAACCTTCCTCCCCTCTCGCCCAAAGACTCGTTCAATCCAAATCCCTTGGATCCCCTTGGGCAACAAAACACAGTCATTTCCTTCCTTCCTTTCCCAAAATCCCTTCTCACCTTCTTTCTTTCTAGCTGTCAAGGGCATCTCTTACATCAACCTCATTCGTCTCGGTGTCGTCTGGGGTTCTCGCAATAGCCATAAGAATAAAGGTGGCTTCGGTACTCACTGGGGCCTTTTCGACCATTCTCATATCCGTGCCCGTTCTCAAGAGCTCTCCAGGAGACTCTCCTCTCCCTCCGTCTTTTCTTCTTTCAACGCCGTTTCTTATCTTGTAGGCGATCTTAATGCTCGCTTTTTATGTCAATCCGTCATCGGCCTTTCTCTTAGACCTCCTCTTTAGCCCTCTTCCTTTTCCTTTCTCCCCTTTTCCTCCTCCTTCAATCTAATCTACTCTACTCCCTCCCACATCCCTTCCTGCCATCAACTTTAGTGCACCCCTTCTGCTATATCTTAAGCTCTTGCAGTTCACAACCAAACTATTGGAAGCCCGCTCGATCGGCCAACACTTAAGTCACACTAAAACAGAACAGAAACCAAGCGCGTTCCATTGGAGAGACAATGAAAGAGGAGATCTCGGATATAAGAGTACACGGAATGAAGAAAGGGGGAAAAGGTCATGGATCGTTGAGCAGTACTATAAGGGGTTTATATACGTTTGTGGGTGGTCCTTGGGATCCCACCGTTGTCAGCTGTTGTGAGTGTGTCTTTGAGCAGGTGATATCGGTCAGTGACGTCGAGGCATGGGTGATGATGGGTGATGATGTATGGGTGGCAAGTACGCTTGCAACTATCCCGTTTCCATCAAAACCCTTCAAATCCTTCCAAGCCCTCTACACCCTCCCCTTCCAAGCCCTCTACACCCTCCTTGCCCATTCCATCCCCTTTCCTTCCAATCCAACCATCCAAATCCCACCTTTACAGTCCTTTCAACCACCCCACATGTCCTTTCCACTTACTATTGTTGCCCTCCGCTGTCTCCTTTCAATCCCTTCAAATCTCAGACTTCCCTTCTATCTTTTTCCTAACCCTGAACTCTCCTTACAACACCATCAAATCTCCCCCAACCCTTATGTTTTTCTCTAACCCTCACCTCCGCTTCAATCTCCTTTTTTCACCCTGCACAACCAACTTATCTGTTTTTCCTTACAGTCCTCCATCAGAGCAATCATCCACTATCCTAATTTCATCCTCCTACAATTCCTCTTTTCCATCCCCACTCTCTTCCTCCCCATCTCACTCATCTTCCCACCCCCCCTTCCACATCTCCCACCATCTCCTCCTCTGAGTCATCAATATTCCTATCCTCTCTCTCTATCTTAACACCCATCACCCCACCATTCCCACCATTTTTTTTTTTTTTTTTTTTTTTATTCCGGGGCAGTACAGAATACAAAGCCGGTCTTAGCCACTTATCGAGCGTAGCTAACTTATATCTTGTAAATGGGCCGTAGCCCAGGTTATACAATGCGTACTAGAATGTTCAATACGAGGAATTTAAACCCCGTAGAGGGACCCTCCCAGAGGAGCCCGGTCATATATGTCCGATGTTATGGAGTGTTGTGGTCGCACATCACTCTGTATGTATGTCATCCATCGTCCAGCACCGTCCAAACCGGTCCCTTGCCCTCCCCTAGACCCTCCCACTACTAATGAACACGACCTACTTACGTTCCCTCAAGGACCCTTTAGTAAGCAACTTCCACGATTTGGACCCCACTGTTGGTGCCCCAGCGGTGGTGTGAGAACGGGCAGCGCCAGTTGCGTCTCTGACAGTCACATGGGGTCACCAGTCCCATGGACCCAAGGATCACTGGATGCGTGACCCACGGCGGTGCCACAGAGGTTCTTGCAGGGTTGTTGATTGAGGTCCGAGGACCCCTTCCCCTTAGGTCTCCCAGCAATTATCCGGCAGGGAGTCCATCGGGGATGAAGCTGTTGGGGGTGTGTTCCTATATGGGGCGGTTCGGCTACGTCCATGTTGGTGTCAGGGTTTCAGTCAGGGTTTGGTATGGAATGGGAGGAGTGTTGGATGGAATTGGGAGGGAGCGTGATCAGGAGGTATTAAGGAAGCGGGCAACCGGCTATGACATGCCGGTCCCAGGGGGTTGGTTCTTGCAAACGCAGGGTGCTGTGGCAGCAGAGCCCTAAATAGGGAAGTGAGTGCGGCAGCCCAGATGGGCCAGGGTAGAGGTTGCAGGGCGGCAGTCAAGCCGGCCCAGAGGTTGAGTAATGACAGCCCCTGTTAGGAATATTGCCTGAGCGAGGATTGAACCCAGGGGTTCGCACCAAGCTCTCCCAAGCAGGGTAGGGGACAGTGGTGGAGGCCACTACACCAGCCCGCCCCCCACCATTCCCACCATTCCTCATCCCAAATCCTGCCTTTACCTCCTCCCTAAACTCCTTCCTAACCATATCCATAGCCTCCTCACCTCCCCCAACACCACACAAGCCCATAAACATCTCTCTGTCAACAAACCTACCTCACTTACCACAACACCTGAGAACCCACATACCAAAAACACCCACATCTTTACATATAATCTCCTTCATCTTCACCCTCTCCTATTCAACCACCAAGTACTTCAGAACTTCTCCCAATCTCAAATCCAGGAATCACCTCCATGCCTCAAATCACATCTTGTGCCTTCATAAATCCAAATCCACCACTGTCATCCTGACCATCCACAAATCCAACTTCATCCAGCCCCTCTGCCTTAAACCCTCACCCTACCTCCACCTTATGTCCATCCCAGCCTACCCATACAAAATCTATCTCTTCATATCGTCTTTTGCTTCCTACTTCCTTCACCATGTCCTGAAACATTCTAATCACATCACCATACCAGTAGTGATCTCTATCTTCTGCTTTCAAATCATGGTTTCCAAGTACCATCACATCGGAATCTGTACTGGTCTTAATACTCTCTTGATCCCTTCAACAGTCATATCTTGCAAAAATCGATCCATAGTGTAACCCCACTACAGGGGCATTAGGTACAACCTCTACCAAGTCAGTCAATATGCCGTAGCGCAAGCTCAAAGGCCTGGCTTCAGTAGAATGCTCCACAAGGATCACAAGGACCTAAGTTACTCAGACCATAGGGAACAGCTAACGTGCAAAGACCTAGCAGAGATGGGGTTCGCCAGACAGGGAAGTGCCCAGAGGCGTTCCACCTTAGACCAGTGTAGTATTACACAGGAAGTCTAGTCTACTGTACAAGCTAGATAGAACTAGGTTTAAGTACAAGTGATGCTGTATGGCTGCTACAAACAGATGGTGCCATCGCCGGATTCATAGATAAAGGGAGACACATGAGGGGAATAAGGCATGGATATACTTGGAACAAAGGCAAATCATGCAGAGTCGTGTGTGAGTGAGAATGAAATGGAAACTAGCACATGTCAAGCTTTATCAGAAGGGGTCAGCCATAAGCAAGGCATGTGATAGGAACCGGGTAATTGTAGGGTCTGCGTAGTCGTACAGGGCTCGTGGGATATTGGGAGAGGAAGGGTAAAGTGAAGAAAGAACAAGTCCAAATAGCAAGAAATTGTAACACATAGTGTCTTGTCACAGAAGATTCAGTTGTCATCAATCAGAAGTTGTTGGTGGTCTTGCTCAGTAAAATCATGACTCAGAGCTTCCATCATTCTGCCAAGTAAGTGCTTCTTCAAATCGGGAAGGAACTTCTGCATATGGGTTCAGCAGAGTTATGCTTATTTCACCACACAACCCCATCACATACCTCAATAGCTGGGTCACCCTTGTTGTCCACCAACCATTTCGTGATGTTCAAATGGATCTTGTGTCAATCTGACATATGATAACATTCAGAGGGATCAGACAGAGGTGATGTTTCCTTGTCATTGTTGCTGAGGACAACTGTACTGGACGTTTGGTTAGTACTATGCTTCTTCATTTCCCAAAGCCTTCCTGTGCACCACTCGTGAATGGCAATTTGACCCTCAAATCCTCTGCAATTTCTTCAAGCATAAAACTGCTTGACTCAACAATGTTCACCTTCACCCTGTGTTTAAGTTAGCTTTACTGCAACACGAGGGGCCAAAAAATGGGCCACACTGCCTGTGTAGAGTAGGAGTCTGTTGTCCCAAAGCATCGTACCTATGAGACATAGTGGCCCAGTGCATCCAGTTTGTAGGTTGCAAGGTTGAAAACCCAGGTACCGTGTTTTGTGTCAGTGCTGCCTTCAGGCCTGGGGTTCTGCCCAGTCCCTTTTGCCTCAGCAACTTTAGAAGCTTTGCAGTTGGCTTTTTTCACAACCTTGCCTGGATTTTCAACAGTGTTGTACCTTGGGCAAACTTGATCATTAAAATGTCGCAGAACCTAACCAAGTGCCTTGGTAATACTTTCAAAGAAAGACAGTGATGATGTGGTGTGCATGCACAACTTGGCCAGCGTATGCCATGTAGCAAGCAGAAATATGAGATCAAGCATCACTTCTCACATGCTTTGGGGAATAGACTTGTGAAACATGGCAACATGCACTGGTCCACCATCCAAGTCAGTTAACCTAACAATAGAGTGAAATTCAGAGTACGTGCCTAAAGTAAGCCTTCAAAGTTCCAAGCAGCCAGTTTCTTCATGTTGGAGATGTTGCTACAAAATCTACATATTGTTGAGTGTCCAAAAGCTGAAATCAAATGGTAGCTGCACCACAACTTGAATATTAGCAATGCAATCTCTAAATGGGGCCATGTGGTTTTACTGTTCATTTAAGACATGTACATTCCCTTCACTGCAAGCATAGAGGATCCAAACCAGGTGGGAAAAGACACTTTTCCAAACTCTGAGCTCAAGGTCATGAAGGAGATCGATGGTGAACACTTGATAGAAATTGAAGCCTTGATCACATAAAGCATCCAAGAAGGCGTTCTGCAATAAACACCTGAGTCAGTAAGATTGTTGACACATTTGTGGCCAGATGTACACAAATCAGAACCATTGATAGCTTCAGGTATTCATCAATACGTTCCAATGTTACTGATCGGCCAGTTTTGAATATCCACTCTTGTGTCTTCTCAACTTTCTTCTGTCACTTCTTAGAGTCTACCCAAATGTCACCTCATCATGACTCATCTGTGTGCATGCCTAAATCGTGGACCTTCTGTTTAGGGCACATACACAGAGGACATAAACAGTTGCTGAGGTATTTTATTGTAGCAAGAATGATCCTGGTAGGGAGACCAGATAAGCCAGGCATAAATAGTGAGGAAAAAAACCTACTTTTCAGGGTAATCTGTGGAATATGTGAAAACCCAGGGGAAGAGACACCTCTCAATACCATCAGCACATAGGACAATTGTTACGTTCGGACTCGTACAACGATATTCGACTGAGACCCTTACTGTACCGGTTGCAACTACGGCAGTAAGGTATATTAGTTGCGGACTTACTTACGGCGATACGGTGAAGCGATAGGCGATACGGGTACGATAGCTGACTGAGCGGTACCTCAATGACTCGATACTAGTACAGGGACTAGTAGTATTAGTTTTGCGTTGTTTCTGCGATACGTTGGACGCTACTTACAGTGACTCATAGCAGCGCTTCTAAGCCTGCTCGAATATGTATTTAAACTGTCTTGTGAAGACCAAGATACGCCATCTTGGTCTTCTTGAATCGTCACTTGTTTCTTCTCTCAAACCCTCTCTTTGCTTTCTATCTCTATCTCTTAATCGCTGAAGAGTCCGACTCCGTTCGTGACAAACAACCTTCTCAAACGTGCACCTTCGTGTGTTCACCATCTATACTTGGACCTTCGCGTCTTCAAGACAAAACGCTAAGTTGTTACCGCCTCCACCGAGCTCAAGTCGGGCTAACGTCGTGACGGCGTTACATTAAGACCAAGATACCACCGTGGCTGTAACAACAAGAGATCAGTGGACGAGCTTCCGTCCATATTCGCTCCCAAGAAGAGGAGAACGCAACGTCCCCACGCGCTTTCTACAAGCCGCTAGTTGGAGGGAAAGACAGGAAGAAACCGGATATTTTGTGGAATTCAACGGACCTAGTAGGTTCCGACCAGTTGAGTTCAACTTCGACCACTTGTGTTGGACGGAGGTTACTTGGAACCCTATAGATTCCCAGTGGGACGTTATACGACCAGCAGGACCCAGGTACCAGTGCGATATCGACGCCCGAGAACTCAATAGCCGAGCGGATTGGGGCCCCATTGACGGACAGGTACGAGAACACTCTACGGGAGAAGTAATATCGGAAGAAGAAGAAGGGCAAAGTCAAGACGAAAGTGAAGGAAGAGAGCCCAACCAAACGGAAACGAGCGGGGGGGCAATACAAGATCTCCTCATCGAACGAGCTGAGTCCGCACACATCACCGAACCAGAACCAATTCACATCCGATCACCAGCCATCATGGCGACAATAACAAGAGCGATGGAAGAAGTCGCAATTGAAGAAGCGCGCGCAATACGAGAAGAAGCACGAGAAATCCTCATGCCCATTAACCCTGAAACCGGTATACGAATGACCGCAGACGATGCAGCCATCTTCCGAGCGATAGGATCGGACCGAGGAGACCCTCCATCCGGACGACAACCCGCACTGGACCTCCCACCAGGAATAGGGGGGCCAGACGGAGACCCGCCACCGCCACCAGGCGGGGGCATCCCGTTTGACTTACGAAGGACCGAACCACCGAGAATGCCACCTACGAGGCCGCCCGACGGAGGAGGAGGCGGAGGCGGAGCAGGAGGAGGTGGTGGAGACGCCGGAGGAGGAGGACATCATAGTGAAAAACTAACTGGCGAGCCACCTTCCATTTTCGATGGGGACAGACTTAAAGTGGACCAATTTCTAACACAGTGGCACGTCTATTGGGGCATGAATTTGGACGCCCCAATCATGCGCAACGACTACAGAAGATGTCTTCTGTTCCTCTCCTATATCAAAGGCGGAGCGGTCAGCGAATGGGTCCTATCCTTCCTGAACTGGCTCAACAGACAAATACAACGAGGGATAAGTCCCTACACGCGCGACCTCTGGAATGCCGTAGCCGACGGATTCAGCCAAAGATTCGAAAACACACTCGAAAGAGAACAAGCCCAAGCTATACTGCGAAAAGGGTACAAAATGACAGGAGAAGACATTGACAAGTACGTCAATGACTTTGAACAGCTCGCACGGAAGGCTCACTACCGCCTTAATGAACCCCAAACCATCGACCTCTTTACGTCGGGTCTGCCCAAGGAACTGTTCAAAAACGCGTTCCAATTTGACGACCCCGTCACATTCGACGACTGGAAAAGGGCCGTCCTCAAAAGGCAGAAGAATTATATACACCTCAAAGCACGACTCAACGAACACAAGAACACGACGACACAGCCAAAGAAACAAGGCGGCAACGCAGGGTGGACGCTCCCGCAAAATCTACCACATACTAATCCATGGGCGATGGATACCTCGGCTGATCGTGCCAAGGTGAGACTCGCGGGGTCCGAAGACATCGATTTCAACAAACTGCCACATCGCGATTGGCCCACACCACCGTTCCCACCAAGGGGAGGACCAGGGGTCCGAGGACGAGGCAGAGGAGGATCTAGACGAGACTTAAGGAACGTCCTTTGCTATAACTGTCACGCTCCCGGCCACCTCTCACGAAACTGTCCACACCCGCATACGCAGCAAAACTGGCAAGCTACCCCGTCCAGCAGCCGTATGACCGAAACCACGGGGTATCCCCAAGGACTCATTTCGCAGTACGCGCCATCACAATATGCGCCATCACAGTACGCGCCATCGCTACCCGGGTATATGTCGCCAGCGCCAAGTGTGACACCCGCACCCCAAATCAACGCTGCAAGCACGAAAACGGCAGGAGAACAAGCGAAGGAATGGCTTACACAAGTAGCCAACAGCACGGATGAGGTTAAAGACCTCATACTTCAAGACTTATGGGGAAAGGAGGGTTTTCAGGGCGCCTGAACCCGTCAGTCTGGGTGAGGGCGTTACGATGTAATTCTGTAATTGTGACAACACGCTATCGATCTCTGCGAATTCCAGTGACCGTCCATACGAATTACCAAACGACTGAAACAAACACATTGGTGGACTCCGGAGCCACTGACAACTTCATCAAACCAGGAATGGCAACACGGGCAGGAGTCCCAACCCAGCCATTACACACGCCTCGCAAAATATGGAATATAGACAATACGGAAAATAAAGCTGGGTTAATCACTCATTACGTTAACCTCGAAGTGAAAACACGCGGACAGATCAAGAAGATGACCTTCTTGGTGACCGATCTCGGCAGCGAAGACATGGTACTGGGATATCCATGGCTAAGCGCCTTCGAGCCTACAATCAGTTGGGCAACCGCAACCATGCATCCGGATATGCAACCGGTAGTTCTGGCCACTACCGAAGAATTACTTATCACGCCCACCATACGGGCCCTAATTGTCACAGAAAAAGAAGCGATTATCCAAGAACTAGAAGAAGAGACGTTCGTAAGAGCCACTACCTCAACGGAGCTGGCCATACAGGCAAAGCAGCAACAAACGGTAGCAGTGCTCCCTCCAGCATACGCAATGTTCAGCAAACTTTTTAATGAGCAAGCCTCGCACCGCTTCCCCCCGGCAAGGCCGTGGGACCACGCAATCGACTTCAAACCATCCGCGCCGGCCGCCATCGACTGTAAAATCTACCCCATGACCCAGAAGGAAGAAAGCGAACTTAAAGAGTTCCTCAATGAAAAGCTGAAGCAGGGGTATCTACGCCCTTCCATCTCCCCGTACGCCTCCTCCTTTTTCTTTATCAAAAAGAAGGACGGAAAGCTGCGACCGGTACAGGACTACCGAGTCGTCAACTCCCACACCATTCGCAACCAGTACCCGCTGCCGCTAATACAAGACCTCATTCTCGACCTTAGCAACGCCCACATTTACACCAAGCTCGACATTCGATGGGGCTACAACAACATACGCATTCGTGACGGAGATCAGGAAAAAGCAGCGTTCAAGACCAAATTCGGCCTTTTTGAGCCCACCATCATGTTTTTTGGCCTTACCAACTCCCCCACCACCTTCCAAGCCATGATGAACCATATCTATCGTGATACAATCGCGAAACACGAACGGTTGGGCACTACTATACGCGTTTACATGGATGACATCGGTATTGCCACTCACTTTGACCATGATCTAACGGCCCACGTGGCCGCCGTTCGCGACGTGTTGCGTGTCGCCGAGGAACATGACCTTTACTTCAAGCTTGAGAAGTGCCTGTTCCACCAACCGCGGATGGATTACCTGGGGGTAATCCTTGAAAGGGGGGTGACCCGAATGGACCCTGTAAAAGTCCAAGGCATTAAAGACTGGCCGACACCAACAAAGGTCAAGGACGTCCGCTCCTTCCTCGGTTTCTGTAACTTTTACAGACTTTTCATCCGCGGTTTCGCAACTCACGCCAAGCCGCTGACTAAACTAACGCGAAAGGACGAAGAATGGCGATGGACTGAAGAGGAAGACAAGGCATTCAACACGCTAAAATGCCTCGTAACAGAAGAACCAGTGCTAGCACACCCCGTCCTCCAAGACCCATTTGAGCTGGAAGTGGACGCCTCGGGCTACGCGGTGGGAGCCGTATTACTGCAAAAGAAATCTGACAGCAAGCGACATCCTATAGGTTACTACTCGGCAACGCTTTCCGAAGCCGAGAGAAATTACGACATCTACGACCTAGAACTACTCGCAATAGTCAAGGCCTTACGAAACTGGCGACCACTTCTCGCTGGCGCTCCTCACAAAATCAAAATTTACTCAGACCACCTAAACCTACAGTACTGGAAGTCACCGCAAAAGATTAGCAGACGGGTTGCCAGGGAAGTACTCGAACTCTCCGAATACGATTTTGAAATCCATCACATTAAAGGAAAGAATAACGGGCGGGCAGATGCGCTGTCGAGGCGACCGGATTACGACCAAGGAGTTGAAGACAATCGCGAAGTAGTGGTCCTACCCCCCGAAGTCTTCGTGCGAACCCTCAACACCGCGCGCACCTTCATCGCCAATCCAAATCTCCTACAACCGCGACATCAGCAAGATGAAGAGGTGATTAAGGTGTGGGTCGACCCCTACCACCTCAAAAAGATACAAGGAGAATGGTACAAGGACGGCCGGTTCGTAATCACAGGACCAGCGTCTACCCATCGCGTACTAATACACGATCATCACGATCTGCCAATACACGGCCATCCGGGGATTGCAAAAACCCAACGCATCCTGGAGAGGCACTACTGGTGGCCGCGACTCCGCAAGGACGTGTACGAATACGTACAGGGCTGTGCGGAATGCCAGAGAAATAAAGTCAACACAAGACCCATACGAGCCGCGCTACACCCCATCACGCCAATACTAGAAGCCATGCCATTCCATACGGTGGCAGTAGACTTCATCACCAAACTTCCGATCTCCAAAGGGAACGACAGCATACTAACTGTCACGGACCACGACTGCAGCAAGGCCTCCATCTTCATCCCGTGTAAAGAAGAGATCACCGCAGAAGAAACGGCAGCCCTGTACGTTGCCCACGTGTTCAAACGCTTCGGACTGCCACGCAAAATAATAAGCGATTGCGACCCCCGCTTCACATCCAAATTCACCAGAGAAGTGTGCCGCATTTTGGGGATTCAACAGAACATATCCACAGCCTATCACCCGCGTACCGACGGACAGTCCGAGCGTACTAACCAATGGCTGGAGCAGTATTTGCGATTCTGGGTAAATGAGCGACAAGACAATTGGGAGGCTTACCTACCAATCGCTGAATTTGCGCACAATAACTGGCCACATGAACACACCAAAGAGTCGCCGTTTCAGCTTCTGATGGGATACGACCCACGGGCGGATTGGATGGATAAGCCATCTCCCATTCCCCTCGCGACCGCACGACTGACACAACTGAAAGAAGCTAGGGACAACGCCCAACGCCTCATAAAGAAGGCGCAAGAGTCATGGGTGCGCAACAGAGATACGCCCAAGTTCAAAATCAACGACCTCGTGTGGCTCGAGGGCAAACATCTTCGGACCAATCAGCCAACGGCGAAATTAGCGGCGCGACGCCACGGGCCTTTTCGAGTGGTACAGGTGATGTCCCCCTATAATTATCGATTGGAACTTCCCACGCAGTGGAGCATCCACCCAGTGTTTCACATCGATCTTCTCACCCCGTACAAACAAACCACCCTACACGGGGAGAACTTCACACGACCGCCGCCCGAGCTGATAGATGGAGAAGAGGAGTACGAGGTCGAGGCCATTCTGGACACTCGGCATTTCGGCAGAGGGAAGCGCCTCCAGTATCTAATCAAATGGAAGGGGTACCCAGACTCGGAGAACCAGTGGGTCAACAAAGATGACGTCTTTGCACCTGAAGCTCTTCGCCTATATCGGGAGGCACAGAAGCGCGGGGAGGCAGTTAAAATGGGGAGTGCGACAACAGAAGAAAGTCAACCCCTCTTCCTACGCTCGACTGCTACCGCGTTCATGCCTACTTCCCCATTGCGACATGTCACACAAGCACAACTCCTCGACTCCCTCGCAGACGACGCCCGCGCCCTCCTCGCGGAGGACGACGACACCGAAGTTCCCAACACTCAGCTCACACCATGGACGCCTCTTGCACCAGCAGAGGGGCCCATCACCGCACAAGAATGGATCAACATCGTCACCCGGTTCCCTGATCCAACGACCACCCCCGACGACGACCGAGCCGTCGTCCACGTCTTCCGAAACGATCGCGGCGAGCGCGAACCCATCGCCGCTATCCCCCCAAGCGACGACCTCATCGGCGTTCGCGGAGTTTTCCCGAGCAACGACCAGCGTTCAAGCGCTGATGGAGTACGAGTTGGAGGGCTGGAAGAGGGTGGCGGCAGCATGGCAGAAGGAGCAGTTGGACTCGGCAGCGGCCCGACTGAGGGAGATGCGCGAGCGACGGCAGCGATGGCGGCAGCTGAGGCTGGCCATGACGACGAAGATTATTACCCGGCGAGACACTCCTTCCTTCGAACGAAACGCGACCCTGATAATCCCCGCATCACGCCCTGGCTCGTCTACACCGACGGGTCCCCCATGTATCGAGGACGTGTGCGCATGCCTGGCGCCGCTGATCACCGTCCGTTCACCGCCGCCGAGGATCCCGCGCATGTCATTGCGCCTGAAGGGTTCCGGGCGAACCGACGACCCCATTATATTCGATACCCCATCACCAGGCCCGACGGAGTAGAGAGGGACGCTTCACACGTTCAGATCATCGGAGGAGCGGACCCCCTCATACTGGGAGTCATACCGGGCTCGCCGCACGTTTACGGTAAGCCCTTCTACGCCGAACCCCACGTATCCGCCGCGCTCCGCCCCACGTACCCGCACGAAGACCTCGTGGTCTTCGAGGCCGACAAGATCACCGACCGCGCACTCAATCGTATCAACGATGAGTCACTCACCGCGGAGGTCACGCGCTTCCGCGCAGCCAGCTACGAGCTGGACCGACTCCGAGCCAGGGTGAGCCAACTTTGCGCAATGATCGAGTGCGCCCAGGACGACAGGCGCGACGCCATTTACCGCCTGGAGCGCGCAACGGCCTTGGAGCGCATCGCCGACGAACAGCGCGATTGGCCCGCTCGTGACTTCCGGTGAGTCTGGGGCCTCACGCCTAGAAAGGGGGTGATGTTACGTTCGGACTCGTACGACGATATTCGACTGAGACCCTTACTGTACCGGTTGCAACTACGGCAGTAAGGTATATTAGTTGCGGACTTACTTACGGCGATACGGTGAAGCGATAGGCGATACGGGTACGATAGCTGACTGAGCGGTACCTCAATGACTCGATACTAGTACAGGGACTAGTAGTATTAGTTTTGCGTTGTTTCTGCGATACGTTGGACGCTACTTACAGTGACTCATAGCAGCGCTTCTAAGCCTGCTCGAATATGTATTTAAACTGTCTTGTGAAGACCAAGATACGCCATCTTGGTCTTCTTGAATCGTCACTTGTTTCTTCTCTCAAACCCTCTCTTTGCTTTCTATCTCTATCTCTTAATCGCTGAAGAGTCCGACTCCGTTCGTGACAAACAACCTTCTCAAACGTGCACCTTCGTGTGTTCACCATCTATACTTGGACCTTCGCGTCTTCAAGACAAAACGCTAAGTTGTTACCGCCTCCACCGAGCTCAAGTCGGGCTAACGTCGTGACGGCGTTACAACAATGGTCCCAGACATATGAGCATAAGTGAAGTCATTGGTGAGAAGGAGCCACCAGATTGCATGGACAAGTTCACACTTCATAAATGTAAGGACATCGCCGCTTGTGGCAGCATTGTAGATCATTTTATACGTGTCTTGCACCCAGTCAGGGAGCTGAAGACAGTTGAGCATGAAATGAAATGACAGGATGAGAAACATATGAAGGGGATATATGCCAGGTGATGTGCAGAGAATGTTGTGGGCTTTGTGTGAATGTATTTTGATATAAGTCCAATAAAGAAATAAACTGGCCACAGAGCAGTGGTACCAAAAGTCACAAGGTGTGTTGAGTCAGATTAAAGCATAAGGGGGACTACAATGCTCTCAATGGTTTTGCCTGGAGGTTTCATCAACTCCACCTTGTGTTCCATCTCCCAAAATACCTTCAAAGTATAAGCCTCACCATAGATCTCCTTAAATGGCTCTGCCAGGAAAGGCTTCCAGAGCTGGGTGAATCCCTTCAAATGAAAGGCCTTGAATGATGACAGGTCCTTGAAAGTGGAGACAATAGTTTGAAGCAAATTGTGGTGCAAGACCCCAGGGATCTCAACCTCTGGGGCCTTGTTTTTGCTTGGATATCTTCCCTTGGTCTTGGGAAGCTGAATCATCACAGCACTCTCCTGCCAACCGTCAGATGCTGGACACATGGGGTTGTTATCCAGTTGCTTTGCCTCAGAACTAGCACTGAAGTTGTTGAGGTCCTTTGAGTTGAAGTCAGCTGCCAGTGTTACAGCTCTGAGGGAGCATACAATGTTAACGGAGCTGAGCTCAATGTAAAGGGTAGAGTCAGGACTTGTTGTTCAAACAAGTCAAGTTGGGGTTTCCTTGGCTCACTCCAGAGAGTTCACAAGGGAGAGGGGATCAGACAAGCTAACTCAGTATTCAAAAACTAAGAGTAGACAAGGATTGTACTACTCAACTGTGCTACTACTTATATCATACATACTGGGGTTTTCGGGGACCGTTTTCTTATCTGCCATGTCACACCAGGCTGATGTGGCTACATGTTGTGCTAATGCTACTATCTGATGTGCTGGAGATATGAGAGGGGGTCTTTCTGTAAAACTTTTGGGGACACTTCTTATGCTTTTGTGTGACATTATGTCACGATGTCACGTGAACGTGACAGCCAGGATCACATCATGGACAAGGCTGTCCAGATTGTTGAGTGTGTTTGCACCAGTCTGGTAGAACCAATTCATCAGATGATATACCAATGCATTCAAATAAGGTGCAAATGGTTTTGGTGTCCCTGATAGACCAAAGGAGTCATTGCATTGGCAAGAGTCATGGTCTGTTTTGTTGATAAACATTGGAGCATTGGTGAGATCTTCAATTGTAATGCCATTTTTTGGATCATTGGATGGCCAATTGGTGAAACAGTGGAATAGCCCAAATTGGTTTGGTATGGTTTCACAGATGAAAGGACTGGGAGTGGGATTGTTGACTTGCATCGAAGACATGGGCCATGAAGAGGGAGTAGACAATACTGGAGAAGGTGAGGGTGAGGATCTGGTGTTATTGATTGGCTATAGATGCTTAGTGCTGCCATCTGTGCCAATAGAAGTAGATCACTTGCCCTCCCAAACCAAGCAGGAATGTGCTGCTTTCAAGTGGGCCAATGCAAAGCAACAGGGGCATCTAGATCTCCATCACCATGCTCTTCAATATGCTCTGGCTCCAGGAGCATGGTGGGTGCTGGAAGAGATGCTGGGTCTGGGCCATCTAGCTTATTGTCATTGTTGCAGTCAACATTCTTGAGTGTACAATCAATTTAGCATCCAGTGAAACAATGGAGGATCAACATACCAAGCTGCCCCTTACAAAGTCTGGATCTCCAAGCACCTCTACCTCCTCCAGCCCAATATCAACAGTGTCCTGGCAGATTTCAGACCAGTCATTTTGCAAAATCAATGAAATAAAACCTAAAGACAGGACTAAGAGCTAACATTATTAGGACTCATCTGTGCAGCTTGACTTTTCAATCTCAGGTTTTGAGTCTCAGGTGGTTTGAACTTCATTGGCACATTCCTTTTGCAGTGGATCTGGTGAACACTATGTGCTCAAGCAGTTCCATTGGTAAGCTTTACTCCACATCAATCACATTCAACCATGTATTGGATAAGTGTGGGGCCACGAGTCAGAAGAAATGGCACAGAGTAGTCCACATGTAAAGTCAACTCAGAGGCCCATTGTAATGTTCAAGTGTTGGCTGAGCCAGCAACATCTGAGGAATCAGAAAAATCACTAAGTCAACTAACATGTCATTCCTGAACTTGGCCACCATGTTCCATTGCCCTCAACCTTCTCATATCCAACCCACCTATGCAACAGCTCACCAGCAGCAACCCTGCCACCCTCTCAACTCTCCTCCATCTACATCCCCACAACAGTCTGATGAAGACAGAAGCAGCAATCAAGATGACTACAGACTCCACAGCAATGAGAACAACCAAGAAGACCATGACCCTAGAATGAAGTGTAAATTGGGACACAAGCTACTGTGACATGCCCTACTGGTTAAAGCTGGTAGGAAGAAATGGAAGTGAGGCTGTACCATGTAAGTCAGTGCAACCATTGTTGGCAGTGTATCATCTCAAAAACAGCCTCAGGACCACAAAACAAGACACACTGAAAGCTTACAAGAAAGCTGGTAGATGGATGGATGGTCTGTGTATACAGACATGGTTGGACCTTAATGAGGCCTTCCAGATTGGACTGGCTGAGGATGGTTTCTTTGAGATTAAAACAATGGAGGACAATGAAAGGTGGGTCCCTTTTCTTTGGCACATATACCCACTGACTACACCAACAGGGAAGACAACAATGCAAACCATGTCACATATATCAAGCTATATCATGGGGTGCTTGCTCAGGTGCTGAACTTCAAGAAGACAATTGAAGAATTTGGTGATGACTTTGAATCAATCATGGATCTTATTGCACTGGTAAGAATATTTTTACTCATCATGTCACTACTCATTGTCTGTATTAGATGGATAAGGATTCGCAGAGTGCTCGACAGCAAGATACAAACAAGATGAAGGAAGGAATTTCAGAGTTCTTCACCTGCAATGCTCAAGCTGGTGAGCCAGTTCTGTGAGACAAGATGGGCCATGGGTTCAACCATGTCAGTACAGTGCATGCACTCTGTCCCTGTGCCTTCATATATGTCTTTGACCATGATCTGATGTACATACTTGATGACCTATCTCTTCTGTACTGATGTCCGTGTGTAGATTTCTTGAGAACATCACAGGTGGCATGGTCCCAATCACTGCCACTGACCTCCCCAACTTCCTTTATAACAAGGACAAGGCAGATAAACTTTTTGAAGCTGATCTGGAGGATTGGGATATTGAGCAAGGCCTATTACAGTCACCCCTGTGCTTATGGGTAAGTTATTTCCCCTCTGATGTTGCTTTCAGTTCCTGTTGACCACATAGTTGTTCAAAAGCATCTTCATGGGGAATGGCTTTTGGGAACCCACTGACAAGAAAAGGAAGTCCACTGTTGCCAAGATCAACAGCTTGACCCAGGTGACACCTTCAACAATCACATATGCAGTTGCTCAGGTATGGTCCCATTTTGTCTTCATTCATTCAAAATCTGTTAGGCTCGTTTTGCGCTTTCCTCTTGTAAAGAATGGGGCACTAAAGACAGGAACTTTATCTTACAAGACTTTTACCTTGCTATTCTAGAACTGTTTGAAGACAGTGACAACAAATGGGCTATGGAAACGCTGGCATGGTGGAATCAGTATGTATTGAGTTTACTTTCAGACATGTCTAACAACAGCCCACTGCACAGAAAGATATTCTTCGACAAACCAAGTACTAAAGGCAAGGGTGACAACCATTCACAGAAAAGTGACAATGACAGTTGGTCAAAGGCCAAACTCACTTGATTGGAATGTGCAGCGAAACGGCACCGACCATCTGAAGAGTAGACTGCAGTGTGTGTTGTCTCCTTGCCTTGGTTTGGCTCAACTTCTGTGGCTCTGGGACTGTGTCTCAAGGTGCTTGTACTGCTTGGATCTTGGCTCATCATGCTCAGTCTCTTGGACCCTGTTGCTTGCCCCTATGGACTCTGTTGCCTTCTTGGCTTTGGTGCTTTAGATACTTTGGTCACGTCATGTATCATATTATGATAATATAATGTATTACTTTATTTGCTGTTATGTACACATAAAATGTTAGTGGGATGATAACAATGTAAGCAATGCCTGGCTGACAATGTTAGGCTTAGCCAAGAATACAAGGCCTCATGAGGTTCACACAGACTATTTGGCATTAGCTGGAAATGATAAGTTCAATGAGGCTTGGTGGACCTTTTGTGGACTTTGACTGATTTCAAGTCCTATGAGGGCTTTCAGGAATTTTAAGTGCTTTTGGATCTTACAAGGCTGGCAAGCCTTAGAGAGGAATATAAGCCATTAAATGGCTTGCCAAGGCATTTCACAGATTTAAATCACCTCACAGCCTTGCCAACCCTTCTGGTCCATTTTTTCAGGCTTAGAAGGTCTTGTGATTAAAATGAGGTCCATCATATGGCCCTTTAATCTCTTAAATCTATTTTGGTACTTTTGATGGCTTGTAAATAATACATGGGCTATCAAGGGCTTATAATTTTAGGAGTTTTTTTGTGATGCATCTCCCTATCCTACACCACATCCTATCCATATATTCACCTCTACAAACACACAACCCACTTCCACCCATAACTACATCCACCTCTGTACTAAACTACTCTAACTCACCTCACAATCTCCACATCCTACACCACATTGTCACCCTGCCCCTTACTCATTCACCAACAACAAATCTCTACATCATTTCACACCAGACGTCTTGTCTTCTGCCATCCTTACCCTCATCTTTTGCAAAATGTTTATCCTACTATCATCAAACACTAAATCTAATCTGTCCTACTATACTCAGAACCCATTGGTCCAGTTGTCATGATAAGTCATACTGCTACATTTGCCTTGTTCTCCATTTTACACACTCCTTTGTCCTGTATGTAGAACAACACTCCTTGTATTCTGTGGCCCTGTGTTACACTCCTTGTAGTAGTGTCACACCCCTGTACAGTATAAGTAGAACACTCTGTATGCCCTGATGCACATCAGTTCTCACTCTGTTGTTCTGTTGTGTGCCAGACTCCTTTGCTTTTTCTGCAAACTCCCTGTTCACCTCTGCTTCCAGCATTCTAGCATATCTCACCATAGTTACCTTGCCACTGTGAGTATGCCTCTTATGTCTGCTGATCATCAACGACATGGTTACACTGTAGCTTATTGACAGGACTGAGGTTGTATGAGAAATGTAATGATAGGAAGCTTGTTGAAGGACAGAGAGACTCAGGCCAAAAAGTCTCACCTGAGAACTTGGTCTGAGTTGGATGTATATACAGAGTTACCTCAGGTGGAATTGATCAATTAGTTAAAGTGTAGTTATATATGGGTCTCTCTGGTCTTGTTATCTGACCTCCTGGAGTGGAATTGATTGATTATACATTGGGGTTATATTGTGTCTTCATCTGTTACCAGGGAACTATTTGCTATGTGGAGTTGGGGGTTATATTGTTGTTAAGTAAGGTAGAAAAGGTGTGATGTTATGTTGACAGCCTTTATAACTTGCAAGGTCAGGTAGTAATATTGGTGATAGTCTGTGTTCTATTAGGGAATCATATCTGTAAGATGTGCATAAGGAGATTTGCATTATCTGTGACCCATTTGTAACATATACCAATGGCAGGCACAATGTGCTGCTCTGTATGCCGGAGAGCGAGCAGTGTGAGCAATCTGTGCTATACAGAGCAGCACATTGTGCCTGCCATTGGTATATGTTACAAATGGGTCACAGATAATGCAAATCTCCTTATGCACATCTCACAGATATGATTCCCTAATAGAACACAGACTATCACCAATATTACTACCTGACCTTGCAAGTTATAAAGGCTGTCAACATAACATCACACCTTTTCTACCTTACTTAACAACAATATAACCCCCAACTCCACATAGCAAATAGTTCCCTGGTAACAGATGAAGACACAATATAACCCCAATGTATAATCAATCAATTCCACTCCAGGAGGTCAGATAACAAGACCAGAGAGACCCATACTATATAACTACACTTTAAGTAATGGCCCCGCGTTTGACCATCATGGTCAAATGCGGGCCTCCAAAGTCTATCTGTATCAATGAAGGCCTATGGTCATGTTTGTACTCGAAGTATATGTTTTATTGTATTTCGAGTTGAATGGCATGTCCAGTGTGCCTATACAGGCCCGCCTTTGACCATAATGGTCAAACGCGGGCCAAGTAATGGTCCCGCATTTGACCATGATGGTCAAACGCGGGCCAAGTAATGGTCCCGCATTTGACCACCATGGTCAAACGCGGGCCAAGTAACGGCCCTGCGTTTGACCATGATGGTCAAATGCGGGCCAAGTAATGGTCCCACATTTGTCCATGGTGGTCAAATGAAGAGTCATTATTTGGATATACGTGGTAACCCTAAGTCAAATTTCCAATCAGAACCCACTGTGAACCATGAACCTAGTTATAATTCGTCCATATATAATACGATGCCCTGTTTCGGGATTGATGGGCATAAGGTGTTGCTGTGACTCTTGTCTGATTGCTTCGGCCGCTTCTCGCACCACTTGTTCTCTGACGGTCATAATTTCTTCAGCCGTCATGGTGGTGGTTGCCATTTCTGCTGCTGATGACCGTACGTGAATGACTTCTGGCTGGTCTGAAATATGTAGAGACTCAGCTTGTTGGATGGTGTACTGCTCAATAGGTCCGACGCTTGCAGGTCGATTTTCTTCACTTTGTTCGTCCTCTTCAGTTTCTTCGCTGACCGCTTCTCCAGTGGAGTGTTCTTGTAATTGGCCATCAATGGGTCCCCAATCAGCTTATGAATTGAGCTCACGCGCGTCAATGTCACACTGGTATTGTCTTCCTGCTGGTCTGACGACGTCCCAGCGGTGGTCTATAGGGTTCCACGTAATTTCTACCCAACACAGGTGGTCAAAATTGAACTTAACAGGTCTAAACCTTGTAGGTCCGTTGAACTCTACAAAGTAGCTGCTCCTAGGAATCGGGTTGGTACGTTGCGGTCTCCTCTTCGGTCTAGATGATAAGGACAGAAGTTCGTCCACTGGTCTCTGGTATTGACAGTCGCCACAATGAATATCTTGGTCTTAATGTAACACCATCACGACGTTAGCTCGACTTGAGCTCGATAAGGCGACTCTGTGACTTAGCTAATCACGTCTCAAGACGTATGGCACGAAGGCAACTTCTAGATGTTCAAAGACACTAGTATTACTGCGGTGCCCTGATCGAATCAGGGTAGAGACTTTAAGATGCGAAGACGGGAAAGTGACGATTGAAGAAGACCAAGATGGCGTATCTTGGTCTTCCGCAGCTACCTTAAATACAAGAAAAGCAGGCTTTCAAGCGCTGCTATGAGTCACCATATCGTAGCATCCGACGTATCGCGTAAGTACCGCAATCCTACTACTACTACTACCTGTACTAGGATCGAGTCATCTCATAACACCTAACTCCTATCGTAAATGCCGAGTCCGTGACTAATCTACCCTACTGCCATAGTCACAACTGGTACAGTAGGGGTCCAATGCGTGCGATCATAACATAGGGCGTGCATCGACAAGAAGCGTGTCTTCACCTGTGGTAGGTGTAGCACATTACTGAGGATGATAGAGATTCCCTGGCTCGTTGTAAAGATGACAGACCCAACACCCACTTGGTCTATGGTGGACTTATCCCCTAGGCGTACAGTGCCTTTGGTTGGGGTATAGTCTTTGAAGTCAGACCAATGTGGTGTAATGTGGTGTGTGGCACCACTGTCCATCATCCAACGCACACGCGAGGCAGCATACAAGGCAACACTAATTGATTCAGAGGCCCAATCTATCTTGGGCTCTACAACCTCTGTGATAGAGGCAGTGGTGGGTACTAGGACATGACTATTGGCAGCCTTGTTGCCTGTTTTCTCCTTCTCCTTTGCGTCAGCCTCATCCTTCTTCCTCTTTCTGCAGTCTGGCTTGATATGGCCCTTTTTATTGCAGTAGTGACAAGTTAGACCAGAGTGGTCCTTCTTGCCTTTCTTGCCCGTCGACCTGATGGGGGCCACCTTGTTGAGGGAGGAGCCAGAGGGCCCGGAGCGGCGAGCTTCTTCCGACACTATGCGCGCTATGATCTCAGCGTGCTTGAGTGTGGATGGTGCCCCACTGGCGAGGATAGTAGAGGCCAACACCTCATAAGAGGGCGGCAATGCGTGGAGGAGAATGAGACAGTACTGGACGTCAGAGACACCCATCTGTGCATTGGAAAGGGCAACCCTAAGCTTATTGAGCTTGGCCAGCTGAGCGGCCATGGGTGCGGAGTCGTCGAGGCGGGCTTGAGTTATCTGAATCCACAAATTAAAGATGGTGGTGCTGCCCAAAGCACCTCCATATACGTCCTTGAGCTTGGCCCACTTGTCCTTAAAGGTAGGATAGGCAGTGTTGTCTGCCACAAGCGAGTAGACATCTGGTTTGAGGTAGAGGTGGAGGTACGCCTTGGAACAATGCTGGACTGAGTCCCACTCATCTGTAGTGATACCAGATGGGGGTGTGTCCAGAGTGAACACATCCTCAGCTTCGTGCAGCGTGAGGATGGCCTCAATGGTCCCAGACCATTTGTTCCAACCAGTGCTATCAAACTGTTCAAGGCGGATGCCAGAGGGCATGCCAAAGGTTGCACCATACGTGGCAGATACGCGTGTGGAGGGAGTGGATCCAGAAGGAGGAGGGAGTGAGCCTCCTGCAGAGCCACCAGTGGGGCTGGGAGGAGCACCAGCACCGGTAGCAGGGGTAGATGAAGAGCCAGACATTGGGATGATTTATCTATCGCCAAGGAGCAGTCAGCGACAGTGCTTCATAGTTGCAAGACAAAGATAGAGGGGGGTACCACTCCTGTCTGTGATTCTGTAAGGCCAGAACGCTAACGCATCCTGCCTCCTGATAGTATGCCAGTGATACAAGGGCTAGGCCCAGGTTGGAAGAGTCCCTTTGCCATACCATGAGCTAGCTGCCAGCCAGGATGTGTTCAAGACACAGCTCAAATGGTTTGCGTCAGGGGGAAGGTGAAGGGATTGCTTTCAGAGCCCAAGGCTGTCTACCTCAGCCTTCTCGGCCTGTTGGTTGCCTCATCGCCACAAGTGGCTTTACTGAATCCTTTCCCATTGCCACTACAAGGCAGGTATCTGGTTGCAGAACACCATAGTGGTGAACACCCCCCAGAGCCTGAACCAGGTTTTACACTCCCATGGTGAGGAGATCCTGCGCTCAGTGTGGAGCACCAGAGACAGCTGGCACTAAGCTCCACAATACACAGCCCAGTGGGCCATGCACGCCTGGATATTTTGAAGTTAAGGGGCTACCAGACCCAGTCTCCTTGCGCATAGCACAGGGGCTAGGAAAACAGTAGGGGTGAAAGTAGGACTACTGGGCAGTACATACACAGGAGGTTCCTCAGCAGAGACAAGTGGTGCCCCACTGTCCTCTGCCTTGGGCAAGGCTGGTAAGGCCCCAGACAGACCTTAGCCTGGTGTGTCCTCCTAGGAAGACAGTGACCAGCCAAGTGGAGTGGCTAGGGCACCAGGGCCCATAACCTGATGAACAGCACACATAGATAGCTTACTCACAGAGGGACAAAGTGTTCTGTGGTGAGATAAGCTGGGTGGCTGGAAAGCAGCAACAGGAGATCTAGCAAGGTAAAGCAGAAGTGTCTGGCACACACAACAGTGAGGAACTGATGATACATTGGAGAGGAGGAGACATACCTGGCACACACAACAGTGAGGAACTGATGTGGACCAGGAGTGTACAAGCCTACTACTTATACTATACAGGCAGGTGACACTACTACAAGGTGAGTAACAGGGTGTCACAGAATACAAGGGACGCATTGTTCTACAACAGGACAAAGGAGTGTGTGTAAAGGGAACAAGGCGTGCAAGAACAAGGAAAGTCCAGACCAAATGATATCATAGTGACATCATAATAAACATAGTGCTAAAAAGGAGAACAAGAGATGGAGAACAATGAAGAGTCCAGAGTAGTCTACATGATGTCATTGTACAGTGATGTCATACATGACGCAATGATAAGCGCTAGATTGTACAGATCAGAAGTAAGTAATCTACATGTCCATTTTGTTATGGTTTCGGCATTGAACCCTTACTGTACTGGTTGTGACTACAGCGGTAAGGTAGATTAGTCACGGACTCGGCCTTTACGATAGGAGTTAGGTGTTGAGGGGGTGACTCGATCCTAGTACAGGGAGTAGTAGTATTAGGATTGCAATACTTACGCGATACATCGGATGCTACGATACTGTGACTCATAGCAGCGCTTGAAAGCCTGCTCTTCGTGTATTTAAGGAAGTTGTGGAAGACCAAGACACGCCATCTTGGTCTTCTTCAATCGTCACTTCTTGTCTCGAATCTCATTCGCTTCTTCCCTCTATACTAGAGAGTGTCGCCTGGACTTCTGTCTGGTATCTTCGAATATCCAGAATTGCCTTCGTGCCATACGCCTTCGGCGTGATTAGCTAAGTCGTAGTCACCTTTATACGCTCAAGTCGAGCTGACGCTGTGACGGCATTACACATTTAATCTAATCTAAAGCAGTCCATGCTGCAGGTCTGGTCCATACGAGCCGCTAAGTGCGCAAGGGTCACTTATCAACAGTGCGGACTCAGCTCTTTCGACGAGGAAGTCTTGCACGGCTCCTCCGCTACTCTCTGTCTGGTCCGGTCGCCTTCCTTGACTTTCTTCTTCGTCGTCTTCTTGGCTTTGCTTGTCTTCACTGGTCTCTTCTGACACGGCTTCTCCAGTAGTATGTTCTCATATTTGTCCGTCGATGGGGCCCCAATCTGCCCTGCTATTGAGTTCTCACGCATCAATGTCGCAGCGATATCTCGGTCCTGCTGGTCTGATGACGTCCCAATGTGCATCTATAGGGTTCCACGTAACTTCCATCCAACACAAATGTTCAAAGTTGAACTCAACTGGTCGGAACCTGCTTGGTCCATTAAACTCTACAAAGTATCCTGTTTCTTCTGCTCTGTCCCTCCAGGATGCGGCACCTAGAAAGCGCGTAGGGACGTTACGATCTCCTCTTCTAGGGAGCGAATAGGGACGGAAGCTCATCCACTGATCTCTTGTTGTTACGGCCACGATGAGATCTTGGTCTTAATGTAACGTTGTCACGACATTAGCTCGACTTGAGCTCGATGAAGGCGATAACAACTTAGCGAATGTCTCAACACGACAACACGAAGGTCTGTGTTCTTGCCTTAGTGAATACTCGGAGGTACACCGGCAAGACTGCTTGACTTGTACTCGATCACGACAGAAGTCAGATGTGAACTTAGCGAGGGGTGAAGAGAGAGAAAAAGTAAGAGGAAACAAGTGATGATTCAAGAAGACCAAGATGGCGTATCTTGGTCTTCACCATACAGTTTAAATACACAAGTCGAGCAGGCTTAGAAGCGCTGCTATGAGTCACAGTAGGTAGCGTCCAACGTATCGCAGAAACATCGCAAAACTAATACTACTAGTACCTGTACTAGTATCGAGTCATCCAGGCACCACTCAGTCAGCTATCCAGTCGTATCACCTATCGTACTGCCTAATCACCGTAGTTAAGTCCGCAACTAATATACCTTACCGCCGTAGTTGCAACCAGTACAGTAAGGGTCTGTGCGTCAGTCCGAGTCGAAACGTTACATGGAGGGCCACTTCCGCCTGCCGGCGCACTTCCTCCCAAAGGATGTCCTCCACTACTTGGAGCAGCCGCAGAGGAGGACGCTCCTCCACTGGGTTGGCCGCCTCCTGATTGGGTGAGGGTGGTTGCGAGTTGAGTTTGGGTGGTGGACATGTCGGCATATGATGCGAAGTCGACTGTTCTGGTGATAGTGGGTGTAAGGGTAGGATCTGGGTTTTCACTGTCTGAGTCGGGTTCTGCGACGTCGGAGTCGATGTCAAGGCCTTGTACTCGAGCTTTTCCTGGTCCAAGTCTGAAGGATGCTGGTACCAGTTTGATTGAATACCAGGAGTTCTTCTTGTCTGAATAAGCAACGTAGGCCCAGACGTGTTGGTCTTCAATATATTCAATAGGTTCGTAGGTGTTTTTGTCAGGGTCGAAGACGTAGTAGCCTGTGTCATGAGGAGTATTCCTCCAAACGGCCGTTCCTTTGATTGAGGGTCAGAGGTCATCGTCTGTGTGTCGTTCCAGGTATTCCTGGACAAACTTGGTTCGGCTTTGGCTAGTGAGAGCCATGGTGTGAGAGACTAGACTTAATGTAACGCCGCTACAGGGGCGTTGTGTACAACCTGTACTAAGTCAGTCGAATCGCAGTAACACAAGCTCCAAGGCTTGGTTTCAGTAGGGTGATGCACAAGGATCACAAGGACATTAGTCACTTGGATCGTAGAGGAATTGCTAAGACTCGAAGGTCTAGCAAAGGCAAGGGGGTTCGCGAGACAGTGAAGGGCACAAAGGCGTTTGAGTGTAGTATTACACAAGAAGTCTAGTCTACCATACAAGCTAGATAGAGCTAGGTTTAAATAGATAGCGACCTGTATGGCTGGTGCAAACAAATGGCGCCATCGCCAGTCTTAGAACAAACGAGGGGACATAAAGGGAACAAAGGGGGATCGTACTGGGAATAATGGTGACTCACGTGGGGTCGCGCGTGAGTGGGAACACAACGGAAACTAGCACATGTCGAACTTTATCAGAAGATAACATTGATAAGTAGGGCGCATGATAGGAACCGGAGAAACGTATAGTCCGCGTAATCGTACAGGGCTCGTATAGTATGGGAAAAGGAATAGTAGCATGTGAACGAATGAGTCCAGAGAAAATTGTAACAGTTATGGCCACTCAGAGCCGTTGCACATGGTGTATGTGAGCCGGAGATGAAAGACCCCACTCAAACATTCAGGAAAGTCCTCTAAATTAGTCAACAATTTGGCATTGGACGCTGGTACTTATGGGTTATTAACCCCCAAAAGGGTATGGGTTATTGGTTATTAGAGAGTTATGGGTTATGCTCACAAAATCCCCGCCTACCAACTCGGTGGACAGGAATGGGTATGGGTTACTGGAGAGTATAGGTTATCTGGGGTATGGGTTATCAGAGAGTCGACTGTACTATGATTTTTCGTTCAATGAGTCACGTGACATAATTATGTAATTATTTTCAAAAATGATAAATGACTTGTTAAGGTCGGCGTTGACCCGCTGGAAGTGTCACGTGGTGTCACGTGACATGTTAGGGGGGGGGTGAGCAAGGACAGTTTCCGAGTCCCGACCAATCGTTACTGTATGGCTGCCCGGCAACAACATACGCGCCAGAATGTTACCCCTGCTCCTGAAAAACCTACATATAGTGACTCCTCTGGGGCCATCTTCTCTATGTACATCGACAGGGCACAAACATTTGACAAGGAATTTTTCGATAATTGCGACGGACATGCAAATGACATCCTCATCTATGTACGCTTCTGTTGTCAATCTCCAGGGACCTGATTGCTTACAGTGCTCTCTCTTTTCAGGCTGGCCTCTTCTCCTCAACGGTGGCTACTTTCATCGCTATCAGCTACCAGAACTTGCAGCAAGATCCAAATGTCATCACTCAGTCCCTCCTCGCACAGATATCCCAACAACTTTCTACTTCCACCACCGGCGGTACCACCAGTCCGGCAATTCCATCCGTCCAAACTTCCTTCACCCCGGCGGTATCGGTGGTATTTATCAACTCGGTCTGGTTCCTCAGCCTCGTACTCAGTCTCACATGCGCGCTCATGGCCACACTCCTGCGACAATGGGCCCGCAGGTATCTCCAGATGGTTCAACGGAACCATGCCCCTCATGTCCGTGCGCATATTCGGGAATACTTTGCACGAGGTGCACGCAGGTTCGGGATCTCTTGGCTTGTCGATGTCCTGCCATTCCTTCTTTTCATATCGATACTCCTGTTCTTCGCCGGACTCGTCGTCTTCGCCTTCCGAGCCAATCACGTCGTCGCATATTTCACACTCTCAATTGTGGCGTTCTGCCTTCTTTCGTACCTCACCCTCACACTGATGCCACTCTTCTCTCGTGACTGTCTCTATTACACGCCCTTGACATCCCTCCTTTGGCCTTGTGCTCATAAGGTCTTAATCTTCCTCTTCTCGACTACCCATCTCTGTGCGAAGCATTTGCACGAAAAATGGGGAGCAGTTAGTGGGGCCGTGGTAGAGTTCCAGAACATTCAGAAGAACAAGTTCAAGTCCTTCTCAGAAGGGGTGATCTCCAATCTCGAGTACTCAGCGAAACGCATCTCAATGGAAATATACAGTTCGGCGCTCGGCTGGACGCTCAGCCAGCTCGACGAAGACCACGAACTCGAAAATTTTGCCGCAGGGATCCCTGGTCTGTATGAGTCTGAGGCCCTTACCACGTCCAACGACCCCGATGATCCACACCCCACTATTCACACCGTCCTCTCTGTCTTACCTGGGCCGACGAGCTTTAACGAGCCGCTCCCATGGAGCATCATTGGGCTCGCGCAGCGGGCAACGGCGAGCGACCTTTCAGAAACCCTCCGGCGACAAAGAATCAAGGCGTGCCTAAAGGCGCTCTACTACATTCCTGGCGCAATTCGTGACGTACTCGCTCCGTATGCTGCCGGGAGGCACTATTGCTTGGTGGCCCTACCACTCCTGAACACCCCCGAGTCGCTTGAGATCATCGAGGAGTTGTGGGACACCCCCAGGGACGACGTCGCGCTTTCTGTACGATGTGCTGCGACGGTGATCGCTGCGTTCATGATTACCCCACCACGTCGTACGCTGGACATTTTCTTAGAAGACGTCCCATTTATCTGGGACGACGATGCCGGCAAGAAGTTCCTGTCGAAGCTACTTCGCCTAGGCGCCGGCCCTGGTTTGAACGATGGCGCCGTCCCTAGCGTGAACAATAACGTAGTCTACGAGGAGGACGAAAACGTTCTCAACGACGCTAGTGTTGACGTTGCTACTGACGCCGATTTGCACAACGATGATGCGCGGCTTCAGAACCTTGGGCGCTTCCTCGAGGACATCGGGAACGGGGTCAAGTACATGGGCATGCCCTGGTTGACATCGGACAGCGCGCAACCAATCCACCAAGAGCGCCGTGCTCTCTTCGATGCCCGCAATACGGAACAATACCGGGCCGGTAGCGGCATATCCAATCAGCACGGCGACCGCGCGTCGCCTGTGTTCATTCGCGCCGCGCAGCAGGACCTCATCACGCTCACGCTCGAGATACTCACACGGGATTCTGTCGCAAATTTTGCTCCGCCGCAATTCGAGGCGTTCCATCACGCTCACACAGAACTTCGTCAACTGGCAGATGCTGAGATACTCTCAGAGACGCTAGAGGTGTCACTGCCACCATTTTTAGCTCAATTTTCCGATCGGTCATCGCCACGGACTTTGGGAACGCCGCTTCCACGGCCTTTGACTCAAATTCTGAGACAACCGTTGACCCCGTTGCAGACACAGTCGCGGAGATCGTCGCGGGCCCGGTCAATGGCCCAGTCGGTGGTCCGGTCGCTGGGCCGGTCGCTGGAACGGTCGCGAACAAGGCCGCTGGCACAGTCTCTTGCGCAGTCGCTGACACCATCTCAGCCCCAGTGGCTTACGCCGTCATCGCCACCATCACTGCCACAGTCTGCATCGCAGTCGCTGCCACACCTCCTGACACAGTCGCTTTCACAGTCGCCACTACTGGCCCGGGGGCCGGCGGTACCGGCCCCGTCTCCGGTGCATACCCAAGTTACGTCAGGGGAAGTGAAGCGGACTCAAGGGCAAGCCGGGGATGGCGTCGAGATGGCTACGCGCGCGCCGCGACCAATCCTGGAGGGCATTGGGGTCCTTCCGCAGATAGAGGACCTACCGACGGTGCACGTTCGTCTTTCAACAACCCTTACGCCACAGGCCGTATCAGCAGGTCCCTCTCGCCTGTCTTCGATTTCCTTGTCGTCGGTGCAATACGCTGCCTCTCCCGGGGACCAGGGCTTTTCAGATTCGACAAGCGCGCATGTGTGACGTGCTCAAGTTCTAAGTCGGAAGTTTGATTGGTGGCGGTCACATATGTGAGGTGCTACAGAAAATCGTCACTTCGTGGACGGAATTCACCGTAAAATGTAGATATAAATATAAAGTAACGGAAGCGCTACAAACGATTCCTCATCACTGAAAGCGCGCAAAAAAGGTTCTTGAAACAATTACTGTAAATATTATGTATACATTATGCCTTCTTTGCGATCTGACTAGGTACATACTATTCGGCCTGGTATGACTTCGTACTGTCATTGACAAATACACAAATTGGCCTCGACGATGGTAGGCAGGCCCTTGCGCGGAATCTCGGCCTCACATTTGCCTTCAGAACCAACGTGAATCTATTATCGGACCCCATCAGACCTGGCATAACAACACCGGAAAGATATCCGTCATCTCAACGACCTTTTTCAACCCATTTTTATTCCCAGATGCAAGCAAACTAGTACCAGGACGGGTCGTAGCGAAGACCATTACGTATGAAACACAAAGATCTGAAACCATCTCAACAACCTCCCTTCACAACTCTTCCGAGAACCTCTTGACTGTAAATCCGTCAACAACCCCTGCAACAACCTCCAGACTCAAGGGCAAGCCGGGGACAGTGTCGAGATGGCTACACGTGCTCCGCAACCGGTCGTGGAGAGCATTGGCGTTCTTCCGCAGATAGAGGACTTGCCGACGGCGCATGATGGTCCTTCTACAACCCCTACCGCTACAGGTCGTATTGGCAGGTCCCTCTCGCTTATCTCCGGTGTTGCCGTCGTCGGTGCAGCGCGCTGCCTCTCCCGGGGACCAGGGCCTTTCAGATTCTGCGGGTGAGAATGTGTGACGTGCTTAAGGTCTAAGCTGGAAGTTTTACTGGTGGCGGTCACATGTGTACGGTACGATAGACATTCGCTTTGTGTACGGAATTCATCGTAAAATGTACATAAAAAGCATTGTATCAGAAGCCCACGTGGGGTTCTGCGCGCAAAAGCTGCTTACTGTAAAACAGAAAAAAAAAAATACAAATTCCCATGCCTTCCTTGCGATCTATTCGGCCTGGTATGACTCCGTACGGTCCTTGACAATTTAAAATACATAATTTGGCCTCAACGATGGCGGGTTCTTGCTCAGAATCTCAGTATTACATGTATTCGGACCCAACGCGAATCTCTTGCTTGACCTCGTCAGACCCGTGTCATGACGACACCGAAAAGACAGCAGTGACATCTCAACAACCTCTCGTCGCAGCTTTTCGAGAACCCCTTGGCCATACACCCGGTTGCCAGCGGGCGATGTCCCAGATCCGAGCCTCTTTCCGACTGCGACCTGGAGCGAGCATGACAGTAATAGATAGGTTAGACGTAATTGGTCCAGTCGTTGCCTGTTAGATTAGATGCTGGGTTGTGAATTACATAAGAGATTCACGATTACTAACGTGAATTGTCTATCAGATCTATATCAGAGTTCGACTAGGGTCTCTTGGTCTCACTCGCTCGAGGCCCTCAAAAGGATCTCTCGTGAACTGTTTCTTTCCCATCATGGATCCAGCATATGCGGACAGGAGTGAGTGGCGTCCGTCGTTCCACTTCGCTACGAGTGCTGAGTGTTTCCCGCAGAGATTGTCGACCTGAGCGAGGAGGAGCTCATTCGCCTCGGGTTCCTGGGCGAAGGTGAGCTTATCGTCGTCACACACGTCCACCTGTCACTCATTATTGCCCGTCCATCTTGTAGGGGTTGCTCCTGGGATCCAGGATCACGTCAAGAAGGTGAAGGCCAACCCCGAGTATCTAGGCTGTAAGTCTTCTATCTTCTTTTCTGCGCCTTTCATTTTCCACGCACTCACATCTTCTTACGTTTCAGCCGTCACCTGCTTCATGGTAGACTGTCTCACTCGCGTCTACCAGGCCGAGCCTACCGCACGAGACGGTACTAGGCTGCCCGCCTCTCCTACCTCGCGCACGTCTCCCGCCCTCAGCAATGCCGAGACCCTCTGGTCGGAGCTCAGCAGCAACTCGGAGGCCCTCACCGTCTTAGCCCCCAATATGGTCTCGAAATACGAGATGCACTTCTACTACCACGGCATCGGGGATCTCCAGCTCATGTGGCGTTCGGACCTCGAGACGAACCCTTTCCCCATCCCTGCGACTGGCACCCGTTTCTCCAAGATCCCGACCAAGACTGCCCATGGCGTCTTCGGCACGAAGCTCAACGAGGTGTGGGACGATGTCGCGCCTCAGATCATCGCGTCGATGAAGGCCAGCGGTCTCCACTACTCGGCGCTGACGACGGCTCGCTTCGAGACCGTCGAGGACGGCAAGGAGCCAACTCTCGGCCCCGTCGTCATATGGATCGCTGTTCGTCCCAACACCGCCAAGCCTAGGGACGTTTGCGACGCGACGCCAGACATCCTCCAGATTCTCGCGAAGTTCAATATCACCGACGTCGTCGTCCAGTGGTACGAGGGGTCGGTCGTCAGGTTGGATGGCCCGCCTCTGATGAGCGTCGTCGAGAACAGCAACGCCAGGTTCGGCCTCAACACCCCGTTCAACACCGGCTTGGGCATCCCCATCGCCAGGCAGTCCGACGACGCTCAGGGCACCCTTACGCTCTTATTTAAGGAGGTGCGGACGAGCACCGGCGATCCCAGCGACAGAGTCCTCGCCCTCACGAACAAACATGTTGCCTCCCTTGACACCACCACCGACTACGAATACAAGCCCGATACGGCCGACTCTCAGCACATCCTCGTGTGTGGTGAGCGTCGACTCGCTCTCGCTATCACCGAGATCGAGGAAGCTGTGGCGAAGGGGCTCAGCGACGCTATCGGACTGGTTGAAGAAATCGAGAAGGCGTTGAGTACGGACGAGGAGGCGCTGGATCAAAAGAGGAAAGCCTTGAAGGAGAAGAACGAGGACAACGCCGGTCTCAAGGAGTTGTTCGACGAAGTCCAAAGCGAGTGGAAAGATCCTAACGGCCGCAGGTTCGGTATCGTCGATTGGGCCCCCAAGATCGCGGTCGATGTGGAGGGGCGCAAGTACACCCGCGACATCGCTACGATCGCGGTCGATGGGGAGAAGCTCAAGAACTTTGTGCGCAATAACGTCGACTTGGGCGCGTTCCGTTCCGTTTCCCCTCCTTCCATTCCAGCCTCGCTTACTGACATTCAACTCTTCCAGGTAACCGATACACGGCCGGTGAGCTCGAACGCCACTTCTGGCCCCTTGATGCCGTTCGCAAGGACAAAAAGATCCCAGCCAGTCTCCAGCTCCCCATCCGTTCCATTCTTTCTCGCCCCAGCGTCCTCAATCCCGACACGATGGACATTAAAGGCGATTCCTTCTACATCGTCGGCAAGTACGGCAACACAACCAAGTTTACCTTGGGCCGCTATTCGGGCATGGATGCCTATCTCTCCAACCCGGCCGGATTCGAGTCCAGAGAGGTCCCCATATACAACCACAGCAAGACCTCGGGCAATTTTTCCGGTCCCGGTGATTCGGGATCCCTTATCTTCACGGGCGACGGCGACGCGCTCGCCATGCTGCACTCTGGAATGTCTGGCTTTCATAACCACGTGACGTACGGTACGCCCATGTGGTGGGTCATCAAACAAGTCCGCCTCAAGTACCCCTCCGCCGAGTTCTACGGCATCACTGACGCCTTCGAGGACTGAGCTCAAGCACATCCAACTGCCGTCCTCTCACTGTCCTTTCTCCTACGTCTTCTATTTCTTTCGACTTCTCTTTTCCATCTGCTTGTTATATGTCGTCGGTTCAGACGCGTGTCTTGTCTCGATTCGCTGCGACAAAACGTTCATCCCTTTTTCCTTCAATCCCTTCATGCTGGTAGCTGACTATCTCTGTCGTTTGGCTCCTTGGCAGATCACACGCTTTGTTTGTTCCTTCGACGTCGTCTCGGCTCTCTCCGTCTCTTTTTCTCCGATTTTTTTTTCTTCGCTGCCTGGTTGTCGACGGAAATGGTGGATGTCTCGACCGGTGAATCGCTGCCCTGGTGCGTTCTCCATCTCGTATCTTCGTACTTACGAACGAGCGACCTTGACGTCTAGGCACTGGATCGTCGACTTCTTGCGCAGGTATGTCCGGTACTCTCGTTTGTTGCTCCAGCTCACAGCTCTTGTTTTTCTCCCAGCCTCCCGTCGCGTAAAATCGTAACCTCGTCCACCCGTATCGTCTCAATGTTCTTTTCTCGCCTCGACTGTTACTATCACCACCCTCCCTCCCCACTCATGACTCGTGCTTCGTATGAAACCCAACAAAACAAGCTTTTTTCTTGTCTCGTTTGTTACTATTCCCCCTCCCCCATCCTCACCTACTCGCACTCGATGTACTTTTTCCAATCGTCTGTATCTGCCCCCTCCCCTCCCCAATATCACGAGAATGTATTTCCATACTCAGATAGGCGCTCGCTTATGTATCCCCCCCCGGCTCACATTTGGCCTTATCGTATTTTTGACTTCATGTGTCAGAATCTTAAGAGAGATTCGACTGTAAATCACTTCCAAATTAGGAAGGTCAGAACTTTTCCCCTCCAAGGTTCGGGATTCCGTTCCCGCAACCCCCTTGTTACAACCTGATATGACCATGACCTTACCCCGTCATACCCTTCCTATTGTCAGAAGCAGGCACAGTTACTCCTATGCATTCCAGTCATGTAAGTTTATGAGATCGCGCTGGATGGCAACCCAGTCGGAGTCACAAGGAGGCACCACAGTGGGCACAACTCGCATACCTCAACCATCTGGAAGCTGACAACCTTACTCAAGCCTCTGCGGAAAACCCCACTGTATGATTTTCATGTTCAACACGGCGCAAAAATGGTCCCGTTCGCGGGCTATCACATGCCACTGGTGTATGGGGACGCCAGCCAAGGTTCGTGTCCCCTTCACTTTCCAGACACGAGGTTTCTGATGCCTCCACAGTTGCTAGTCATCAACACGTGCGACAGAGTGCAGGGCTATTTGACGTTGGACATATGGTACAGTCTAAGTATGTGCCGCAAAAAGATAATGTCCATACCCTTTCTTTCTGAACGAAGAAAAAACCCCTGTAGCTTCCGCGGCCCCACGGCAACTGAATTCTTAGAATGGCTGACTCCCTCCTCACTTTCGACTCTGGTTCCCTATACGTCGACACTATCAGTCCTCCTCAACGAGGACGGTGGAATCATCGACGATATGATGATCACGAAATACGCGTCGGACGCGTTTTACGTAGTCACAAACGCGGGCAGGAGCGTGGAAGATTTGGCATGGTTCAAGGCGCGGTTGGCAGAGTGGAACACCAGCGAACGCTCGAAAGATGGCCCTGTGGAACACGAAGTATTGGAGGGATGGGGACTACTTGCCCTACAAGGTGTCGTCATATTTCCATTCAAAAACTAGACGACTTCATAGGTCAGGCGAACGTTACTGACTCAAGACTAGGTCCCGCAGCAGCGGACCACTTGCAGGCTCTTACGTCCTACGATCTGCGCGCGTTGACATTTGGCAGGAGCGCGTTTGTTCCGCTCGAGGGGATCAACGTGCACGTTGCACGCGGTGGATACACGGGCGAGGATGGCTTCGAGGTCAGTCCCCTCACCTGTCGTGCTAGACCCCCCCCCTTGCTTCTTGCCGACACCCCAACTCAGATTTCTATCCCTCCTGCCCATGCCACTTTTCTCGCATCCGCACTCCTCCGCTCCCCCGTCCAACTCGCTGGTCTGGGCGCACGTGACTCCTTACGCTTGGAAGCGGGAATGTGTTTGTACGGCAACGACCTCGATGAGAGCACGACGCCCGTGGAAGCCGGTCTTTCCTGGGTAATCGGAAAAGATCGTCGTACCGTGGGGGGCTTTATCGGCTCGAAGACCGTCCTAGACCAACTGAAGAACGGACCACCAAAACGGCGTGTAGGACTGATTGTTGAGGAAGCGCCTGCACGCCGTGCGTAGTACCCCCTTCTCAATTCCCCATCTATTACGTCCTAATTTTTTTTTTTTTTTGGATCGTTTCAGAGGGCACGAAAGTGCTTGCACCAGAAACATCAGACGAAATCGGTCCGTGTCCCCTCTCTTCTGTGGTGGCTGACGGCGGTAATAAAGAGCGCTCGTAGGTGTCGTAACGTCAGGCATCCCACTCGCTCCTACCGTTGGCAAAAACATTTCCATGGCTTACGTCAAGTCCGGCTTCCACAAAAAAGGGACAGCCCTCGCGGTCGAAGTGCGTAAGAAGGCTCGCCGGGCTGTTGTCACACCCCTGCCCTTCACCCCATCGCGGTACTGGAGAGGTTGAGGCTACAAGGCCGTGGTCAGAAAAATGTGAGCATCTTGGTGCATATTATTAGACAACTATGGACTTCGCAATCACAACACCTGCATCTCATCGGGGTCTCATCACCCAATCTACTAGAGAACTCCAATGCAGTTACAATGTTTTATAACCGTAAGAATGTAACATACAAATGCCTTCTGCCAGCCGAAGGAGGGAAAAAAATACATCAAGAATTTCGAGAACATCAAGGTTTCAAGTATTGACGCCGACGGTTGAACCGACAGCCTATGTTTCACAACTTCACCAAGATCTGACACTTACCCACTGCCAGTATTCGAGCGTTCGAAACTATGCATCGCACATAGCACAGACGAGGAGACTCAAAAGCTGAACAGAACCCAGTGCGTGTGCTACAATTGCGACGGGTATCGTGAAGGACATGACGATTAATACCAGGCATTATGGAACTCGTGGATAGAGACGATAGTAAAACGGAAGGTCGGAACTGTGCGGATAACGGAAGGACTCGAAAAGCAGTAGCAGGACGCGCACATGCCTAGTACTCCCCTTCCTCCTCCACATCTGCGGAGTCAATCCCCACTTCTTCGTAATCCTTTTCGAGCGCAGCAAGATCCTCACGAGCTTCGGAGAACTCACCCTCCTCCATACCTTCGCCAACATACCAGTGTACAAAGGCACGCTTGGAGTAAAGCAAGTCAAATTTGCGATCCAGCCGGGTCCATGCGTCGGCGATAGCAGTCGTATTGGACAATACGCAGACGCTCCTGGTAACGCGTGCGAGATCGCCATCTTGTATGTGTGCCGGTGGTTCGTTGGAGATGCCAATCTTGAAGCCTGTCGGACACCAATCGACGAACCGGATGGTGCGACGGGTCTTCAATTGAGCAACAGCGGCGTTGACGTCCTTCGAGACCACGTCCCCACGGTACAGCAGCGCACACGCCACTGAAATGTCTCGTTTAAGGCAGATTGTCACCCAACATTTTAGGGTAGAACATACTGTATTTTCCCTCCTTGGGATCGCAATTGATCATTTGGCTGCCGCGTTCAAAGCAGGCAGTGGTGATTGCACTGACATCGTTCATCTCGTGTTGAGCCCGGTCCAC
Source organism: Lactarius indigo (assembly GCA_025766275.1). Taxonomy (NCBI): domain Eukaryota; kingdom Fungi; phylum Basidiomycota; class Agaricomycetes; order Russulales; family Russulaceae; genus Lactarius; species Lactarius indigo. The sequence continues at coordinate 142,375 of JAFKAC010000034.1, forward strand.
GGGTACAATGGGAGACAAAGTGGCAAGAGGGAAATGTATCCGCGGGAATCTATCGGTGAGGGAAATGTTAGAGGTCCCCCGCGTCGAAAGGCGACGAAAGGCAACAGACGGGACAAGGTTTGTTTGGAATTCATTCAGGTCGACATTCAAAGAACCAGTAAAACGAAGGGAAACCGTGATCGAAGAAACGACTTGAGCAATTAAGCGATTCAGGTTGGTGAAGCTTGGCTGGGAAATTCCCAGATACTTCTTGCAGATCCCAAAAATTGCCTCGTTATCGACCTGAAAAACGTCAGGCCCTTCAACAGAATCGTCGGACATCGACCGACTCACCATAAATGAACAATCAGCGTGCTCTAACGTCGTATGCGTCGTCAGCACAGAGTTGTACGGTTCGACAACAGAGTTTGCCAACTGAGGTGCCGGATATACGCAGAACTCGAGTTTAGACTTTTTGCCATAGTCGGTAGATAGATGCTCCAAAAGTAAAGCTCCAAGACCGGAACCGGTGCCACCACCGAAGGAATGAAAGACAAAGAAACCTTGGAGGCCAGTGCAGTTGTCAGCGAGACGGCGAATTCTGTCAAGGATGACATCGATCTTCTCTTTCCCAACTGTATAGTGACCACGTGCGTCTGTGATTGTTGTAAAAGACAGGTCACGCTAGACAAGGAAACTGTATGCACTCACAGTTGCTCGCCGCATCCTCCTTCCCCGTAATCATTGTCTCTGGGTGGAAGAGTTCGCGGTACTTGCCCGTACGGACCTCGTCAATTACGTTTGGCTCAAGATCGATGTAAAGAGAACGCGGGACATATTTCCCAGATGGCGTCTCAGAGAAGAAAGTACTAAAGCCGTCGGCGCCATTTCCTCGCACGGTGTTATTGCCCCCGAGACGGCCATCCGGCTGGGTTCAGAGGTATCAGAAGGGCCAACATTTAGACCGCGATCATGAACTTACATCCAGCCCGTGTTCGGCAGTGTACAACTCCCCTGAAGAGTATTCAATGCCTGGAGCTGACGAGGACGGCTTTTCAGCCTGACTCACAGCAAGCATTTCCGATCTGGACTCCGGCCTGTCCGACGTGTATGTTAATGACTTCACGCATTTGCCTTTGGGATGACGGGGTGCTAAAGAAGGGACGAGAATGAACCAACTTTAGGCTATAAGACAAAGCAGGAGGTAACTCACGGCGGGGGGAAAAAAAGTGGTCGATGATGGTGAAGAAGGCAAAAGGTAAGTAGGCGGGCGGGGACGTGTTTTGGGTTCTCGTCTCGATCTCAGCACGGAAACTTCTCACGGTCATGACAGTATGAATGGACTCTATGCCAGTAAGAGGGTGTGCGCCTCTCTTACGTCGAGTGATTATCTTGTCACATATCGAGCTGCGAACGCTCGGACGACGACGTAAAATTTGAACATGCCGACTCTGACAGCGTCGTCCTTATTGAAAATCGGGTTTGGGCGTGGTCAAGGCGTGGTCAACTTGTCACGTGTCCGCGAGATGCTCGGCTGCAGATCACTTGGCAGATCATTTGGAGAAGTGTGAAACAGAAAAAAATGAGAGTTCTTCACGTTTCCAGTATTACGCGTTAGAACGCAAGTGCATTGTACGAGAACGAGAAATTCGCGTATTCGAGAACTGTACCGTTGGCACTGACACTCAGCTCCAAAAAACGAAACTCGGGTAGTTACGGTGCACGAGTGTGGCGGCAACTTGAGACCCTCGGCGTACAGCACGCACGACCCTGTCAGGACCTGAGTCGGCGCGCTCACACCAGTTGAAAGCCAATGGACATTCCACTGACCGAGTACCAATCCTTTGGAAAATAGAACGTGGCGATATTGCGGCGACAAAGGGTGCGATGGCCACCCTGTGTGAATGAAAGCTCTCAGGCTACAGCCAATGGGAGGACCCGGAGATTGGGCGCAGCACCTTCATTTCGCTCGGCAGCACCAAGTTCTTTTCCTCTCTTCGCCAGTCGGCGCTTCTGTCGACGCGGAGATGAGCAAAGCAAATCAGACGAGGCGAATGGTGCTTCGATTTTCCCTGTGTCACGACTGAGATGGGACCGTAACCGTATGACCAAACATCTCGGTGAGTCCACTTCGGCGATGCCCGATGCCCGAGGCCATTGGGAGTCCCTCCTGAAGGGGGGCGTGAGTGCTCGGTGCAACAAAGCTATGAAGATTGTATAATAACAGGAGATGGCTAGCATAGGTGTTGCAAGTACTGTACTACCTTGCCGCCGCCTGCGGGTGAGCGGTTATGGCTGAGACTACCGAGACCAACAAGTAAATTGGAGTAATACTTACGAGCACCCACGAGCACTCCAGGACCTTCTCGCGGGAGGAGCTAGTCCTCATTTCTTCCAGCAAGTCGCTGCGCGGGTATTGATTTGTATCTTGCCTACTTCGTTCTCTATTTGGCGACTGGTACCAGTTCTGCAGCTGCGCTAGCTACAGTGCATGGTGGAACGTTTTGCTTTACCTCTACCTACCAGCGATATTAAAACTATTCACGGAGAGATCCCTGGACAAGAAAACTAGATTGAAACTACTTTGTTAAGTCCCTGTCGATTAGTGGTTAAATCATCACGTTGTGGTCACGAGGCTTGCCTCGCTGCAACTCCGTGAAGCCAGCGGCTCGAATCCGCTCAGGGACAATGAGTGTTTTTTTTCTATGACAATACTGCTATAGCATACTCGCACCACAGAAGCTCTGACTACAACCATCGTCGGGAGAAGGTACGTTGTATTGGTTGTGCGATAATCATTTGGTAAATGAAGCAGTTACAAACATATTTACGTGTGCAAAAAAAGGACTCCGTTACGGAAGTTTTGTTGTGAATGTGATAATGGCACTCATTCGATGAGGATGTAAATGAAAATGAAAATGCGATGTTAGGCAAGCACGAGGCCAGTCGAGCACTTATTCTAAAGTAATGTTTGAAATATTAATAGGAATTAGGGTAAATGACGGAAGGCAGATGAGAGGCCCGAAAAAAGGGGGAGGGGGCGCTGTCCATCCAGGGAAGTGCACGGGGTGTGGCATGAACAAAGAAAAAAGGAGCGGTGTTCGGGGCATGATGAATACACCCGGGTACAAATCAAGTTCATTAGTTTTCGTTCGTCCTGGCACTGGGGCCCCAGAACGCTGAAACCTCTGCCAGACCGGAAGATGGCGGGGTGGTGACCATACCGGCCATGGCTTTCAAGTTGTTCGTGAAATCGGGAACAGGCATAAGAAACGACGATGAGGTCGCATCCGGTCCGAGTGCACTGGCGAACGAGGCAAAGTTCTCTGTGGTCTGTGTGCGGTGGACGAGTGGATGGCGAGGGGAGAGCTCCGTCACGGAGGCCAACGGCGGGAGAGGCGGGAGGGGCACATTCGGCGGAGGGACGGGGGGAGGCTTGCGGAGGGCACGACGAGATCTGAAAGCGACAAACAGGAACCGGGGTTGAGCGCAAGTAACATACAGTAGAGAAAACGGGTTCTTACCTCAGCGCCCCACCCATACTTCCGCTCCGAGAACGGCCTCCCACCCTGCCTGACACAGGTACATAGCATAGCTCGTCGTGGCGCGGCACGCCAGCCGGGCCGACATCGACACTCCCACTGCGCGCTCGTCCGCCGGGGGTAATGAGCGTGCTACGCTGCAGGGCGATGCCCACATTCCGCTGAGGACTCTTGATGGCGCCGAGCCCGTTGTTGGCGACGCTGAGGCTGCTGCGCCGTCTTCGCAGACGTGGTACTCCGCCAGGCGCTGAAGAGTTGGTGCTCGCGTTGCTGGATGTGCGGCTGCGAGGCATGAAGTAATCCATCACGTCTTCGAATGAAGGGTCCAACGGCGTGTTCAGCTTTGTAGGCGTCGTTTCGGGATCACAGTCGACGTTTATGCGACAGTCAGGCTGGGAGGGTATGCTATAGTCTGAAGGGTCGGCATGCCCGTGTGGTCGTGTTGTAGCGAGAAGGCCCGAGGAAAAGATGGAAGAGTAGCCAGTCATGAGGTCGTAGGATCGATAGAGGAAAAAGGAAGAGGAGGGTGGTGAAGAAATAGCAGTGCCAGCCTTGTCCTGTTGAAATTCTCATTTATTGGGTTTGGCTTCCACATTTTTCTCACCTGAGCCCAGAAAACGGCAGTTTAGATTATCTAAGACCCTATCCGGCGGTCCGGCGTCTTGGTCGGCCTGACAACATCCCCAAAACAACCCACGTTCGTCGCCCGACTCGGTCATTTCCCTTTCCGACTGTTGTTACATTTGTGGTGTGTGCAGTGAATGGAGTTTGGACACAACCATCAGCAAAGCAATATCACCATTGTATCTACACTTCCTTTTCGGTGCCAAGATACCAAGATACTTCTTGCGGCGGTCTTTCTTAGCTACAGACCCTTGCGCCGGTCACATGGGCGCTAAAATGGTTCCCCTGACCTTAGCTCGATCACCGCTCTACAGCACTCCGTCCGTATCGCGTAACATTGGCCCATGAACCAGTGTTGAGCATGCAAGCGACCTACAGTATGTGCCTAGGAGGATCCGACCTACGCGCCGGTCAGGCCCCGAGTTCACCCGAAAATCACGTCGAAAATACGAGGACCACAGGCAACAAAAAACGCGCTGAGCGGGGATTGTCTAGCCTACTGGCTCGGAGCTACTTACAGCTGTTTTCATAACATCTGTCGGGTCGCGACCATTTTTCGCTTACAGGCGTAGTCTGAATGGGCATCTCGGTGACCATGCCGAATTTTCTTCCCACAAAAATAAATCATAGTAATTGAAAAAGAATTTACTTAAAGCAACTTAGTCTCCGCTGACAAAAAATTGATTTCAACGGGAATGGAAGGAATAATCATATTCAAAGTACATATTACAAGACCTAGAGGGTGATTGGAAACTGCTCAGCACCATTCGTGCATGCAGCACGAAACTTAAAGGATTGGTGAACAGGAGGACCGAGTCGAATGAGGAGGATCATGTCGACAGGGCAATGCTTGGGGCAACATCGCTTCACGTGAGGTGGATTTGTCAACTATCCCACGGTCGTCGGACAGCCAAGTGGGTTCAACCCGATGCACCCGTACCAGCGTAGCCCATAACGCTTCAATTCACCGTGTTCTTTTTGTTCCCTGATCATTCGAGTGACTGCCTGCAACCATATATTCACAGACACACATAAAGAAACTAAGGAGGGACTTGAAGAGGGACCTGGTACCCACAGTGCTTGTACCAGCCCTTTGCGTCGTCTGCTGTGACAGAGTAGACGGCCGCCCAGAATGCATGGTACACATTGCCATTACCAGACTCGAGATCGGCATTGACACGAGCACGATTCGCACGCAGCCAGGCCTTGATGGATGAGAATGCAAGTTCGATTGGGTTGAAATCTGGTGAATATGTGGGGAGGTAAATGAGGCGCGAGCCATGCCCCTCAACCAGTTCACGAATTCCAGCCACCTTGTGAATGGCTGCGTTGTCGATGATAAGGACCGAATTAGGGAGTGGCCATTTGTTCATGCGAGGGAGAAGGCCTTCAACAAATTGACGAAAAATGTCGCCGGTAATGGCGTTCTCAACGACTTCAAGGTGCAAAATGCCATCCAGGGAAATAGCAGGTAACATCGAGTACTTTTTACCACGATGGAAAAACTCGTAGCGGCATGCACGCTCGCCACGCATAGACCACGCATACGGCCTCCTCAGGGTGAGTCGATTGAAATGGCTCTCATCGGCAAAGACAAGTTGTTCTGGACGGAAATGGGCAGTGATGAGGGCCATATACGCCTCACGGTCTTGCTCATTACGCTCAAGAGCGCAACGTGTGAGCTGTCAACGATGTTGATGAGAATGTTGGGGCCAATAGATTGAAGATGTACGCACCATTTTCCTTGTGTATCCCTTCCTTCGGAGGGAACGCATAATGGTTGGAAGCGATACCTCAACGCCACACACTTCCTGAAGCGCCACCTGCAGCTCCATGAGTGAAGTGTCGGGCTGGCGCTCAACAGAACCACAAAGAAACTGTAGCAGTTAGACAACACCCAGAACCCGTATATTGCAGACATACCTTCACTTGAATAGCAGTGAGAATACGTGGCCGACCATTGTTAATTGGTGGTGGTGAAGATACCACTCCTATCCTGCGATGTGTGCTGCGGTATCTCTCAAGCGACTGTATACTGATTCCAGTGAGCTCATGGATTTCTGAGTCACGCAGTCCCCGATGTGACATTGATAAGGCCAACTCCTTAATGTCATTGGAGTACCGGACCATTGTTGAGGGTTTGGAAGGGACGACAACGGAAGGGAGTAAGCTGCCGAGCATGACAACGGAGATAACTATTCTATAACCCCAATTCTGTATGATAACCCAATTCTCTTGTCCACTTAACTACGAACCCCGCTCATGAGTTTTGGATGACCGCTGGGCTACGCGAAAACTGACCCGCCATATGTTATGAAAACAGCTGTACCTCTTCCACACGTGGATCAACAACGTAACCAACCGTGCCGTGTTGTATGCCTCAGCGCCCACAGTCCTCAAGAGCCGGGTGTTTCCAAGTACACACGCGCTGGTTTGCACGCTAGGTGCGGTGTGTCACATTACAATATAAGACCACCCCCCGGTGCCTGTAAGCTTCGTCCAGTGCGTGATAACTTAGCTCCATTAGCATCAGGTCCATTTCCCCCTCATCTCCTCGATCAGTCGGCCGGAAAAAAGTCAACAGTTTTTTTACTTCGTCACGTGTTACAAGTTCGATTGGACATTCCAGATGGTGCATAAAACCGCGCTGTGTCCACGCAGACCCAGGGAAAGCTCGTTTGCATGATCAATCTATCCCGTCGTTTACAAGGTCCAACACGATGACCTTAGTACGGTACAAGCCCGACACCCGTGTGCACTGACTTTGCGTAGGAATATACATCTGGTGCATTAGGCCGGGAACTGAAACTCGTTCCGCGCCGTCTTCGCCCCATCGAGAATCGAGATCAACTTCCGAGGTTTTCCTCAACATACTGGTACCCGCAATCACATGAAACTAGGACTAAGACCCATCTGATGATGGTCGCAAGCATCCAGGTAGCCAGTTGTGAACCAGACTGCGGCGTTGGTTCACAGCTTGCGGGACGAACTCTGAACACGATCAATCCTCTCGTCCTGGATCAGTGGCCACTCAAGTAAGCCTGATGACGTTTCTCCGATGGCCGCTTATCTCCGGTCACAGTAAATCGAAGAAGGGAAAGCAAGCTCAGGGTTCTAGAGATTGTTGTCGGAACGACAGGGCCGCGTCGAATCCGCAGCCTCAACCTAGAAATCTGTCCAATGGGTCGCCATAGCATCGTGATGGGCTCGCAATGCCGCTACATGTTCGCCCCAGCAGGCTATCCGACGAAACCCCAGTGTACGCTTCGTTTGAATCGTTGCTGTTTCGACTAGCGCTCTCAGTCTCCGCTCGTGCTTTGATAATAGGGCGTCAATTTTTATTGATCTAACCTGATGGTTCCAAGAAAAAGAAGCTCTAACTCAAAATGATGCTGCTCCGTCAAACCAACTGAACTGTGTCCATTGTTCTGCCATGGTGCGAATGGTGCGAGTACGGATTTGATATCCCAAAGTTGTAGTTGTTCACTGTGCCGATTATGCTCCTAGATGGTGCAAGAATGGTCTCAAGCTTCGTTCTATTCAAAAAATGCCGCGTCTGTTACATCAGAATTTTCCGGAGGACATCTCGGGTGTGAGGTTTCCGTGGATGGATTAATGTAGATGACAAGGTCCATGGAAGGGAAAGAATGATGCAGAAATTCCCGACGCTATTTCTCCATACGCCCGTCGGATCTCGGACGGGACCTAATGTGCGCAGCGTTCTGACAGGATATTGACTTCTTGTGGCATAGTAAGTTACACCCACGCCTCAAATGGACAATAAAATTACAGTTTCAAAGTAAACACCATTGGTTCAACACGTGGAAAAGAAATAGAAATACGTTAGCGGCCTGTCATAGTGTTTGTCCATGTCATGGATGATTACCATAGAAAGTTGCCCGTTCACGCTCAGGCTCCTCCTAACGGACAATACTGTCTGCCCATTCTCGCTCCCGAGAAATACTGACCCTCATGGTCCATGATGGACATGTGGATAATCGAGTTACCCGCCTGACAGTTCTCGTTCTCTTGCCCAGGGCAGACTACGGTGCCCGCCTCACCGCTCCTCGGGATGTGGACCTCCCCCGCAGAATGGCGGTACCCTATGAATCGCGGAGGAAGATTCGGCACCGGGTCATTCCCGTGCGTGACATAGGTGTACTTGCTTCCGAGCTGTTACAGGTATAAGGAGGAATGTTGGGTACCACGTGCCGCGGGAGAGTAAGGACCAGGTGAGTCGCGCGATTGCCAACAAGTGAGTGGGCCGTACCTCCGAGTCGATGAGATCTGCAAACGCCTGGTCTCCACCTCGTGGGGGAGCGAAGACGATCGTGCTGATAGAGATAGTTGGGTCAAGATGCTGGCGGAGCATGAGAGCGTCCAAGATCGCAACCGCCGCGCCAAGGCTATGCCCTGTGACGAGGACGTTCCGGAACATCGTGTTCTGTAGCCCTAACTTGACTGTAGAGAGAATGGTGTCGGCAGTGCGGCCTTGTGTGCACGCAAAGCCTTCGTGTACCTTTACGTCGCCTGTGCGACAAACGAGGTGATAAAACTGAATGCGTGGGATCAGTGAGGAACCGTACCAGCTTTTGGAAAGAGCGTGGTATTAAGTCCCTCCTGGAAGACCCTCACAACATTGAGGATAGAGTGCCTGACAGAGGACGGAGATGAGAGAGCAGAAATTCGGTCGATAGCAATTTCGAAGGTACTCACAGCTTCGTGGGATCGGTACCCTGATGCGCGACGACGATACTCTCAGTCTGATTGTCGTGTCCAACAAAAACTGTGGGGTCGCTACAGGTCTGCGTTATTCATTCACCGGTCCCACGAGTAAAGCTTACAGTGAGGGATCTTGCCACCATCTTATTGCAAAACGTATCATCAACACTTTTCCGCGAGCATAGGCAATAGTTGCGAAGGGAAAACGCACCGCCTCCGACGGTAAGTGGGGTGAAACCACCCAACCCAGCGGCCTGGCACGAGTTGCCGCACTCCCATGTCTGAAGGAGGTCGCTCGGGCAATAAGCGATCTGTGCAAAACGCGCCGGCCGCACAAGTTTGGAAGAAATTTCTTGTGCGGACACGGGGATCATATCCTGATCGTTGCCGCTGCGCTTTTCCAGACCTAGAGGGGCGGCTGAGGTAGCACTCGGGAGGAGTAACGCGAGGACGACAGAGGCGAGCATTTCAATGCATGATAGTCGCATGTCGTTGGAACTCCGAAAAAAAGGTAGAAAGCAGGCTCGACCTGTGAAAGAAAAGGAGCGGGGGAAAGGAGGGACAGCACAGCTCAGACGCCAGGTTGCGAGCTCTAGTATGATAGAAGCCGGCGGTATTTTAAACGTCCTGCAGCGTTCGTGACACCCATCAATTACGACGCGGGTGAGCTCGGCAGTAGCACAGTTGCAGGCTAGCACAATTACACTGCCGATTTTTGTTTCGAGTGCATGCTGTGCGGTTCGCCTATAGTGCAGCTAATCAGGGTTCTTCCACTTACTCAAAATAGTCAACCGGTCAAGTGGAGTCATCCTTTTGTCACCCGGGGCCGGGGTCCTAGAGAAAATGCGGGGGGTGGCAGTACGTTTTGCACCGGTAGTGGTGGCCACGGCTCGGACGGTGTCGCGTCATGTTCTGACGGTGCGCTTTACATGACGATCGCTGGTACAGATTATGATGCCTTTCCAAGCCTCGTGATGACCAGCTTCACATTTTTTGTTTCACCGATAGGTTAGTAGCTCGGTGTCGGCTGCAGTGCCTCGCTTATTTACTCTGTTAGTAACCATTCCAGTCAGCGCAAGCACTGGCATGGGTACGCCGGCTAACACTCACGTTCAGCGACAGCGACTTGAGGGGACGCGCGGTCCGGTTCCTCGACGAATCCGAAGCGTAATTTGCTGCTGCCCCGAGTCTGAGCTCAGGTTGTCTCCTCCGAGCGATGGTATCAACGCTAGTCGTTCCAAGACACCCAAGGAGTAACCACTGTCTTGACGCGGTAAGTCCCAGTGTGAGAGATCGGCGACATTGGATGACTGAGATCTGGCGGGGAGGTTAGTTTTCAAGTTCTGCTGGGGGTCGGTGTCCTTTGGGCAGTGGATTTCACGCTCGGAATCGTGATGGTGACCATCAAGTGGCTAGTGCTCCTTAAGCTCCAAGAACGAGAAAGAGGAAACGATTTTGATTGCAGTTGTGATACGACTTCGGCTGTGTGTCTACGCAAAGTTTGAGGTCGAGGTCGGTGTCTGACTGGGACGAGTCTCCACGTGACGATACGCTAGGCTTCCCAGGCGACGGGCGGAGCATGACACACACCGCTCGGGTCAGATTCTGCACCAGCGAGATCTTGGATCGCATTCATTTTGAAATTGACCCCTCCAGGGCTGCTTTACCTCGAAGTAAATAATATATGGTAAGGCAGAAGAAATCAGGAACCCACACCCCTTATATAAGCAATCAGACCCCTTCCACCACACGGCCTACTCCTCCTACACAACACCAAATTCATGGATTCTGTTCTGATGGGAATTTAGGGGACCCTTCTAGCTCTCATCTGGTCAGAGGATTTTTTCAATTTCTCAAAATTGGGGGTACAGTAGGGTCTAGAACTTTTATTTAGAAAAAGCATTTTTTCGCATTTCTGAGTTGAAAGAAACAAAGTTCAATATTCCGGCCGTTAAATTTGTCAAGTCACGTGATCAGACATGTGACTGAATATATGACGTAATCCCAGCACTTCACTGCAACACGACACCACAGTGACTCAGAAGGGCTTGTTCAACACGTTGCCTTGCGTTGCCTGCCTTCCCATCTACTTGCAGCACAACTTTTATTCCCCCACTTTCATGTAGATTGTGGTTTTATTTTGGCCCAAATGTGAGGGTACTTGCAATATTAGCTGTACCTATGTTTTTTGGCATCCTCTTAAGACCCTCAACTGGAAATTGTCAAACCCTAACCCTAATTCTTGATTACATAAGGGGTGTGGGTTCCTGATTTCTTCTGCCTTACAAGTACTACAAATTGCACGAGAACCATTTCCGTCCATAGTACAATTACATACCTCATAGAAAACTCACTCACACTCGCCCGCAACGTACTTGCGACATATTCCGAGCTCCAAATATCACGCCTCACCTCACCGTGACGCGCCGTCCTTCCCCGGTCTGTTCGCGCGGTCTAAAGCTCCAGATCTCGACCGTCGTTTTTCCCGCACGCCGACAGAGGACCGCGCATACCTCACGTCTGAAAACAACCTTCCACACGGTTTCGCTTGGCGCGGTGATGTCCCGGAGGTACGCGCCCGAGCCAACGTCGAAGAGGCGCACGCGACCGTCATTCCCGCCAGTGACGAGGAACTGCTCGTCGAACTGTAGAGAGGTGACAGACGAGTCGTGCGCCGCGATTCGTGTGTGCACGCGTAGGTCCGGTAGTGCGAACGCGAGCACCCGCCCATCGGCCCCACCCGTGACGAGAGTGTGCGGCGTCAGCTGCAGCGAGCATACCAGCGCAGTATGACCCTGGAGCATCGCAGTGCAGTGTCTGTGAGATATGAACGAGATAAGTTCAGGTTAGAATGGTTAAAGGGAGAGGGACTTTAGTTACCCTGTCTGAGCATCCCACACACGCACTGTCGTGTCCAACCCTCCGGACGCGACAATCTTTCCGTCAAACGCGACCGTGTATATCTGGTTGAAATGTCCGCGGAAAATCTGCATACATTCGCCTGTGTCGATATTCCAGAGCTTGATTCGCCAATCAGCGCCGTCAAAATAGAGATGTAATGACAACGTACTCTGCAAGTGCAGTCATAGCTCCCACTGACAACTCGATTACCGCACACATCAAGAGAGCGCACACTCCCTGCATGCCCAGCGAGGACGCGCAGCATCCGCCCCCGCTGCACATCCCACACGCGCAAGGTGCCGTCGCGTGACCCACTCACTGCGACGGGTCGGTTGTGTAGCACCTTGAGACATCGCACGGTCGAAGTGTGTCCGCGAAGGACGTACAACGTGAGCCTGAACAACCAATCCCCAGGTTCCGGTCGTTGATCAGAGAGGAGGGTCACCACGCGAGGAAGAAGGATGTTACCCTGTCCGCACGTCCCACACCCGCACGTCCTTGTCACATCCGCCACTGACTACGAGCGCGCCTGGTTGGCCCCACCCACGCGTCGCTCCGGCCACGTCGCTGGGCGCGCTCTCCGCCCAAGCAGAGCTGCTTTCTTGCGTATGTGCGGGAGTAATCGGGGGATACTGTGCGTCCAGCGCCAGAGCGGCGCGCATCGACGGCGGCAAGAGATGGTCGAGTCCTTGTGGGTCGAGCACCCGGGCGCCAGCCGGCGCGCGGTTGTGTAGCAGTAGTGCGGGGCCGTCAGGTACCTCGGGTACACCACTCCCGGCGATCACCGAGCCGAGGATGGACGATGGAGGGGGCGGATGGGAAGGATCGAGTGCGCCGCCGGGTGAGACGAGGTCGACGGCCCAGACGCCCAGCTCGTGCCCAACGAGCGTGCGTACAAGCGAGCCGGTATGCGTGGAGAAGACATGGATGCGGTGATTGGCAAGTCCCGCAACGAGCCAATCGGCGTCGAGTGCGACAGAGGTGACCACGCCGCTGTCGGGGTCGAGCACGGGGATACGGTGCGCGCGCAGGCACCGGCCACCGCGCTTCCAATTGACCACTGCCGAGCTGCATTAGCCATGTACCATACGCTTACGAGAAGTAGGAAGCGTACGGGTTGACCAGGCGTATTTGAAGAGTGCTTGTGAGCTTTGGGTTTGCTGGAGGGCGCGTGGCGATCGCGGAAGGCGGGGGAGCGTCAGTACGTGTGGTAAGTTGGAATGAGCGACGCCTGTCGCATCGCTCTCTTCAGCGTCCGGCTCTCCCGGGCCCTGCAGCGCGAGGTCAAAGTGATATGCGCTTGCAAGACCTCGCCAAGATTGCTCGTCCTGCACCAAGGCGTACCACTTGCGCGAGACACATGCAATGCGTGTGAGGGTGCGCGGGTGATCAACGAAATTGAGAATGTGAAGGGCGAGCTCTATGGGTAGGTCTGCGAGAAAGTCGCGCTTGAGGAGCGGTGCAATTCGGGTAGAAATGAAAAAGAGTTCGCGGGAGTTGCAGTGGGTAAGTATGGCGGCTAGGTATTCTTGCCGAGCCATGGGGGTTAGAGTCTGAAACTCATCGAGAAAGGTATGGAGAGGAGATGCAACAGGTGGAGCCGAAAGTGAGGAAGTGAGGGATATGGCACTCTGTAATGGCGAGACTGGGCGTGGAGATGGAGCTGGGGTGGGAGGACGCATCACTGGCATGTAGAGACGTGAGGGTTCGGTCGGGAAGTCGGGGGTTGCCTCTGGCTTGTATGACGAGGAAGCGTTGCCAATACCCGGAAGGTCAAAAGAGGATGACGCCATTGTTGGGTTACTGGTTCGAGTCAGGATGGGGAATAAAGAGTACAGCAGCGAATGCGGACAAATAAGAACAGCTGGTCGGTATATACACGCTAGGATAAAGGCACAAACCCCTCAGATGGAAGCACGGACCTAAGAGGGCCCTATGAAGAGTGGGTTATATAGATAACGAGGAAGGTTCGCGGAGAGGAAGCTTCTTTTGCACGTAGGCAAAGACAAGAGTAACGGCCTACTTCGATAGATGCTTCTTGGACAAGAGGGTATCAGGATATGGACCTGGAGGGAGAAGGGGGAGAATACCAGAGCGGGGGTGTGTGGAGCGTTGGCTAGCCTAGGGCGATGACTAGAAGCCCAACAGGTGAGACTCTTGATTTCTAGAGTTGAATAACCGGTTACCGTGGTGGACGGTGGGTGTGAAGAGGGTCAGGAAGGGCAGGGCAAGGACGAGGCTGGCAGAGAAGCTGTGGTTAGGGTTTACTCCCATTCTCGAACGGTCTCCGCTCTCGGACCCCAGGACAACCTAGGCTAAGTACGACGACTTTTGATAATGTCCTCCATAAAGAGGCAGCACACACCATCGCCATCTCGAATATCCCCGGCTGGAACACCCAAAGCACTGAGAATAAGCGCACCTATGCGATCACCTTTGTTGTGCACCTTGCCACCAACATGTAATCCGCCCAATCGCCCGACACCACTGTCAGACACGCGTGCCCTCGAGGCACACTATGCGGCTTACCACGCGCATGTCTGTTCTTCACCGGGCTGTGGTTGTGTGTTCCCTGATGCGCATCTGCTCGAACTCGTGCGCCCATGTACACCTGTCCCCGCTTTTCGATTCACTGACCCGCGCCTTCTGCAGCACCTCACAGAATGCCATGACCCACTGGCTGCGCTCCACAGAGAACGTGGAGACAAGATCGTGAGTGTTTCCCCATTCCAGTCTCTTCCTCGCCCTGCCGCACTAACACCCCGTACCTATTCCCGCCGGACGCCACAGTTCGCGTGTCATCTGTCCTCTTGTCCTCGCGTGTTTGCGAACCCAAAAGCGAGGAGATTGCACCTCATTTCCGTGCACGCATACCCAAAGGAATACTTTTTTGCCATTACCAACAAAGGCATCGGTGGCCTGCTGCGCCGCTGGGGCGAAGGCGCCAGTCTGCTCCGCGGGCAGTGGCGCCCACGCGATAACAATGACGAGGACGAGGACGAAGAAGACGGCGCGTCTTTGCCACCATCGTCGACTCTACACTCGGATGACTCTGATGGCCCCGATGACGACCATAACGATGCGGAAGGAATCGAAGCAGCAGCTTCTGCCGCTGTGAACGGAGACAGGAAAGCAGAAACAGGGAAGATGAGCGAAGGCGACGGGGGTGACGATGCCGTGGATGCGCTCGCTCGAGATGTCTCCGCCCTCGGCCTTGTCCCATCCTCGGTCCGCTTCGGCCGCGGCGGTTCCTCGCGGGGCAGGGCCGGACTCGCAACGCGCAACGGGCGGCCGGCCGCGCGCCACGTGGGCCACGTGTCGCATCCAAGCCAGCCGCTTCAGCAACCCCAGCCCCCGGTACCCACTGTGGTAGAAGGAGCGAGCGAAGGAAACGATAACGATAAGGGTGCGGAAGATTCGGACCCCATGGAGCAGGACGGGGTTGCCGTCCCAGAAAAGTCCCCACCGGTACGTGGGCGGCGTGGGAGGGGTAGAGCAGGGGGAGGCAGCGGGGCTGGTGTGGGCAGGGGAATAGGCAGGGGGAGGGGTGGCTTCGTACCCCCGCCGCCCAGAGCCGGGTTTCTTGCGCGCGGAGGAGCGGGGCATTCACGTGGTCTTCCACGGGGGCTGATCGCTACTGCTATCAGGGCAAGGGGAAGAGGGGCGCAGATTTAGATGTGCGTAGGTGAGTGAGGGTCCGCCTGTAGGTTGTTTGGATCTATCTTGATTTGCGGAAGAAGTGAAGATTGCAATCAAATGGTGTAATAAATAGAAATACGGACGGTTTCATGTTCTCATCGCTAACTTACGGCAAAGATACGAAGTGGTGTATGGTGTGGGGGTATACAATTTAACAACAGTGGTCGGGAGCAATTACAATAGCGGTGAAATACAGTACGGTAATAAGGATACAGCGATTGGCGTTAACATCAGTTGCAGGCGTAAGACAAGACATAGATTTCAAGGCATGAATATTTTTAATCACCATTCGGAACCTTTCCGTTATTCTCTACGCGTGGCCCTCAACAGCCCGCGGAATCCCATCTCAGCATCCCTCACCACAGAAGCCTCACTGACGGCAACGCAACTGGGCATAAACGAATCATCGAACCCCATCACACTCGCGGGACGCAGGCCAGTCGGCGCAGGCAGAGACAGCACAAGAGGTGGCGGCCGTCTCCTTTGCACCCTTCCCCGTACCGGGGAAGTGGGAGGAGGGTCAAACGTAACGTGCATGTACGCCGGCGCGCCAGCGTCTCCACTGAGACTGGAGCCAGCACGGGCAGGGATCGACAGTAACGCGCGGGGGGAGGAAGCAAAGGCTTGCGCCTCCGCAGACGTGGGCGTGCGTGGTGGTAGGGCTCCGGCAGAGGCCGGTGGCGGAGGCATGAACTGCGCCACCGGGGAGGATGGCGCTGACGACGCGAAAGCGAACACGTCCTCCATGGCAGAATGACTGTCGTCCGTACTGTCCGATGCCAGCAGGAGCGGGAGACACTCCCCCGCCTCAACTTCGTCCGCGTAGACGATGCCCGCGGCGTCGGTGAAAGCGTCGGCGCCTAGGCGAGCGATGGCATTTGCGCGTGATCCGCCGTCCGTGAATTGCATCAATTCTACCTCGGATTCGAGCGGGAGCGGGAGCGCGCCATGCCGCGCGTACTGGACGCGCTTTCGGTGCGCGATGCGGAAGGCGGCGGAGGTAGTTGGGGAAGGGGGAGGAGACAGCGGCCGCATTTTACGCGAGACCTGCCGATGGACCGGCGTTTTCACGGCCGAGCGAGGGCGTGGACCCGGGCGCAAGAAACGCATCAGTCCCTTTTTCTTTGATGGGGTGGACGGGAGAGGGGACACATGGACGGAAAACGAGCCTTCGCGCTGGCGCGGTAGGGATAGGGTGAACTTCATGTTGGCGTGGTAGTCGTTATTGGTTTTGGAAGGGAAGGTGGTTTGCAGGCGCGGGGCGGCGGTGCGGGGCGTGGGTGGCAGTGGAACAACAGCAGGGGCGTAATCTGGCGTGCGTAGATCGGGCGTGTGCTTGAGCGTGCGCGTAGGAGTGTCGATGAATGAGAGGAAGGTCGCGGAAAGACGGCGTGCGGAACGCGGGGGGCGAAATAAGGAAGGACGGCGAGAGACGGGTGTGGGTGTGGATGGGCTCACGGGCGCATACGCGTGCGAACTTGGCAGGAGCTGGGTTGCCCAGGAAGAGATGGTAGATATCGTGCTTGAGCGACGGCGAGGAACGTGGCGGACCTTAGCTCGTACAGTAGGTGTTGGCGGCAGCTCTACGGGTCGGGTACGTGGCGAGGGGGGGTAGGCAAGAAAATCGTAGGCGAAGCCGGATGAGGTTTCGGGGGGAAAGGCAAAGGCGAAATGGGTGGACATTAGGGCACTATTATAACAAAACTGTAAGCTCGCCAATAGGGTGGACGACGGGCTAAGGTCGGTGTCAGGAACGGGAAAGAAGGCCAATGAGAACGTAGGGAGCTGACCGTTACAAGAGCAAGAGAGGCGGAGATGAAAAGATACAATTGGGAGGAAGCAGTTACTGAAACAGTCGTCAGTGGCGGCAGAGGGATACTTCGATCAGACGCCACCAACCAAGACAAGCAAGATACCTGGCGAGTCAGAAGTCAATAAGACAGCGGAGTTGTAGAGTAGGGGGAGTAGGCGAAAGTCAGTGAGAGAACGTTAGAGAGAATGACTCAAGACAAGAAATCATGCACGGTTTATGAGTAGCCAGAGTACAAGGACCAGAACCACGAGAGCCCGAGGAGGATCCGGACAACAATAACAGTACCAGTGATATTGTCCTTGCCTCGCCACATCATTGTATTACCTTGCTACATTGTACAAGAAGCATGTCACAGATGTTCGGTGTCACGAACGTAAGTTGCGAACAATACCACGGGAAAAGGCGAAAAGGCTTGGGGCTTATCAAAATTACGTATTCTGGGGGTGACGTAAGCGATTCGGTCCTTGATTCGGTCTCGAGGCCTTCAATTGCTCGTTCTCAATAAGGCAAAAGGGATGGGGACAGGCGCAACCACAGTTCACTCTGGCAATAGGCGAGGTGAATGCTGTGTTGACAGCTTTACATATTTGAGTTTTGCCGAAACCAAACATAGGTTGCTCGATCTCGTACTTAATCGTGCTGGCCGCGGAATGATGATGACCCAAAGAATGCATCGCCCACGGAGGACTCAGACCTTGTAACGGCAACTTTAAACCAACCAGGACAGCTTTCTAATATTGTTTTTTCCTCTGTAATTTTCCATCAGTAAAATGATGGATGTGACCAAGGATGCGGCTGGCACTGTTCTACAGAGGGAGTCGCAATGCGATTGTTATCAAGGCCTCTGAGATGGACGGTGCTGACCCACCGCGCGGATCTAGATAAGATAGATGATTGGCAATCCTACAAAGGTTCTCCGACAAAAACAGTCTGGGATGATCGATATGCCTGATTCCAGATCCTCATTTCCATGGACTCTTCAGGGCTTAGAGGCACAAGCAACGGCGCAAACTCGAATTTGATGCGATCCTGCCTACAGAGTCACTGGAGGAAGGGCCCGGAACTCTGCGCGATATCAGCGGCCAGTCAATTAAGTTACTATGTCCATTGCTCGAATCGTGCAGCGTGCGGACATCTTCAAGGCGCCCACTGGGAGGTATAGTACCTACGAAGTTGACTGTCAACTCCGCATAGCAAGGAACCCATTTTTTTTGACTACTCACCTGTATGTCTTTCGTTCTACTCCTTTAAGCCCTCTCTGATGTCCCACGGGTAGAAGTCATGACACAGTTACTCAATGTTGACGGATACAATATAGGGCCATGCACTTCAAGACGCCATCGCCAGGAAGCAAGTGGCTGTGGAGGAGTAAAACTTTCAGAACCCTGTTTGTGTCCAAGGTATAGGCTGATAGTGATGCAAAGAAGGCGATTCTGCATCAAATGATATACTTCATTTGACTCCCAAGACTGAAACCCAAAAAAAAACGGATGCCTGCTCGCGTCCGAGCCATAATACACAACGTTCATCATTTCCTATGAAGGCGGCGTAGCAATCAAGCAACACCAGTCCAAGTAAATTATGAACACATACAGTGGCGCTCCTTGTTTTGTTTCAATGAGCACGTTCGGCTCGCTCCTTCAGTGCGCGCGACATGGCGTCAAACGCGGTCTGGAGCTTCGCACCCATGAAAAACCGAATCAAATAGCCGGCCAAGCCGCCGAAGAACTCCCACGTCTCGTAAACGGCCGTCTGCCCCCCAGGACCGTCGTCCCGCACGACTTGCCATCGCTCCGCGGTGATCAACCACCGTGCGGGGGTCGCGAAGCGCCATGCGAAGCGAAAAGTGTCGCTATCGACGTGCGTCAATATTTCCTCGGTGACGGACGCCTTCTTGCCGACATCGTCCATCGTCGGCGGCATGTTGAGTCGCAGACGGACGCGCAGACCGGGAGCAGCAATCTGGGAGGGGAGGGGCTTCTTGTCCTCTTCGCTGATGAGTTCCGTCGAGCGCCTGTTCCACGTGGGTCATGTGGGGGGAGGGAGCAGATGAGGAAGCGCGCACATGAATGGGTTCCTATGGATACGCCGGAACAACTGAGATTAGAACACAGGTATGGATACTAGTACAGTGTCGGCTCTCGCACCATTCGCTGTAGGACGGAAAGTCGAGCAAGATATCCCAAACCTTCTGCTTAGAGGCAGATATGGCGATCGAAGATCGGATGACGAACACAGAGCTCCTCGCTAGTGGTGGGATGTCAAGGGCTGACATCTATGGGAAGTATGGGTGTACTACGTGGTTGCCGTTGAGATTAATAGAGTAGGGAAGCGACCAGAGGCCGAATAAGTTCTGCAAGCTCACTTGCGCCAAACTTGCACCAAACATGGCCCGAGATATAATAACAACGATTTCTTTCTACTAGACAGAACATTTGCACGACTGAGTTAGATGAGTCTTCCACCAAGCCAAGCACCAAGTGCGATGGAAGGCAACGGGATTTTGAATCCGTGTCACCGTGTGGAAATCTGTATGTTTTATCAAGGCAAGACTGGCTCCCACTCAAAACGACGAAAATCACACGATCTAAACCAAACCCCAGGGTTTTTTCGGGTTTACTAGTAGGATCATGTTTGACCGCCTCTGGACACCCCATAAATTTACAGGTGTTCTAGATGACGACTACCTTACACGCAATGCACCTGGACAAAAGGCTTCGCCAATTGAATAGTGCTGAAGTAGAAAGTCGCCAGTGGTGGACACAAAATGTGACCACGTCTGGCCAGTAAAGTATTGGGTTGTGCTTGCAAGACACACGCACGCTTTGCTAACCGCAATCTCAAGCCGACGATACCTAAAATATTTAAGCGACGGTCCAACCCGCACCACCATTTATCAGAAGCACCGTCGCACTCAATTGCCGGTCTGGCTACGTACGGCATCACGGTCAATGGCTACGGTCCTCGCCTCTGTCGCGGCGCGGACCGGGCTCGTGCGTAAAGATATTTCCAGTAAAGGTACCCCATGGTGTGTTGGCGTCCAGCCGGCCACGCTCGACAAACCCAAGATTCCGATAGAACGCGGCCTACAGCACTCCTTTTAGCCCAAACGAACGATCGGACGACAGTCGCTCACTCACGTTCTTCTCGTTCTGCGTCCCGAGCGCAACGACACTGTGGGTTGCTGCGGCGTCTGCGAGCACGCGTTCGATGATGGCGCTGGCTAGTCCGCGACCTTGGTACGCTGGGTCTGTCGCAATGCAGTTGGCGTACCACGTGTCGCGCTCCATCTGGCAACATGATTGGAACAAGGACGAACCCGGCATTTGATGGAAGAGAGGGAGAAACTGAACTCGAAGACTTACCGCCGGACCAAAGATACGGGTCTTTAGCTCACGGGTCTTCGCCGAAAACTGTTTGTAGTCGATAGAGTCAGGGAAGTTTGTGCTCACAGATGCGGAGACTCACGTCATTCAACAGCCAGGTCCGGTACTCTGGCTCTATTCGTGCTATTAGATCCGTGAAGCCGAGTGCACGCTGCTCCGGGCTACGATCATCGTGCGAGACGATGAGAATAGGTATCAGATTGGGATGAGTCCCTCACAACTCACGTCGAGTAGAGCTGTTGACCCGGGGGGAACCACAGCCCGATAGCGTGTATCGCCTCTGGCCGTATCTCTGGTTCCGTCACAGTGACAGCAGACGCAACGTACAAAACGCCACTGTGCACGCCGGCATTGATCATAGAGCGCCAGAGGGCACTTGCGAGTGCCGTGTCGCCGCCGGTATATACGAATTCGGAGATGTCTGTGTATTTATTTACAAAGTGTCGGGCTTCACAATGAAGGACGACTGCGGGTCATATACGCACCAGTCGCATAGGCCCTTGTCGCAAGGGACACGACTACATCTAGCTGTGCAGCTGCCGGTGCGATGCATGCATGGAGAAGATGAGTCACCAATCTTCATACTACGTGAATGGGACGCACGAGTTGGGTGTTCGAGTCTGCGGACATGAAACTGAGACATAAGATACTCGTATCTGGGTGCCAAGGGATGATGAACGGTGGAAAAGATCTGTTCAGCCCACAGGCGCTCACTCGAAAAGCTAATAAAGCCCACCCTCTCCCCCGTTCCGGGGACTAGCAGTCATGGCACCCACCGTCAAAGCATCGCCGGCTATATTCGTCACCCTTATCGTTCTGCTAACCATCTTGAAGCTCTGTGGCACCGTTTGGTTGCGTAATTCTATCTCCGATCGTTCGCCAACGTGCCCGAAAGCTTTTGTTGGTAACGACGATCCTCGCTCATGGGGTGAACCCAAGGCCGCCCGAGTCCTGATGTCCTCCGAAGAGTCGGTTCACTACCAGCTGAATGCCGACCTCGAGTGGAGAGCGCTCGTGCCAGCCAACGGAACGATATACCTTGGTCCCGAACGCCGCCCATTTACCATATCCATGTTTCACCAGCTCCGTTGCATCGATACAATCCGCACGGAGCTGCTCAGCACTCGTGGTTTGCACACGCCCCCGCCCCCCTCGGAGCTTAGCCGCCACTGCTTCAACTATCTCCGTCAGATGGCCCTTTGTCGTTCCGATACCACCCTCGTGCAAGTCCTCAATCCAGATGACCCCCATCCCTTTGCAGATGTTGCTGTGTGCAACGATTGGGAGCACGTATATACTGAAGTCAGGCGAAACCAGGAGCACCACCGCGAAGCGTCAGGAGAGGAGGTCAGTCCGATTTATCATTCATCGACGAGATGTTCACCATTTCGTCTTGTAATAGTGATCATAATTTATCCCATCACGGTACTGTACAGTCCTCAGAATTTGTATGTACAGACGAACATAATCTACCATCTCATCCTCACCCGCGGTTCTCTTTTGGTTTCCCTAAAACTGCGAGTACGATCAACACTTAGGGCCTTCAGCACCGGAAGCCGACGACGACACTCACCAGTGATATTGTGCTCTTTACCATACTCCCACCACCTTATCCAACTGCGCGCCATCTCGTCATACACGGGGTCCCAGTCCCGACATACATGATACGCCCCCACGCGCCCCATTGCAGACCCATCGCTGCCCCCACGCTGTGCGAAAACATCATGCTCCGCATCCGCACGCTCGAGCGTCGTGTCCGCCCCGCAGAGCACCGCCCGCCGGAGCAAGTTCAAACAATGCTGTACGTGTCCCCAAGCCGGCTCCTTCCCCTCGCGCTCGTGGGGAGGTCCGGTGGCGAGAGCGAACTCGTCGCGGAGGTACCGCAGGCAATGCAACTCGTGGAACATCGCCACTATGAACGCGCGATTCATGTCCGGGTTGGTAGGCGGACCGAGCCGCACGACGCCGGCGCCGGGCGGGAGGTACCCCATCCACTCTTCGTGCGCTTCTGGCGCGTCGGCGGAAAGCCCAAAGTGTACGCTCTCTTCGGCGACGAGACCCACGGCGCGCAGTTGTCCCGCATCAGGCAGGAGCGGGAGCGAGGCGGGGAAGTCGAGGCCCTCGTATGCTGTGGCGTATCCGCGTCCATCAGACGGCATGCGGCGACAAAGGCGGGGCTTACAGTATGATGGCGCGCATGGCCCAACGGCGGACTTGACGTACGATATGGATGCGAGGAGGGTCGTCGTCCAAGTCGCCGAGGCAACACTCAGCGCGACGAGCAACAGCGCAGCACGGCGTGGGTGTCGCTCCGCCATTGTGGTGATCATCGTTGTCGTTGCCATCAACGCGATCATCGCTACTCCAAATCGTGAGAAACTATGGATCGCGCAGATAGAAAGTCCGCAGAAGAAGTAGAAAGACGGAAGAAGAGCGAGAAAGTTCTGGGATGATGCCGTCACAACGTGTCAGCCCTACTGGAGCGAAGGAGTGGAATGAATGAGAGATTTCACACGATTGCAGGCACATCGACAGCTTTTATCTGTGTCCCAGGCCCCAGGGTTAAGCTTGGCCGTGCCAAACCCTATGCACAGCTTTCAAGTCCTGGGTTATAATATCATCGGATCCCCACTGTGCCGTGGTGCCAGCATCCTTCATTGGCACCACTTGATCAGGACACCAGGGCACCTTATGGAGGGGCCGCACCTTCCGAGCCTTCCAAGCGGCGAGTGGGATCCCGGCACCTTCCCTAGCGCCTATTACTGGGTTCCATTATCTCGCCCCGTGCTTCGCGCGTGCGCTTGTGTGTGTACCATGTGTGCGTGGTGCCATTCTCCGCAGAAAACGCGGGTGCCCGGGTGCCAGACACTCTGGGTATATTATATCTATATCCGTCGACCTTCGTGTCTCCCCCCCTGCTTTTAACCTCGGTTCGTTTGCAGCGTCTGCTAGTGGTCTTCCTTACTTGCTCTTGCGCTCTCGCTATCGTGAACATGGCAGACGTCTCGCCCACGACGCCCATAGACCTCCCGCTCGAGCGTTCCCTCTACGTTGGTAACTTTTTCCGTGCGATTCTCTATGGTAGGTTATCCTTCAACCACCATCCTCTTCTTGTGGCACTCACCATCTATGGGTAGGCATAGAGCTCTGCACGTTCTTCGCAGCAGTTTACTGCCTCCGGGGCCGTTCCTCGAGCTACCGCAAGGGCCGCATTTTCTACGTCGCTTATGGTGGCGTGCTCTTGACGCTCGTCACCATCGCTGTCGTCACCGACGGGCTCTGGGGACAGTACATGTGGATTGACCGGCGCAATTACCCGGGCGGTCCGCTCGGCTTCTTTGTTGCAACCGAGAGCGCATGGTACAATGTTTTCGGATCCGCGGCGGACGCCACAGCGAACGTTTTGGGGGATGGGCTCCTCGTACGTCTGATTTCTCTCTTTCCTGTGAGAATGGAAGCAGTCATTTTTGATATTGATGCGTATGCAGCTCTATCGGTGTTATATGATTTGGGGGTCACGGTGGTACATCGTCGTCCTCCCGACACTCATGTATATAGCTTCTTCCGGTGCGAATTTTTCTCCACACCAGTGGCGTCTGATTTTAGTGCGCGGGGACTTATAGTTTTTACGCATTGCAGTCCTGGTGGTCATCACGATCGTCGAGAGCGCCCTGCCCGGCTCGTTCTTGCTGCACGGGAAACCCGCCAACTTTGGCGTGCCGTGGGTCGCGCTGAGCGTGAGCCTCAACATACTTGTCACGACGCTCATCTGCGCGCGCCTTCTGCACATGCGCGCCATCACGCGCGGGTTGCTCGCCCCCGAGTTATCCAGAACGTATACCAGTCTGGCCGCGATGCTCATCGAGTCTGCCGCGCCTTTCTCAATACTCGGCATCGGCCTCGTCGTCACCGAGGCTCAGGGCGGCCCACTCGCCATTGCCTTTTCCTACGTCTGGGGGATGTTTTGCGTTGAGTGTGCCCCTCCTTTCTTCTACGGGAGAGCGCTGATTTCCTGGTCATCTTATTGTTTTTGTCCAATAGTCGCTCTCCCCACAGATGATCGTTTTGCGCGTCGCAATGGGCCATGGATTGACCAGGGAGACCGTCGAGCAGATAAGCACGGAGATCGTCTTTGCGAAAGCTCCACCGCAGAATGGCGAAAAAAGCAGCAACGAAGCACAGATGGTGTCCGACGACTCAGAGGGCCCTACACTCCGTTCGAGTACATTCGCCCAGGGTTCGGATTCGTCCATCAAAAAGCAGCACAGCTCAATCACGACCGAGATAGTATCTATCGTTTAACGACCTCCTCGATACCCCTAGTGACGATGGTGGTTTCATAATGTAATTTTTATTCTAGCTCATCACTACTCCACCCCATTCAACACATGAATGAGGCCTTCTCCCCGTCCTCTGTAAGAAGTACACAGTTGAATGGAAATCATCATAAATACTATGATCAGGCTGCCGTATAGTATCTGGGGCGCAGAAAGTCGCTCTATGAGCTCTATAACGTCTGATATTGCTTCACATATATCCCTGCGAGAAGGAAACGCCAAACAGGCTCGGGGGTCAGTACGTGGCCGCTCGACGACGAGTGAATGGAAAAAAGGGGGAGCGTACCGGATTCGCCATGCCCGACGCCCAGGATGTCTACGTCGCACCCACGCGCCGTCGCACAAGCTATCTCGAGCGTATGGTACGACCCCGATGGGCAGACAAACGTGCGCGTCTCGCCCGGTACCCCGCCAACCACGCTCAACGTGCCAATGCGTTCCTTGCGCTCGGGCCGCGACGCCCAAGTAAGCGTGCGCACGTCGAGGTTCGCATTCAGCCGTCGACCTGGCCGCCGCGGCGCATCAGCGAGCGCCCACACGTCGAGCTCGACGTCCACGGGCGTCGCTCCCTCAGCAGCAGCAGGGGGCGGCGCGAGCGCAAGCGAGCAATTCTCCATCCCGTAATCGATCGCGCGGAATTGCACGATCGTCGATACCTGGGCGGGATTAGCGACGATATAGGGAAGGGAGGCGGCGGGGGACTCACGTCGTCGGTGACCCACAGCCTGCGCGCGTCGAGCGGGACGTACCCGTTGATCGTCATACCACCGCCTGGGTTGCGCGTGACGACTGCGTGCGACCGCGCGCGCGAGACATGCGCGAGCGCAAGGACGTGGTTGACGATCGGCGCGTGCGGCGCCGGGCGGAGCGTACTGCCCTCTCCGTAGATGCGGTCAAAGTTGATGTAGGAACTGCGCAGCTCGAGCGGTTCCTCCTCCAGCGCGGCTGCGGCGCAGTCGCCGCTTTGGGGGTAGAGCGCGTTTTTGGCGGAGAGGAGCCCGATGTAGGCTAGGGCCATGGCGTCGATGACCGTGCAGGTTACGATGAATAGGAGGGACCAGCGGATGAGTCGCTGCGAGAACGATACGGAAAGTGCCCGGACTCCATCGCCGTGAGGGCGGTTGGCTGGTTTTGGTGCTGGATCGTGGGCGGCGGAATCGCACTGACCACGACCTTGCGGACTTGGTTCTGTTAGGATTGGATGGTCCTCATCTTCGTCCTGAGGAAGAAACGTGTATTCGCCGCGTGTATGAGACATTAAAAGAAAACGATATGCGCGTGTGGCGAGCTTGGTGAAGAGTATGGACCTTTAGGAAGAGACGTCTGGATGCCCTTGCAAACTTGAAAAACGCCGCCACAAAAGCAGTGATGTGGGAGAAAGTGTCGCACACCGCCAACAAAGAGGGAATTGACAGGAATTTCATCGCTTTGGCGAGCGCAAAAACATATGCTCCTGGGAAGGTGTAGGGTGTCAGTGTGAGAAGTACCGGTGATGGATCTAGCGAATCACAGCAACCATACCGTACTTGTAATAATAACCCATATGATGTGATATGTACAGCAGCTTTGATTCAACGTAGCGGCCAAAAATAGGTCCGCAGAACGGGTCCGAAACATCGGAACGAAGTCGAATGCGTGTCGCGACACCACGTGTTCAGCTCCAGTGCTCATCCCAGCGAAGCTCCATGGGCGGTGGCCTTTGTCCTAAACTGACAGTGAGCGTCCGAACCAAGTCTTGGCTTCCCGACCAAATGCATTATTTACCCATGGATAACAAAAGAAGAGCCTTCCAAGTCAAGAATTAGCCTGAGCACCGCGGCGGCGAGTAGCAAGAACCAGGCCTATCGGCGACTCGTGACCTGCGCCACTGACATAGCATTCTTCTTCCAAGGTTCCGGGGATGCGAATACGTGTTGACCTTCTCCCCCGCCGAGCGGGGAAACGAGGCCAACTACCCCGCTTGGGTTAGTTCGCCATCAAGCCCAAAGGGCTTATCCGAGTTGCTCTATCACGGTTCCAGTTCCGGTGGTAGTGTGCGGCGGCGGCTGCCTTGTGATATGCGGCGGAGATGAGGTTCCGAGTCCGAGTCACGAACCTACAATCATCTGGTCTAGATACTACTATCACTCATATCAACCAGGGCTACGTGACCTGGCACTTGCCAAACCAAAGGCGCTGCCTACATCTCTGGTGGCCCACTTTTTCTCGGGGCCGAGAAACTGACAGACGCCACAAAGTACACACACGTCAGACCACCAACAGCCACAAAACCCATAATCACAACCCCTGCAGAGCCACGAGTCATAAAAATCGCAACACGCCGGAAACTTTTTCCACTCAGTTATGAGGTGGATGGAAGTTAGCTAGGAAGCGATGTCATAGCTCGGGATGTTTCCGAAACTGATGGGCGGTTGCGATCAGTCAGGAAGCCGCAATGGTAGGGTTCTCTTTCCCTTCCCCTTCCATATCCTCTATCGGAACTACGCGATAAGCAAATAAGCACTGCTAACAGTACGCATTGTTAGTTGCTGCTATCAGACCATACGGTACAA
The DNA here is from genome assembly GCA_025766275.1 of Lactarius indigo. Taxonomy (NCBI): domain Eukaryota; kingdom Fungi; phylum Basidiomycota; class Agaricomycetes; order Russulales; family Russulaceae; genus Lactarius; species Lactarius indigo. Next base: position 169,930 of record JAFKAC010000034.1, read on the forward strand.
TCGCTGTCTCAAAGCTGTTACACGGATCAAACTCAAGCGAGGTGCTCACCGTGGGACGAACTTTGGAAACGCGTTCCAAAACGAAAGGACCGCCATGGCTGCATGTGCAGATGCAGTTGTAGATGGACGAGAGGTGAGGGTTAAACCGGGCGCCCGCGCCCGCGCTGAGCATGATCCGAAGCCTTTTCTGACCTAGCCTTGCGTCGCGTGCATAGGGTGCTACGCGAATGATCTTGCCCGTGTCCGAAACATACGTCGTGACGACCACTGGCACAGCATCCAGTCATTCATCATCGCGAGATCTGACAGTCATGATGATGCCTGCACGTTCTTGTCCGTGCCCCCTACTGCCACTGCACAGAGTTGGGAGTTTGAGAGGTGGTAGAGGCGATGCGCGAGTCAAGACGTGAGACCAGTTTCAATTGCCGGTGTCCTACTACCGAAAGCTAAATCCAAATACCCAGGAGCGTTTTCATTGGATTCGCAGTTGGGGCCGACATCATTGCAAACAGTTGTCGTAGATCGCAGCGCATTCGCCAATCTCGATCGAGGACCGACTGCTCAGACTGCGTTCCTTTCTTCCCGTCATGATGACTCCTCGCAGGGATAAATAGGCATGCATGCCGGGGCCCCGTCCAATATCAAACAAACACTCTCGCATTCTCGCTCCCACTCTCATCTGCACTCACTTTTGAATCTCACAACTATGAAGTTCGCGACTACATCCTCCGTCATCATCCTCGCCCTCTCGTTCCTCCAGCTCGCCAACTCACTCGCCATCCCGAACTACCCGCGGGACCCCGATACTCTGCCCGAAAGCCGTACGTCCCACATGGGCAAAATCCCCATTTATTTTTCCGACCGTGCTGGCTGCTGACCTACCCCACCAGGCGAAGCTCTAGCAGTTGACTCTTCGAATAACCGAATATTCTAGTGTCTCAAATCTGATTGATGATGGTCAGTTTTATCATCGTATCATTGGAACCCGTCCGACTGAAACCCACAATCTCCGTTACCCGTCGCCGCAGCACGCTGTTCTGTTGCTATTATTGTTATTTTCGGATTATGTTATTCGTTGGAGGCGGCTACATCTACAGTGTACGGCCCCTGATGGCTTGAAGGCGTCGCCCCGCGATGGACTCTCGGAATTTTATGTTGACGTGCCAATCCATGTATTGGACAATTTCCACAGATTATAATAGTATTACAGTACCAAATTTCGTCTATTATTTAATATGGAATCCGGATACACTACTCTGAGAACCAGTATATGTTATCGGTCCCTTGCCGCGGTTCAAGCAAACAAAAGGTGGACAACCAAAAACAGGTGAAGATGCGGAGAAAGGTCCAGCTTGAGCAGCTGTGGTGGATAATCGAGATGGGCCGTACGAAGTCAGAGAAGATTCGAATTTGGGGGTGCCGCTCATTTTAATATCGCATCATCGGTGCCATAGACAAGAACGAGCGCAAGTGACAGCCTCGAATAAGCCGTTGACATTGGACATGGGCTCGTACACATGACCACGAAAGCTCGCTTGCTGACCGCGGGGATCTGGAGCCGGCGATGGAAGGCATAAGCCACACTGGAGCACGTACAGCCTGCGGCGCACGAACCCCGTCAGAGCGAAAACGGAGGTGGTTCCATGGTTCTATCATGCGTGGTTCCCCAACTTCTAGACCACTCGTAAATTAATCCAGGCAGCTGATTGGGCCGGTGCCGCGAACGGGGGCCGAGGGGAGAAAATTGTTTTTCCCCGGGTATGTGATGGATGATGTGGTCGGTGCATCGCAGGCCTATGGTAATGAGATGACCCGAGTTCAAGTTTTGATCTTGGTCGAGGAGCTTAGGGTGGGCGGGGGCGAGAGACTGCACCGCGTGAGGCTAGCTGGGGTTCGTCGCCACGTATCATGTCAATCCATCAGCACAATTATAACATTCCCAGCCGGTGCGGTGATAGCGCAGCCGTACAGTAGTGCGATTCTCGAGAAGCAAAGACAAAAAAAAAAACAGGGCACGCCTTGGACGACCCCAACATTGATGAGATCTACTGAACTATCAGTTCATCTTGATCCCCGCGCTGAGGCCGCAACGAGATGGTGGCATGTTCGAGTCCGTCGTGGTGCGTAAGACGGCCGCTGCCAAAGATTTAAGGCACTTTCCCCGAAGCTTTGAGGCTGTGAGGCCGCTTGTTCGTTGGTCATCACAAAGATGAGACAACATACAAAGGGCCGAAATTTGATATGCGATCAATGAGACCAGGGAGTGTACCTAGCGGTAAGTATCCAGTGTATCTCCTGCCTCGCCGCCCATTAGACGAATATATGGAGCCGCCGTAAAGGGAGGGCAGTGCCAGTCACTCACAGGTCAGACGAGGAGAGTGAAGTTGTGAAGTTGCGAGTAAGAGCTGGCGGTTCGGCACAAGGTTTGACGCACGTTATTGGGAGTGAGTGGGCTGTGCCGTTACCTTAGGCTGTAAGAAGCCCCAGACGAACGTGTTGGTTGCTGTGGTGTAATTAGAGCCTAACGATCGTCCCCATTGATCATTCCTTGATCCTGATCCGCCCAGGTACAGCTTAACAATACGGAAACGGAAACAGATGCGACAGTGTCCAGAGATTGCGTTTGTTACATCTTCACAAGGGAGGAGCTGCTGCGACTCTATTTATTATACTTATGAATGTCAGCGCATTCTCACAATACGTCAAACAAAGCACTTACATGGGATTGAAGAGATGTAAATAAAACCCAAGCAGAAGAAGGCTGAAACATGTTACCACATTTGGGGACCGTTAGAAACGGGGACCCGGGTTGAGGAGAGAGACTCATCAGGGGTCGAACGGGCTAGTTGGAATGCTGTGGATAGCGCACTGGGTGATAGGGACGTAATCGGGAGCGGGTTTCTTAGGTAGCTGGGCAGCACCCACAAGGTGTGGTTTCTCCCGGCAGGTAGGCGGGGGAGTGCGTACTCGTATGCTCTAGCATCGTGAATCGGGTCATTGTTTCGACCCGCGAACCATTCCGCACTCCAGGTTTTGAGTATGTGCCTCCGCGCTTTGGACTTTTGGTAGGCAGCGGATTGCACGATTGGAGGTGGCGAGCGGGGCTCTTGTGCAGGCGTGAAGGGCGACTTCCCAGGCTTTGGAGGCTTCGTCTCTCCTCCTGTCTGTTGAAGTCCATGCCAGCGTGATGCTGACATCTCTGTAGCGAGAGACAAAAGAAGTAAGTGCACGATGAAAACGTAACTTCTTGGTTTGGTTGTCCAATGCGGAATTTGGAAATCGCCTCAAGATTCGAGAAGATGAAGATACGCGAAGGTATCCACACATTGCATTTGTTCGAAATCTTCACAAGGCAGGAGCTGCTGCAACCCTTTTTATTATGGTCAGCATATTCCCACAATTCGTCAAACAAGGGTTTATTAAGCACCTTCTCTATATTTTTAGCGTGGAATGCAGGTTTTCGATCAGCGCTAGCCCGAGCGGGTGTGAAAGAGATGCGAAGAGAGATAAATAGCTCGGGTGTATAACTGAACAGAGGTCATTAAAGAATCTACATGAAGCTGCACATCCTATCCTCACTCGCGATCTTGTTCGCCTCAATCTTGCAGCTCACCTCGAAAATAGCAGCACTGCCAATCGACGTTGCATTGAGAGGTAAGTGAACGCGCGCCTTTCCTTTAGAAATTTGTTAACAAAGGTATCGCAGACAAAGCCTCAGCGGATAGTGCTCAACTCGCAGCACCAATATTTTAGGGCAGGGTGAGAGGGAGAGGCGGCGATTAGGGTTTGAGCGATACCTAACGCGGCCTAACGTCGTGGGTATCGACCCTTACCGTAATATGTAATTTAAGATTTTTTTTTTCCTTTTCATTTCCGTTGAGCAGCAGCATCAGTACAGTAGCACTCAGTCACGGTGACGACACACTCAGGGCAGGGCGGCCATGGCTGATAATCTGAATGCACCCAGACCCGCCTCTGCGTCTGAAGCTGAGCCAGATTCTAATCATCGTTCTCCCTCTTCAACTTCAGCTACACTCATCTCTCCTACTTCCTCGGCCAGACCACCTGTCGTGCGTGCTCGCCCTCGCCTTCCTGCGGGTCCCAGGACGCGCAAACAGACGACACTCGTACCATCGAAGGAGGATCACAGTGAGGATCATACCCCTCCTCTCCAGCTCCCTCCTGCCTGGACTCCGACCGAGCACGGATCGGATGTTCAATTGACCAACCCTTTTTCTCCAACACCCGTCCCGCTCTTATCGACTCCTCAGCCAGTCAACTCTCCTCCTGTACCTCCCGTTCCTCATCAACCCGAAGCCTTCTCGTCACCTCATAATCACCAACATCTTTACGACCATGACGTTACCACTTCTCGACCCGGAACACCTACCCCCATCGCAGCCCTCTCTCCTTCTCCGATCGCCACTGCTTCTCGGAAACCTTCTCATGCAACAGTCAACTCAGCCACCGCACCACCACTTACCCTCCCCGCTGCACAACTGAACCTTACGCCAGAGCCCCTCCCGTACAAGCACCTAACCCTCGACGCTGCCCACTGGACGCTCACATCTACTGAGCTCCAGTCCCTCGTCTCCAGCGCCATCCGCGAGAGTGCGAAAGAGCAGTTCATCCGTCTACTCCCGCAGGTCGTCATCGACACCAGTATTCCCGAGGATGTCGCACGTATCGAACGCTCCTGGGATACTGCCGCGGCGCGCTGGCGCTTCGAGGCGCACCGTCGCAACATGCTCCTCCGTGCCCTCGCAGCATCCGGTGCAGACAGTGACTTGCTTTCCCAGCTCTCCGGCACCCTTGGTACCCTCGACTCTCATGCACAGGACCTCATCCACGCCGCGACACACCGCACACAGATCGCTGCCGCCCGCGACACCCACCGCGCGAGCGCACTCGCCGTCGCGCTCAGAAAGCTCAATGCCAGTTATGCCCGTCGAACGCGTGACCTCGACAAGGCACGTGCGAACATCAGTGCGCTGCGCAGCGAAGTCGAGGAGGCGTGGAAAGTAGCCGAGGAGCAGGCGGCCGAGGTCGACAAAATCAAGTCGGAAGCTACGGACGCTGCTACGCAGCTCAGGAACATCAACGAGACTACGTCCTCTAGAGTAGCGGAGCTGTCGACGGACGACGACAATGCTCTCGAGGATGACGCGAGCAGCAGCGCGGCGCAGGACGGCGCAAGCGTCGACTTGACCACGATTTCGCGTGCCCAAGTCGTCGACGTGACCGGAAAAGCCGTCGCTGCACAAGCACGGCTCACCATGATGCGCTCCAACCTATCTTCCCCGAGTCCAGGCCGGAGCCCCCCGGGCGCCGGTAGCAGTAGCAGCACGCCACGTAGCGCGGTGCCACCGCCCTCGGCGTTTGCCGTCCAGCGCGAGCCCTCCCCTGCGACGCCCGCTTCCGATAACCCCCCGCTTCCGTCCTCCGCGAGCCAGGTGAGCCGCGTCAGCGCCGCGCGCAGGCGCAGCACGCGCAAGTCTAAGGCCAGCCTGCGCCTCCCTGCGTCTATCGCCGTCGGCGGTGGCGGCGGCGGCGCGGTCGTGCGTTCGCGGTCACGCTCTGTCGTGCGCGGCGAGGCGAATGCCGCACGCAAGGCGGCGCGCAGCAAGAGTCCCAGCAGGAAGGGCAAGGAGCGCGAGCGCGCCGCGCCGCGGCCGCCGTGGCTATCTGCCGACGTCGCCGGGTCATTTTTGGAGATGGAAGGTCGGGCTGCGGGGGAGGATGATGCGGATGCTGATGGCGAGGTCGACACCGATGACGGGGAGGGGAGTACGCCGCTGGATTCCAAGCCGCGGACAGGTGAGTGAATGCTTGGGCCGATAAGCGTTGCAAGCGGGAGTGATCGTGCATACAGCCACCACCCGCGTCTTTTCCCCGCCGCTCCTGGCGTCTGGCCCTGCGTCGGCGCCGCCAGCACCAGCGCATATGCCGCAAGCCCCCAATGGCTCGTCGTCACCGTCGACTCTGGGCACGTCCGGACAACGGGAGAGCGAGCGGGGCCCCTCGGGCCCCTCGAGCCCCAGCCCCATCGTGCCTTCCATGTCATCCACACCGACCTTTTCGCCTTCCGAAGACTCACACCATCACCACCACCACGCCTACGCTACAGCAACGCCAGCGGACTTCATCCCCGATCCTGCCTCCATCTTCGCCAATGCTACCACTACGTCTCTGTCAACGACCATAGATACAACGATTAGCACGGTGACGACGACAACGACGACGGCCGCGTCTGCCCAGGACATCGCGCGCCGCGGCCACTCGCTCGACCTGCCCTCCTCAACCGCCACCTCGGGGAAACACCACCACCGCCATGCGACAGGCGCGAAGATCAGGCGCAGCATCAGCGAGCTGCTGAATTTCGGCTCGAGCGGCGCGCGTGCGCGCCGGCGCAGCTTGCCCTTTGCGTTCAAGGGCCGCAGCAGCACGCGTGCCGCTCCCGGCACCGAAAACGGGTCCGGGTCTGGGGTGGGGTCCAGCGCACTACGGCGCAATTTGGATTTGAATGATGCTGGGGTGGAGGGTTCGGAGGATGGATGGGAGGATACGCGGGAAGATGAGGGTTCGACGGCTGCTGCCGCGGCATGAGTCTAATCAATGGTGCTTTATTCTTTGTTTTGATCGTCGTGGTTGATATCCGACTTGTTTGTTCTTCCTAACCTACGGTTTTCTTGGATTGTATCCCCACTCACCCGCTTCGCCACTCATTTTTGTTTTTGTTTCTTAGTACTCACTGTCTTTTTTATGACTATACAAACTCACTGGACCCCGGAATTTATCTTTGATAAAGCTACATAAAACATAAAATCTCAAGACTCAGAGTCCTTTATGGATTATCTGTTTGGGGGTGGGGGAACCAAGCCCCAGCTGAACGACAAAGGCACTTCTTTTTTCAAGCAGTTGGATTACTTACAACGACGATCTCAGGTTCTAATCCTTCTTCAACATGTATTACCGCTCAACTCTTTCACTGCTGCATTTCGACGTACGTCGCTAGAATTAAAAAAAAAAAAAAAAAAAACCCGTCCATAAGCTACAGGCGCTGTGAGAGGAGCCAAAGACAAACACGTACCCGGGAACAACCCAACATTGCCATGCTGGTCACGGCCAGACCACCAATCATCCGAGACGGCTTCGATCTCGACGATTCGGTCGTTCTCGCGGAACGACAGCTCATTGTCTTCCGCCGCGTCGTAGCTTCAAGAGGCAAAAGGGTCAGATGTGCGCCTAAAACTCTCCCTCGTACGTACTCATACAACGCAATGGCAACGACGCCTTCGTCCACTACGGGAGGTGCCTGCGCGGGCGCAGGGGGGACGATAGGTGCGGCGGGGGCCGCTGGTGGAGGCGGGGGAGGCGGAGGTGGCGGAGGTGGTGGCGGAGCCTCGAATTCAGGCTCGGGTTCGGGTTCGGGTTCGGGCTCGGGTTCGGGCTCAGCCTGCGCCTCGACGAGCACGACGTACGCCGCGGGGAAAAGCCCGCTACGCGTTCCGTCTGCGCTGCTCCCGGACCACCAGTCCGAGTCTTCCTGCACGATCCCCACGACGAGCTCGCCCTCTACGAGCGACATTTCATTGTCTTCTGCGGCCTACGTAACGGTTGGCGTGAGATCACGGCGGGGTATGAAGATATCGCACGCATATACCTCGTAATCGTAATGCGCGATTGCAGTTAGGCCATGATCACCTGCAGCTGGAGCTGGGGCTGCCTCCTCGGGCTCGGGCTCGGGCTCATGCACGCTCAGTTGCGCAAGCTGCAAGTTAGGCCGCCATGAGTCAGATTGATTTCTCGCCAGAGATAAAAGGGAAATGGGTACCTGAGTGACAGGTGCAGCTGGAGCAGAAGGTGGCGGCGGTGGAGGAGGCGGTGGAGGCGGCGGTGGAGCCTCGAACTCTGGTTCTGGTTCAACTTCGGGCTCTGGTGCGACAGGTGGACGCGTGGCCACTGGAGGTGGCGGAGGTGGCGGATGCTGTATGAGACTCCCGCTCAACCCTAATCCAAAGATTTTGCCGAAGGACGGACGTACCGCAGATTCCTCTTCAGGCTCCGGGTCCCAAGCAGCACTGGTGGTGCCTACCACAGTCGCAGCGCCAACAGCGGCGCCTCCTACGACTGCAGCCGTGCCCCACCTACCCGCGGACGATACGGGCGGGGCTGCCCGCGAGACAGCTGGGGCCGCGGAGGCGCGGCTGGTGGCTTCTTCCTCCTCGGCGCGCTTCTTTGCCAGCGCTTGACGCTCGCTCCACGTCAACTTGCCGCCAGAACTTGTGGCGCGGGGCGCAGGAGTCGACTGTGCGGCCAGGGCAGCCTGTGCGCGCGCTTCGAAAGGGTTGTTGAGCTTCCTGGGAGCAGGGAGCGATACGGGCGTGTACGCCGTGCCCTATGCGCGCGGGGGGGGGGGGGGGGGGGGGGGGTCAATGAGTGGTCCCCCCAGAAAGGCCATCCTGTGTGGGACTTACCACTGGGCCGATACGGTCCTCCTCAGCGGGCTTTGTGGGTACATTTGAGCTAGTGACGGTTGCGGAATGCGCTGGCACGGTGGCGCGCTGCGTGGACGTTACTGTCGGCGTAGGACGCGAGGCCGTAGGGGGTGGAGGGGGCGGGACGGCCGTCGGATTGGGGGCATCCCATGTACCCTGAGGGACGCGCGATGCGGCGGCTGCGTTGCCGAAGCCTGTGGAGCGGACGGGCGGTGCCGATGGGGTCGCGGAGACTGCGGCGGGACGCGGGGCAGAAGGGACTGCGGGCTTGGGGGGCGCAGGGGGCGCTGCACTGCGTAGAGCGGCGATATCGACCTTCCCTACGGGCGTGTAGTTCGTGCCGACAGGTGCGATAGGCTCGAATTTGCGGGCTTGCTCGTTGTGTGCTGAGTACCTCGCGCCGGACGCGGACTCGACTCGTGACATGATGAGAGATGGCGTCACATCGGACTTTTAGAACCAACTCAGATTACGACGTGTAGTAGAACAGGGGGGATCGGTGACGGACCTCATTGCGTGCGCTGATCACGACATGCGTTCCGCGGAAGAAGCGGGCAACGGCAGACGAGTGTGTATGGAGCAGACCCTTCTTCGCCTCTGGAACACCATCTCCGCACCAGTTGATCTGCACGTACTTGGGGAGATTGCTCTGATCATATGGATTAAGCTCTGAGGCTTCCTGAGGTGCCTTATCTGCACTTACATTCGGGTCCGTCACGCGAGCAAATGCATACTGAATCCTGCAGCGAGACGGTGAGAATTAGGTGTAGAGTGAGAAAAAAGATAAAGGGGTGCGCGCCTGCCGTCTGAGAACTCTTCTTCGAGATCTTCGAGGCCATTACCGGTTGACTGCACCCTAAGATCATTGGAAGCCTTCTCATAGGTGAGGATGAGCCAGTCTATCCCGCGTGCATTGACTACATCTTGATATGCTTTTGTGATGTCCGGGCTGGATAAATTGACCTGTAGTGACATACCCACGGTCGCTCTGTTTATGATTAGCAGGACAAGACGAGACAAAGACTCGGATCTGATCACTCCTGCCTACACGGCCCGGGCGGGATAAGCCAAGCTACGATCCTGACTACGATTCAACACTACGTCTGCAGCTAAAGGATCCACACCCCCTCAACTCCTCAACGGAAAGCCAATGTTGGAGGTGATGAACCACCGGCTTCGAATAGTTTGGACGAATGATTTTTGAGTCCGTACAGATCAACGATGAGGTACTTTTAACCTGCACACAATTCGACTGTGCTACGTTGTGGGAATGTCTCCACAAACTTTTAGTCATATACAGAACCTAATCTTCAGAGGATAGGAATTTTGAGCAAAGAAGCCGATGATCCCTGTTTCACCGTTACATCCTTATTTCGTTCTTTGCCGGCCAAGATTGTACTTTGTCGTCTTTAGAAAGGAGAAAAAGACCAATAGAACAACTGCGTAAACCCAAATATCTCCAAATTATCCTGCCACAGTATCTAGACCAGTCCGTTTGACTACTCGGATCATTGATCCCTAGCCTGTGCAAGGAACGCCGTCGTCCAAGACTGGTGGTGAGCAGTGTTTCACGTCGTGCAATTGCTGGTGTTCGAAGCTATCGACAAAGATATCCTAAAGGTGGCAGAGACGCCGGAATACGGGGAGAGTTGATAGTGACAAGTGACTCGACATGGCATTCGGGTTTGATGGTGTGTTTGGTCCCTTCGGTGACCGAAGTGTGAATATGAGGATTCGTGAATTAATTTTGATGACTGATCACGGAGTATGCTCGTTCGAGCGAACGCGAGTCCTATAATTCTATCGAGTAACCGAAGATATCGCCTTGTAAGGTGTTGTACTAGCACGATGAATGTTATTCAGTCTGCATAACCCCGACGTCGGCCCGACAAATAGTATGGCATCAAATTTTGACACGACAGAGACGAGTGAGATTCACAGTCTGGTAATCAACATGGCGATCAACGCATATCCCACCATTGCGGGAGGCGCGACGAGACAGTAGGACCAGAAAATAGTGCGGCTTATAAGGCGCTCGAAAGCATCGCTTGTAGATTGCGTGATCTTCCAGAGCAGAGATTAACACCGGACGACAGCGAGCCGCCAAACTAAAAGGACCTACCTGAGCGAGAGTCAACGCGGGCGGCGATGCCAGGAGAAGCACGTGGCTCAGTATGAAAACGGGACTGCAGGTGGGATATCAGCACGTTTTGACAGATTGGCAACGAGGGATGCGCACTCTTGAAATACACGCGGGTAGCCCTGGAGTTGGCCGAACACCACAAGCGGAAGTAGCAGTGCGGGTGCAATCACCATACGGGCGAGTATGGACACGAAGACGGTCCTCCCTTCGCCCCTATTTCGGGCTTGTGTTGCGCGTAATGGTGTGCCCCTGTCCTCCTTCCACCTCCCTAGGCGGAAAAGCCTGCGGAGACTACCCACGAGAGATGCTTGTTGCTGCCCATTTAGCCCGGAGGAGGGCAACTCGGACTTATCCGGAGGGCGATGAAAATACGCGCCAAGTACGACCAGCGTTAGAGGGATTGAGCAGTCGCCCGCCTGGGAGATGGCATCACGAATGGGACGCAGGCGCACCCCGAGCACGTGTTGCAAGGGCTGGTTGAGCGCAACAATGAGGGACAGGACAGATGCCCATAGGGGGGGCGTCATGAAATCTGTCACATTGCTCCAGACCGAGCATCCTATGCGCACAGCTCGCTGCACTAACGTGAGAGGAGGTCGAGACCACGCTGGTCTAGGTGCATCGTCGTCCCAAGGGCTCAGGTAAGAATCCGAATCTGAAACGACTTCAACTTCGGTGTTGTCCTGGCTAGCACTGTAGACTCCAACGACGGCATCGTCCTGTAGGCCATCACATTCTCCAGCGTCTCCACTCACTGAATCAATCTCATCGAGTAACGGTGAAATGGACCCGGTCTCGTCCGGGGGGACCGCCTTGGAAAGTAGATGGACTCCATAACTCCAGCGAAGCTATGGCCGTCATGGGATGAGTCATGGCACAACGGTGAAGCGACAAACTGACAAACTGTCCCATAGTTCCGCAAAGGAGCAAATAGGTGATCGCACGCCCCACTATTGCGTCCAGGGTATCATCTTGACCCCACTGGAGCCCCGGAACTGTGACTGCAAGCGATTGAAGAAGGGCGACGGGGAGAGAATTCGAGTTCATGATCATGGCTGCGGCCATGGCGAAGTTTCTGTCAGGATGAGGGTATTGAGCCATGATTGCTATCAGAGACGATTGGAATGAGGCGCACCGATGTGGGCGGTCAAGTTTGAGTAGTGACCCGAGTAGCCATGCCACGCCCAATGAGACGCCGCTAACAAGCGCGAAGAAGATCGGTATGACCCAAAGCTCTCGTAATTTATCTGGAAACGTTATGGGAATTAGGAAAGCTAGTCAAGCAAAGGTACTGACGCACCTGGTGACAGAGAAAAGGCAACTTTAGAAAACAGCAGGCATGGGGTGAAGAAATTCACATTGATGACGTTCAGTTGCTACCAATGGCATGAGAAACTATAACAATCGAGACGAAAAAAAGGTCACACTTTCTGGGTTCTCTTATCCAGAAGGCCTCTCCAGGAAAGATAATAACCAGAAATGGACACGAGAATGACTTGGGCAATGGACTAGCATGGTGGCGGGAAGAGATATGAGGGACTCGGAACAGCATAGAACTCGGCACTCACGCTGCAGACAGTCTGGAAAAGCGACCAAATCGGCGTTGCCTCTGTGGTCGTGAGCGTCCCGAGTGAGTGCATGGGGCCAGAATCAAAGTCCACAAGTAAGGAGTGTGGCCAACACGACTACTTGAACACTGGGCAAAACATCGTGTAGAAAACAATAATCGCTTCAAATAAGTAGCGCTTGCCTGTGTCACATGAACCAATTACAACAAACTTGGCTCATGTGGTCCAACGCAGTTAATGTCGCCTACTTTGGAACGAAGATAGGGCGGCCTGGATGTGATGTCTGCCAGAGGTACGTCTCCAAATGGGTAGCGCGTTCTGACAAAGCCTGGCCAACCGAAGAAGGGCCGGGTGTCATACACTGTAACTGGAAACGGACAAGGAAATGGATATAATGTACTCAGACTCGGAAGATGCTCGGCATGATGCCCAGTTACTCGGCGATTTCAATGTACAGTAGACGTAGAGCTTGACGTAGACTCTCCACTTTACACTTTTCAGTTACATTGACAGGCTAATGTATCCCAACTTTTCAGGTGTCCCTTACAGCTGGTTCCATAACGATTGTCCCCTGGTGACCAAATTTTGGACATAGGCGAGGTTTGAATTGGTAACTCCGCCACCGAGATGGCACAGCTCTCGAGCGCAGCAATACAGATAACCATTCCATAACCCCAATTGTTACAAGATAACTATTCTATAACATTAATTCTGTGAGATAACCTGATTTCCTGAGAATTTCTCCCTCGACTTAATTATGAATCCCGCTCTCGAGTTTTGGATGGCCGACTATGTTCTAAAAATGGCAGGGGACAATCGTTATGGAACCAGCTGTACTTGCGGCAATTAATTACTGAGGACGACTTCAAATTCAAGATTCTCAAAAACATGCTTGCCAGTGAAAACATGATGTCATGATCTAATGGCCCTGCCCATAAAAAAAGTCCCCGATGCTGGCTGAGGCAGCTGCCAACTTCCACGATCCATTATTTCAGTTTCAGAAGCTCTAATTCATTGTGTTTTTTTTTTTTTTTAAATCAGTCTAATTCATTGTGTTATTTGATTGTATTTTGCTTGACAGTCCCCTTACTATTCCAGAAAAGGATACAGTAAGGCCATACCATTCATATCAATCACGCCTGTCGAAATTTTGGGCTTTCATAACATTGGGCTTGGGCCACCAAGTCTCGGAATACAATCCGTCTTGCATCAGCATATTCTTACATCGACTATTTACAATATTCTGTACCTTTAATTAGGAAAAGGCTACGTGTCGCAGGAGCCCTAAAAAGTAGGAAGGGCCGTCGCATAGGATATGTAAAAGTAAAAGTTACCCCGTCCTCGGAAGCTTCAAACCATCGGGCCCGAAACTATGAGGGAGAAGCCCTTCAACCGTTGTCTCGAGGAGATCTACACTATTGTCAGGGGATCCATACCCAGCGGGCACTAGCAAAATGGGCATCTTGAGTGCACAGAATTCGCGAATGACTTGACGACATATGCCGCAGGGAGAGATAGGTTGTGCCACATCTCTATACGCCCGATTTTCAGTCGAACCCGATCAAATACAAGTAACGTACGTGTTGAGCGCAAGAGCAACGAAAGAGCGGGTGCCTTCGCTCTGTACCGGTCATAGATAATCATGAAGCCCGATGTGGGTTGAAAGCGATGTATTGGACAAAGTAAGCACCCACCACAGCCTTCACAACGGCAGTGCGTTCGGCGCATATCGTACCGCCTGTTTTAGAAAGTCGGCCACACACAACAATAAAAGAGCATCGCGAAGAAAAACGCACCATATGAGGCATTCTCTACATTTGCCCCTTTTATTATCTGACCATCGGGAGTGAGGAAGGCCGCGCCAACGCGAAATTTGGAGTACGGAGCATACGCCATCTCCTTGGCTGTAGTAAAGGTCAGTCTTGGAAACGGGGGAGCGAGGAACTGGCACGGCGCACCTTCAATTGCGGCTCGGATCAGTCTGTCGCGATCCGTTGTAGATAAAGTCTGAAGTTCTGTTGTCATGGTTGGGGGTCAAAGATGACTCGAGTGAGGATGGGGGCGCAAGTGGATGATCCCGTGATTTGAATCTAATCAGCTTTTGGATCCGAGCCACTGGCACTAGATGACACGAAACAATATTTTCTTCTGTACGCTTTTTTGCAGGACCTGAGACAAAAGCAGTGACACCGCTCGTCACCCTATCATCCAACGGTTGGTTGAAGACAGCTATGGTGTCGGCCCCTTGGAAGTTGGAACAACTCGCCACTAAACATACTTAGACAGTGCCGCGTCCTAGATTTAAGCCAGGGGTGGTTTCATTGAGGCTCCCGGGGCCGTAGTCGTACAGCCAGAGGTTGAGGAAGGTAAGCGGGACTTCCGTTGTGTTGCGAAAGCCTGAGAAGGTATAGTCGGGTTTTCCCGGATAATGCGCCATTAAAACTACAGAATAAACATTTCGGTATGACTTATGTCAATACTACTCTGTGCCACAAGTATTTACAGTCATGGACGGGTGACTTTGACCCGAGACCTGTGACCTATTGAGCCCACCAATCAGCCAAAATGGACAGACACAAGTCTGGCGGAACGGACGGGATCCCATTCAATGACAGCGGAAAATCCATCGGCGTTGCACCCTCGTGGGTTCTGGCACCGAGGTTCCGAGCCAGAGGCGATGTCATTGAACCCTCCTGGTTGTCTCCATGTGGTCAGGGCCTCAAAGCAGGAGCTCGTTGGACAGCATAGAAAGGAAGAGGGAAAGACATACAGGTGCCATGCAGCTCGTACATACCGCGAGATGTTGCACTTGAGCGAGGATATCAGGGTAGCCGCAATTCTCGAACTGCTGGACGAATCACGGAGTAAGAACTGTCAGATCACGGTAGCAAATATACTTGTAGAGGCCGTCATATCGGCCGCCGAGATTTTTGTGGTCCACCCCAGATTTGATAAGGCGCTTTCTTGCCGTCCCTTCCCATCCAAGTCTCGTCTCGTGTTAAGTTATGCACTCACAATTCCGTATCGCAGTAGCGACTGGCTCGCTCCCTTGTACCCACGGTCACCTTCACACTTTCGTGGGCCATGCACGCCTCGCGTCCACTTCCGCCTCCTCTTCCACGTCGCCTCCCTTTCCCTTCCCAACCCACCGCAACCCGACCCCACACCAGATCTTCCATCTCTCCCCAGGTGCCTCCCAAGCCGACATCAAAGCACGATGTACGTCCGTCTCTCACACCCACCTCTCGCCCACCAGCCGACACATATATATGGCAGATTACGAACTCGCCCGGACATTCCACCCCGACGCGCCGGCAGCACAAGTGCTCCCCGCGACGGTGCGCCACGCGCGCTTCCACGCCGTCACCAGAGCATACGACGTTCTCCGCGGAAAACCGCACGCCTCTTTCGGAGCGGATGGCGATGACACATATGCCACCGAGCTCGCCCGGCGGAGACGCCAGCATGCCCACCGGCAGGCGTACCGCCGGCGGGCGGCGGCAGACTTTGCGGAGGCGGCGGGCGTGGGTGGGGCGGACGAGGCATGGAAGGACCAGTTGATTATCATCGTCGGGCTCGCTGTGCGCACACCGTCTTCCTCCCCTTCCTTCCCCTGACGTCACCACTCGACTTATGTGTAGTCCCTCGTGGTGGGCTTCCTGCCCACATTGCTGTCGTTACACACGATTCCTGATGCGCGGCACCGCGCTGCGTCCGCAAACCTGGCGCGGGCTCGTGCGGACGCACGGACTTTTGGAGACGAGCGGCGCGCTGCAATTCGTGCGCGCGTAGCTGAGGATAGAGAGCACAAGGAGGAACCTTCGTTGTAATATACGTGTACCAATCGCACCATAGATAGATCATTGCATCTGCATACTTAACATTGTTACTTTTTGTTTGTCTGCACAAAAGTTGAACAGGCAGTTTAGAACAGACGTTCCTGCCCTTGCGCGAGCCCGCCAAAATAACACGTCAGGGCTTTGAGCTTGCTCCCCATCCACTCCTCCTCTACCTCTACCTGCTCCGAGCCCGCCTGGCCGCCACCAGGGGGCGGAAGGAGAGCTGCAATGTCCGTCAGCACCGTGTTGCGCGGTACGTAGAACGCGACGTTCGGCGTGAGCAGACGCGCGAGGCGAAAGAGCTCCGAGGCGGGCTCGGGCTGCGTGCGCGCGAGGTGGTACTCGGCTGCAGAGAGGTACTCAGGGCCGCCCCACGGCGGGCTGAGAAACACGACGTCAATTTTGCGCGCGGGCGATGCGGACGGGTTTCGAAGACGCGCAGCGAACGAGCGGAAGTCGGCGAGCACGAACTCGATGCGCGTTGCGACGCCGTGCAGCGCGGCGTTGTGGCGTGCGAGTGCGAGGCGCGTCGGGGATGTGTCGAGCGCGATGACTGCGGTCCATGAGGTGGGGCGGACTGGGAGGGGGAGGGGGAGGGAAGAACGTACCTCGTTCACAGGTCCGGGCAAAGGCAATCGCGTTGCCGCCGACGCCGCAGAACGCGTCCAGGACGACGTCGCAGCGACAGCGCTCTGCAATCTGCGTCGCGATAGCTTCGGGCGTCACGCTGTACCACCCTTCCTCGTCCAGAAGGCATCCTTCGTCGTACCTTGAGAAGTAGCGATTCCGCTGAGCGAAATCTGCGACGGTGAGGGATGTCGGTGAGCTATCATTTCACGAGGCATGCGGGAAAGACTGCGTGTGTGCATGCGTACACTTCTGGAGGTGAGAAGGCACTTGTGCCGCATCTGTGTAGAAGGGAACGAGTCCCGTCGCGTCATAGGCCTCGTTCCCTGGTCCCAAGAGGCCTGCCTTAGGCTTTTTGAGAGGTGGCTGATCATCGTCTTGGTCGGGCTTGGACTTTGTTGTACACGATATTGCTGCGACAGCAGAGGCACTAGTACTTGGATTAGAGAGCGTTCCGTCAACCAAGGCTGGGAGAAAGCGTGAGAGACCAGAGACGTTGGTTTGGCGTAACTTCTTGCCCATAGTATGATACAGTACGACAAGAAAAAAATTGAGATGGCCAACGTGGGGATCGAACCCAAGACCTTCGCGTTATTAGCACGACGCTCTAACCAACTGAGCTAGTCGGCCAGTGAAACGATTTTATTCCTTTAGCACTCAAAAGAGGTCGCACGTGATGAGCGCCTGAATGCATACTCCTCGCACCTCGGGATCCCAACCACGATTCATCCCAACAACCAAGCCAAACTCTTGATTGACACCAAGGTACCCAGGACAACGAGCTGCACCCTGAACTTTGTGAGCGTGAAAGGAGGGGTGACTGGTTGATTCGAAGTTAGAAGATGTAGTATGCTGTAACTTGTCGTAAAAAGCTCCCGTGCAGCAGTCAGGCTCACCAAGTTCGAGTTTATTTTCTGAGAGCCCAAGAAAGGCTTTCTTCTGAAATGGCAAAGCGACCTCAAAACGTCGTCACTCGATCTCTGAGTCTGTATCACAGTCTCTGAAACACAGAACGGCGCCATTGTATGATATAGGCACAACCACGAGTTTTGCTGTTACAGCACGAGCGGTCGCCGCATGACGTTGTGCCTCCTGTCGGAAGCCCCGGGGGAAAGCGAGGAGGTATGGACACCGTGTTTCGTACACCTTCAACCATGACACGCGTCAACACCCTGGTCCTCGGCCTAGTCATCGTCATGGGGAACTCGGCGGCTTTCTCACCGTGGAGTCCCCATAATCCATTACAAGAGCCTTTTCAGACCGTCCCTTCGTTGCCCTCGGGATCGTTCCCTGTACAGAATGCCACGCACTCGTTCTGGATGGCGGGCGCTCCTGGTGTAAACCCCCTTGCCCGCGAGGGCAGTAGTGGGCCCCTTACAACCGACGCAGATGTCTGCATTATTGGCTCAGGAATCACTGGCGTATCGGTGGCGTATCACCTTTCTGAGTTGTTGAAGAAGGGCAGTGAGACACGGTCAGATCCACTGAGCGTCGTCATCTTGGAAGCACGGGACTTTTGTGAGCTCTCTTCTCACCTTCTGAACGTAACACTTATTGGGTTTTTTCCTTAAAGGTTCTGGGGCAACAGGTGCTGTACGTGGCGCTGACTGCGATTGACGCTCATGTTTGTGCGTCTAGGTCGAAATGGGGGCCACCTTTCGGCGCACAATTTTTTGGGTTTCGTGAGTGACACAGCAAAATGGGGCATCTTCGATGCAATCAAGTCAGTCCGCATTGAAGAACACGTCGTTGACGCGATTACAAAGCTCGTCAAAGATGCGAGGCTGGAGAACGAAGTCGACTTTATTGAGGGGGTGCGCACGAACCTTTTCTTTACGAACGAGGAGGAAGCAAAGACCCGGGGCGAGTACGAGGCTGCAAAAGCAGCGGGGATTGATGTCTCCGTTGTAGAGTGGCTCTCTCAAAGCGAGGTCGAAAAGGTACGCCGGGCACTAGTCACTTGCGGCGGCCATTCTATCCCCGTAGCCTTAATCACCCTCGCAGACATACGGAGCGCACTATCCTGCCGTGCGCATCCCGGGAAACACTATATGGCCTCTCAAGCTCGTCACCCAGCTGTTCAAGCTTGCACAGAACGCCTCGGAGGCTTTCACCCTCAAGCTGCATACCCACACGCCTGTGACGGCTGTCAAGCAGTCCTCCGCCGAGTACGGCAATGCGCGGCGCTGGACACTAGAGACGCCACGTGGGTCCGTGGGATGCACGCACGTTGTGCACGCGACAAACGCGTATGCATCTGGCTTGCTCCCGCAGCTCGCCGGGCGCACCGGCATCGTGCCGACACGCGGGCAGGTCATCGCGGCCCGTGCGGCTGTGCCCGCGCGGGAACTCACGCTGTCAGGTTTCACGGCTGACCACAGGAGGGACTACTGGTTTGTGCGCCCGGGCTCGGCGCCTGACGAGCGCCCGCTTGTTATTCTCGGTGGCAACCGTCTTGCGGAGGGCGGCGCGCGGGATGCGACGACGGACGACTCGGTCATAGACCCCGTCATTGGGAGACGGCTCAGGGAGTACCTGCCGGAGGTATTCCCAGGGAAATTTGAGAGTGGCGTAGAGCCGGAGATGGAATGGGTGCGTAGTGGTACTGATCGTTGATCGTGCCTTTCATAACTTTCCGCTGCCTGGCAGACGGGCATCATGGGCTTTACGGAGCTCGGGGACCCATTTGTACGTTCACATGCTTTTTTTTTTCCCCGCAAGCTATTCCATCGACTGCCTCCCCTGCTGCTGTAGGTTGGACCCGTGCTAAACCGATTCGATATCGGAGGAGTGCCTTATGAAGGACAGTACATCGCTGCCGGGTTCACGGGCCACGGCATGCCGCGTGCCTTTGGCTGGTTCGTATGCTCTTTCCTGCACGCCCACTCTGGTGACCATGCATCTCAGCGCGGACATTGTGGCCCGAATGATCACAGCAAAGATTACCGGCCAAGAGTGGGAGCTACCGTCTTGGCTTCCAAGACATTATCTCACAAACCTGGACAACTTTTGGCGCGCGTCTATGGAGGACATACATAACGTAGACCTTCGCAATGTGCCTCGCTAGCTATGGGCTGTAGACTGCTTCCATCCTCCTAGCAATCATTGATACCTTACAAACATCATCTCCGATCCTCCGCGGCGCCGTGTACAACCCGATTGTATTGCCCACGATCTGACACCGAGGACGTTAACCCAGTCGTTTGGAGATAGCGTGTATGATGTAGCTTGCTAGTACGCAGGTCGTGGGTACGGTGAGCTCGGGCTTGTTTGCGAACTTGATTAGACTTCCCACGTGTCGACCTAAAAGAAGTTCTGGACCGAGGGTATTCGCACGTCAACGACCGCATTAGCCCTCAAGGCCTCAAGGATCCCCAAACGCCGTGCCTACTAAGTCGTCGTGACTGCGAGTCCATCTCTTGGCTAGACTGTTGAATCTGGACATCACTCTCTGGGACATGCAGCCTCGTAGTTATCGCCGTGCCAGGTGACCAACACAAACTTCGACTGCTTCCCTGGGAGATTCCGTAGGTATTGCGCCGAATTATACCGCATTGGGCCTAAAGCTGAACTGCGCAGGATCATGCGGGAGGATTCTTCAGCACAAATCGGGGCAGCGCTTATGGCACTCTCCGTTCTTCAATCGAAACCGCCGAACGTTTCTGATCAAGCGGGCCTACTATTGGGTGTGACTTGCCACGAGATTACCCCACAAGCCAGCATGACAGACCATTCTTTCACCCGTTCCCTTAACGGGTCTTTGTACCTATCAATCAACGGAGGCGTATCTCTGGAGGTTAAACAGAAGCCACGATTTCCACAAAGAAATGGCAGATACAGATTGGTAGATTGTTCCAACTGACTTTTCTGGCATAGACAGTTGTGCAGTCCCGGACAGAGGGGCCTCTGCATGACTGATGGAGTGGGGTGACTGGCACCCGGAGGATTTGCGGCGCCGCGCCTGTCGATCCACGATGCATAATGCATTGATTGCGAAACCCGAGGTCTCGGAAAGTAAGATTCCCAGGCACACAAGCCCGATGTTAACTTGATAGACAACATAAGAGATTGACTATTGAGATCGTATCGTTCGGCATTCGACGAATAGACGAGACGCCGTTCCGAAGACTTGGGTTGTTCTGCTTTCGCGACCTAAACCTTCATTTTCACCACGTATCCCCTTTCCAAATTCGCTCCACCTTCTCTGAGGATTTAGATTTACCGTTAATCTCCAGCCAAATATGGCCTTTACTGTATGGCCAACTACTGATCACAATGGGCGTTTCTTGAAGTGGCCATTGGCTGCTACGGCCAAATTCCCATTCTGGCAAGTGCATTCACCGCTTACCACCAAGACCACCACCATCACCACCATCACCACTTCCTCACTTCTCAGTTTCTTTGCCCCAACGAAGAAGAAACATTGTGGCAAGTTGGCAAAAGTGTGTCTCTGAGGGGCGAATTGAACCACTCCTTGTCATCACCACTTCGGACCCTGTCGCCGAGGGGGCGGTTCTTCAAGCGCCAATAATAGACGCCTGTCCTTGTTCTTCTTCTTTCGAACCATGTCCTACACACATACCTCGGACGGTAGCCCAGGCACGCAGAAATGGGGAAGGGGCAAGTATATCGCCTTGTTTTGCATCTGGGACCCGACACTAAGGCTCTCTCCCAGTTCTGATCGCAGGGGGAACCGACTGGTGTGTATCCACGAGTCACGAGGCTGTGCAATTTCAAGTTTGTTGATGTTGAGGTAGGCCAAAGTTGGGTCGCAAAGAGAAGGGTGGAAGGGTAGAAGATTCCGAGTGCGCTCTAGTCGTCTTTCGGGCCCATCATACGTGCACGCTGATCGGCCTTTTTCCGTTTCTGCCTCTGTTAGACACCCCGACCTACTCGAGCCCCACATCCTACGTTCACTCAGCAACGTAAAAGCTGTCAGCGTTCACACGTCCTGCGCTGGCTGTCACACGATTGTGCTCGACATTGAAGGCACCGCGTGGCTTTTTGGACGCAACCAACCTGCCGCATTGGGCGTACCCGGCGTCGAGACCATCTCGGAAAACGCACCGCGCCAACTGCGAGCAACGGACCTCGGCGCGCCGCCGGGAACCGTATTTGTGAATGCTGCGTGCGGCCGGAGTCACTCCGTTCTCGTTGGCAGTAATGGACGCGTATGGACTGCGGGACTGAACACCCTTGGCCAGGTGAAGCCGTCGAGTCATCTCTCCCATCTTGCCGTCACGCTGACGTGGGTGCCACTTAAACTCACAGTGCGGGCACACGCCCTGCCCGGAAGTCAGCACGTTCAAGCTCGTGAACGGACCTCTGAATCCAGTAACCGGCGAGCAGGAGCACGTTCGCGCCGCAGCAGCTGGGATTACATTTACGTTATTCCTAACCGGACACGGAAAGAGCACGTGATGCTTGTTTTTGTTTTTGCGTGAATCGGCGGCTGATGTGATGACTGACGCTCACGCTTCACAGTTTATGCCTGCGGAAGCGGAGAGAAGGGCCAGCTCGGCAACGGGCGTACAGGAGAACATATCGCTACAGGAAATAGGACAGGTTTTGACATTGAAAGCGAACCCAGTGAGAAACTCACCTGCCCGTGTTTAAGTCAGGCGCTTACAACGATTGTACCAGTTCCTGTCAAGGGTTTAGACGACAAAAAGATATTACACATCGCTTGTGGGCAACAGCATAGCATTGCACTCGACGATGAGGGGTACGGTTTATTCGTCCTATCTTGGAAGTGTGACTCATGGGATTCTTAACTCAGTCTTGTGTATGTCTGGGGCTACAATGGTTACTGCCGCCTGGGCCTTGGAAATCAGAGAGATGTGTTAACTCCTCAGGTTGTTCCCCAGGCATGTCACGTATCGCTCTTGTCACCACGACGAACATGATGGCTCATGACATGTGCGCGCATACAAAGTTTGCAGGACCAAACACGCAATATCTCGGCGCCAAGGTGTCCGCTGGACCATCAAATTCTGTGGTGATCGATCGGCAGGGAATGTATTATGTAGCAGGAAAGGTTAGCCTCTGGACCTTTTTAATGTTGAGAGGCGCTGACGCTCCCCGATTCAGTGGAAAAATACGGGAGATGGTGAGCACGCGTTATCAGTTGCATCGTATGGGCCATCGTTGACAGTTATGGAGGCTCGGCGGGACAGCCATACTCCACTTTCCGACTTTTACAAGAAATAATGGGGTGCAAGATAAGGCACGCTTGCAGTGGCGGGGTCACACATTTCGCGCTGGCACCAGATGAAGAGGAAGGTGGGGTTATGACCGTCGCCTGGGGTCAAAATGCGGCAAACGGCGAGCTCGGTCTCGGTCCCGAAGAACCCAAAAGCGCGACCAAGCCACAGCGCAATCAACCACTTGTCGGCATTGACGTATTCGAGTCTGTTTCTTTCCCATTTTTGTTTGAGGGATGACGACGTTGACGTGCGCGGTAGTATCACGGCGGGCCAAAATACGGCGTTCTTCCTCGTCACCCCGAACGAGAAGTACTCGGACCTGCAGCGACACCCCTCCGAGCTCGACACGCCAGAGGAGTGCCTGATATGCCATCAAGACAACGGAGACCCGCTCGCGTGTGACAAGGTGCGGACTCTCCTTCCTACCTCACACAGTTCTTGTCGACGTACGCTCACACAAACGCCGCAGTGCGACAAACCGTACCACCACACGTGTCTCAACCCACCCCTCGCCGCCATCCCAGACGGCGAGTGGTTTTGCCCGGACTGCGTCCGCAACCCTGGTGCACCGATCGGCACCGATGCCCTGAGGCCCGCGGCGGGGTATTACGCGCCCGCCGTGCCGTCGTCGCGCAAGAAAGCGGGCGCCCGTGCTAGGGACCAGGATGACGTCGAAGAGGACGGGGACGACGACGACGATGGTGACGGAGACGATGATGGCGATTTCGATGACGACGACGATGACGACGATGTTGGGCGGAAACGCAAGGCCCCGGCAAAGCGCGGAGCAGGTTCGTCCTCGCCCTTTTTTTTTCCAGCTCACTGCTCCTGGAGACTGATCCGATTCTTGTAGCGTCGAAGCGGAAAAAGTAAGGCGGCGATGTGGATGGGTCTATTGTCCGGCTGACAGTCTAGGTGTCCTCTCGACATGCAAATAATAGTACAGCACAGCACAATACAGCTCGTTACTACACCACTCAGTGCCCTATCCCCTCCCTCCCCTCACTCCATCACTTTTCCTTAGTTTGTTTGGTCCGTTTGAAACCCCATGCTACTTACTAATGTCTTTTTTTCCTTGTTTGATTTTGAATCAGCTAGCAAACACGTGTCAGTCGATTTTGTTTGTTTTCTTTTTGCAAGATAGCGTACTCGAACATAAAACCGCATCGATCTACATACAATCCCTCCGTACCGTAACCCCAACCTCTGGTGTCTATCCCTTATAATAACAAGTGTACGACGCGTCGGTTGGCGAGTTCTCGGATTTCGGGCATGGAAAGCTTTTTATTTAGTAGAAGTCCCAGACCTCCGGAAAATCTCCCGACTATACTACTTTCTATAGGCAGATACTGTAAGCGCTACATCCCGCTTGCTTCCTCCCCGTCCCCGCACCGCACCGCCGCCGTCTCAATGGATATATATGTGGCGCGTGAATTAGTTAAGATAGTGATAGTGGTAAGAGATGATATACAAACACAAAGGCAAAAATGTACGTCTCAGAAGTTAAAAAAAAGGAATAGAGCCGGTCCGAAGTTCCTTCATGTGAAATACAGGACGAGATAGACGATGCCAAGTGAGAGCCCGAGGACGAGGAAGACCGCGCCGCCAACCATGGCCAGGACATCCCATGGTGGGCCCTGGTTTGAGCTCAGTGAGGAGGACGGCGAGCCGCCCGCCGATATCCGCTCGCGGATCCCGAGAAGCCGCTTCTCGTCTGCAGCGCGTCGATCGGTCTCTGCGTCTGCGTGCGCGATGCGCGAGCGAGCATCGGAGGGGTCGAAGGAGACGCCGGGGCTGGACCCGTACTTGGAGGGCATGACGCGGATGAAGGAGGGGTAGTTGTGCTCGGCCCAGTGCTCGATCTTGGCGCAGGCGACGGAAACGCGGAGGTAGTTGGGGTCGGCGGGGGACGCCTTGGCGTGGATGGAACGCACGTGTTCTTTGAAAATATTCACGACTTCACGCGGGTTCGTCGAGCGCATTATGAGCTATCCATAGGGTAAGACGGTGGAGATGATGGGAAAAGGAGGGGCACGCACCTCGGCCGCTTTAGCCTTGCGGATTTTGATATTCCGCTCAAACATTTGTGGGTTCATGAAGCAGAGGTCGAGCGTCGCGAGGGCCATAGTTGCGGGGATGGCGACGAAATTGAAAATAGACTGATTTCTGAGAAGGCGGAGGTAGTCGAGGGCGTCACACGCATGCCGAAGCGCATCGACTATCATCGCGCTCTGCACCCAGGCAGCGCGGCGTGGGTCACGGAGCAACTCCAGGACGTCCCCAGATGGCGTGTGTCCATCGGCGGTGAACTTGGCGGAGCCCCAGATCTCGCGCGGCCAGAAAAAGCGGCGGTCGTCAGCGTCCTCGCGGAAGTCGCGGATGATGTTGGTCTTTTGAAGAAGCAGACCGACTGAGTTGGAGAGCTCGAGCTGTTGAGCGAGTGAGTCCGCTTCCTTGCCCGTTGCGGAGAAAAGCCGAGAGAGGCCCTCGCCAACGAGGCCGGCGACGTAGTGGCAGTAAAGATCGTATTCTTCGACGGTTTCGAGGGTGAGAGGCACGGGAGAGAGGGCAGCACGATGGGCGAAGTCGGCCATCCCCGTCTGCATTTTGTGGCAGATGTCGACAATCGTTTCGCGGCAGCTATAACGGTTTCGATCAGCGTTCCAAATTGGACAGTTAGTAGGGCGGGCGTACTTAGGCTCGAGGCGTAAAAGCTCCTCGACGACAACGTGATAGTCGACAAGGACAACGCGGTCTTTCTCGTTCGGACCGTTGCCATTGAAATTCCAGCCAGGGGTGACGGTCTTCTCGTGGAATGAGCGCAGCAGCGGCTGTTTGATGTCGTCCGGGATTGTCATATCATCTTCGATGGTATCGAGGCCGCGGAGGACAACATAGAATAGGCATATCTAGAAGAGTATACGTGAGTTCCAGTCGCGTCGAGACAAGAGCGCAGTAATGCCGTAAGAGGAAATGGAATTAGCTCTAAGCGAACGCTTGTGATGTGAATGCGAACGGCAAATTCATTTGGTTGTCTTTTTCCCATGCTCGGGAAGATGTACGAGAGAGGCGACAATGAAAAGTGCTTTGACAGAATAAAGAACTTACCACCCGGGCGAGATCGCCGTCTAACTCTTTGATGACGGAGGCAAAACTGCGACTAGTAAAGTCGAGCAACTCCCAGCACCTGCGCATCGCCGGTCTATCCCAACCTGAGGTGGGATGCTCCTCCTTTCTTGTGATATCTCGTTTTGGTTCATGGTAGTTCCAGAACTGTAAGAGGATGCGGAACTCGTGTGGATGTGTGAGGGCAAGGGTGAGTATTTCAAGTGCGCCCATGGCTGAAGAAGATGAGGGTATCTATGAAAGAGAAGAGAGAGAGAAAGAAAAGATAATATAAGGGAATGTGAGGTGAGAGTGAGAGTATATGCGTACCAGTCGGTGGTTTGGTCGTACCATTTTTATTATTATTTACTGGTAACCCGATCCGACCGACCGTGAGCTGGCACCGCCGGTAACCCAACACGCCATTCCTTTTTCATTATGACCCAATTAACACACTCCGCTCCTATCGCACGGTTTCGGGTGTCAGGGTTTCGGGTTTCGGAACACACACATCGTTTGGGGAAACGGGATTTGGGCAAGGATGGTACATTTGATCGTGGGTACAAAGTAGATGTAGCTCTTGCCGTATTGAATCGATTGAGCAACTATATGCGTGCTGCAGCGTGCAATGAACCGAACAGGGCACCCCAACCGGCGCGGTGACACCGTAGTACACGTCAGTCGCTCTCCTTTCCCGACTTTCCATACAGTCGTTCCCATCCTTCCTCGTCATATTTTTCTTCTTTCCTCTTTTCATATCACCTTTTTATTTTCCTTATCAACGTCTGCAATACCCCAGAAGGGGGCTTATAACCACCGATGGGGGCGGGCTTTCTTCTCTCGTTCGCAACCCTACTCCTCTCATTCCTCTTCGTCCATGCACAAAACTCTCCCAAAGTGAAGGTCAATCGCTTTGAAAATTTGCCCGCAAAGCTATATTTCTTTGACGACGCTACGGTGCGCCATGAGTAACACGCGCCACGGTAATCAACTGACGACGTTTTTGCGTGCAAGTACGTTGCGTACCATGACGCTATTCAACGCGACCTCTATGTCTCGAGCGACGAGGGCAAAAACTGGCAACGTGTCGCCGATATACCTCAAGGAAAGACAGCACTCTTCATAGAGCATCCGTTTAACAACCGTATTGTGAGCGTTTCTTCTCCGGCCTGCCCTCCTATATGTGCCGCAGTTCCTCGCTCGGCTCCTTTTTTGGTTATGGCTGCGCACGATTCGACGGTGGCAACAACGCATTCCTGCGCTACTTACATTCTCGCCTTAAGTCCTTGGCTTTGAAAGCCCTAGGACTCGGCGAGCTTCAAGCCGCCGCACAATCGGTCGTGTGATCCCACACCTGGTCTCACCCTGAGTTAGCTGATGGCACGGGCTTCCACCAGAGGGCCACTCCGATTTTGATCTACATACACCCAACACCCAAGCATGGTGCTGACAACTCTTCTCACTTAGGCCTTCGTCCTTACCCAAGGAACGACGCACTACAGGACAGAGGATCGCGGTCAATCCTGGCGCTCGTTCGAGATGCCCATACCTCCATCTTACGTTGGACGCCCTCTATCGTTTCATTCCGACCCCTCGAAATATGGTTATGTGATTTATCAGGGTACCAAGTGTGAGCGCGAGGGTGGTTGGTCCTCGATCTGCCACGACGAAGTGCGTCCAAATCTACCCTCTCCAAGGTGCCAGAGGAAACCATCTGACCGACCCCACAGACGTACTACACAAAAGAGGCGTTCTCAGATGAACCGAAATTGCTACTTTCTGAAACCTCTCAATGCTCCTTTGCACATAGCTCCAAAGATTTCAAGCACGAGGCTCACGCAGACCTGATCTACTGCGTTGGTTTTGATACTGCATCCTCGAATGGCTACCACTCAATTTCGTCGTCGCGCCTCTTCTCTTCCACCGACTTCTTCACGAGCGATACGCGCACTGAAGATCTTGGGATCAATCGTGGCGCCCGCGGCGTCGTAGCATTTGCGATCGTGTCCAAGTACGCTGTCGTTGCTTTGAAGGATTTGAGCGGGGCAGCGGGCAGCGAAATGCTCCTCTATGTCACCGTCGACACGCGCACCTGGGCGCAGGCACAGTTCCCACACGCGTCGAGCGCACGCCTACGCGAGAATGCGTACACCATTCTCGAGAGCACTACCCACTCGCTTGCCGTCGATGTCGTGCTCAACGACTCGGGCGCAGTGGGCACCCTCTTCGTGAGCAACTCGAACGGCACCTACTTCGTCGAAAGCTTAAAGGACACGAACCGGAATGAGGTGGGCTTTATCGACTACGAGACGCTTTACGGTGTGGATGGCGTCGGTCTGGCCAATATCGTCGCCAATGCCCAGGATATCGAGGGGCGTAATGTACCCAAAGAGCTCAAGACATTGATCACATTTGACGATGGTTCGTTTGTTCTCCTCGTGTTTACCAAAAAGAATGCCCTTCTGACATTCGGATGGTACATAGGGAGCTCATGGTCCTCGCTTCGCCCTCCGTCGGAAGACAGTGAGGGCCACCGCATCAACTGCGACCCGTCTGACACGGACAACTGTTCGCTCCACTTGCACTCCGTTACGATCCCGCATAACTTTGGACGCATATTCTCCTCCCCGGCGCCTGGGTTCGTGATGGGTGTCGGCTCGATCGGTAGCGCGTTACGCCCGTACGAAGAATCTGATACGTTCCTGAGTACTGACGCCGGCGTCACCTGGTCCATGGTCCGTCCCGAAGCGCACAAGTACGAGTTCGGTGACCAGGGCGGGATTATTGTCGCCGTGAACGATGAGGAGACGGTCGACTTTGTGAGCTACTCGACCGATCTCGGTAAGACGTGGTACGTTATCACCGCAATTCTTCGAGCGAGAAAAAACTCACAAAGCTCACTGCCATTAATGCAGGAAAAAACTACAGCTTGGCGTCAACATTCGTGCACGCGCACTGTCGACCGTCCAGGATTCGACGTCACAAAAGTTCTTGCTCCTTGGACAGCTATCGCGCCAGGACGCGACGGACGAGGGCCGCGTCGCCTCCATCTTTCTTGATTTTGCGCCGATGGGTAGACGCAAGTGTGGTGAGGATGACTTTGAGCGTTGGTACGCGCGTACGGCAAAGAACAAGGAGTGTTTAATGGGTCATAAGGTGCGCTATCGTCCTTTTGTCGGGTTATGCGGGTGTGTATGCGCACTGACGGGGATCGGGAATAGCAATGGTACAAGCGCCGCAAGCTCGGTGCGGACTGCTACGTTGGTGACAAATTTTCGGACCCTGTTGAGCACGAAGAGGATTGCCCGTGCCAGGATGAGGACTTCGAATGGTGCGTCGCGCAGAGCGTTCGCTTCCGAACAGGTGATGACTGGTTTGGTGCGGGGCGTATGCAGCGATTATAACTATGTCCGTCATGGCGGCTCTTGCGTACCCGTCGGTCCAGAGCCGATTCCTGCGGGCGTGTGTAAGAGCCCGGATCAGACGTACGAGGGTTCATCTGGGTACCGCATCATCCCGGGGAACACGTGCGACCGGAACAAGGGGGTCAAGAAGGACGAGCTGATAAAGAAGAAGTGCTCCCAGGGTGAGTTCCTCGCCTTCTTGGGATGCTTTTATACCGCGCAACGCTAACGCATCATGTAGCGCAACCAGAGGAGGGCAATGTTATCCACCAAACGGTGCGCACGGTCATGTTGCATGTGTACTTTCGAAAGGACAGATATTGACGATGGATGGTAGTTCAATTTCCCAGCACGGATCGTACAACATGCGTACTTCAAGGAGTCAACGACAATCCTCGTCCGACTCGAAGACGCGTCCGTCTGGCAATCAAGCAACGAGGGGTACACATGGGACCAGCTCTACCCTGAGGAGACATTCCTCGCGTTCTACCACCACACCTTCACCTCCGATCGCGCATACTTGATCACCAATACGAACAAGTTCTTTTACACGACCGACACGGGCCGCTCGTGGAACTACCTGAACGCACCGAAACCGCCTAACACGTTCGGCGCGCAAGTACTGCACTTCCATCCGGAACACTCTGACTGGATCATCTGGACCGGGGATGAGGGCTGCGGCAGCGGGGGGAACAATTGCCACGCAGAAGCACACTATTCACGGGACAACGGGCGGAGGTGGACGCTGATAGAGACGTATGTACGCAATTGCGCCTGGGCGCGCGACAAAGGTCTGCTCGTCGACCCGTCGCAGATCCTGTGCGAGTCGTTCCGCGACAAGACGGGTTCGCAGCGTTTCTTCCAAATGGGCGCCAACCCATTGCAATTGGTCGGCGGGTCGAACTTTTTCGCAAAGAAGTTCAAGATATTCGACGAGATCGTTGGGTTTACCAAGTTTTCCGAGTACTTGATTGTTGCTGAGGTACGTCATCTCTGTTTGCGCTTACCTTTTGTAGCTGATGAGATTTCTGTGTGCAGTATCTGCCTGAACAGCACTCACTAGACCTGCAAGTATCCCTAGATGGCCATAATTTTGCTACTGGCCAGTTCCCTCCTACTATGCGTCCCGAGCAACACGTGAGTGTTGGCCCTCAATCCACTTCATAGCTAACCGTTTGCAAACCAGGCGTACACCGTCCTTGAGTCGAGTACCGATTCCATATTTTTGCACATGACAACGTCCGAGCCACCGCGCCCGTACTGGGGTACCATCCTCAAGTCGAATTGGAACGGGACGTACTTTGGCACGTCAATCGAGAACGTGAACCGTGACCAACGCGGGTTCGTCGATTTCGAGAAGATGATCGGGCTCGACGGCATCGCGCTTATTAACGTCATCGCTAATCCTGAGGCGGCAGCCGTCACGGGCACCAAGGAGTTACAAACGCGCATCACGCACAACGATGGGGGTAGCTGGAAGCCACTTAATCCGCCTAAACACGATTCCCACGGCCAGGAGTACGATTGTCGGAGTGCGGTGCGTTGGTTCCTATCCCTTGATTTCTCCCCAGGGACACTGATACCTGCGACAGTCTTGCGCGCTCCACGTGCATGGGTACACGGAACGGTCCGATCCCCGCGCGACTTTCAGTAGCCCGTCCGTCGTCGGGTTAATCATGGCGGTGGGAAACGTGGGCGAGAAACTTGCGCCATACGTGGAGAGCGACACATTCCTGAGCCGCGACGCAGGCTTTACGTGGGAGGAGGTGCACAAAGACGCGCACTTGTGGGAGTTTGGTGACTCAGGTTCAATCCTTGTCATGGCAAACGACGAGGAGCCAACGGACCACGTGCTGTTCACGACCGACGAGGGTCTCAACTGGCGCGAGTACAAGTTCTCAGACGAAAAGATACGCGTGCACTCCATCGTCACTGTCCCATCCGACACGAGCCGCCGCTTCATCCTCTTTGGGGCCTTTGCGCGTTCGCTCGCGGCCGTTGCAGTGCATATCGACTTTTCGTCGCTCACGAGTTTGCAGTGTGCGTGTCCACCCCCTTCTCCTGTCATTCCATCATCCGTCTGACGCAGTTACATAGGTAAATTGGATGTTGAAGACCCAGGACAAGACGACTTTGAGTTGTGGAGCCCGAGCGAGGAACGGTCTGAACGGTGCTTATTCGGTCGCCAGGTGAGCGTGCCCCCATAACTAATGACGACTCAC
Organism: Lactarius indigo; assembly: GCA_025766275.1. Classification (NCBI taxonomy): domain Eukaryota; kingdom Fungi; phylum Basidiomycota; class Agaricomycetes; order Russulales; family Russulaceae; genus Lactarius; species Lactarius indigo. The sequence goes on from JAFKAC010000034.1 coordinate 201,542, forward strand.
TCATCCTTTGTTCAGACGCTGTACCATCGCCGCAGGCGTGATCGCAATTGTGTCGTAGGGACCCAGCCCAAAGGAAAAGAAACCATCGTAAAGAACTGCCCGTGTATAGATTCAGACTTTGAATGGTGAGAAAACTTGGTCCCCTTGCAGAAATCAATGTGGAGAGACACTGATCTGCGGTACTTGTCAGTGAATTCAACCACGTGCGCAACGCAGATGGCAAGTGTGTGCTTGTTGAGGGTACGCAGCCTCGACCCGACAACGACTCTTGCCGCGGTGGAGCGCAGTACTGGTACGAGCGCACGGCGTACCGACGCATCCCGCACTCATCTTGTGAGGACGGCGAACGGCCAGATCGCGGCCGGCGGCACCTGTGCCCGGGAGTAGCAGCACACGGGCCGTTCTTCTGGCTGTTTGTGTTGCTTGTGCCGTTCGCATTCACAACGCTCGTCGCAATGTGGTACTACAAGCGTTCGGGACTAGCGACGGGCACGATCCGCCTACCAGGAAGCGATGTGCGTCCGCGTTTCGGCGCATCGGATGCTGGCTTCGTCGAGACGCTTGCGAGCGTGCCATGGTTTGTCATTGGCGTCGCGGCTGTCGCGTTTGAGGCGGTCGCTGAGTGGGCCCGTGGCGCGACACTGTCATTGCGTGCGCAGAGGGGATACAGAAACGTGCCTGTCGACGAGGATGCACAGATCCTACGCTTTGCAGACGAAGAAGAGTAGATTGTGCGGACATTTTCGTCAGAGGTTATGTTCCTTTTGCTGCTATACATATGGGATGTACAGTTTTTTGATTTCGTTTTCTTTCGTATGAAATTGACATGTCATCATAATTATTCCTTTCTCTCGCTATTTTCACTGTAATCGAATCGAGCTGCTTTGCATCACGGGAAAAGAAACTGCAATTGGGTGATACAGACAACAAGAAAAACGGTCATGAAAATAAGAAGTGGGTAAGGATACGTAGGTCATTCGATTACGCCTAGGTGGTCTTCCTTAATCGTCCCTATTGCGAACTAGAGCGACAAGGCAAAAATAACACGAATGAGGGGATGGCAAAAAGAACGGGGGAACGATACGCACTATCTCCGTCGCGTCTACACGCGTACCGATGATTTTGATACGTATTTTGGTGTTGTTCTCGATGACCTATTGACTTTTGCTCTACATGCAATGCACTGAAACAGATTGGGAGCACTTACCTGGTCCTGAGAAGTGTACGATGGTGGGTTCGAAGACGGATCGAATTTGAGGTCAGGGTGGAGGAGCTGCAGAGAAGGGGTTTGAGCGTGGGGGTCAAGGAGTGCAAAGGACGCGTCGCGCACTTGCTGTGAGACAAAGCAATTCAGAGGGCCGACCTCCGCGAAAATGCCCATCTGCCCAGATAGACAATCAGGCAAGACAGGAAAAAACAAAGGGGGGGTGCGTACCCGGGTGACGTTGTGGACGACGCCGTCGACGACCTCGCCCTTGAAGGGCTTGAAGACGATGGCGCGATAGCGGGTGACGAACTCGGCCTGGCCGTTTCCCGAGATGACCATGCCCTTGCCGATGTCAGAGATGGAGACGACGGCGATGATGAAGCCGAACTGGCCGGAGCAGGTGCCCTCGACGTCCGAGTAGAGCTTCGACTCGAGGTACTGCTGCATGCGCGGCCCGAAGTAGGACGGGTGCAGCATGATCGTGTGCGTGAGCTCTTTCTGCACGGGCGGGGAAGCATATGGAGGCTTGTCAGCGTTGCGCACGCGCGAGAAGGAGGACTGGAGTTACGATGAAGAACATCGCCCGAGGTCGCTGCTCGCGTATAGCGACGCGTGTGGTCGTCGCTGCTGAATGCGCTGCACGTGTTGCTGGCGACCACGAGTGGCTTACTGTAGGCGTACCGGCCCGCCTACAAATCCTCTCAACGTCGACCCCCTCTTCCGCTTTGGATCTCCCGGTCGAAACTAGTCGAAACCAGACGAAGAGCCTGACTTTCGAAAGAATTTTCAAGCGTGCCGTATTTCTCGTCGACTCGGACCTAACCGCTGAGGCAGACTCGAACAGCGTTCGGGCGCAGCTTGGTCGTTTGCGGGGTCTTTACGGGGCGACCTTTACCGCTTTGTTACTACTGTAGCACCCGAGGTAGCTCGAACGGTCTCTGAGACGCGTGAAGCGAACGCTACATCTGACCGGCCGGTGCTGCTACTCGTACGTTCTGGATAAAGAAAGGGCATCAGTCGAGGGGGATCTGATGTTGAATAACGCTTCCAACTCGTGATCCCCAAGGAACCTATTGTTGAGTATACAGTCGTCTTATGTGGGCTGAAAACCCGCTTGCGACTAGCTATTTGGGATTTTCCACCGGGATTTCTGATGGCGCTTGGTCACTACTTTTCTTTTCCTTGTCGACCTGCTTGTCTCTGAATGGGCCCTTACTTCCGATCTCAGCTGACGCCGCTACGCTACATTTGCGATCATTTTTTTCACGATCCCGACAAGGCGGTTGGCCTTGTCGACCCAGTCACGTCGTTGCTTCATCCCGTTCAATACCTGACGTGTCAACAGCCTGATCCGTCGTACCGCCTAGATGATGTAAGTCGAGCCTACCGTGTCAGGCCTACCTCGTGCTGTACAATTTGTTGCGCTCGTGCAGGCTCTAAACAGGGTGGAGACGACTGTGTCCTTCAGATTCGGTTCGAGTGGACCGGGAAAAGCTAGCACAGATGGCTCGTTGAGAGTAAGAGAGCTGGTCACCAGCAAGTCAAAGTAAACGTAGGTCCAACCCAAAGGGCCTGCGGCGGCTAATATCTGCTCACTGCACATTCATGTGGTTACAAACGGGAGTGCTCCCTAAGTACTTCCTCTACACTCTCTACAAATATATCTACAACCTTCTCCACTTCCTTACGAGTGATATTGTATGCAGGTGCAAATAGTATTTCGTCCTCCTCTACTCCTTTAGCATTTTCACCCGATCTCGACAGGCTCACAACTAGCCCCTTCTCAAAGCATCGTGCTTCCACAAGCCTTGCAAATAGCTGTCCTTTTAAATCTACTCTTTCACCTTCGGGCCCAGAGAAATCAAACTCAACAATCCAGAGCGACCCTCCACCGCGTATGTCAAATGTGAAAGGCCTCGCGAGTGCATTGGGAGACAGTAGGCGCTCGCGGAGAAGCTGGGCGAGAAATTCACCCGTTTGGCGCCCATTCTCGAGAAGGTTCTCTGCCGCTATCACTTTTTGCACGGCAACGGCAGCTGCACAGGATATCGGGTGCGCCTGATCGCAGCAGGTCAGGCAGACCGGAACGACGCAGGGTGATTGTTACGTACCTGGTAGGTGTGGCCATGTTTCCAGAAACCATTCTTGTCACGAATGCCGTCCGCGACCTGCTTAGACATAAGGACCGCAGCGATGCAGGCATACCTATACTACATTCAGAATAATACCTGAAAGTGAGGTGAAGAATAGCTAACCCTCCACCGAGGCTCTTCCCGATAACTTGAATGTCCGGCGGTTCGTTGTCACCATAGCTCTCCCAGGCGTGCGTCACACCCATCCCTACATCGGCTGTCAACGCGTCAACCGTGAGGCACGATAGCCGACTCACGGCCCATTCCACACATGACTTCGTCCAATATAAAAAGGGCACCGTACTTCCTACAAACGGACTTCATAGTTTTGAAGTAACCCTTTGGCGCAGGAGACGCCCCTACGACGGTTTCGGCGACGACTGAGAAAAGTATGTGCGCTCAGTACGTTGTTCGCTGTTCAAGACATAAGTTACCTACACCCTATGACGGTATCCGGTCCGAGCTCGAGGAACCTGTCCTCCAGTTCCTGGCGGAGCCTCTCCACATACTGTTCCTCAGTCTCGTCGGCTCGCTGGAAGCGCTTCGCATAGGCAGGTGACACCTTATGGATATTCTCATGTTGGAGAATTTCTTCGTAAGGTGCGCGCCATGAGGGACGTCCAGACAAAGATAGGGCGGTGACCGTATTGCCGTGGTAGGACATATGTCTGGAAATGAGGTGCTTGCGTTGTGGCTGGTTCTGCTCGAACCAATACTGAAAAAGAACAATTGTCAAATGCCATTCACCGAAATCTAAAACCTGGTTCTGACCTGACGAGCAAGCTTTATGGCGCTTTCCATCGCCTCAGAGCCTATGCAAAAAGAAGTATTTGTGATTTTAAAACACCAGTGGTTTATGGGCCGAGCTGACCTCCAGCAACGAAGCCACAGAGCTCGAAAGCACTTTTTCCCGACTCTAGTAATATACTAGCGAGCTCCTCAGCGGGCTCGTTCGACAACTGCATGTTATAAACGTCTAGAAACAGTCAGCTATCGTCTCTATTTTCAAAGAGAATGCTGCTACTCACAGGAAAGCTTATCGACCTGTTCTTTCACGGCCTCGCGTACGACCGGGTGACCATTCCCAATGCACGCAACAGCAGCGCCACCAGCAGCGTCGATGAACTCTCGCCCGTCCTGGAGCGTGACGTAGATCCCCTTTCCACTAACCGCAACAGGGGGCTGCCCCGGCGTGAGCGGGAGAAGGGCGGAGGGGCGTAACTCCTGTTTATCAGATCCACTGGCGGGTGCAGCAGCAGACCCCATACTATAGGATGCAGAGGACATGGATGCTGTCACAGGGAACGATGCGAATCTGCCACGACAGCACGGCCGATTTAAAGCAAAGGCAGATTAGAAGATCTGGTCTCGTGTGAAGATAGCCTAAATGTAAACGGAGCCGCGGCTGTGAAACTGTGTCCATATACATCATTGACCTGTCAATATTGCGTGAACACTCGCCAGCGCCATGAGACGAGAGTGCGTTACTGTATATCACGTATATCAGATCCCACATGCATTTACGACGTCGACGACAAATGACCCGTGGACTCATTTCCTCTTGCTTTTTCTATCCAAAACCGCTTGCAAAACCGGGGGCTGTCCGCTTTTGGTGAGGTCCGGTCCGTGTTACGCATTACGTTACATGCGCCTATCTAGCATCTACTGTACAGTACCAGGCACTGGCAATGACTGGGGGCAATCAATTACGTCTAACCTATCTATCACTGTAATGCTCGCTCCAGGTCGCAGTCGTAAAGAGGCTCGGATATGGGACATCATCCACTGGCAACTGAGTCTGTTATACAGTACGAGAAAATCTGGCCTTCAATCTGGCGTCTTATGAAACTGCAGGGTTGTCGGTCAATCTATAGTCAAGGACTCAAGGGGTTTTCGAAAAGCTGCGAAGAGAGGTTGTTGAGGTGACACGGCTGTCTTTTCGGTGTCGTCATGACACGGGTCTGACGAGGTCAAATAGCAGACTCGCGTTGGGTCCGAATACATGTAATGCTGAGATTCTGAGCAAGAACCCGCCATTGTTGAGGCCAATTTTATGTATTTTAAATCGTCAAGGACCGTACGAAATCATACCAGGTCGAATGGATCGCAAGAAAGGCATGGGGATATGAATTTTTTCTGTTTTACAGTAGACAGCTTTTGCGCGCAGAACTCCACGTGGGCTTCCAATACAATGCTTTATATGTACATTTTCCGATGAAATCCGTACACACAGTGAATGTCTGTCGTACCGTACACATGTGACCGCCACCAGTAAAACTCCCAGCTCAGACCTTGAGCACGTCACACATGCTCGCCTGGAGAATCTGAAAGGCCCTGGTCCCCAGGAGAGCCAGCGCGCTGCACCGACGACGGCGACACCTGAGACAAGCGAGAGGGACTTGCCAATACGACCTGTAGCGTAGGGGTTGTAAAAGGACCATCGTGCGTCGTCGGCGAGTCATGTATCTGCGGAAGAACGCCAATTCCCTCCACGACCGGTTGCAGCGCACGTGTAGCCATCTCGACACTGTCCCCGGCTTGCCCTTGGGTCGTTTCCCCTGACGTAACTTGCGCATGCACCGAAGATGGCGTCGTCGATAATGATCCTTGTAGTAGGGGCCGTGGAAGCGACTGCGTCACCGACCGTGGCGCGAACTGTGGAAGTGATGGCAGCGATGACGGTGCCAGCCACAGGGGCCATCGCACAATAAACTGTGCCAGCGACCGTGTTCGCGGCCAATCCAGCGACCAGCCCAGCGACCGAAACATCGACAGAGCCAGCTGGGTCGGCGACAATGACTGCGACTGTGACTGCGACGGGGTGAGCACTCTTAGACCCTGTGTCGAAGGCAGTGGTAGCAATGTCCTTAAACTCGGTGGCGAAGACGGATCCTGATCCGCAAACTGAGTTAAAAGCGGTGACAGTGACTCCTCTAGCGTCCGTGAGAGCGTCTGTGTATGCGCCAGCTGACGGAGCTTTGTGTGAGCGCGATGGAACGCCTCGAATTGCGGTGGAGGAGCGTCTGCGACAGAATCCCGTGTGAGTATCTCGAGCGTGAGCGTGATGAGGTCCTGCTGCGCGGCGCGAATGAACACAGGCGACGCACGGTTGCCGTGCTGCTCGGATATGGTGCTACCGGCCCGGTATTGTTCCGTATTACGCGCATCGAAGAGAGTACGGCGCTCTTGGTGGATTTGCTGCGCGCTGTCCGATTTCAACCAGGGCATGCCCATGTACTTGATACCCTTCCCAATGTCCGCGAGGAAGCGCCCGAGGTTCTGAAGCCGCGCATTGTCACAGTGCAAGTCAGTGTCGGTAGCAACGCCAACATTCGCACCGGTGTGACTGCTTTCGTTCTCATCACGGGCTACGCTATCGTTGGCACCAGGGACGGCGCCAGCGCCCGCGCGGAGCCGCTTCGATAGGAACTTCTTGCCGGCGTCGTCGTCGTCCCAGATAAATGGGACACCTTTTAAAAAGAAGCCGAGCGCACGTGGTGGGGTGATCGTGAACGCAGCGATCACCGCCGCGACACATCGCACAGAAAGTACGACGTCGTCCCCCAGGTTATACGTGTCCCACAACTCCTCAATGATTTCAAGAGACTCGGGAGCTTTCAGGAGCGATAGGATCACCAGGGAATAGTGCTCCCCGGCAGCATACAGAGCGAGTATGTCACGAATTGCGCCAGGAATGTAGTAGAGCGCCTTCAGGCATGTCTTGATTCTTTGACGCTGGAGGGCTACTGAAAGGTTGCTCGCAATTGCCCGTTGCGCGAGCCCAAGGATGCTCCACGCGAGTGGCTCGTTAAAGCTCGTCGGTCCAGGTAAGCCCGAGAGGATGGTGTGAATAGTGGGGCGTGGGTCATCAGCCTGAGGGTCGTTGGACGTGGTAAGAGCCCTGGACTCGTACAGACCGGGGATCCCTGCGGCAAAACTTTCGAGTTCGTGGTCTTCGTCGAGCTGGCTGAGTGTCCAATCGAGCGCCGAACTGTATATGTCCATCGAGATGCGTTTCGCTGAGTTCTCGAGATCGGAGATCATCCTATCTGAGAAGGACTTGAACTTTTTCTTCTGAAAGTTCTGGGCCTCTACCACTGCCTCATTAACTGCTCCCCATTTTCTGTGTAATTGCTCCACGCAGAGATGAGTGGCCGAGAAGATAAAGACTAAGGCCTTGTGAGCACAAAACCAAAGGAGGGATGTCAAGGGCGTGTGATAGGGGCAGTCATGGGAGAAGAGCGGCGTCAGTGTGAGGGCGAGGTACGAAAGAAGGCAGAACGCCACAATTGAGAGTGTGAAATATGCGACGACGTGATTGGCGCGGAAGGCAAAGACGACGAGTCCGGCGAAGAACAGGAATACGGATATGAGAAGAAGGAATGGCAACATATCAGCAAGCCAGGAGATCCCGAACCTGCGTGCACCTCGTGCAAAGTATTCCCGGATATGAGCATGGACGTGAGGCGCGTGGTTCCGTTGAACCATCTGGAGATACCTGCGGGCCCATTGTTGCAGCAGTGTGGCCATGAGCGCGCATGTGAGACTGAGTACGAGGCTGAGGAACCAGACCGAGTTGATAAATACCACCGATGCCTCAGGGGTGAAGGAAGTTTGGACGGATGGAATTGCGGGACTGGTGGTACCGCCGGTGGTGGAAGTAGAAAGTTGTTGGGATATCTGTGCGAGGAGGGACTGGGTAGTGACATTGGGATCTTGCTGCAAGTTCTGGTAGCTGACAGCGATGAAACTAGCCACCGTCGAGGAGAAGAGACCGGTCTGAAAAGAGAGAGCCGTAAGCAAATCAGGTTCATGGAGATTGACAACAGAAGCGTACAAAGAGGAGGATGCCATTTGCCTGTCCGTCCCAATTATCGACATTTTCCTTGTCAAATGTTTGTGCCCTGTCGATGTACATAGAGAAGATGGCCCCAGAGGAGTCACTATACGTAGGTTTTTCAGGAGCAGAGGTAACATTCTGGGGCGTAGGTTGTTGCCGGGCAGCCATACAGTAACGATTGGTCGGGACTCTGATACAAGTGGGTTCGCACAAGACGATTGTCGAGACTATAAAACGCTGTAATAACCGCGATTCTACTCCTGTAAAGGGTAATCAAAAGTGGGACGGGGACAAACTAATCATCAACTCCAAGTCCAGGTTTAGTTGACGAAGACGCGATGACCCCCCACTTTGACAGGTTCGGTGGCAATTTTGGCCAGTCACCGTATAAGTAACATGTCATTACCTGATGCGCTTTCTGTGGCTCGCACAACACAGCAGATCGTAAGAGGAAAATTCTTAAGAGCGTTGGGAAAGGTCCTTCCAGCTATATACACAATGCGAGGTGTAGGCGGGGTTTTAATATTTGCATATCAGCAAATAGGCTAGCTCCAACCCTGAACAATCCTTGAAGCTTCGATGAGCCATTGCAATTTGCACTGGCGCCCTTCTTTCCGCCGTTTCCGGCGACAAAGTCATCTCGTCTGTCTGTCATTACGGCACTGTACGTGGATTCCTAAGGAGCTGATGAGTTAGACGCGTGTGCAATGTCAATTATTTAGTCTATCTGAGCCCGTCGCTCCCCTCGACTTCTGATCTTACTGCTAATCTATGATACTTTCGTACGGAACTGCCCCCTCTGGTGCCCCACACGTTTGGCATAGTCGGTAGTCGTCACACTGACAACGGCTACAGCGGAGTTACTGCGCGGACCTTCCAATCGAGCGGGCTTCGTGGAGTCTGTGCGCTCAGGCCGTGCCGGAATGGAAGACATAGATAACCAGCGTTAGTACGAATACTACGAAATCGATACTGCATCTGCCAGTGCATGCTGGGGAGTGGGAATGTTGTGTCAACTTCATCTTCGACACCCTTTCCTCCTATCTCTCGCACGGCCCTCCACGACCCTTCTCATCCAGATCCACGAGAACGTTCGATGGTCTCGCCTCGCCATCAATGGTATCCCTACAGGACACGTGCACCTTATACTCCCACAGAATGTCATGCTGCCCTGGCCCGTGACAACCCTTCCTACCGTATCCTTCGCCCCACGCGACCCATCCTGGGTCCGAGCACCAGGCAGTTATGCCCCGGGCTCGGTTTCTTCTCTTGTCCTCGCGTTTGAGGATCCTGATGGGGATACCCTAAGGACTCTCCTTGGACAACGGAATCTGTATGCCTTCGCGAATGGAGGAGACCTTAGGCGTTGGAAGCAGAAGCCTCATGCCAAAGCAACCACTGGCATGCCTTCCGCCTCGTGCGACTAACCCCTTTTTCTCCTGGCCTGAGCCCTCCGCTCTTCAGACTATTGCGGTGACCAGCGTGTTCCCTTACTCTTCTCAAATCTTTGTTGATTGGCACCCCATTCTCGGACTAAACACCCAGCTTTGTTCCCCTTGTCCTTACTGAGTCAGCGACGGACCCTTAACTCTATGCTTCTTGTAGGCCACAGTGTTGAATCTCTGAGATATCGGGACAACAAGCCGCTAAAAAAGGTCTGAGGCTGTATGCACAGGGAGTTCTCAAGTACTGTATTTGGTTTGGTTACCGCACAGACGGAATGGACATCTTATCTCGTGATACCTACTTGCATTACTTTTAAGTACAAGGCACCACGAGGACCGGTCTTGATCTATGGTCTATACCCCTGGAGTATAAATAGAATTAAAAAAAAAAAAAAGAACGTTGTGTCAACATATTGACGTCATTAGCACTTGATCGATTCGTCAGCGGAAAGGTGGCGCATTCATTGTATGTGGTAACGACCCACACAAGTCAGACAGTGTAGAGTCATGTTATGATAGATCCGCTAGAAGTCATTCACATGCTGTACAAATCTTGGTACAGACAGTGACTTGAAACTGCTAAACGCCACAGTCACGAATCTCAAAGAGGGGTGACGGGAAGAGCACCTATAAAATGTACAGATTGGACAATGAATGGCACGATATGGTCGTTGGGCCAAGCTCGGGGCTGTTGCTGGTAGAACACAAGACCATGGTTCAGACTCGAGGGTGATGATATGCACAACCTCCGTCGCGTCTACGCGCGAGTCTATGACTTTGATTTTTGTGTTGCTCTCAACGACATGTTGACTTTGTTCCACATGTGACGCAGCAGAAACGTCTCGGAGGCACTCACCTGGTCCTGAGAGATGTACGATAGTGGGTTCGAAGACGGATCGAATTTGAGGTCAGGACGGAGGAGCTGTGGAGAAGAGGTTTGACCTTGGGTCCTGAGGTTGCAAGGAACGCGTTGCGCACCTGTTGCGAGACGAGGCAATTGAGAGGGCCGACCTCCGCAAAAATGTCCATCTGCCCAGATAGACAACCAGGCGTGAGGACAGGAAAAATAAATGATGGGATAGCGGGTACGTACCCGGGTGACGTTGTGGATGACGTTGTCGGCGACCTCGCCCTTGAAGGGCTTGAACACGATGGCGCGATAGCGAGTGACGAACTCGGCCTGGCAATTTCCCGGGACGACCATACCCTTGCAGATATCAGAAATGGAGACAACGGCAATGATGAAGCCGAACTTTCCGGAGCAGGTACCCTCAACGTCCGAGTAGAGCTACTGTAGTGTGTTATTGCCAGTGTTTTACAAGTCAGGCTGACCCAGGCTTTGGGCGGGTCAGTCGACAAATCGTGGGAATAGATAAGATAAGATCGGACACACTTTTAAGCGGAGACTCATTTTGAGATTGACGGGAGAACGGACTGGAGCGTCTGAAGTTTGCAGTTAGAACGACGCAACATGCGTTGGTTTCCCTATTACAACCACCTCAGGCTCGGCGAGCAGACAGCGATCGTTGTACGTAACGGTAATCGGTCGCAGTCTGACTCACTCATCTACAAATACGCGGATCTGGGACACACTGGCAACTAAGTTTGTTCTAAAGTACGAGAATCTGTCAACTTATGAAACTGCGGGGTTGTTGCAGGGGTCGTTGGTGGATCTACAGTCGAGAGGTTCTCAGAAAAGTTGTGAAGGGAGGTCGTTGAGATCGTTTCAGACCTTCGTGTTTCATAAATGTAATGGTTTTCGCTACGACCCGTCCTGGTACTAGTTTATTTGCATCTGGGAATATAGATGGGCTAAAAAAGGTCGTTGAGATGACGGATATCTTTCTGGTGTTGTCATTCCAGGTCTGATGAGGTCCGATAACAGATTAGCGTTGGTTCCGAAGGCAGGCTGAGATTCTGAGCAAGAGCCTGCCATCGTCGAGGCCAATTTGTGTATTTGTCAATGACAGTACGAAGTTATACCAGGCCGAATAGTATGTATCTAGTCAGATCGCAAAGAAGGCACAATGTACACATAATATTTACAGTAATTATTTCAAGAACTTTTTTTGCACGCCTTCGGTGATGCGGAATCATTTGTAGCGCTTCCGTTATTTTATATCTACACTTTCCGATAAATTCAAGTGACGATTGTCTGTCGCACCGTACACATGTGACCGCCACCAATCAAACTTCCAGCTTAGATAGAACTCGAGCACGTCACACATGCGCGCTCGTCGAATCTGAAAAGCCCTGGTCCTCGGATGAGGCAGCGTACTGCACCAACGACAAGGAAACCGAAGACAAACGAGAGGGACCTGCCAATACGGCCTGTGGCGTAGGAGTTGTAGAACGACCATCGTGCACCGTCGGTGGGTCCTCTATCTGCGGAAGGACCCCAATGCTCTCTACGATTGGTCGCGGCACGCGTGTAGTCATCTCGACGCCGTTCCCGGCTTGCCCTTGAGTCCGCTTCACTTCCCCTGACGTAACTTGCGTATGCACCGGAGACGGGGCCGGTACTACCGGCCCCAGTAGTAGCGACTGTGAATGCGACTGTGTCAGGAGGTGTGGCAGCGACTGTGACGCAAACTGTGGCAGTGATGGTGGCGATGACGGCGTAAGCCACTGGGGCCGAGATGGTGTCAGCGACTGCGCAAGAAACTGTGCCAGCGACCTTGTTCGCGACCGTTCCAGCGACCGGCCTAGCGACCGGACCACCGACTGGGCCATTGACTGGGCCCGCGACGATCTACGCGACTGTGTCTGCAACGGGGTCAACGGTTGTCTCAGAATTTGAGTCAGAGGTCGTGGCAGCGGCGTTCCCAAAGACCGTGGCGATGACCGATCGGAAAATTGAGCTAAAATGGGTGGCAGTGACACCTCTAGCGTCTCTGAGAGTATCTCAGCACCTGCCAGTTGACGAAGTTCTATGTGAGCGCGATGGAATGCCTCGAATTGCAATGGCGTAGGGCCTGCGACAGATTCCCGTGTAAGTATCTCGAGCGTAAGCGTGATGAGGTCCTGCTGCGCGGCACGAACGAATGCAGGTGAAGCGCGGTCGCCGTGCTGATTGGATATGCCGCTACCGGCCCGGTATTGTTCCGTATTGCGCGCATCGAAGAGAGCACGGCGCTCTTGGTGGATTGGTTGCGCGTTGTCCGATTTCAACCAGGGCATGCCCATGTACTTGACCCCGTTCCCGATGTCCGCGAGGAAGCGCCCAAGGTTCTGAAGCCGCGCTTCATCGTTATGCAAGCCGGCGTCGTCAACACTCGCGTCGCTGAAAATGCTTTCGTCCTCCTCATAGACTACGTTATCGTTCACGCTAGGGACAGCGCCATCGTTCGTACCGGGGCTGGCGCCTAGGCGAAGTCGCTTCGACAGGAACTTCTTGCCGGCATCGTCGTCCCAGATAAATGGGACGTCTTCTAAGAAAATGTCCAGCGTACGACGTGGTGGGGTAATCATGAACGCAGCGATAACCGTCGCGACACATCGTACAGAAAGCGCGACGTCGTCCCTGGGGGTGTCCCACAACTCCTCGATGATCTCAAGCGACTCGGGGGTGTTCAGGAGTGGTAGGATCACCAGGCAATAGTGCTTCCCGGCAGCATACGGAGCGAGTACGTCACGAATTGCGCCAGGAATGTAGTAGAGCGCCTTCAGGCACGCCTTGATTCTTTGCCGCCGGAGGGTTTCTGAAAGGTCGCTCGCCGTTGCCCGTTGCGCGAGCCCAATGATGCTCCATGGGAGCGGCTCGTTAAAGCTTGTCGGCCCAGGTAAGACAGAGAGGACGGTGTGAATAGTGGGGTGTGGATCATCGGGGTCGTTGGACGTGGTAAGAGCCCCGGACTCATACAGACCGGGGATCCCTGCGGCAAAATTTTCAAGTTCGTGGTCTTCGTCGAGCTGACTGAGCGTCCAGCCGAGCGCCGAACTGTATATTTCCATCGAGATGCGTTTCGCTGAGTTCTCGAGATTGGAGATCATCCCTTCTGGGAAGGACTTGATCCTGTTCTTTTGAATGTTCTGGAACTCTACCACGGCCCCACTAACTGCTCCCCATTTTTCGTGTAAATGCTTCGCACAGAGATGGGTAGTCGAGAAGAGGAAGACTAAGGCTTTGTGAGCACAAAACCAAAGGAGGGATGTCAAGGGCGTGTGATAGGGACAGTCATGGGAGAAGAGTGGCGTCAGTGTGAGGGCGAGGTACGAAAGAAGGCAGAACGCCACAATTGAGAGTGTAAAATACGCGACGACGTGATTGGCGCGGAAGGCAAAGACGACGAGTCCGGCGAAGAACAGGAGTATGGATATGAGAAGAAGGAATGGCAGGACATCAACAAGCCAGGAGATCCCGAACCTGCGTGCACCTCGTGCAAAGTATTCCCGAATATGCGCACGGACGTGAGGCGCGTGGTTCCGTTGAACCATCTGGAGATACCTGCGGGCCCATTGTTGGAGGAGCGTGGCCATAAGTGCGCATGTGAGACTGAGTACGAGGCTGAGGAACCAGACCGAGTTGATAAATACCACCGATGCCGCAGGAGTGAAGGAAGTTTGGACGGATGGAATTGCGGGACTGGTGGTACCGCCGGTAGTGGAAGTAGAAAGTTGTTGGGATATCTGTGCGAGGAGGGACTGGGTGGTGACATTTGGATCTTGCTGCAAGTTCTGGTAGCTGACAGCGATGAAACTAGCCACTGTTGAAGAGAAGAGGCCGGTCTGAAAAGAGAGAGCACCGTTAGCAAATCAGGTTCATGGAGATTGACAACAGAAGCGTACAAAGAGGAGGATGCCATTTGCTTGTCCGTCCCAATTATCGACATTTTCCTTGTCAAATGTTTGTGCCCTGTCGATGTACATAGAGAAGATGGCCCCTGAGGAGTCACTATATGTAGGTTTTTCAGGAGCAGGGGTAACATTCTGGGATGTAGGTTGTTGCCGGGCAGCCATGACGGCGGGTTGGGACTCGGATACAGGTGGGTGTGCACAAGATATATATCAAGACAATGCTGGACGTTATTCGGGAGGTTGGTAATCACGACCCTTCTGAAGGGTAAATGAATGGCGAGTCCGACAAACTAATCCATTTCGAGTTCATTCCGGTCCTGGTTTGGTTGACAGATAATATCGCCCGACAGGTTTGTTTGACAGGTTCAGTGGCAATTTTGACCAGTTACAGTATCGTTACCTGATGTGCTCTCTGCAGCCCGCGCCACACAACAGATCGTAATCGGAAAGCCTGGATTCTCATTGTAAGCGTGTTGGGAAAGATCCTGCTAGTTGTTATAAAAAACACAACCATAATATGGGTATTGCACCATTCCGGTAGAAAATAAGATTGAAAGCGAGGCTGCCAAATACCTGTGAAACCTGACTGACGAAACATATTCCGCCCACTGCTGCATCGAAGCTTATAGCAAGGGCTACAAATGGAAGTATACCGGTATGAGTAAGTGAGAACACAGTGACGTCCAGATGTGGCGCAAAATTGGCCGCAACGCCTGCCGGATCTTTTCCATACTGTACCCCCGTGATGGAGTGCACGAAGTAGCTAGCTCAGCCTTGCTACTGCAACGGCGCAACACACAATCATTTTTGGATATAGGCGGGGTTTGAATATTTGAAAATCGGTTACTGAGGTCGCCGATCCCCTGACCTCAATCCTTGAAGCTTGACCTTGAAGCTTGAAGCCTGAAGCTTCGATGAGTCGTCGCATTCGCCCTGGCATGCGGTCTCTCCGGTGACCAAGTTATCTCGTCCGTCTATGCTATACGGGAATTCCTAAGAAGCTGATGAGACGGTCGCGATGCATGCAATGTGACCATGTCTCACCGTCACGTCACTTGGGCTATTTGAGCCTGCGGCTTCCCTCGACTTCTGATCTGGCTTCTGATCTACGATACTTTCGCACTGAACTTCCCCCTCCACACAATTGACATAGTCGGTGGTCTTCGTATTGACAGCGGCTACAGCAAATGTCTACTACATAAGAATCGGGGAGCAATGAACTTCGACTAGAGCTTTGTTTGCGCCCTCCTTGACCCAATTCTCTGTTCTGCCCTTTACTACGCCATTTTTCCACCATGTCCAGAGATCCTTTTGTAGTCTATCCGTACTACAAATCGACCGTGTACGAAAACCTTTTTGTCGGAATCGTCTATGGTGAGGGACAAGAGACTCGCCGTTACCACCCCGACTTCTGAGCTATTGTGCTTTACATCACAGGTATCTATATCGTACTCTACGTCACCTCGGTCCACATCCTCCTGTGAGTGTTCTCGAAGGAAGGACGACGCAAGCCTACAGTAGATGACTTTCAGGCGCAAACCAGGTTTCACTTCGTCTCGGCCTAGCATGTTCATGTTTGGGATCACGACTTTTATGTTCATCATGGGAATAATCGCATTGGTCCTAGAGAAAGCTCTCGAGTTCCAGTCCATCCAGTCGTTCAACTCGTTTTTCGACCCCACGGCTGGCAATGCGTGGTCTTCATATCACATCAATATCGTCTTCACTGTAGAAGCAACTATCGCACGCCTGATGGTACGCCTGCACAATATTTTTATGCCATCTGCTTGACTCAACTAAATGCTGTCTAGTATATTCTAAGTGATATCGTCTGTGCCTGGCGTGCGGTGGTTCTCTGGAACAGAGACAAACGCGTCATTGCCGTTCTTCTGCCCTTCGTCCTTGGGACCACAGGTATATAAAGGGGACCACTCATGGTCGGCGTTCTGTACTCACTGGGAACCATTGCTTATAGCCGCCGCTGGGTGTGAACTTGGTCTCAGCCTCGTACCCCTATTCAAGTCCAACTTACCCTACTTCAGTACTCAAGGTAGAATCACCGTGAATTTTGGTCCCCTAATCATGGTTGTCCCAACACTGGGAACTAATTTGGTCTCCACTGGGTTGATCGCCTGGAAGGCTTGGTAAATCCTTCTCGCATACAACCCCCAGACAACCATATCTGACTATGCCGCTGGTGTAGGCAACACCGTGTCTCAGTCAGGAAACACTTGGGCGAAGGAAGTGGATCTGTGAGGGTTGAGAGGGCCTTTGCTCTGCTCATCGAGTCTGGTTTTATTTATTGCTGCCTTTGGGTATGTCCTACTTTCCAGAAGCGTCAATGCTCGCAGAAGGACTTACTGCACTATCTTCAGATTTTATATTTGATCTCGGCGTTCCACGTGATACCTCCACCAGCATTTATTATTATGAACCACGTCTTAGTGTTTGTCTCGGTGGGTTCGGTGGCATTCCTTCTACACATTCTCCTGGGCATTAAATACCGACTGAACACAGGGCCTATATCCAACGCTCATAATCATCCTCGTTGCTATGCAGAAGAGCCCGATTGAATACTACTCGACCTACTCGACCAGAATACAGTTTGTGAGGGGGCCAGTACTCAGACCGCCCAAGGTCAGTGACATGCCACGACACGTGTACATGATTCGTCGCGAGTACGCGAGCGATTCAGATACACATGTTCTGCCTATGGTGTTTATGAAGACCTCCGACGAGGAAAAGGGCCTGTGATCTTTGGTCAGTGGGATGAAATCTGTCGTCGTTGTCCAGTTTAATCATGCTGTATTTAATTCGCGGGTAACCTTCACGTCTACCCAGTATACTCCTTGTGCACACCTTGGTAACCAAATGAGAGAAGGCGGAAGCTGTTAAGAAGCGCACAAGTAGTGATGATGATGAAACCGAAGTGCGAGAGTATTTTGGTCCTACTGTATTGTTCAGGACAACTGAGTGGATACAAACTGTAGAATCTGGAAAGCAGTACGTGTCATATGAGTGGAAAGCGATTAGAATAGAATCGTACTGCGATCCCACTTACAGCGCTTTTCATCATTGAGGTCTTCCTCCAAATTATCCTGGGGCGGGTTGAGTAGCTATGGTGCAGAGAGTGGGGTTATCAGTGAACATCTTTTACAACGAACAGCATAGAGAGGAGCATCAAAACGGGTTGGCCAAGATCACTAGACCCGCGCAGAGTTAGATGGCAATGCAGAGTCAATATTAGCGTCCTAGGAGATCCACCGTGAGGCACTGCATGGGCCTTCCACAATCGAGCTTCGTGGAGTCTGCACGCTCGGGCTGTGCCGGAATAGAATAACCGGCGTTAGTATGGAAAAGGTTCGGTAGAATTCGATACTGCATCCGCCAGTGTATACTACTGGAGCAGCGGGTGAGCATGTTGTGCCAACATATTAACATTCCATCAGTGGGAAGGCGATGCATTCATTGGATGCTACCCAAATCACCGTGTCTTGAAACTTCGCTAAACGCCACAGTCCATCAGGAAAACGAAATGTGACTCACGGATCCAAGCACGGATCTCAGAGAAGGAGAAGAGCACTCATAGATTGTACAGATTGGACAGCACGATATGGTGGTTCATCCTAGAGGCTGTTGCTGGTGTAACACGGCCTCTGGCAAGGCCATCATGATGATCAGGCTCAATGTGATGTGATGAGACGCGTGACCACGTGACTGCAAATGGCGTTGTGAGCGCTTCGTTATGGCGCCACCTGTACTCTTGGCAGTACTGTAAATCCATTCGCACGCCGTCTCTCTAGTGAGCTGTATCTTCTAAAAAGCCAGGGTGAGTTTGATGAAACAGATGTGATGCAAGTGCTATTTTATTGCCCATGGTGGCAACCCTACATGTGTAGGAGATGGCCATTTTCTTGATGCTTGATGCTGCCTTCCGAGTCACATCACTGGCATTTGGACCATTTGAGACAGCTGGCTCCCCCCCAGCGGCCTACCGACACCTATCTACGATATGCCTCTTTCGCACGCCAGTACTTCCCCCTCCGGTTCCACACAATTGATACATTCGGCGGCGGTTCTCGCTCTCAGGTTGGCCGCGGCTCTTGCTGTGGCCACAGTAAATGCCTACTACTTAAGAATCCGCGGGGAGCAGTGAGTTTTCTTTTCCTCATACTTGGCCTCTCGCTCTGATCTGCCAACTCCCTCCGCCACTCCATTTTGCGCGCATTATTTTCGCCGCCATGTCCAGCGATTCTTTGGCTAGTTATTTATACACCCTGACCGCGTACAACAACCTTATTGTCGGGATCGTTTATGGTGAGAGGCAAGAGACTCGCCGTATCTACCGCGGTTTCCGAGACATTGTGTTGTACATCACAGGCATTTACATCGTACTCTACGTCACCTCGGTCCATATCCTCCTGTGAGGTCGTCTGCGCTCTCGAACGAAGGACGATGCACACTTACAGTAGATGGCTTTCAGGCGCAAACCAGGTTTTACTTTGTCTCGACCTAGAATGGTTATGTTTGGAATCACGACTTTCATGTTCGCCATGGGAATCATTGCACTAGTGCTAGAGATGGCTCTCGGGTTTCAGCAATACCAATACTCCACGAGAGGCAATGTATGGTCACCATATCACACCAATGTCGTCTTTGCTGTTGGAATAACTATCATACGCATAATGGTGTGCCTGCACTTCTACGCCATCTACTTGACTCGACTAAAGGCCGTCCAGTATATTCTAAGCGATATTATCTGTGCCTGGCGTGCGGTGGTTCTATGGAACAGAGACAAACGCGTCATCGCCATTCTTCTACTTTTCATCCTTGGGACCATAGGTAAATAAAGAGACCCCTCATGGTCGCCGTTCTGTGCTCATCATGAACCAATGTTTGTAGCTGCTGGTGGATGTGAACTTGGTCTTGGACTCATACCTTGCTTCAAGTACAACGAACCCTACTACTACTCATTCAAAGGATTTGCAAATATAAGGGTTTCAGGCCCTATTATCATGGTTGCCCCAACACTGGGAACTAATCTAGTCTCCACCGGGTTGATCGCCTGGAAGGCATGGTGCGCTCTTCTCACATTGGACCCCCAGATGGCCATCTCTGACCATGTCGCTGACGTAGGCAATGCCGTGTCTTAGTCAGGAAACATTTGCATGAAGGGAGTGGATCTGTGAACGTTGGGAGGGTCTTCGCTCTGCTCATCGAGTCTGGTTTTATTTATTGCTGCCTTTTGGTATGTCCTACTTTCCAGAAGCGTCGATGCTTGCAGAAGGGCTCACTGCGCTACTTCAGGTTTTATATTTGATCTCGGTGTTCGGCATGATACCTCCACCAACATTTGCTATCATGAACCATGTCTTGTTTTTTTCCTCAGTGAGTCCTGCGGCACATGCGTCCCTAATACTCATTCTCTTGGGCACTAATACTGACTTCACGAAGGCCTTGTATCCGACTATTATAATTGTCCTCGTCGCCATGCAGAAGAGCCCGATCGATCACTGTTCGACCCGCTCTGCCGGAATGCAGGTCGCGGCTGGGCCAGCACTCGGACCGACTAGCACTCGCGACATGCCACGACACTCGTATCCGATTCGTCGCGAGTACGTGAGCGACCACGATACACACATTCCATCTATGGTGCTTGTGAGGACCTCCGATGAGGAAAATGGCCTGTGATATTTGGCCGGTAGGACGAAAATTGTTGCCATCGTTCAGTTAAGTCATGCCGTATCTGCAGGTGACCTTCTATTTCTACGATCTCTCTTCGCCAGTGTCAACGTGCATGAATGCGCGTATTATACTTTGACTCCAGTTCTCTGTAGAATCGCAAAAGCCCGGCTAGATACCCTACTTGCTCCGAGTCTTACACACGCTGACAGCTACTTACTTTTCATATCATTCTCACGGACCTTGAATCCAGTCTCTGCCTAAATACCTTTTTCATTTGCTTGCTCGGGAAGGCAAGGAAGCAATCTGTACGTTTATTAATTTGTGAGTGTGAGAGTTTTGGCATATACTGTACCCGAATTTGGTTCCGGCTTCGGAACATCAACAGGCCCGGGCATAAAACTTCAACAAGTTCAGCTACAAGCTGATCTATGAGGATCAGATTGTCTGGTGCCGCTCCAAGTAGAGTCTATGGTGTAAAGGTAGGGCGATAAGGGTGATCCGGCTAAGTGGGCCGGTCAGGTGACAGGATCCGAAAGGCCGGTTCAGTTGGCGACGAGAAAAGCGCGAAGTCGGGGGATGATAGAGCACGAGCGAAGATGAACAAAGGTGAAGGGACTTCGCTTTGGAGAGGGATCAAGAGCACACCAGAGAGAGGAGGAACACAACTGGATAATGATTCGAGTACATGCAAGCGCGCTTTAATACAATGTAGCTACATTTTTAATGGAAACAAAAGTAAAGTAGAATAAAGAAAATACAAATACGCACGGGCCTTTGAAGGCATGAAACAGGAGACTAGTACATGATGAAGCGGTGTCGAGAAATGGAGCAGAAAGGGGAGTGAGACCCCTATGAGACTTGCGACGTTTGAATGGAAATGGATACGGAGATGGTAGACCTTGAGCTTGAGCCGCCGCGCATTATCGCGGCGGTGTTGTTTTGGTGGGGGTTCGAGTCGGCCGGGTCGAGCGTGCCGAAATGCAACAGTCTGTGTATTAGCGCGGCCTAGCGGCCGCATACTATACTTGATAAGGGTGGGATCATCCACAGGGACGCACAATCAGCTTCTCCTTTGTGCTCGTCACGTCTGCTCGCGGGCAGGCTAGCAGGAGTGCTTGATATTTCCCTGATTCGCATGTAATGCTCGGAAGTTGCTCCGTCGTATAATACCTCGTATCGTTCCTCAGCATGAACAAGCCGCCGATCTTCAAGCTGTCAATGCGGCGCAGGAGGGTCTTGTATGAGAGCCTCCTCGACGACTTGCGTCGTCGACCTTGGCATCCTCCGCGAGGGACAACATGTCAATTGTAACTTAGCTTCCAGAGAGCGCAATTTCCATGGCCCCTGATCGGTATTCCAGAATGTACAGTACTAATGCAAATCCCCATTTCGTAGTCCAACTAAACGC
Organism: Lactarius indigo; assembly: GCA_025766275.1. Classification (NCBI taxonomy): domain Eukaryota; kingdom Fungi; phylum Basidiomycota; class Agaricomycetes; order Russulales; family Russulaceae; genus Lactarius; species Lactarius indigo. Next base: position 223,056 of record JAFKAC010000034.1, read on the forward strand.
GCAGAACTAGACAAAAGTTGAAATCCGCTTTTATATGCTAACAGGACTCATTTGCGAGGGGGTGACAAGAGAGATAAATTCATCCTCACCTCAGCCCTCAGGCTTTTCCACCACGCGGCGCTCACAAATAAACGCAACACCACCCAAGACTATTCGGCCTCACCACGACTTACCAACATCCTGAACATCTTTCCGACCTATAACTTTGAGGTATAAGGCTATAGGCACCAGTTTACACTGGTCGCCCTCCTTGATTATTGTATCCCTAATGTCATCATACACTGGGGACTTTAAATCTGAAAAAGAACCATTGGTCTCTACATATTGGTATCTCTGTGTAATAAGCAGTTGATTTATCGCGTTCGAGGATGTGGATTTCACTCCTCTTCTGACTTCTCTTCGTCGATTATTTCTTCCAACTTGTCAAAGTCGGGCGTCCCAAGACCCGTGACCTATAGGGCCGATAGCATCAGCCAACGTCGAAATGAAGAGACACAAATCCGGCGGGGCGCACAGGGTCCCACCCGTCGATAGCGGGGAATCCGTCTGTCCTACAGCCCGGGTTCGAGCCAAATGTGATGTCGTTGAGGCCGGCGAGGCCGAAGCTGTAGAGCCAGGGGTTGAGGAAGCCGAGCGGCTGCTTGCCTTTCGAAATGCGGTAGTCGTTCAGCAACGAAATAATGCCGGCCACGGTCTGTAGTACGTTGGGCAGTCAGCTGGGGGTGGACGGCGGCAGAAGGTGGGAGGTGGGAAAAACGCACAGGCGTCGAGCAGCTCGTGCCATCCATGTCCTCGGGTTCCCCGTTAACGACGATTTTGAAGTTGAGCGCCTGCGCAGAGATGTCGGGTATCCCGCGCCCATGAGGACTGCACGAATACAAAATAAGACTGGGTCAGGTAAGGTCGTGGGAGCGGACGAACTTGAAGAGACCGTCGTATATGTCGCCGACATCCTCGAGGAAGAGGGGCACAGCGACATCCTGGTAGTACGGGCGTGGAAAGTAGTTCGAGAAGCCACCTCCGGAGAGGCTCGCGGCGATCTCGGGATCGTCATCTGTCGTGCCACCAACGCTGGTGACCCACGGACCTACAAAAGTGTGATGATGTTGTCAGTAGCTTGTATCTACGTCTGTGTGTCGCTTTCTAACAGTGAATAAAGAACTCTACACGTACACGATGCGGGGAACTCGGGGAGGAACTGGACGCTGAATTGTCCGTCGCTGTTCCGGACCAAACAATGACCCCGGCCGACACCCCAGTCACCGCTCGAGAAGATGACACTGACGCCCAGCGCGCCAAGCTTCAAGAACTCATCGCAAATGGCGTACGCATATTCCAGCGGAGCACTGTACTCGGGGCCGCCGTACGACGTGCTAATTGTCGGAGGGATGTCCTCCAGATCTAACATATAGGCGAGCCAGTTGAGGTATGGATCCGTGGCTGTATTTAGCACGCCGCCTGTGCTGTAAAAAATGTTCTTTGTCGGGTAGGTAAAAGCCTCGGCATACTGGATGCCGAGATTGGCCTCGAAGCCGGGGTCATTCGGATCATACCCGCCACCGTTTACCAGCTCGACAGTAAAGGTCGCATATTCCCCATCGGTGCGATATTCCGTCATGAAAGCAGTCAGGTCCTGCGGGTTAGGGTATTCCCCGGCGTAACCCACAGTTGCGATCGCATTTTGGTCTACAGCCGCCGGCACGTAACCCATCGTTTTGTACAGCCCGCGCAGGTACGACGGCGTGACGGGGTTTTTTTTGTTCTCCACGAGCTCCTCCGACCCCGCCTTTGTCCGTGCAGCAGCTGTCCCACGGGGGCGAATGCGCGGTTTCATCCACTGCGTGCGCGGAGAGCCAAAAAACGTCGTCGGTACGACAGTTTTGATGTGCTCGTGTAGGACCTCAGGGAGCGAGTAGCTGACTGTGCGAAGGACGGTGTCATTTACCTCGACATGTTGGTAAAGTTGGTACGAAGCGCCGAGGATAACGTTGGCTTTAGACACGGGCACGCCGACGACCATCAGCCAGTCACCGCCAAGCGTCATTGAGACAGAGGAAGGGGGAATGCCGTGGTCCTTAAGCCATGAGTGGACAAGGTTGAGCGTTTCTGGGTGCGGAGCAACGAGCTTAGTGACCTGCCCCTTAGACAGGTATGCCCCATATCTGCAGCGGAACAAATAGGTTCATGAGTCCACGGACAGGTGGCGGGATGACGTACTTTGCATGTCTTGGGTCACTGACCTCACGGAGTACATCGACCAACGCATTTTCATCCTGGGGCTTCATTTTCAGGAAGAGGTCAATCGTAGTGTCGGCAGGCGGGTGGCCCAGGGTCTCCCAGGCCTCCGGGACAGTATTCCAGGAGTGTTTCACCATCGTTCGATTCCAACGTCGCGTAGGGGGCGTCGCGAGGCCGCCAACGAACCCAGTAGCAAGGACGGAGAGTATAGAGAGCAAGCGATTCCACCCTGACATGATTACGATCACCTAGATAATTTGTTGGAGAGAACGAGGCTGTGCGGCCTTTGCAGGCTAGTTGGAGGCCGGGAAAGTCCTAACGACTCGAATTCCCCGGCTTTATGCCATTTCACTAAACTGAACGGCGGCATTATCGATATCGGGTGCCGTCGACATGGGTATATGCGATATAATGAGATCCTGCCTCCTTGCCCAAACGGGACGCTGACATAATCGACGGTTAGAGCCTGCGAAAAAAAATGGCCAATAGAGTCAACTCTGACCTCGAATCCACTTCAACTTCCACCTCCACCTACACCTCCATCTCCATTCCCCTTCCCCGCTTGCTCGTGGACAGGCCATCCAGGCAAGCTAGAGATATATATCTGCCGTAGATTTATCTTCGTCCCCATTTAATTCAACCTCAATGTCGCACCTCGCTCCGTCAGGCAAGTGGGATGCCCGGTGAGCTGTCATTTTATATTCCTTTTCTTCCTTTTGCCTCACAATGACTGATACGCGTCCGAAGCTATCTTGGACCAGTCCCTCACGATACATCATACTATGCCAAGTGCATGCTTGGCGGTGTTCTCGCGTGTGGTCTCACCCACGCCGGAATCACACCCCTCGATGTTGCTAAATGTAACATGCAGGTAAGCCTCGTGATCCCCCGTCGCTATTCACGCTCATCTCGTTCCGTCAGGTGAACCCCGCCAAGTACACGGGTAGCATCAGCGGCCTGAAAACTATCATCGCTGAGGAGGGCACAAAGGGTATCTGGAAAGGCTTCGGCCCTACTCTTATCGGATACTCTCTCCAAGGCATGTTCAAGTATGGCTTGTACGAGGTCTTCAAGGATGCCTACATGAACCTTGCCGGCGAGGAAGCGTCCGAGAAGTATAAGGGTGCCATCTGGCTCGCCGGCTCGGCTAGCGCCGAGTTCTTCGCCGACATCGCGCTCTGCCCGCTCGAGATGACCAAGGTCAAGATTCAGACCAGCCCCGCTGGCAGTTTCCCTGTTCCCTTCGGTGCTGCCTGGGCCGAAATGGCCCGCACAAGTGCCGAGACGCGTTTCCCCTTCGGCTCCCTCGTTCCCCTGTGGTCCCGTCAGGTGCGGTTCTTTTGTAAGTACACTGCCACACCAGTCTTTAACTCTCCCCATAGATCCCATACACGATGGCCAAGTTCTTCTGTTTCGAGAAGATCGTGCAGCTCTTCTATACGCGCGTCTTCACTGAGCCGAAGGACAGCTACAGCAAGCCCACGCAACTCGGCGTCACCTTCGCGTCTGGTTACCTCTCCGGTATCGTTTGCGCTGTAGTCTCGCACCCTGCCGATTCGCTCGTCTCTCAGCTCGGCAAGCCACAAAATAAGGGCAAGAGTCTCGGCGTAATCGTCAATGAGGTCGGCTTTGGTACTCTTGCAACGAAGGGTCTTGGGACTCGTGTGGTCATGATCGGTACCCTCACTGGTACGTATAATATATGTTTTTGCGACGCCTACTAATTCCATGTTTGCGTATAGGCTTCCAATGGTGGATTTACGACACCTTCAAGTCTTCAATGGGCATGGGCACGACTGGTGGCAAATAGACTCATACCTTAATAAAATGATCCCCTAGGTATGTGTGTCATCGGTATGTCTGGAGGTATTCTTCTGACTGTGTACTAGAGGACCGTCAAGATATACTCGGCCCATCATGTATGTTGATTGTCTTCGTTCCCAGTTATTCTTCCTAGTCTGTCCCTAGCTAGTTATGTGTGATTGGTATAGATTGTGTTCACACATCCTACTATTCGTGTTATCTGTGAGAATGTGAAGGTCTGAACAGCGGTTTTCGGAAATTGGGGATTAGAGGTTGTGAGGCGGGCAGTCGGGCCGGGCCGCATCGGGATCTGTGCCAGTGTGCCGTGTAAGCTTGCCGCATCCAAGCTTTGCAGTGACAACCCATAAGGCGATACATTATGCCAGATCCCATAAAAACACCCGACGATCTCGTGAAAGAGTAAATCTGCCTTCATCGTTTAGGTTCATATAGAATAAAAACAAAAAGATGACCGATTGAAAACACACAGATTCAAGAAATCAGGCGAGTTCGACCGTCTCAGGCGCGAGCTCCTCGCGCAATTCCAAAACGGAGTGCGTGCTGTGCACCCCAAATCCCTCTCTGCAGTCTGTGTTGACTGGGTATCGGGATGAAAGGTGGGAACGGAGGCGTTCTGTGCGCGCGTGGACGACATTGCGCGGGCGCGGCTCGAGGCGGAGGACAAGCTGCACCTCAAGGCGGACGATACGCTCCACCGCGAGCTGTTGCAGGAGCTCGATCGGTAACAGAGGACTCCTGTTTTTTCTCTCTCGTAAGCCAGCTGACGGGGAGTGCACAGATTCCCGCTCGTCGAGCGTGCTCTCGCTGACGTGCCTGCGCTCGCGGATCCCGAGTTCGCCGCTGGGATACGTAGACATGCCGAGAACCTCGTGCGGCGCTCTCGCGGCCTTCCTGGTACGTTCATATTTCCCCCCCCCCCCCAACGTCGCTTTTGTCTGCTCTTCAGCTGGTTGAGTGGCTTCCAGAGGAAGAACCGTCGCGGGTTAATGGCGCGCGGGATGGGCAACCGCTGCGGAATGGAGCGTCGCACGATGAGGCCCCGCGTGATGAAGGGATGGAGATATCGGATGGGTGATTGGGATCTGAGTTACTAGGTTACCTACTACCTACTTTGCCTCGATGCCGCAGTTCTAGAAAGGACTCCTCAGTCGCGCTATGCGCGACTCAGTTCTTGGGTTCAGCTATCATTCCTTTTAACACCTCACTGTAACGCCGAAGCCGACGAACGCCCAGACGAACTGAGCATAGACTTGGGTACATTCTAGGAGAGCTCGCGAAATCACAATCGAGGAAAGTCGCAAGTATACTTACACTTGCCACATGGAGTGAGTTAGGAATCACGCCTCAAACCTTTCTGGTCACCGATGCGGTACACATTCCTCATCTCACTCCTAGGAGATCTCCGGTGAGCAGTTATGAATAGAGCCACAAGGCGCGACGCGTTGTTTACAGGTACACAGGTACTAACAGTACATTCTTACCACCAAATGCACTCCTTATCTTTCCAACTGAGCATACAACACGGCATTGTGTTTTAAAGCCAAACGTGGAGTAAATAACAAAAGGAAAACCCGGAATCCCTGATTTCGAGATCGTCATCAGGGACCACAGATATATAGCCAATCAGTGTAAGAGCTCAAGCTCAAGCTCCACCGCCCTCGCAGAGGACGACGACGGCGTGTCTGTATCTGGTTCTCATTTCAGGCTGTGAGCGTCGGCACTGGCGTCAGTATCGAAGTTTTGGATAACGTGGGGCGGTCGTTGGTTTAGGACGACGATATCCGTGTCGGAATTCCGGGACTCGTGCGGTAACGACAGTGGTTTGTCGACTTGGATACCAGCAGTCCCGCTGTCTTGTTGTAGTTCGTCTGCACTCCTGCTCACGCGCCCGCTCCCGCCACTACCGTCATCTGATCCTCCACTGGTGCTTCTACTTTTGTCATTGGCCTCCGAGTCGACCGCGCCATCAACCTCGCTCCCTCCGCCCGCATCGCCGTTTCCGACTGCTGCGTCATCCCCTGATTCAGAGATGCTTGAAAGTGGACCCTCCGCAGGTGGGAAAATCCGCTCTGCATGATAATCCGGGGGTATTGGCGCGGTCGCGGTCGCGGAAGCAGAAGCAGAAGCAGAAGCAGAAGTGGAAGCAAAAATAGGATCTGAGGCGGGGACAGGATTAGACGGGTATGCCTGCGCGATAACTCCCGGCTCGGCGCTCTCTTCCACGGGCGTGTGGAAGCGCGTGCCTGGCGTAGAAAGCGAAAGCGGGCCCGAGTGTGACTGCTGGGGTATATATAGCCCGAGACCCTGCCCAGCTATCGTGGGGAGAGGTGTCGGAGGCCATGGCAGTGATGACGAGCGGCTCCGTTCTGGAGGCGGCGTGGCGGGAGGTGAGGACCGAGGTGCGAAGAGATCGCGTCGCGGTGCATGCGCCAGCGAATCCGGCGACGAGGCGTGCGAAGAGTGCGGACGGCTCCGCGAGCCCGAGCCTTCTCTTCTCTGTACCACGACCACGGGTAAGGACGAAATACTAGTACCCTGTGCAGATTCCGACTCGGCGGTGATCGCCGTCTGGAGGCTTGTGCTGGCCTGCATGGGCGGCGCGAATGGCTCCAGCCTGGCAGCCAGCACGAACCCATATTCGGCGCTGCTATTGGAAGACGATGATGATGATGACGACGACGACGAAGGAGATGGTGGCTGCGCAGCAGGAGTTGCTGCGCTTTCATCAAGTCTCTGTACCACCGACGATCGCGCGCTGCCGTGCATGTTAGGAGACGATGGGGACGGTGGCAACGATGGGGACGGTGGCAACGAAGGAGACGTTGGAGCACTATCACGGGATTGCTGCGACGCCCACGATCCTGCGCTGCCGCGCCTGTTAGGAGGCGGCGGAGACGTTGGGGCATTCTCATAAGGTTCCTCCGTTTCCCACGATCCCAACCGCCTGTTGGAAGATGACAGAGAAGGTGTCCGGGCATGAAAAGTCGGAGCATCGTCATAAAACCCCGACGCTGACCACCATCCCTCCATGTCGCGCCCGCCGGAAGATGAGGGAGAAGGTCGTCGGCCTGGAGAGGTCGAGGCGTCGTCATAAGGGTTCTGCGCCGGCAACGAACCCACGCGGTCGCGTCTGCTAGAAGATGATGGAGACGGTGGCTGTGTGGTAATAGTCGGGGCTACGTCACGGAGTCTACTTGCAGCCCGCGATCCCATGCTGTCGCGGATGTTGGGGTCGGCGGGCTCCCGGGGGTGCTGTACTGTATCAATAAATTCGCCCTGTTCCGGCTCAACTGGCACGTCGATATAAGGTCCCTGCAGGCGGCCGCTTGGCGAATAGAGGGGCCGGGCTATCTTGTGAGCGCTATCCACCTCAGATTAGCACCCGCGCCACTAAACAAGTAACGTGCACCTACTTTCTCCTGCTGTCGCCCCGTACTAACTGGAAGAGGCCGATCTCCAGTGACTTTGCTGTAGAGTTTCGCGGGGAGGCGGGGCCTAATAGGCGTTGACTGGGGGCGTCTGGCTTGGATAGCGATGGTTGCGGATGGGTGGGGACAACGGCAAGAGAGTTACGAGATCCAGAAGGGGCCGGTAGCAGCAACGGCTTCCGAGAAGGCTGTGCTGCGGAAAACTGATAGTGAAGTAGCTTTCTTCTTATCCACGCCTGAGAATTGTTGAGTGTGTCAGCCAAGTCCGGGCATGTGTCTTCGTATTCAAACAGTATTGATTGTGCCGACTGCCACAGGTTTGGCGTCCCCAGTCCCCGGACAGCCAAAGGTATGATCTTCTCTCCAATCTTGACGATGAACTGGTACACGGATCCAGAGAGGTTGTCGATATCTCGAAACATCACGTTAAGGTGCTGTTCTTTGAGGAACTTCAGGAGCCCCAGCAAACTTCTCTGGCTGCGTTCATTGAGCTTGCCTTGCAAGGTTCGTATCGGGATGGCGATTGTCTCCAAAGTTTCCAGTATCATTTTTTGATCAGCGTCGCTCCTCCTCGGGCCCTTGATAACATGCTGGATTAGCTGAATCACGTTAGCTACATGCCCCGACGCGATGATCCTTGGCATGAGTCCTTTCATTGTGGCCGAGCTCCACTGGTCAAGGCATTCGGTGGCTTCGTCGACATAGGCGCTGAGAGGTAATTGGGCGGGTTCCAAAGGTCTCAGTGTCCTGTACAAAAGTTTGGCATGTAGCGAAAGATAAGCCAAGACGGGATCTAGCATTGATGACTCCCCGTTAACTGTCTCGTTGTGTCGCAATTCGACGTCGTCGTAGAGCCAAGCCTCAGGCGGGCACAAGTTCTGTTCCCAGAGGTACCTCATCATCTTCCGGTCCGCTTTTTCGGCGTCCCAATTGAGGTACTGGGCTCGCTTGCTCTCCGGCTGTGGTGAGTTCATCCTCAGCGTCTCGATATGAGTTCGAGTGGATTGAGCCCAAACCGCCAGGAGGTCGTGATTGGTTATTTCCTTGATTATATCCCTGACCCCGATCCTTCGACCACTTCCACGGCCATCGTCCCGTGTGCTCTTGACATATGCGAGAAGACGTTCTACCGTCACGAGCTTCTGTTTCGTATACGCGCCGAGTTCGTCGTAGTCCACCAATAGTCTCCAAACGGCGACAGCTGCAGTGCAACGCGCGTGCATGGAAATCACAGAGTCACTGACGGACCGAAGGTTCATGGTGACATCGATCGCCTTTGCCGGAAAGCTGGAATTCCATTTCCAAATATCGCGTGGATCGCCCTCCTCCACCGACGCCCCTGTGTCGTTGGAGAACCAATTGGTAGCAAGAGCACGAAGGGCACTCAGCCCGGAAATCGACTGGCGCCGGTAGACGTCTATGGAATCGTGTGTAGGCTCGAGACAGTTGACCAACAACTCTGAGATGTGGCGCGCTAGGTCCTTGCGTTTTACAAGTTCGAGCATGATGGCCGGAGCTCCGACGACCTTGTTGGAGCGCATGAAACCGGCAATTCCTTCGATAAACGGCTCACAGTCGCCACGATCTATGAGCGATGAAAGCGCCGACGAAAGTGAAGCGAGATCTCGTTCCTGCGTCCCATCGATGGTCGTAGTCGCGTACTCCTCGCGGCCACGGGAAAGACTACGTGAGTCGACGACGACATGCCAGCCCCCTACATTAGTGAAACTGAGTGGGCGAACGGCCTGCTTGATATACCACAACGCACTAGAGAGGGGAGTGCAATACGGACTTTGCAGGTCGTGCAGGGGGAACCAACTGAGAGCTAGGTAGAACGCCGCGATGACGATGAGGACGCAGAGCGATAAGAGCGAAAGCATGCGGCTGGCCGGGGCGGTGATGTCGACCAAACCGGCGATGAATAGGAACATAGCCAAATGCAAGAGCCCCGAAGCACCCTCGACGATGGCCTTCACCCCGGAGCGCTCGATTCCCTGCAGCAGAAATGCGCGGTAGCGGGCACGCTGATGCGCTTCCGTGAGCCGGCTGAAGGCCTGAGTGTACTGACGCGCCCATTGCTGGACCAAGGTCGCACATAGCGCACTCGAAAGGCTGGAAAGCAGACTTGAGCACCATAATGCGTTGGCGCGAAGTAAGGAGAGATTTGTCGCGGCGGGAGTAGGAGTGGTTCCAGGGGTTTGATTTGATTGTGTCATCTGTTGCAAGCTTCCGACTAAAAATGCTGTCACCACAGCAGAGAAAAGACCAGCCTAGAGTCGCGCTAAGCCATGCGCCGGCGTCATATTGTGAGACAATGGTCGACTTACGAAGATAAGTAGTCCATCCATCTCAGCTTTCCAATTCTCTGCTAGTGCCCTGTCATGGCGCTCACTTTCTGCCAGACAGACGGACCATAGTTTTCCAGAGCTTTCCACCGCGTACCCAGTGGTTCGTAGACTAGGTGGACCTGTGGACCCAGTGTGAGTGATAGATAGGCGCATGCCATGGAAAGCTTGAAATTACCGTTTGGAGCTTCCGCACCAGCTCTTGCAGCTTCTAGGTCGACTATGCCAACCATGTGTTTGTGGTTGGAGAAATAGATGTGAGTAGGAGACCCGTACTTGGACGAGAGACGCCCATCCGAGCTGCGCGGGCCTTGACATGCTTGACAGGACTCAAAGAAGGCGCATTGCATGGAACTGAATAAAGACGTCCCTTTTCCTCCGCATCCTTTTCAGTAATGTAGACGCAGACTACGACTCGGATATGCGACGCGGTACATTACATGGACAACCTCTGTGAAGAGGCAAGTCGGATCATCAGACGCCAATACCGCTGGCCTGTCAATGGAAAGATGCAAGTCGGTTCATAGCTAGAAGACTGGCGCAACACTTCGGGTAGGGAACAGCAGAACATGAACTCTGGTATATTATCAGACAGGGAGGGTCTCCACTACAGTAGTGTAGGCAACTTGAATGGGGGACTCGGTAAAGCCCAGTGAGAGGGGAGGGGGAGACTGACCGAGGTCGCGTGTCGTCCGAAACCAGCAGCAGTCATATGACCGGTTATGTGCAACAGCAACATGTACTGAACATCAACTTGAACTTGAATATGCATTAATTATTGATTGGCCATGGTGCATGATGCCAGACCCTGATTTTTCAACTCGGAAGTCACACGAATAGCCTGAGGCTCTGAGGTGGCCACACGCAGAGACTTCCGCGTTCACGTCTGGTGGAATATAGTGATGTTCATGACGAATCTCCCATTCAGAAGCCTTCGGCTTGGGGAAATCACAGAGGCTACAAGCCCCACGTTCATAAGCGGTATCAGGGCAAGTCTATACTATCATGTTTCGCGTATATGAAACATAAGAAGCAAGGGCGTGAGATAGGTAAAAATCATAGCCATAGTTTCCACCATCTGTGCATGCGACATGACCAGGATACGATTGTCAGCTCTGCTGGGTGTTTGTATTCTTTCAAAGGCATTGTCCCACTGACTCTTGTCCAAACTCGGACCATATTGGATCGGGTTCGCGCTTGAAGTTGGTCCAAACGCACTACATGATTTCCATGAACGTCATTCTCGAACCCATCGCTCGCTTCCCTCTCATCAGTGATGGGTTTTCTTCAGTATTCTTTCGGTCTCCTTGAACGTCACTGGGTGTGGGCTCCACTTAGCCTGTGGAGCACCATGGTCGTATTTGAGCCCCCGAAGTCACATAGATCCCATAGAGGACGACGATGGCATGTCCGTATCTGGTTCTCGTTTCGGGCTGTGAGCGCCGGAACCGGCGTCTGCATCAAAGTTTTGGATAACGTGGGGCGGTCCTTGGTTTAGGACGACGATATCAGTGTCGAAATTCCGGGACTCGTGCAGTAACGGCAGCGGTTTGTCGATTTGGACACCAGCAGTCCCGCTGTCTTGTTGTAAATCGTCTGCACTCCTGCTCACGCGTCCGCTCTCGTCACTACCGTCATCTGATCCTCCACTGGCGCTTCTACTTTTATCGTCGGCCTCCGAGTCGTCCGCGCCATCAACCTCAATTCCTCCGCCCGCATCGCCGTTTCCGACTGCCGCGTCATCCCCTGATTCTGAGGCGCTTGAAAGTGGACCCTCCGCAAGTGGGAAAATTCGCTCTGCATGATACCCCCGGGCATCCGGGGGTTTTGGCGCGGTCGCGGTCGCGGAAGCAGAAGCAGAAGTGGAAGTGGAAGCAGAAGTGGAATCTGAGGCGGGGACAGGATTAGACGGGTATGCCTGCGCGATAACTCCCAGCTCGGCGCTCTCTTCCACGGGCGTGTGGAAGCGCGTGCCTGGCGTAGAGAGCGACAGCGGGCCCGAGTGTGACTGCTGGGGTATATATAGCCCGAGACCCTGCCCAGCTATCGTGGGGAGAGGTGTCGGAGGCCATGGCAGTGATGGCGAGCGGCTCCGTTGTGGAGGCGGCGTGGCGGGAGGCGAGGACCGAGGTGCAAAGAGATCGCGTCGCGGTGCATGCGCCAGCGATTTCGGCGACGAGGCGCGCGAAGAGTGCGGACGGCTCCGCGAGCCCGAGCCTTCTCTTCTCTGTACCACGACCACGGGTAAGGACGAAATACTAGTACCCTGTGCAGATTCCGACTCGGGGGTGATCGCCGTCTGGAGGCTTGTGCTGGCCTGCATGGGCGGCGCGAATGGCTCGAGCCTGGCAGCCAGCACGAACCCATACTCGGCGCTGCTATTGGAAGATGATGACGATGACGACGACGATGACGACGAAGGAGATGGTGGCTGCGCAGCAGGAGTTGCTGCGCTTTCATCAAGTCTCTGTACCACCGACGATCGCGCGCTGCCGTGCATGTTGGGAGAGGATGGGGACGGTGGCAACGAAGGAGACGTTGGAGCACTATCACGGGATTGCTGCGACGCCCAAGATTCTGCGCTGCTGCGCCTGTTAGGAGGCGGCGGAGACGTTGGGGCATTCTCATAGTGTTCCCACGTTTCCCACGATCCCAACCGCCTGTTGGAAGATGACAGAGAAGGTGTCCGGGCATGGAAAGTCGGAGCATCGTCATAAAACCCCGACGCTGACCACCATCCCTCCATGTCGCGCCCGCCGGAAGATGAAGGAGAAGGTCGTCGGCCTGGAGAGGTCGAGGCGCCGTCATAAGGGTTCTGCGCCGGCAACGAACCCACGCGGTCGCGTCTGCTAGAAGATGATGGAGACGGTGGCTGTGCGATAATAGTCGGGGCTACGTCACGGAGTCTACTTGCAGCCCGCGATCCCATGCTGTCGCGGATGTTGGGGTCGGCGGGCTCCCGGGGGTGCTGTACTGTATCAATAAATTTGCCCTGTTCCGGCTCAACTGGCACGTCGATATAAGGTTCCTGTAGGCGGCCGCTTGGCGAATAGAGGGGTCGGGCTATCCTGTGAGCGCTATCCGTAAATTAGGTTAGCACCCGCGCCACTAAACAAGTAACGTGCACTTACTTTCTCCTGCTGTCGCTCCGTACTAACTGGAAGAGGCCAATCTCCAGTGACTTTGCTGTAGAGTTTCGTGGGGAGGCGGGGCTTAATAGGCGTGGACTGGGGGCGGCTGGCTTAGATAGCGATGGTCGCGGATGGCTGGGGACAATGGCAAGAGAGTTACGAGATCCAGAAGGGGCCGGTAGCAGCAACGGCTTCCGAGAAGGCTGTGCTGCGGAAAACTGATAGTGAAGTAGCTTTCTTCTTATCCACGCCTGAGAATTGTTGAGTGTGTCAGCCAAGTCCGGGCATGTGTCTTCGTATTCAAACAGTATTGATTGTGCCGACTGCCACAGGTTTGGCGTCCCCAGTCCCCGAACAGCCAAAGGTATGACCTTCTCTCCGATCTTGACCATAAACTGGTACACGGATCCAGAGAGGTTGTCGATATCCCGGAACATCACGTCAATGTGCTGTTCCTTGAGGAACTTCAGGAGCCCAAGTAAACTTCTCTGGCTGCGTTCATTGAGCTTGCCTTGCAAGGTTCGTATCGGGATGGCGATTGTCTCCAAAGTTTCCAGTATCATTTTTTGATCAGCGTCGCTCCTCCTCGGGCCCTTGATAGTATGCTTGATTAGCTGAATCACGTTAGCTACATGCCCCGACGCAATAATCCTTGGCATGAGTTCTTTCATTGTGGCCGAGCTCCACTGGTCAAGGCATTCGGTGGCTTCGTCGACATAGGCGCTGAGAGGTAACTGGGAAGGTTCCAAAGGTCTCAGTGTCCTGTACAAAAGTTTGGCATGTAACGAAAGATAAGCCAAGACGGAATCTAGCATCGACGACTCCCCGTTATCTGTCTCGTTGTGCCGCAATTCGACGTCGTCGTAGAGCCAAGCCTCAGGCGGGCACATGTTCTGTTCCCAGAGGTACCTCAACATCTTAAGGTCCGCTTTTTCGGCGTCCCAATTGAGGCACTGGGCTCGCTTGCTCTCCGGCTGTGGTGAGTTCATCCTCAGCGTCTCGATATGCGATTGCGTGGATTGAGCCCAAACCGCCAGGAGGTCGTGGTTGATCTTCTCTTTGATCTTGTTCCTGACCCTGGCCCTTCGGCCGCTTCTACGCCCCTTGTCCCTTGTACTCTCGAGATATGCGAGAAGACGTTCTACCGTCACGAGCTTCTGTTTCGTATATGCGCCTAGTTCGTCGTAGTCCACCAAGAGTCTCCAAACGGCGACAGCCGCGGTGCAACGCGCGTGCATCGAAATCACCGAGTCACCGACGGACCGGAGACTCATGGTGACATCGATCACCTTTTCCGGAAAACTGTAGCTCCATTTCCAAACGCAATGCGAATCGCCGTCCTGCAACGTCACCCCCATGTCATCGGAGAACCAATTGGCGGTAAGAGCACGAAGGGCGCTCAGCCCGGAAACCGATTGGCGCCGGCGGATGTCTACGGAATCGTGCGCGGGTTCTACACAGTTGACCAACAGGTCCAAGATGTGGCGCGCTAGGTCCTTGCGCTTTACGAGTTCGTGCATGATGACGGGGGCCCCGACGATCTTTTCAGAGCGCATGAAACCGGCAATTCCTTCGATGAACGGCTCGCAGTCGCCACGATCTATGAGTGATGAAAGCGCCCACGAAAGCGAGGCAAGGTCTCGGTCCTGCGTCCCATCACGAGTCGCAGACGCGTACTGCTCGCGGCCACGGGAAAGACTGCGCGAGTCGACGACGATGGGCCAGCCTTCCACATTGACGAAACTGAGTGGGCGAACGGCCTGCTTGATGTACCACAGCGCGCTGGAGAGGGGAGTACGATAGGGACTTTGCAGGTCGTGCAGGGGGAACCAACTGAGAGCGAGGTAAAACGCCGCGATGACGATGAGGACGCAGAGCGATAAGAGCGAGAGCAAGCGGCTGGCCGGGGCGGTGATGTCGACCAAGCCGGCGATGAATAGGAACATAGCCAGATGCAAGAGCGCCAGCGCACCCTCGACGACGGCCTTCACGCCGGAGCGCTCGATTCCTTGCAGCAGGAACGCGCGGACGCGGGCACGCTGATGCGGTGCCGCGCGTCGGCCGAGGGCTTGGGTATACTGGCGCGCCCATTGCTGGACCAAGGTCGCACATAGCGCACTCAAGAGGCTGGAAAGCAGACTTGAGCACCACAATGCGTTGGCGCGAAGTAAGGATGAGAGATTTGCCGGGGTTGGAGCGGGAGTGGTTCCAGGCGTTTGGTTTGACTGTGTCATGGTCATCTGCTGCAGGCTTCCGACTAGGAATGCTGTCACTACAGCAGAGAAAAGACCGGCCTAGAGTTGTGCTAAGCCATGCATCGACATTGGGTTGGGCGACTTACAAAGATGAGCAGCCCATCCATATCAGCTTTCCAACTCTCTGCCAGCGCCTCGTCATGGCGCTCACTTTCTGCCAGATAGACTGACCATAGCTTTCCAGAGCTTTCTACCGCATACCCAGTGGTTCGTGGACTAGGCGGGCCTGTTGACGCGGAGAACGCAAGTGAGTGAAGACTGGAAAGATGCCGTGGGAAGCTTGGAATACCGTTAGGAGTTTCCGCGCCATCCTTTGCAGCTTCGACGTCGACTGAGCGAACCATATTTTCGGTTCGCGTCAAGGAATCAGTTGTAAGGAGACCCGTACTTGGATGAGAGACGCCCGTACAAGCTCTCTGCCCGATCCTTGACGGCGCTCAATCCCTGATAAAGACGTCTCTTCCATTTTCTGAGTTCTGTGGACGCAAACTCGAATTAGGCTACGAAATGCCACGCGGTACAAGCAAGTCGGATCACCGGACGCCAGTACAGTACCTGGAAACGTGTAAAGTTGGTTCACATGTCAAGACCTGGCCGTAATGGCTTGCGTTGGATGCCAGTGGCCTAAGAGACTGCGCCTGCGATAGCACCGGCCGGCGAGAGCTCTTGCGACTTCCCATCATGACCTCGCTCTATGGGTTTGTAAACCGGCTCTACGTTGTGCGTACGATGTCCAGTTTTTTGGTATACTGTACTGATATTGACCCCTGACGAATCGTAGGTGTTCAACCCACCCGCCCCCAAAGAGCCCACTGCATCACCATTGCGGTTTGGGATCCTCGGTGCGGCGAGAATCGCACCTATTGCGCTGATTTTGCCCGTGAAGAGCCATCCAGATGCAGTGGTGGCGGCTGTTGCTGCGCGGGATCAAGAGCGTGCGGACGCTTTTGCGAAGAAGCACGGCATCCCGAAAGCATATGGTGGGTCGGGGGCGTATCAAAGTACGTTATCTACTTGTTCTATAGACACGTGGGGTGCTAATTTAAATTACGAATCGCAGAGCTATTGGACGACCCCGAGATTGATGTCGTGTATAACCCGGTGCGTCACGCATCGCCTAGTCGTGAATGAGCGACTTAGGGCGTTTATCACACAGTTGCCAAATGGCCTCCATTATGAATGGACTATGAAAGCACTCGCAGCTGGAAAACATGTCCTGCTCGAAAAGCCAAGTGCTAATACTGCCGAAGAAACGCGCAAGATGTTCGCTTTCGCTCAGGAAAAAGGCCTCGTCCTATTGGAGGCATTCCACTACCGGTAGGCTGCACGGGATTTCCTCGTTGGTGCGAATCGGTGCTCATTGTGGGAAGGTTCCATCCCGCAACACGTCGCATGAAAGCGATAATCGATAGCGGCGAGCTCGGCACGCTGACAAAGATTGAAGTCAATTTCGGCATCCCAGGTTTCTTCGTCAAGGACAGCGACATTCGGATGGAATATGACCTGGGTGGTGGCGCCATGATGGACATGGGATGTAAGCTTCACACTACCTCCACCCGAGGATCTCACTGAGACGTTTCCCGCAGGCTATGTCATGTCCATCTCGCGCTATTTAGCAAATGCCGATCCGACAAAGGTTATCAGCGCAAATGCCGAAGTACTCCCGAAGTTCCCTCGAGTCGATATCAGCACAACCGCCACGCTTGCCTTTCCCACATCGGGAGGGAGCACCACCAACGGGTCCGCGGACGGCCTCACCGCGACCCTTTTGACGCACTTCCGGCTTCCACCTCTGTTGGGGTTCCTTCCACGTTTGCCGAATTTTTCTGTGCGTGTATCTGGGACGCGGGGTACTGTTGAGCTGAGCAACTTCCCTGCTCCATGGCTGCATCACAACATCACGGTTGAGAGCTCGGAACAGGAGGGTGGGCGATTGCGGAAGCGCACGGAGAAGCATTACGGAAACCTCGGGTGGACAACGTGAGTATCTTCTCACCCTGGACCATCTGCCATCTGATTTGGACATGTGCGCAGATACCGCTACCAACTAGAGGCGTTCGTTGATAAGTTGCGCGGCCGAACGCCCGAGCACTGGTACGACGCCCAGGACTCTATCACCAACATGGAGTGGATAGAAGCCGTATATAAAGAAGTCAGTCGCCTGTTTCTCCCTGGACAGAGTGATCTCGGACTGATACTTGTATTCTCAGACCGGGCTCGGGTCCCGTCCTCCATCAACTGCCGAAGTGCCATAAATTTCCCACATCGGATCTTTTTCATCTTTTCTCACGCCAGGTTGTCGGTTATTGTTGTAATTACGTAATATTATATTGAGGATCTGGTTGCGACGCCGGCTGCACTGTATTCAAGCACCCATCTCATCTTACTCTTTGTTGCCCTCTTTTCCCCCTCCCTTTTCCTTCCGCTTTTCTCCTCCGTCCTCGACTCGTGCGGCTCCCTTTTCTCCTTCCCTCGCAATGAGCCACGCACCATTTCCTCCTAATAGAATGCCATCTAATGCCCCACCGCGACTTGCCTCTCACCCCTCCCATCATTCATGGCGTCAATTCGATGAAAAACCTACAGCCCTGAGCTCTCTCAGCTCGACTCTCAAGATGAGCCCAACCCGTGGCTGGCTGGCCAGCACCCCTCGGGATTCCGTGCACCACCATCATAAGAGTAGCAGCGATAAAGACGAGCGAAGAGGTTTACTACAGCAACATAATATCCTTGCCCATCTCAGGAAGGCGATGCGTAACATCCTCCGGTCTTCAGAAATCCTCCCTACCACTTCAATATCGCATCGAGGTAATAGTCCCAACAGCGCGCGACCGTCCCTCACCCCCCTTTCATCTCCGAGCCTCCCTGCCCTCCCGTCGGCGTCGACCGCGCGCTTTGTCCTCCTCTGTGGCCTATGGTATGCCTCCTCGGCTTTATCATCCAACACAGGAAAAGCCATCATGAATCAGTTCCGTTATCCCGTCACCCTCACATTTGTGCAGTTTGGCTTTGTCGCCGCATACTGCCTGCTCTTCATGTCCCCCATCGTCCGCTTTTCGCGGCTCCGTCGTCCGACCCGGGCTATTTTGAGGGATACGATACCGATGGGTTGTTTCCAAGTCGGCGGCCATATCTTTTCAAGCATGGCGATATCGCGTATCCCTGTTAGCACGACGCATACTATCAAGGTACGCACCCGTCCTGCTCTCTAAGCGCGCTCTCAAACGTGCGCCCTTTTCCAGGCGTTGTCACCTCTGTTCACTGTAGCCGCTTACGCCCTCCTATTTGGGGTACGGTACTCTGCCAAAACATACATATCCCTCTTTCCTCTCACCGTCGGCGTCATGCTGGCTTGCTCATTCGACATGTCAGCATCCAACTTCATTGGTTTACTATGCGCTTTTGGTTCAGCCATCGTATTCGTATCGTCGAATATTTTCTTCAAGAAGATCATGCCAACTGGTTCTTCGTCTTCACATCACAAACTTGACAAGCTGAACCTGCTCTTCTATTCATCCTCGATGGCGTTTCTCTTGATGGTCCCAATTTGGGTGTTTACCGACCTTCCGGTGTTCATGGCCATGCAGACGGCAGAACCAGGGCATGTCAAGCACCCCGCACATGAGTCCCCTTCTACCCATTCTGTCACCTACTACACTTTCCTAAACGGGATAGTGCACTTCGCCCAAAACATTATCGCATTTATCATCCTCGCATCCGTATCACCTGTCACATATTCGATCGCGTCACTCTTTAAACGGGTCGCCGTGATCTGCATCGCCTTAGTTTGGTTCAACCAACACGTTCACCCTTTCCAGGGCGTTGGCATAGCGCTCACCTTCTTGGGGCTTTGGATGTACAACAACGCGAAGGGCGATATCGCGCGCGGTGAGACTCGGAGGCGTGGAGTCGAGGCCGTACGGGAAGGCGCTCTGCCTTCGACACGCACAGAAGGGCAGATCTTCGATGCGGCCGCGAATAGTCTACCCCTGCCAGCATATGAGCGCTCACCCGCAGAGCTCAGTTCGGCAGTGTCGAGCGCTCGTGCGCTGGAGACCTTGGCTTCCCCTGTACGCTCCAAGCTGCACATACCGCCGCTCCATATCGAAATTACTGCACCCACTCCGCAGAAGGGTACTGTATTGTCGCCACCGTATCCATCACCCCCAGCGTCTCTGGACTCACCGCCACTCACGGCTGCCCTTACTGTGATGCCCACTCGCGCATAGTATTGCTCTGGTTGGTCGTACTGATCAATCTTATCGGCGCCAACTTCAGCCACTTCTTGTTGGACATCTGCTATTAGACTATCCGAAATGGACTGCATAGATATAAAGGATTTTCATAAGGATCTCTGTCTCCATTCCATTCCTTTACTGCGCATTGTCGACTATCTTATACGATGGACCGAGTGGGGAGGGTAGTGGTGACGAACGTTTGATAAACATTTGACGGCAGGGAACGAGGACCTTGTGCCGCCGATTATTGTTTTTTCTTCTTACTTTTGTTCTTCTGTGCATGTTTCGGGTGGGCTTTGCTCTGTGCGTGCGTTGTGTCCGTACTGTATATACCTGTGCCCCTTGAATTAGCTGGCGTCTTTACTGGTCTGCCCGCCCGTGCGACCTTTTCCACGCGTGTACAATCTCGGCGTCTAGACAAATACAGGACCTCGCCGCCACCATCTGTCATCTGCAGGTTTGACGGTAGCGATAACAATGCCGCCGCGTAGTGGAACAGCTTGGACATCAGACCGTATCCGCCCACAACCCCACAAATCATCGGCGCACCTCGCCGCGCAGACACCCTCGAAATCAGACAAAGGAAAGGGCAGGGTCAGCACACCAGAGCCGCCACGCAGCGCCGCAGTGCGCAAGCTCGACGATCTCCTCGCCAACCTCCGTTCCTCCTCCACCTCTGAGCCTACTCGGTCCCAGCGCCTCCAAAACAACACCACCAAGGACGACGGGTGCTTCTGCCAAGGTACGTCCACTCACGCCCCCTCACTACTTTCCTATCTCCACATACCACAAACAAGCACGCACGCACGCCCTCTCCGAATACACGCCCCTCTGCACCGCCTGCGGTCTCGTCCTCTGCGCCCTACACCCGCCACACCGCCCATGCCCGCACTGCGCCGCCCCGCTATTGGACTCCGCCGCGCGCGCGGCGCTCCTCGTGCAGCTCGAGGAACAGCGCGCACATACCCTCGCTGAGGAAGCGGCAGAGCGCGCACGCGCAGCGGAGGAACTGCGTGTGGCGGAGGGCGCGTTCCCTGCGCTCGGTGGCGCGCCTGGTGTCAATGCCGCCGCCGGCGGTAAAAGTGGAGGTGGAGGTGCTGGGGCGCGGGTGCTCTCTCTCGTTGGACAGCGCGTGGTGGTCGAGTCGTATCGCGCTGCGTCGGGTGTGCGTCCGGAGGAGGGCGCGGAGAGGGAGGAGGACACGGACGATCCGGTGCCGCCGCCGCCGAGGGAGGTCCAGTATATACGCGTGCCGCGTGGGCCTGCGACGCGCTGGGCGGTCTTGAGGGACGGCGAGGGCGGGGCGAAGTATGTCGCGCCGCCTCCTGCGCCGCGTGGCCAATCAGACCATGCGGCGGGACGACGAGGGAAGGGAAAGGCACGGGAAGTGGCTCCCAGTGGTTCGTAGAGTCCAAAGGAGTTGCTTCATTCGATTCGTTCGTGGTAAAATCTACCTGTACTAGTGTGGTAGTACCTATGCAAAAATCGGCTTTTCATTTTCTGTAGCTTCAACAACACACCGTAGCTACTTCATATTGTACATGCTAATAGAATAATGGATATCCTATTCAATGGTGATTTTTTCTTATTTTATTTTTGGCTCCTAGAGAGCACAACCAACTTTACCCCCCAATGCAAACTTAGTCACGCAGTATCACTCCAAGAGACCCCCAAGTTAATACAACTCTATCGCATGCATAATATGGCCCCAAATTTATCATGGGTTCTCCTATTAGTCTATTCCAACCCTCTATTCCAACAGATCTTCATGTCATTTATCAACACCGTTGGGATCTGGTGGTCTGGGCTTTTACTTTTCACAGCTCCCCACTCTTCCTTGTCGCACTGTAATCAAAATTTTCAATAGATTTTTATTTTTTGTTGTGATCTCATATCTATAGATCCTACTATACCTACTGTATTTTTTTGGGGCAGAAAGGACCACGGGAAGTGGTTGATCTGAAGTCATTTTTAACATTTGCATCTTTGTGACCATTTACGTCCACCTGACACCACTAGTACTGTATCAACAACTCCCATCTAAGAAATCTGTGTTACAGTATCAATCCTGGTATGGATACATCTTCAGAGAGTGCAGTAGAAGGACGTTATTTTGTGGCACTTTGTAGGACAAAAAAAAGGACCCGTTAGACAAGACTCCGCTGTAAACCCTCCACGATCCTAATCAGCACTACTGTAATGTCTCCTACTAATAGGTCTATCAAAGCGAGTTGGTTGTAAGGATCAGCCTGGGTCTGCGCTCGAAAATACACCAACCGGCCCTATATTCGTTCCATTCCACGTCAACGTCAATGTCAACGCCAACGCTACGCCCACGAGCCTGAGATGGCGGACCAATGTCAACGTTCTGGGACACTTTAGATTCCTTACAATGCTTCCTTATTCGACGACTACTCATGTATATAAGGCCTCGAGCCTCGCCTTGCGGACGGTAGCAACTCGCCTCTGCTTCTCTCCTCTCTCTCTATTTGCGTGCCGTTGGTCTCTTTCTCTCTCTCGTCTCGCGCATGTCGTTCAGAGTTCGGTTCGAAGTTTTAACGTCCAGAGGCGATTTCTGGTAACAGGACGGCGGAGCGATGATGCACAAGACAACAGATGAGAGAAGATCGAGGCGATTCGGCGGCCGTTGTTTGTAAAGCCATAGGTATTTATACGGAAAGCTACTGCAGTTGAATGCAGTAGGTCGAGCTTAGAGCTCTGGAGATGAAAGTCCTCAAGTACTACGAACGTCGAGTCATACAGAAACCGGGTCACAACGCCTCCGAGTCATACAGTACGTCGAGTCAACAGGTTATGGGGGCGAAGAAAGAAAAGGAAAGAACTAGAAGTAAACGAGTCATGTAGAGTCCGTACGAGTCAGTCAGAAGCGTAACACGCGTCTTGTCTACGTCCTCCTCTAGGGACGACTCTCGATCACCTCGCAGCTACTATCTACACCGCATTGGGTTGCTGGCGGCGAGGGCGAAACGGCCAGTACGATTGTTCCGTGGGTGGCTCTATAGTTGGTGCTGGTTCGGGCCTATACGACGCAAGCTTGGCTTCGAGGTCGCTCAGCCTCTTGATCAACGTGTCTGCCCAAGCGCTCTTCACAAGGCCATCTTCGCCTTCGCTCATTTGTTCGAGTAACGACAGGCACCGTTTTAGAGCTTCACGGGAACGCTCGATCGCCGACGCAGATGATCCCCAGGGTTCGAGAGGCAGGTCTTCCGGCAGACTGTCTTGGACGACCCGAACCAAAATGTCCAGGGTCTCCGAGGCTTCACGTCCGAGTGTCTTCAGAGGGGACGTTTCCTGATGAACGAGCTTATCCAAACCATCAAGCATCACGAGCAAAGCCGCGAGCTTTGTAGGTCCAGGGCTGACTGGGGGGAGGTCAGGCCGCTGGAACGAGCCCAGGGTGTTCTGCAAAAAGGCCGATTCTCCTTCGGGTTCTGGTGAGTTCCCTGATCGATGGCGGATGTCCCGCACAATTTTTGTGACAAGAAGCGACGTGATACAGAGCACCATCACTCGAGTGTTGGTGTCCCCTTTTTCAGTTAGGAGATCCATGTCGTCCGAGTCGGCAAATAACCTTGGGAATTGTTCGGGAATAGGTCTCTTGCGAGAGTCAGATTTGCAATATGCCATCGCATAGGACCAGATCGCGGCGAGACAAACAGGGAGACGACGTTTACGGACATCGGGGTTGACATCGGGATCCAGAGTAGACTTCCCCGGAAGACACGCCTCGAAGAAGTCGTGAAGACTAGAAGCTAGTGTGGACCCGCCTTCGCTCGGAGGAGCCATCAGATCGAGGATGTTGCCAACGGAAGTGTCGGAGA
Source organism: Lactarius indigo (assembly GCA_025766275.1). NCBI lineage: Eukaryota > Fungi > Basidiomycota > Agaricomycetes > Russulales > Russulaceae > Lactarius > Lactarius indigo. Next base: position 246,357 of record JAFKAC010000034.1, read on the forward strand.
CGTGATATGAGCTAAAGAGAGTGGGGATGCGAGCAATAAAAGCCTCGAACTCGTCGTCGTCACGGAGCTCGGCGACTGTCAAGGTCAGTGCTTCCTTGCCTATCGTTGGCGCTCCTCTAATCGCACTGGACACGGTGTCATGCGGTATATCACTGGCACCTTCGTGCGAAGTCGACTGCGCTTCCTTATCGAGATCGTGAACATGGGCAGGTGACCCGGGATGGGGGGGTAGTTCTGCGAGCCTGGTGTCAACTTGAAGTTGAAGACCTTCTCGCATCTTGACCAATGAATTGAATGCGTCATTTCTCTTGAGGCCGCCAAGGTTGATGTCTGCGCCACATTGTTCGGACAGCGCCAGACACCGCTCGAGTAATCCGCGAGTACGTTTGAGAACTGATAGGTCGGGTCCCTGGTTTTCGGTTGAGGGAGGGGGGGGAATGGTGTCTATGGCATCTTTAGCTAAGACATCCATCGTGTCGAGGACTTTGTAGCCAAGTCTCTCGTATAAGTCCATGCGCTTTTCAACGATTTCCTCTAATTCGCTCAGCATCGAGCCTAGGTTCGTAAGTTGCGTTGGCATGCGACCAGCAAGGTCAAGTCGCCACAATGGCCCCAATGCCCTCTTGATAAACACGAGTTCTCCTTCCGAAACTTGGGGACTTCCTTCTTGGCCGCGCATCTCCCCCATAAGTTTCGCAACGAGGAGCGAACCCATACATAGTACCACAACTCTGGTATGGAGATCATCGTTTTCCAAAAGAGGATATATCTCGTTTTCATCGGCAAACAGCCCCCGGAAAGACTTGGACATGGACATGGGGACTCCTCTTGAGTTGGTCAGGTTATAGGCCTTCGTATAGCACCAGATAGCTGTGAGGCATATGTCGAGACGATTCTGGTCGGTATCGAGATCTACGCCAGTCGAGGTTGGTAGACATGACTTCAGAAGGCCACCAAGTCGAACCGCAAGGACGGAATCGCCACCAATTGAGGGAGAGTCCATGACGCGAAGCATCGTCTGCATCGCTCCAGGGACTACGCGCGAGTTGAAAAATCCTGGGATACGTGAAAGATAATCTTCGACCTCCTTGTCTTCGTCGAGCCTCGAAAGTGTCCAGATCAGTGCTTCTCTGTCCACCGATGACGAGGCTTTACTCGCGTCCGACACAACGCGTTGATTTAATCCTTTGCTGAACCAGTGTTTATGGGTCGCAATCTTCTTCGCCAGTTTCTCTCTGTCCAAAAGAGGTGCGATGCTCGCGGACGTCCCCTTGTAAATTCGTCCCCATATTCCCCACGAGCGCTGAAGGAAGCCATCGAGGGTAGTTGCGGCTGCACCCGTAGAAGCCAACTTGATAATGGCTAGCACCCGCCACAGTCTCCATAGAAGACCGGTGAACGGAGTGCCGTAAGGGCAGCTGAGGATGATGTTTGGGATGACTGTAAATGCCGCGTATACTGAGGCAAACACTCCAATCCATCCGACGAAGACCCAAGCCACGGTCTTGTTGAACAGGAAAAAGAAGTTGACGAGGCCAGCGAAGAAAAGGAACACGGATATGTGAAGCAACACCGGGATGGCCTCCACTGTTTGCCTCATGCGAAAACGTTCCATGCCGGTGAAAAGGAAAGTGCGTACTCTTGCACGCTCATGTGGTATGTCGTGAAGGTATGAAAGCGCCATATATCGTCGAGCCCACTGCTTAACCAGCGTCGCAAGAAGAGCACAAGTGATGCTGATACCCAAGCTAAGGAGAAATAGGATGTTAACTCGGATGGCTGAATGCAGGTTCGGTGGGGAGTTGCTGAGGGGAGGTGACGTGGACAAGACGGTGCCGTTCGAGATGCCAACGAGTTGTTGTGAGACTTGGGAGAGTAGAGTGACAGTCTGATCACCCGAATCGACCGACAATTTCTTATAGCTTTCGATGATGAATGCTGCTACGGTCGCAGAGAACAGACCGGTCTGTTGAAATAGTCAAATTAAAGAGAGACGAGCAGACTTGAAGAAACGAACAAAGACAAGAACGCCGTCAGCGTCACTTTTCCAGCGATCGGTTATCTCTTTGTCGTACTCCCGAAATTGGGGGAGAGATTTGATCCACATATGTCTCCAGGGATCCGCGAAGAGTTCCCCTTGAGAAAGTAGCAAGACACGTCAAGACCCTGCCCTACTCTCTATAAGAACAAATTACCTGGGCTGTAATTCGCGCCTTGGGAGCGAGTAGTACTATTTTCTAAACGAAGATTGAGCACTTCGGAGACTTCACGAGAAGGAGGCACTACTAACTCGGGGTCTCAGGCTGAGAGGTGTCCTGTCCCACGGAATGTGCTCGATTTACGAGATGAGGGGAGGAATGGCCAAGATCTGAATAACAAATCAAAGTCAGCAGGGGAGTAATAACGGCGCTGGTTCACAACGGGTACACGCTCTTACATCTTATGAATTCCAATCCCAGAAATCCTGATGATTGATGTAAACCATTACTAGCATTACTAGTTGGACCTAAGACACCGAGAATAAATAACTCAACCAGCAGCGCTAGATTATTGTGGACGTACTAGATCTGCCCGCATCGGATGATCGCTCCGACACCTGGCCCTCCTCAAGGTCAAAATCAAAGTTGGGAAAAGCCTGAGACATGGTGGGGATGAACCGTAGCTAGACGGGAAATCGAGCTTGAAATCGGGGTCATAACTTATGTATGAGCATCGGAATTGGTCATTTGGGATTACTGTAACCTGATGCCAGGATAACGTGGCGGAGGCACGACAGCGAATGTGAGGCATCCATTCCTTGTGCCGGAGTGTTCTGCCCTCAAAAGTACATATGCGCTACGCAGGCGCTCGCACCGAATCTATCAGACGACAATCGGCAAGTCATAATCAGCCCGAGATCTCGGCGAGAGAACTGCGGACGACTCCCATGCGGTCCTGGATTAGATGACCGCTGCGTCGCGGCGCGCGGCGCAGTGGCAGCCATCATTTCCTCAGGCTGGGAAGTTGGAACCCGACGCTTGACCCGACTTTTCTCACGCGTGTGCAATCTCCGAGTCGGCATTTAGGACCTTGTTGCTTCTGGAGGTTTGACGGTACAGTAATGATAACAATGCCACCGCATGGTGGAACAACCTCAGACCGTATCTGCAAGCCGCCTGTGCGGATAACGATAAGCCCACACAGACCCGGGCCATCGACGCACTTTGCCGCCCAGACATCTCAAAATCAGATAAGGGAATGGGCAGGGCCGGCCACACCTGAGCCCTCCGCATAGCCTTGAGTGCGCGAGTTCGACCCACTATAGTACACGCGCACGCGCTCTCCGAATACACACCGCTCTGCGCTGCCTGCAGCCTCGTCCTCTATGCGCTCATTTAATACACCCGCCCCACCGCCCGTGCCCGCACTGCGCCTTCCCCGCTACTAATCGTGCAGCTCGAGGAACAGCGCGCACATACCCTCATTGAGGAGGCAGCGACGCGCGCACGCGCAGCGGAGAGCCTGCGCCTGGCCGAGGGCGCATTCCATACGCTAAGTGGTGCGCCAGGTGCCGGCCGCGTAGGAAGGGTTGGGGTGCTGGGGCTCGGGCCCTAGTGCTCTCTCTCGTCGGGAAATGCGTGGTGGCCGAGTCGTACCTACCTACCTATGGGGCGCTTCAGTCCATCGAACGTAAGTAAGAACACGCAAAGTAACAATGTCATTTCGCAACAGCATGTCGTGTAGGAGCACATCACAAGCGACCAAGTAAGAGAAGACTGCAGAAGCGGCCACGTCACGCCCTGCACGAGACCGAGCGCCGTACGAAGGCAGTATCTGGTACCTAGTCTAACTGACGACGAGTCCGTAGATAAAGGAGGATGTCGTTTAAGCCGTGCAAGAGGGGAAGAGGCTGGCCTCGAGACCGCACTCCGACATGCGCTTGATGGGGAACTCGATGGAGGTAAGGTAAGTGCAATGGGAGTCGGAGACGTCAGTAACTCCAGCGCCCCCAGTGAGCAAGCCGTTTTCTCTAAGTTTCGTGCATATTGACAATAGGCAAGCAGTAATCGCCTGATCAACATAAGACACTGTCGAGCCTGATGGAAACGACCTGGGTTTGTCTGAGGTTCATAGAGGTGCTGTTACGCGCAGTAAGGCGTATCGTTCGGATTCGAGTCGGAGATCGAATCGGAGTTCGGATAATGCCGACAATCAGACGGCGGAGCGATGATGCACAAGATGAGAGGAAATCGCGAGTCAACAACGAGCGATCGTTCGGGTTCGTGAAGCCAAAGAAATGTTTATACGAGAAGTTACTGCAGTTGAATACAGTAAGTCGAGCTTAGAGCTCTTAGTACATGGAAACTCGTCCTTAAGTACTACTGGTGAGAGTCATATGGAAACTACGAGAACGTCCTTCAAATCATACAGAAAATACGAGTCAACAGGTTGGAAGGACATTTAGAAGTATGGAGAACAGTTGAGAAGATACGAAAGGTAAAAGTACTTGATGATGTAGTGTAACATCACCCCCTCCTTTAGGCGCGTTGACTGGTGCGTCGGATAAGTCGGTCTTCGCGAGCTTGTATCCGGCGACGAACGGCATCGGCAGGATCCTCGCTAAAAGGACGCGAACGGCATGGTTTGGAGAAGAGGCGGTGAGTGCGGGGTACCTTGCATTCGTCTTGACATTTGCGGTGGGGTTGATGACACTTGATGTCGGCGTGGCCGTACCGCTTACAGAGTGTACACTGGACGAACATCGTGCAATCTTCAGTGTTATGGGTGGTATGCTGGCACCAACGACAGAGTAATTCGGCGTGTTGTTCCTCGATCTGTTGGAAGTGTTCCTGGACTTGTTGCTGGGTTTCGTCGTTTGGTACCCACATGAGGGGATCGCCTTCGTTCTGGATAACTTGCTGAAGACGATGGTAGACGTTGTTTTGACCGAGCCGTCGTACCGAATCCTTGATTTCTCCCATGGTTCCAGCAATTTCTACTCTGAGTTTGTCCAGGATGTCGTGTTGGCTTTGAAGGTCTTCCGTCATGGTTTGAAAACGTTGTACTTCGGCCTGTACTTGCCAGTCATCCATAATATGCAGCGCGCGGTCTACGTCGGCGTGCATTGTCATATCCGGGTCGAAGACGCGGATTTGATAAGGCTTGAGTGCTGGATACCCTCGGTTGTCGTCAGCTGCTCTCAGTGACTCTTCGTAGACGTTCTGGCCGCGTCCCATGGTGCCGCAGATAGTGGGGTAAGGAGCGAAACATTGATATTTGACGTACTTGGCGTGTATTGGATGGCGATTGCTGGCAGATACATTGAAGTCATAGAAGCGCTTGCTGGATGGGTGATTGAAGTACCAGTCGTCGCCGGGGTGATCGTTGGTGTTACGGTACGGACTTAATGACTCATTACACACGACTCATGACCGGTTATGACTACGGTCCGACACCAGTATTAGTCATGGACTCTTACATCGTATCAGTCAGCATAGTAGTTCACATGTGATTGTGACTCATGTATGACTCATTCCTAGGATAGCTGTACTAGGGTTCGAGCTAGTTACGCTATTGGTTACCTATTGTTCCAGCGGCGCTTTAAAGCCCGCGCATATCTGTATAAGTAGTTGACTCGGAAGACCAAGGAACCCCATCTTGGTCTTCTTCAATCCACCACTTGACTCGTCTTTTGCCTGCCTTGGTCTTGGGACCAAGTGCACCTCTACTCGTATCCACCAAGGGATACTCTTCTTCACCTTATTGCTGCAGCGTGTGTCGAAGTACCCCTGTTCAGCTTGTGTTGGGTTGACACGTAGTCCCCATTCACTTATCTTCGCTAAGTCGATTACGCCCTCATAGAGTCCAAGTCGGACTAACGCCGGTGGAGTGTAACATTAAGACCAAGATCCTCATCGTGGCATATTCGACCAGAGACCAGTGGACGTCTTTTCGTCCCTACCATATCGAACGACGAGGAGATCGCAACGTACCTACAAGATTCTTAGGAACAGCTCAGTGGAGAGAACGAGGAGAAGATACCGGATATTTCGTAGAGTTCAACGGTCCTAACTGTTTCCGACCCGTTGAGTTTAACTTCGAACATCTCTGTTGGGTCGAGATTACTTGGAACCCTATAGATCACCGCTGGGACATTGTACGACCAGCAGGAAGAAACTACAACTGCGACATCGACGCGCGAGAGCTTAATAGCCGCGCAGATTACGGTCCCATTGACGGACAAGCACGAGAGCACACCGACGAAGGAATCAGCGGAGAAGAAGCTTCTGATAGTCAACAATCACCAAGTCGAGGAACAACGCCGGCAGAAGAAGCAAGCCTAGGCGCCATTGGCGACCACATCATACAACAAACTGAGTCACTCACCATTCATCAACCCGAACCAGAAGTAATCCACATCCACAGCCCAGCAGTTGCAATGGCAACAGCCACCGTTACCCAAGAAGAGGTATACCTCACCAGTGAAGCAAGGGATCAAATCGCCCTAGAAGAACAGAGACGTATCGCAGAAGAATCACAAGCCAATTTAGCCCCTATCAACCCATATACAGGCCATCGAATGACCGACGACGATGTAGCAATCCATCGTGCCATTGGACCCGATGTAGCTGACCCTCCCAGTGGAGGAGGCGGACCCCCTGGCGACCTGCCCAGAGGAGGAGGAGGCAGAGGACCTCCATCAAGAGGACCGGGATTCGAAGGATTCCCTGGGGGATTCCCAGGAGGACCACCAGGAGGGGGACCTCCGGGAGGAGGATTACCAGGTGCAGGTCCTATTATTCCCCCTCCAAGCAACAAGCTAGCTGGCGAAGCACCCACAGTATTTGACGGAGAACGCGCCAAGGTCGAAGCATTTCTCACTCAGTGGCATGTCTACTGGGGTATGAACGCAGACGAAGGCATAATGGCCACACCCTACCGACGGGCCCTACTTTTCCTATCTTACATCAAGGGCGTTAACGTCAGCGAATGGGTACTAGCGATGCTTACCTGGCTCAATGGCCAGATACAAGCTGGTATACCCCGCACTAGTGAAGGGTTATGGAACGAAGTTACGCGCAGCTTTATGCAGCGCTTCCGCAACACGATGGAACAAGAACAAGCTCAATACGAGCTTAAGAAGGGAGTCAAAATGATTGGAGGCAATCTAGATGAGTATTGCACCCAATTCGAACAACTGATACGCCGCGCTCAGTATCGACTCGACGATCCGCAGATGTTAGATCTATTTGCGAGTGGACTACCAAAAGACCTATATGAAAAGGTCTACACCCTCGACAACCCCCGCAACTACCGTGAATGGAAGGAAGCGGCCACCACTCGTCAACAACAATATCTTCACCTTAAAGCGGTGTTGAACAAAGGAGTTCCCCCTGGCCAGGGACAAGGAAGACAATGACAACAACGACAGTGGCAAGGACCACCGAGGAGTTCGTGGCAACCCAGAAACCTACCCCGCGATCCAAACGCGATGGACACCTCCGCCGATCGAATCCGAGGGCGACTTGCAGGAGCTGAAGATATACTCGCTCCCCGTCCCCCATATCGACCAAGAGGAGGATTCCTCCAAAGAGGAGGAGGATGTAATAACCAAAGGCCAGTCACGTGTTATAATTGCAGAAAGGACGGACACATGGCTCGCGATTGTAGACAACCACGAGAGGGGTATCAACCCCAAGCATCAACTAGTCGGTATGTCGACACCGGCTATCATCAACAAGAACCAGAAGTCGCTACCAGGGCGGTTCAAGAAGTACCCCCTCAACAACGCGCCAGTGATTGGCTTAATGGAGTGGCCGGAGAATCAGACGACGTAAAAGACATCATCCTCCAACAGTTGTGGAAGAAGGAGGGTTTTCAGGACGCCTGAACCCATCGGCCTGGGTGAGGGCAGTTAATTGTAACAGTGTAATCATGACTCGCTATCGTTCTATGAGAGTTCCAGTATTGATTCGCACCAGTTACGCAATGGCCGACATACGCGCATTAGTCGACTCAGGAGCAACCCATTGCTTCATGAAACCATCATTCGCAAAACGAATGGGACTTGGGACCAAACAACTCGATGTCCCAAAGAAAATATGGAACATTGACAATACAGAAAATAAATCAGGGCGTATCACCCATTATACAGATGTTGATGTCCAGACTAAAGGCATTCACAAGGAAATTCGCTTCCTTATCACGGATATTGGCAACGAAGATATTGTACTGGGCTACCCTTGGCTTGCTATTTATGACCCGCACATCAAATGGTCGCAAGCGGCTATACACGAAGACATGCTCCCTATCATTATTCGATCAACCAATCCCTATATCAAGACGACATCAGTGGTAGCAACAACCACTGTCCAAAACGACGACTACGAAGTCGTACACTCTTGTGTTATCACGGACGAACAACGACAGCAATTTGAAGAAGGATGCCGAATCAGAGCCACTGCCACTGATCTCGCCATAGCCGCTCAACAATACGTCACGAAAGCTGAGTTACCCCCTGAATACTACGAATTTGAACGCCTCTTCAGTGAAGAAGCATCGGATAGGTTTCCACCCAGCAGGCCCTGGGATCACGCTATCGAATTCAAACCAGGAACAGCCGACGCAATCGATTGTGTTACGCTCCACCGGCGTTAGTCCGACTTGGACTGGGGAAAGGCGTAATCGACTTAGCAAAGGTTAGGCGAATGGGGATCACGTGTCAACCCAACGCTAGGTGAACAGGGGCACACTTGGCACACGCTGCACCGCAAAGGTAAAGAAGGTGGTTCCTTGGTGAACCGAAGTGGAAGTACACTTAGCCCAAGGCTAAGGTCGAGGAGAGGCGAGTCAAGTGGTGGATTGAAGAAGACCAAGATGGGGACTCTTGGTCTTCCGAGTCGACTACTTATACAGATACGCGCGGGCTTTAAAGCGCCGCTAGAACGAAGGTAACCAGTAGCGTAACTAGCTCGAACCCTAGTACAGCTATCCTAGGAATGAGTCATACACAAGTCACAATCACGTGTGAACTACTATGCTGACTGATACGATGTAAGCGTCTATGACTAATACTGATACCGGACCGTAGTCATAACCGGTCGTGAGTCATCAAGTCCGTACCGTAACATCACCCCCTTTTCAGGAGTGAGGCCCACCTCACTAGTCCACTACCGACTCCGCCCTCATCCGTTCCGCCTCGTCCTCCATCCGTGCCAATATGTTAGCCCTTTCGAGACGATAGAGACTGTCCTTTTTGTCCTGAGCCACCAATTCCCTTTCCAACTGCAGTTGCCGCATCCGTTTCTCCAGCTGATCCTCGGCGAAGGCGAACTGCCGGAATCGACGCAACTCTTGCGTAAGGGTGACGTCCCCAATGCGCATTAGTAGTAAATCAGTGGGGTGTCGATCACGAAGCATAAAATACTCTTCGTGGGGTATGAATGCGCGATTGTTCTTGGGGAGGTGAGGAGTTGCGTATAAAGGTTTGCCGTAGAGGAAACCTGACCCCGGAGCTAGTCCGAGTACGAAGGGGTCTCCTCCTCGGATAACCTGCACGTGGGATGCTTGTACCGTCAGTCCGTTGGGGAGTTTGATCGGGAACGGAATGTAATCGGGTCCTCGATTGACCCGGAACCCTTCAGGGACGACGGCCCTGGTTGCTGGGTCTCGTTCCCCCATTGGTGTATAACGAGCCGCTTGTGCCACGGCGACTCGTCCTCTGTGTAGAGGTCCCCCCGCTGCGTCGACGAGGTAGGGAGTGGCGGCTGGATCTTCAGCGTAGAATTCATGGTTAAGGAATGCGTGCCTGATGGGGTAATGGTCTCCAAGCTCGTCTTCATCCTCATCTTCGTCCAGTACTCCCTCCGCTCCTTCATCATTCGGCGTCGGCAAGCGGCGATATGCAGTTGCTCCTGCTGCCACCGCGCCGCCGTCTCCTTCCATTCTTGTTCGTACTTCTTCATGGCGTTGGGCGGGTGTACCGCGTGGGACAGCTGCTTGAAGCCGAAAGAGTTCGTCTTCTGTGAGGAAAGCTTCGGGCTCACCGGTGTCGGGGTTTGTAAGGGCATACATTGGCATCGGAGGTGCTGGTTGAGTTGTTGCTGGATCGTCGTCGAGAGTTCCCTGTATGGGCAGAGGGAATCGTTGCAATGTCTGGTACAGTTCGCCACTAGTGATAGGGCCGTCTTCCTCATGCTGCATGGGGGTACGGTCTCCAACTGCAACTCCAGCTGTTGCGACGTTGTTGGTGGTGTCGGGGTTAACAAGCGTGGCGGAGGAGTCGTTGACAAGGGTAGAGAGGAGTGCGAGCTGGTCATTGCGTCGAGTGGGAGACATGAACTGAATGGGAGATGGGGACTTATCGCGACAAGAGACTACCCTTATATGCGTTTCTCTATCGGGGTTAGAATGTTTGAAGTCCTGAACGGCTTCGTCGGCAAATACGTCGTCCTTATCTATCCATTGATTATCCGAGTCTGGATAGCCCTTCCATTTGACAAGGTATTGGAGTCGACGTCTTCTGCCGAATCGCCGAGAGTCCAGAATCTTCTCGACTTCATATTCCTCCTCGTTATCGACCAAATCAGGTGGCGGGCGCTGATAGTTTGGTCCGTGCGTGGGTGTCTCGCGATAAGGCGTGAGAAGGTCTATATGGAAGACGTCATGGATGCTCCACTGCGTGGGAAGCTCAAGTCGATAGTTGACAGGGGACATCACCTGGATGACCTTAAATGGTCCATGGCGCTTGGCCGCTAGTTTTGCGGTTGGTTGATGGGTGCGTAAGTGGCGTCCTTCTAGCCATACAAGGTCTCCTTCTTTGAATTTGGGCGTATCTTTATGTTTGACCCATGACTTTTGCGCCCTGAGCATACAGGAGAAGGCGCGTTGGCGCGCTTGTTTAAACTGGTCTAGTCTTAACGATACTTGTGGGATAGGGGAAGGCCTATCGGTCCAATCAGCGCGAGGGTTGAACCCAGATAAGAGAAAGAAGGGGGACTCCCGCGTGGTTTCGTTAGGCCAGTTGTTGTGCGTGAATTCTGCCATAGGCAGATAGCGGACCCAGTCGTCTTGTCGTTCATTTACCCAAAAGCGGAGATATTGCTCCAGCCATTGGTTCGTTCGTTCCGATTGGCCGTCAGTTCTGGGGTGATAAGCGGTTGAAATGTTTTGACTGATGCCAAGAATTTTGCATATCTCCCGCATGAACTTTGATGCGAAGCGGGGATCTCGATCACTGATAACACGCAGAGGGAGTCCGAATCGTGGGAAAACATGAGAGACGTACAGGGCGGCTGTTCCCTCGGCCGTTATCTCTTCGTTACAAGGTATGAAGATAGCAGCTTTGGTACAATCGTGATCTGTCACCGTGAGAATGGAATCATAACCGCGAGAGACGGGGAGTTTGGTAATGAAGTCTACTGCGATAGTCTCGAATGGCAGAGCTTCCGGTTTAGGATAGATAGGCTGCAGAGGCGCTTTGATTGGTCGGAGGTTGACTTTGTGTCGTTGACATTCAGCACAACCCTTAACATAATCTGTGACGTCGTTCTTCATTTGCGGCCACCAGTAATGTCGCTCGGTGAGTTGGAGAGTGCGTTTGATACCAGGATGGCCATAGACGGGGGAGTCGTGATGGGCAGCAATAATAGTACGCTTGTCATGAATACCACCGGTGACTACCCGGCGTCCGTCCTTGTACCATGTTCCTTCGATGTCTTTTAGCTTGTGAGCATCAACCCAGGGTTTCAACTTAGCTGTGTCTTGTTCGTAAATGGGATGTTCTAGCGTCATTTCCACAGGTAAAATCTCGGGCCTCCAGTGGGAATGTCGCGGTTCTTCGAGTGTGGTGGCACGCGCGAAGACACTTTCTGGTAATACTGTTATGCCTTCATTATCGTTCTCTCCCTGGTCGTAGTCTGGCCTTCGGGATAGTGCGTCGGCGCGTCCATTGGAGGTGCCTTTGATGTGGTGAATTTCAAAGTCGTATTCCGAAAGTTCGAGTACTTCCCTGGCTACACGTCTGCTAATCTTTTGTGGCGACTTCCAGTATTGTAGATTCAGGTGGTCGGAAAATACTTTGATCTTGTGAGGGGAGCCCGCTAGGAGGGGTCTCCAGTGGCGGAAGGCTTTGACAATTGCCAGGAGTTCGAGGTCGTAAATGTCGTAGTTCCGTTCGGTTTCATTGAGGGTGGATGAGTAATAGCCTATAGGATGTCGTTTACCATCTGCTTTGCGTTGGAGGAGGACCGCTCCCGTGGCAAAACCCGACGCGTCGACTTCTAACTCGAATTGTTGTGTAAGATCTGGGTGCGCGAGGACCGGTTCGCTGGTCACCAGGGTTTTAAGGTCTTGGAATGCCTTTTCTTCCTCTGCGCCCCAGTGCCATTCGGTGTCTTTGCGCGTAAGTTTATTCAATGGTCGTGCTTTGGTCGCGAATCCTCGTATAAAAGGTCTGTAAAAGTTGCAAAAGCCAAGAAAAGAGCGGACGTCCTTGACCTTTGTTGGCGTAGGCCAGTCCTTGATACCCGAAATTTTGACAGGGTCCATGCGTGTCACCCCCTTTTCAAGGATTACCCCCAGGTAATCCATACGTGGCGAGTGGAAGAGGCATTTTTCAAGCTTGTAGTACAAGTCATGCTCTGCGGATACGCGGAGCACGTCTTTAACAGCTTCAATATGGTCCTGCAATGAGTGATTAAGTCCCGTAGCGATACCGATGTCGTCCATGTAGACGCGAATGACTGTGCCGCGTTTTTCATGTTTTGCGATGATGTCCCTGAAGATGAAGTTCATCATGGTCTGGAACGTTGCCGGGGAATTGGTTAAGCCGAAAAACATCACCGTGGGTTCGAATAAGCCGTAACGTGTTTTGAATGCCGCCTTCTCTTCATCTCCCTCTTTGATACGTACATTGTTATACCCCCATCTAACGTCGAGTTTAGTGTAGATGTGGGCGTTGCTGAGGTCAGTAATGAGGTCGGAGATGAGGGGAAGGGGATATTGATTGCGGATGGTGACGGCATTGATTTTTCGGTAATCTTGGACAGGTCGTAGTTTTCCATCCTTCTTCTTGATAAAGAAGAAGGATGACGCGTAAGGGGATTTAGAAGGTCTTATATATCCTTTCTTGAGTTGTTCGTCAATCCACTCGCGTAACTTCTTGTCTTCTTCTTGCGTCATAGGGTATATTTTACAGTCAATTGCGTCGGCTGTTCCTGGTTTGAATTCAATGGCGTGATCCCAGGGCCTGCTGGGTGGAAACCTGTCCGATGCCTCTTCACTGAAGAGACGTTCAAAGTCACGGTATTCAGTAGGTAACTCAGCTTTCGTGACGTATTGTTGAGCGGCTATGGCGAGATCAGTGGCGGTGGCTCTGATTCGGCATCCCTCTTCAAATTGTTGTCGTTGCTCGTCAGTGATGACACAGGAGTGTACGACTTCGTAATCGTCGTTTTGAACGGTGGTTGCTGCTACCACTGGTGTTGTTTTGATGTAGGGGTTAGTTGATCGGATAATGATAGGGAGCATATCCTCGTGTATGGCTGCCTGTGACCACTTGATATGCGGGTCGTAAATGGCGAGCCAGGGGTATCCTAACACGATGTCTTCATTTCCGATATCCGTGATAAGAAAGCGGATCTCCTTGTGAATGCCTTTAGTTTGAACATCAACGTCGGTATAATGGGTGATACGCCCCGATTTATTCTCCGTGTTGTCAATATTCCATATTTTCTTTGGGACATCGAGTAGTTTGGTCCCAAGTCCCATTCTTTTTGCGAATGACGGTTTCATGAAGCAGTGGGTTGCTCCTGAGTCGACTAATGCGCGTATGTCGGCCATTGCGTAACTGGTGCGAATCGATACTGGAACTCTCATAGAACGGTAGCGAGTCATGATTACACTGTTACAATTAACTGCCCTCACCCAGACCGATGGGTTCAGGCGTCCTGAAAACCCTCCTTCTTCCACAACTGTTGGAGGATAATGTCCTTTACGTCGTCCGATTCTCCCGCTACTCCGTTAAGCCAATCACTGGCGCGCTGTTGAGGGGGTACTTCTTGGACCGCCCTGGTAGCGACCTCTGGTTCTTGTTGGTGATAGTCAGTGTCGATATACCGACTGGTTGATGCTTGGGATTGATATCCCCCTCTTGGCTGCCTACAGTCACGGGCCATGTGTCCGTCCTTGTTACAATTATAACACGTGACTGGCCTTGGGTTATTTCATCCTCCTCCTCTTTGGAGGAATCCTCCTCGTGGTCGGTATGGGGGACGAGGTGCGAGTATATCCTCAGCCCCTGCGAGCCGCCCTCGGATTCGATCTGCAGAGGTATCCATGGCATTTGGATCGCGTAGATTTCTTGGCTGCCATGAACTTCTTGGTGGCCCCTGCCATTGCCGCTGTTGTCGTTGTCTTCCTTGTCCTTGCCCGGGGGGAACTCCCTTGTTCAATACCGCTTTGAGGTGAAGATACTGTTGTTGACGGGTAGTGGCTGCTTCCTTCCATTCGCGGTAGTTTCGGGGGTTGTCGAGGGTGTAGACCTTTTCATATAGGTCTTTTGGTAATCCGCTCGCGAACAAGTCGAGCGTTTGCGGATCGTCAAGCCTATACTGAGCGCGGCGTATTAACTGTTCGAATTGAGTGCAATACTCATCTAGATTGCCCCCAATCATCTTGACTCCTTTTTTGAGCTCATATTGAGCTTGTTCTTGCTCCATCGTATTGCGGAATCGCTGCATGAAGCTGCGCGTGACTTCGTTCCATAATCCTTCGCTAGTTCGGGGTATGCCGGCTTGTATCTGGCCGTTAAGCCAGGTGAGCATCGCCAATACCCACTCGCTGACGTTGACGCCTTTGATGTAAGATAGGAAAAGTAGGGCACGTCGATATGGGGTCGCCATGATGCCTTCATCAGCGTTCATGCCCCAGTAGACATGCCATTGAGTGAGAAACGCCTCCACTTTGGCGCGTTCTCCGTCGAATACTGTGGGTGCTTCGCCAGCTAACTTGTTACTTGGAGGGGGAATAATAGGACCTACACCTGGTAATCCTCCCCCCGGTGGCCCTCCTCCTGGTGGTCCTCCTGGGAATCCTCCAGGGAATCCTCCGAATCCAGGCCCCCGAGACGGAGGTCTACCTCCTCCTCCTGGTAGATCGTTGGGAGGTCCGCCTCCTCCACTGGGAGGATCAGCGACATCGGGCCCAATCGCTCGGTGGATGGCTACATCGTCGTCGGTCATTCGGTGACCGGTATATGGATTGATGGGGGCGAGATTAGCTCGCGATTCTTCGGCGATACGCCTTTGTTCTTCTAGGGCTATTTGGTCCCTTGCTTCAGTAGTGAGCTGTAGTTCTTCTTGCGTGATAGTGGCGGTTGCCATTGCAACTGTCAGTTCGTTGTATAATGTGATCGCCGATCGCTCCTAGGCTGGCGTCTTCGGCGGGCGTCGCTCCTCTACTTGGGGATGGTTGACTATCAGAGGTTTCTTCTCCGCTGATTCCTTCGTCGGTGTGTTCTTGTGTTTGTCCGTCAATGGGACCGTAGTCTGCGCGGCTATTGAGTTCTCGCGCGTCGATGTCACAGTTGTAGTTTCTCCCTGCTGGTCGTACAATGTCCCAGCGGTGATCTATGGGGTTCCAAGTAACCTCGACCCAGCAAAGATGGTCGAAATTGAACTCAACGGGTCGGAAACGGTTAGGGCCGTTGAATTCTACGAAGTATCCGGTGTCTTCTCCTCGTTCTCTCCACTGAGCTGCTCCTAAGAATCTTGTAGGTACGTTGCGATCTCCTCGTCGTTCAATGTGATAGGGACGGAAAGACGTCCACTGGTCTCTGGTCGAGTACGCCACGATGAGGATCTTGGTCTTAATGTTACGCTCCACCGGCGTTAGTCCGACTTGGACTGGGGAAAGGCGTAATCGACTTAGCAAAGGTTAGGCGAATGGGGATCACGTGTCAACCCAACGCTAGGTGAACAGGGGCACACTTGGCACACGCTGCACCGCAAAGGTAAAGAAGGTGGTTCCTTGGTGAACCGAAGTGGAAGTACACTTAGCCCAAGGCTAAGGTCGAGGAGAGGCGAGTCAAGTGGTGGATTGAAGAAGACCAAGATGGGGACTCTTGGTCTTCCGAGTCGACTACTTATACAGATACGCGCGGGCTTTAAAGCGCCGCTAGAACGAAGGTAACCAGTAGCGTAACTAGCTCGAACCCTAGTACAGCTATCCTAGGAATGAGTCATACACAAGTCACAATCACGTGTGAACTACTATGCTGACTGATACGATGTAAGCGTCTATGACTAATACTGATACCGGACCGTAGTCATAACCGGTCGTGAGTCATCAAGTCCGTACCGTAACAGATTGTAAGATATACCCCATGACGCAAGAGGAAGACAAAAAGTTGCGCGAATGGATTGACGAACAACTCAAGAAGGGTTACATAAGACCCTCTAAATCCCCTTATGCGTCATCTTTCTTCTTCATCAAAAAGAAAGATGGAAAGCTGCGACCCGTCCAAGACTATCGGAAGATTAACGCCGTTACCATTCGCAACCAGTACCCCCTTCCCCTCATCTCTGACCTCATCACCGACCTCAGTAATGCCCACATCTATACTAAACTCGACGTTAGATGGGGGTATAATAACGTACGCATCAAAGAAGGAGATGAAGAAAAGGCTGCGTTTAAAACACGCTATGGTTTATTCGAACCCACGGTGATGTTTTTTGGCTTAACCAACTCCCCGGCAACGTTCCAGACCATGATGAACTTCATCTTCAGGGACATCATCGCACGACATGAAAAACGCGGCACGGTTATTCGCGTTTACATGGACGATATCGGCATCGCCACGGGACTTAACCATTCACTACAGGATCATATTGAAGCCGTTAAAGACGTGCTCCGTGTATCTGCGGAGCATGATTTGTATTATAAACTCGAAAAATGTCTCTTCCACTCCCCACGCATGGATTACCTGGGGGTAATCCTTGAAAAGGGGGTGACACGCATGGACCCCGTCAAAATTTCGGGTATCAAGGATTGGCCTACGCCAACAAAGGTTAAGGACGTCTGCTCTTTCCTCGGCTTCTGCAATTTTTACAGACCTTTTATACGAGGCTTCGCAACCAAAGCACGACCATTGAACAAACTTACACGCAAAGATACCGAATGGCACTGGGGCGCAGAAGAAGAAAAGGCATTCCAAGACCTTAAAACCCTCATCACTAGCGAACCCGTCTTAGCGCATCCAGATCTCACGCAACAATTCGAGTTAGAGGTCGACGCATCGGGTTTTGCAACGGGAGCAGTCCTTCTTCAGCGCAAAGCGGACGGTAAACGACATCCTATCGGCTATTACTCATCCACCCTCAATGAAGCCGAGCGAAATTACGACATTTACGACCTCGAGCTCCTGGCAATAGTCAAAGCCTTTCGTCACTGGAGACCCCTCCTAGCGGGTTCCCCTCACAAAATCAAAGTATTCTCCGACCATCTCAATTTACAGTACTGGAAGTCGCCACAAAAGATTAGCAGGCGTGTAGCTAGGGAAGTACTCAAACTCTCAGAATACGACTTTGAGATTCACCACATCAAAGGTACCTCCAATGGACGCGCCGATGCATTATCCCAAAGGCCAGACTATGATCAAGGAGAAAACGACAACGAAGGTATAACAGTATTACCAGAAAGCGTCTTCGCGCGTGCCACCACGCTAGAAGAGCCGCGACACCCTCACTGGAGACCCGAGATTCTACCTGTGGAAATGACACCAGAACATCCTATTTACGAACAAGACACAGCTAAGTTGAAACCCTGGGTCGATGCTCACAAGCTAAAAGACATCGAAGGGACATGGTACAAGGACGGACGCCGAGTAGTCACTGGCGGCATCCATGACAAGCGTACTATCATTGCTGCCCATCACGACTCTCCTGTCTATGGCCACCCTGGTATCAAATGCACTCTCCAACTTACCGAACGACATTACTGGTGGCCGCAAATGAAGAACGACGTCACTGATTATGTCAAAGGATGTGCGGAGTGTCAGCGACACAATGTTAACCTCCGACCAACCCGAGCACCCCTACAACCTATTTACCCTAAACCGGAAGCCCTACCATTTGAGACTATCGCAGTGGACTTTATTACCAAACTCCCTGTCTCTCGCGGTTACGACTCTATTCTCACGGTGACAGATCATGATTGCACCAAAGCAGCCATCTTCATCCCTTGTAACGAGGAGATAACGGCCGAAGGAACGGCTGCCCTGTACGTCTCTCATGTTTTCCCACGATTCGGACTCCCCTCGCGCGTTATCAGTGACCGAGATCCCCGCTTCGCATCCAAGTTTATGCGGGAGATATGTAAAATCCTTGGCATCAGCCAAAATATCTCAACCGCTTATCACCCCAGAACCGACGGCCAATCGGAGCGAACGAATCAATGGCTGGAGCAATATCTCCGCTTCTGGGTAAATGAGCGACAAGACGACTGGGTCCGCTATCTGCCTATGGCGGAATTCACGCATAACAATTGGCCTAATGAAACCACACGGGAGTCCCCCTTCTTTCTCTTGTCCGAGTTCAATCCTCGCGCTGATTGGACCGATAGGCCTTCCCCTATCCCACAAGTATCGTTAAGACTAGACCAATTTAAGCAAGCGCGACAGCGTGCCTTCTCCTGCATGCTCCGGGCGCAAAAGTCATGGGTCAAACACAAAGATACGCCCAAACTCAAAGAAGGAGACCTCGTGTGGCTAGAAGGACGCCACTTACGCACCCATCAACCAACCGCAAAACTAGCGGCTAAACGACATGGACCATTTAAGGTCATCCAGGTGATGTCCCCTGTCAACTATCGACTCGAGCTTCCCACGCAGTGGAGCATCCATGATGTGTTCCACATAGATATTCTCACACCTTATCGTGAAACACCCACGCACGGACCAAACTATCAGCGCCCACCACCTGATTTGGTCGATAACGAAGAAGAATATGAAGTCGAGAAGATTCTAGACTCTCGGCGGTTCGGCAGAAGACGTCGGCTCCAATACCTCGTCAAATGGAAAGGCTATCCGGACTCAGACAATCAATGGATAGATAAGGATGACGTATTCGCCGACGAGGCCGTTCGGGACTTCAAACATTCAAACCCCGACAGAGAAACGCATATAAGGGCAACCTCCTGTTGTGATAAGTCCCCATCTCCCATTCACTCCATGTCCTCCACTCGACACGATGACCAGCTTGCACTCCTCTCCACCATCATCAATGACTCCTCCGCCACGTTTGTCGACCCCAACTCCACCAACGACGCCGCAACCACTAGAACTACAAGAGGAGGCCGTCCCTCCGTGCAGCATGAGGAAGACGGCCCTATCACTAGTGAAGAACTGCACCAGACACTGCAACGATTCCCTGTGCCCGTACAGGGAACTCTCGACGACGATCCAGCAACAACTCAACCAACACCTCCACCACCAATGTACGCCCTCACAAACCCCAGCACCGGTGAGCCCGAAGTCTTCCTCACGGAAGACGAACTTTTTCGGCTTCAAGCAGCTGTCCCGCGCGGTGCAACCACCCGACGCCATGAAGAAATACGAACAAGAATGGAAGGAGACGGCGGCGCGGTGGCAGTGGGAGCAACTGCATATCGCCGCCTGCTGACACTGGATGATGAAGGAGCGGAAAGAGTACTGGACGAAGATGAGGATGAAGACGAGCTTAGAGACCATTACCCCATCAGGCACGCATTCCTTAACCATGAATTCTACGCTGAAGATCCAGCCGCCACTCCCTACCTCGTCGACGCAGCGGGGGGGCCTCTACACAGGGGATGAGTCGCCGTGGCACAAGCGGCTCGTTATACACCAATGGGCGAACGAGACCCCGCAACCAGGGCCGTCGTCCCTGAAGGGTTCCGGGTCAATTGAGGACCCGATTACATTCCGTTCCCGATCAAACTCCCCAACGGACCGACGGTACAGGCCTCCCACGTACAGGTTATCCGAGGAGGAGACCCCTTCGTACTCGGATTAGCTCCAGGGTCGGGCTTCCTTTACGGTAAACCCCTCTACGCCACTCCGCACCTCCCAAAAAACAACCGCGCTTTCATCCCACACGAGGAGTATTTCATGCTCCGAGACCGACACCCCACGGATTTGCTGCTCATGCACATTGGGGATGTTACCCTTACTCAAGAACTGCGTTGATTCCGGCAGTTCGCCTTTGCCGAGGACCAGCTGGAGAAGCGGATTTGGCAACTGCAGATGGAGAGGGAGATGGTGATTGCAGACAAAAAGGACAGTCTCTATCGATTGGAGCGTGCTAACATACTGGAAAGGATGGAAGATGAAGCCGAACGGATGAGGCAAGAATCGCAGGCGGATTAGTGAGGTGGGCCTCACTCCTGAAAAGGGGGTGATGTTACGGTACGGACTTAATGACTCATTACACACGACTCATGACCGGTTATGACTACGGTCCGACACCAGTATTAGTCATGGACTCTTACATCGTATCAGTCAGCATAGTAGTTCACATGTGATTGTGACTCATGTATGACTCATTCCTAGGATAGCTGTACTAGGGTTCGAGCTAGTTACGCTATTGGTTACCTATTGTTCCAGCGGCGCTTTAAAGCCCGTGCGTATCTGTATAAGTAGTTGACTCGGAAGACCAAGGAACCCCATCTTGGTCTTCTTCAATCCACCACTTGACTCGTCTTTTGCCTGCCTTGGTCTTGGGACCAAGTGCACCTCTACTCGTATCCACCAAGGGATACTCTTCTTCACCTTATTGCTGCAGCGTGTGTCGAAGTACCCCTGTTCAGCTTGTGTTGGGTTGACACGTAGTCCCCATTCACTTATCTTCGCTAAGTCGATTACGCCCTCATAGAGTCCAAGTCGGACTAACGCCGGTGGAGCGTAACAGTTGGGAATGAGGGATCGCGGAGGAGATTGAATTGGTGAGATGGACGGGAGTTCGCCCGCCAGCTGAGTATTGATCCACGCGTCTTGGTGGATTTCTTCGATGGTGGGTGGAGGTGGTGCGACGTAGTCGGTAAAGAGGTTGGGATGGAGTATCTGTCGTAGTGTAGGGATGTCTCCTTCGTCGTGCGTTCCGGTGCGAACAGCGATCCACAGCTGTGCGACAGCAGCTGCTTCTTCGACGATATGGCTGTAGTTAGAGAAGAGTTGGGAGGAAGGAGAGGACATTGTTGGTGAATGGGGGGATAGTTCGTCTTGTCAAGTTGCCTTAGTATTTATACGTTTTTGAAGGTAGAACTGTTTAACAAGGTCGTCAGCGTGCATGTCCTCTTTTCTAACCCACTCATTCTCCGACAATGGAAATCCCTTCCACTTGATTAGGTATTCCAGTTTGTGCCCTTTACGCCGTCGTACATCTAAGATGGCTTCGACTTCCTGTTCTTCTTCTCCATCGATTAGGTCAGGTGGTGGTGGCGTGAACGCAGGTCCATATGCTTCCGTTTCTCGGAACGGAAAGAGAAGGTCCACATGGAAGACGTCATGTATCCTCATGGTTTCCGGGAGCTGTAATCTGTACGCTACTGGTGATACCTTCTGTGTGACTGTGAAGGGGCCGTATCGCTTCGGTGCTAGTTTTTTTGAGGGTGCTGTCACTTTGAGATTACGCCCATCCAACCACACTCGATCGCCTTCCCGATAAGTGACACGGGGTTCTCTTGTTTTGTACCGTCTCAGGATGGCTTGCGCAGCATGTAGACGTGCTTCCTGAATCTTGAGTAATCGATCCGTTGCAGTCGGAGATTTGTTTTCTTCGTCTGCTTCGATGTTTACCGTGGGGTTCATTCCAAACAATAGTTCGTGGGGGGTTTGTTTGGTTACGTCATGTGGCCAAGAATTGTGCGCATATTCAGCGATCGGCAGATACTGATCCCAATCGTCCTGGCCTTGTTGTCTTACCCAATGTCACAGATATTGTTCTATCCAGGCGTTCAGCCTTTCCGTCTGCCCATCTGTTCGTGGATGGAAGG
Source organism: Lactarius indigo (assembly GCA_025766275.1). Taxonomy (NCBI): domain Eukaryota; kingdom Fungi; phylum Basidiomycota; class Agaricomycetes; order Russulales; family Russulaceae; genus Lactarius; species Lactarius indigo. The sequence continues at coordinate 268,365 of JAFKAC010000034.1, forward strand.
CGGTGCTCAGGTTCTGTTGGATGCCTGTCTGTTTGCAAATTGCCGTGGCGAAGGCACTTGTGAATCTGGGGTCTCGATCGGAGATAATTCGTTTCGGAATCCCGAACCATGGGAATACATGTCGGAGATAGAGGGTGGCTATTCCTTCTCCTGTGATTTGCTTAGTACACGGGATGAACTTTGTTGCCTTGCTGCAACCTTGATCTACGATGGTGAGGATGGTGTCATATTTCCCTGTCGACGGCAGGTCTGTTATCAGGTCTAGACTGATATATTGAAATGGGCCTTCTTCTGCCGGTACGTTCACATGTTGGAGGGGTGCTTTGCCTTGTGTTCTGCTTTTGTTCATCTGACACGTCGGACATCCCTTGACGTATTGTTCCGTGAACTCTTTGAGTCCTTGTCCTGTGTACCGTCTCTTTACGAGTGCCCAGGTGTTTGCTATCCCTGGGTGCCCTGCTGTTGGGGCGTTGTGACATTCTTGTAGGGCTTTCCGTCGTTCGCCGTCTGTAGATAGTGTGACGAGGCGCGAAAAAAGATGGTCAGGGAGGATGGTTATGTTGTTGTTGATGGAATCCATCCCCTCGTCAAGGTCTGGACGTCGGGAGAGCAGGTCAGCGACTGTATTGGAGTGGCCCGGAATATGCTGCAGGGTGAAGTCGAACTCGGCTAGGGTTTCCATCCATCGTGCCTGTCTTCCTGAAATTTTCTGGGGTGCACGGAAGTATGACAGGTTATTGTGATCGGTGAGGACTAAAATGGGGTGTCTAGCGCCCAAGAGGTGATGGCGCCAGTGACGGAAAGCCTTTACGATTGCCAGCAGTTCGCGATCGTAAATGTCGTAATTTATTTCCGCAGGAAGAAGAGAGGCGGAAAAGAATGCGACGGGGTGGGAATGTCCATCATCTTGAGGTTGAGAAAGTGTAGCTCCAATAGCGAACTTCGATGCGTCTGTCTGGACTGTGAAAGGTTTGTTGTAATCAATAGTAGCTAGGACGGGTCGCGAAGCAAAACGGTCTTTCAGCGTAAGAAACGCGGTTTGCTGAGCATCGCTCCAGGTGAAGGTGGTCCCCTTTTTTGTCAAGTCGTGGAGGGGGCGTGCGATGCGTGCATAATCGGCGATGAACGGCTTGTAAAAGTTTCCGAATCCCAGGAACGATCGAACTTCCGTAACGGAGCGTGGAGTTGGCCAGTCAAGCAGTCCGGCGAGTTTGACCGTGTCCATTTCAATACCTTCTTTTCCAATGATAACGCCAAGATATTCGACTGAAGTGCGGAGAAATTTACACTTTTCCGGTTTGAGGAACAGGTCGTTGTCCTGGAGTATACGGAGTACTGGACTAATTCGCTCGAGATGGTCTTCCCGGGACCCTTTTGTTGTGACAAGGATATCATCCATATAAACCTTTAACCATCCTTGTGCGACTTCGTTCCGGAATAGGTCGTCCATCATTGTTTGGAAGGTGGCGGGACTGTTTGTGAGACCAAAGAACATGACCAGTGGTTCGAACAGGCCTCGATTTGTCTTAAACGCCGCTTTCCATTGATCGCCGTCTTTAATACGGATATTGTTGTACCCCCATCTAATATCCATCGTCGTATACCAATCATTTCCAGGGGCATGGGTTACGAGGTCAGCAATAAGGGGAAGAGGATAGCGGTTCTTCCTGGTCCAAGTATTGAGTCGTCGGTAATCTTGAATGGGTCGGAGCTTTCCGTCTTTCTTCTTAACGAAGAAGAAAGGAGCTGCGTATGGCGAGTTGGAGGGACGGATGTACTGTTTTTCCATATGTTCTTTTAGGAATTTGTCTAATGCCGCTTGTTTGTCCTGGGTTAATGGATAGACTTTACAGTCCAGGGTAGCCAGCGCGTCCTCCAGGAGATCAATGGCATGGTCCCATCGTTTTGGTTCTGGGAATCGCTGAGCCTCTTGTTCGCTGAATACCTTTTCAAAATCGTGGAGTTCTTCCGGAACCAGTTCCTTCCAAGACTTTTCGGTTTTGTCGTGGGCGGCTTCAGCAAGTTTTTGGGAGTGAGTTGTCTTACAGATCCTCATGATAATTTCGTCGTCCGCGTCTAAGCGTAAGGCTTTGAGAAACCATCGTTGAGGATGTGCGAATATGGCGGGGTTGTTTTCTGGTTCTTCCCAGTTTAACTTTACCAGATTTGAGGCCATCCATGGGTAGCCTAAGATCATTTGATCCATCCCTAGGTCGGCGATATAGAACCGGTGTAGTCGTCCGAGCGTAATTCAACTTATATCATGGTCTATCCAAAGGTCTAGATCGACGTAGTGGGTGACACTTCCACTTTTGTTGACAGTCCCATCGACATTTCTGATGACTCGGGGTCGTTGAAGAGCGTGCGAGGTTAGGTTTAATTTACTAACAAGTTCTTGGGTTATGAAATTATGGGTGGCCCCAGTGTCAACTAGGGCTTCGGCCGTTTCGTATCTTCGTTCATAAGGGAACTTGATCTTCATTTTCAAGGCGTTTACTTTAGGTACAAAGATACTACTAGGGAGAAGAGCTCGGATCCAGGCCGAAGGACCAGAGCTTAGAGAAAATCCGCACCGCGAGCTGCCAGCATCTGAGCCAGATCATCCTGCTGTTCAGTCGTAAGCTTTAGCGAGAATTCAGCGAGTTGTTCGAGAACTTCGCGCGTGACTACCGTATCCTTATTAACGGGTGGCGGATTGTTTGATGCGGAAGTCGATTGAACACTCGCGGTGGTCTGAACGACCGGGGTTACGGTAGCAGCGGCGATGCGTGGCTTTTGGTCGGGACAATTGCGGCTCAGGTGTCCTTGTTTGCCGCAAGCGTAACAACGACCTTCGGTGTGATATTTTTGCTTTTCGTCTTCCGTAGTTGCTTTGCGGAGGGCGTCGACGTCCATGGCGTCGGGATCGTTACGCGGTGTGCGATACTGTTGCTGTTGCCTTCCGCAGTTGCCGTTTGTAGTCCATTTCTGCGAAAAGACGTTTTGACCAGGGCGATGGCCGGTGTTTTGTGGGAACAGGTTGAATTCCTTGATGGCTTGCTTCTTAAGCCAGTTGCGGTGGCGTTTCTGCGCGCTTTGGATCCACTGCGCGAAGTTGTCTGGGCTGTCGTGATCGATGCAAGATCCGGCGAGCTTCGGGGGTAGCCCTTGTGCGAACATGCGAAGGACGTTAGGCTCGTCAGCGTCCATTCCGGCGCGGTCTGCAAGATCTTGGAACTCCAAGATGTAGTCGTCGAGGTTGCTCTCCTTCATACGTAGTTTGAGAAGGGCTTGCTGAGCTCTTTCGGCATCGGATACATCGGTAAAAGCGTCTTTGAACTCGCGTAGGATGAGTTGCCAGACGTCGTGGCCGAATGGGACTGTTTTCGTCCCGGCGTCGACTTGGGTGAGCCAGTCTGTGGCGCACGTGACCCACTTCTCGGTGCCTCCCTCGCAGAGATTGAGGAAGAGCGTAGCTCGCTTGTACGGATCTTTGATGATTGAAGCGTCTTTATTCATGAAGCAATAGCGTTGAAATGCACCTAAGAAACGTCGTGTATCCGATTGTTTGCCCGAGAAGGCCCGGGGGGCGGTGCCTTCGAGATGTTCCCCTCGAATTGATCTGAGGATCTTTTCGAAGTGGCGTTCATCAGCAGTGAGTCCACCGTCGTCGCTGTCGTCACCGTCTCCGTCGTCTGGAGCTCTTCCGGCGGTGTCTCCTGGGGTAATAGTGGTGCGTCGGGACGGCGGCGTTGTGTCGTCGTCCTTCTGTTTTCCTTTGTTGACGTTTTTGTCGCTGCGATCGAAATTGAGACCGGTGCCGGTGATGATTTCGGAATGCGTGCTTGGAGGTCGGGACGCGTGCGCCACTTCTTGAGATGACGCGGCGTGTTGAGCGAATTGAGTCGGGACTGGGGAGACGATGATCGATTCGGCGGCGGTTTGGAGGACCGTCTGGGCTTTAAGTTCGTCAATATTCATGTTAGCCCAAGGGGCGTGCACGAGCCCTAGGTTTGCTGCTGCTACGCGAACGGCGTAGTGTCGTTTCGAGTCTGGGGCGTACTGCAATTCGAACCAAACACCGCAGTAGTTTTCAACGGCCTTTTTGACGCCGCGAAATAGTGTATAGTAGCCTGCCCAAGGGGCCTGGCTATCTCCTTTCTGTAGGTATTCGACGTTAGTTCGCAAGGGGTCGTCTGGCAGGGCGACGTTGTCAGTGGTTCGGGGTTTCAGTTGGAAGGGTAGGGAGATTATCCTAGAAACGATGTGACGATGTGATGTGACGAGTCACGCGAAAATGCGCGAGCTGATAGAGACGAGTGGAAAGGAGTCGAGTAGTAAAACGCACGAGTAGTCAAGCGTGATTCGAGAACAACTGGGTGATAGATTCCAGACCAACAGCAATACATTTTATACTACCTAGCCAGTCTGAAATCGTAAGCGTCAGTCCGTAAGATATCATAAGACATCAATCCGTCGTAAAGCAATCGTATCGTCGTAAGGTAAAACGGGGTGATAATCGTAAGGATTCGTGGTCGTGGTCGTGATGGATAGAAACTGAGTCGTAGAGGATGTGGATGAAGGGGAATCGAGATGTCGCGGCGCTGTGAACATGTGGCCCCCTGCCCTTGTAACATGAGGCTCGGCGTGGCTCGTGCTTGATTTGTCTTGCGCCCTAGGATTCATCAAACAAAAGTAATCGTAAACTGAGAAAGAAAAGGAGCTGCGTTGGTATAGTAATTGAGGTACGAAACCCCGGGAAGTCCAAAGATTCAGCCCGAACACTTGCCCCTACCAAATACGCAGCTTGCGCATTCGGTCACGGGAGCACCGGCCCGGAACGGTCCGGGCGAGAGTAAGGCGAAATTCACCACTCCCCCGCAAGCCGAGCACAGCCCGAGAGCTGAGGTATGCCCTTTCACCTTCCACGCTGGAAGCGCTTTAGTAAGAAGATCGGCAACCATATCATCCGTGGGACAGTAGACGAGCTTAAAAACTCCTGCTCCCACGGAATGCCTAATAAAATGATAGCGAATGTCAATATGCTTTGTCCTCGCGTGAAAGTTGTCTGTCGTCGCGAGTGTGAGAGCAGCTTGATTATCGCAATAAAGCACCGTCGGTGAGTTAACTATGGTGAACAGCTCGCAAATAAGTCGACGGAGCCATATGCCTTCTTTTGCGGCGTGTGTTGCTGCGACATATTCGGCTTCTGCGGTGGATAGCGCGACAAGCTCTTGTTTGCGAGAGCTCCATGAGATCGCGCCTCCGTCGATGAGAAATGCGAAGCCAGAAATGGCTCGCCGATGGTCTTGTGAGGAACCGTCTGCATCGGTATATCCTATGAGTGCATGGCGGTCTCCCCCGTAAGTCAGCGCGTAAGCTCGCGTTCCAGCGAGATAGCGAAATATGCGTTTGACCGCCTCCCAATGAGCCTCCCCCGGGTTCTCCAGAAATTGAGAAAGTGTTGAAACGGCGAATGATATATCTGGGCAAGTAGCCACAGATGCATACATGAGGCTGCCGATGGCCTCCCGGTAAGGAACTTTGGCCATGCGCGCCGCGTCGGTCTTGTCCGCGGGTGCGTCTTTGGTGGAGTAAGATATGCCTGGGATCATGGGGGAATTGATAGGCTTAGCGTCGCTCAAGTTGAAACGTTTGACGATGGTGTCGACATAGGATTCCTGCGACAACGCGATAGTGCGCGCGCCACGGTCCCTTGTGATCTTGATACCCAGAAGCCAGTGAATGGGCCCTAGGTCGGTAATGGAATGTCGCGCATTGATGCGCTTCTTGTATTCTTGAAGTGCCTCCCTCGAGCTACTCGTGATAGCGCAATCGTCGACGTGTACGGCAATAATAACCGGATGCTCGCCAGTGCGAGTGTGAAATACTCCGGGATCGACGTCGCTAACACGAAAGCCGAGATCAGCGAGAGTGTGCTTAAGTGTGTCGTACCACTTTCGCCCGGCCTGTTTGAGTCCGTACAGAGACTTCTTGAGATGTTTGACTGTTCCTTCTTCGTCATCGTACCCAGGTGGATTCTGCATGTAAATGTCTTCTTCCGGACTGAGCTCTCCATTGAGATACGCCCCGTTGAAGTCGAAAGAATCGATATCCCAATCCTGCTGCGCGGCAAGCGCGAGGATGGTGCGGAAAGTGGTGAGCTTCGCGACCGGTGAATAGGTCTCGAAGTAGTCGGTCCCATACACTTGCGTGAAACCTCGCGCTACGAGACGCGCCTTGTATTTGTCAATAGACCCATCCGCCTTGCGTTTGATGCGGAAAACCCATTTGCTGCCTACGATATTTCTTCCGGATGGGCGCTGCACCGTTTCCCAGGTGCCCGCATCTTCAAGAGTCTTCATCTCGCAATCCATCGCCTGCTGCCATAAAGGCCAATCACGACGAGATCGCGCCTCGTTGACTGTGACCGGGTCGCCATGCATGTCGCTGATTGCTTCTGCAATGAGTGGTGTGACGCCCGCTACAAATTCGCAGTCAGCGCCGAAATCCGCGAAGTTATCAGCGAATGCAGCTCTTGCTCCAGCTTTCTTCCGCCTCTTGGTGGGTCCTAGGTCTTCATCGTCTCCTCCATCGATCGTGCCCTCACCAGCTTCCAGCCTCTTCTTATAATCGGACGGTTTGCTCTTGCAGGCTTGAAGTGCGAGTTGCTTGAGCATAGCTGGGTTGTCCGTCCGACGCGCGAAATTTCGTGGTTTTGTTATTACCTGCCGCAGGCGTTGACTGATACTGGCCCGGCAGGGGCTGGGTCCAACTGTTCTTCAATGTCTTGTTCTTCATTATTGTTGTTGTCTTCATCTTCTGACGGTGGCAGGGGGATATCTTGAGGTTTAGGCGGCGCTTGCACTCAGGATCGGCGGTATGGTGGGGGGAAGGGAAGAAGGTTGAGGGGGTGCCATGATGGAAGGGGTCTTGCCAGGTTGATTGGTGACTTGCGGGGCTTCGTATATTGTAACCAGTCGTTGGTACGAATCGAACGTTTCGTTCGACCAATACTGTGTTCTTGCCCGGCCAATATATCCTGTGAGCATGAGTACTATCTTTATCGTACCCAACCCAGTGGGCTTCAATTGCTCGCCCATCCAACTTCGAACCTGCATCAGGTGTGTATCCACACTCGTTGCCCCCATTCAGGCACCCCAGCCATGTTGGGCTTCTCTCCATAGAGACGTTCGTAAGGTGTAGTGTTGCCGAGTGCCCGCGTCGATAAGCGGTTCTTGAGCCAAGTGGAGTATAGAGCCGCCTCGCCCCAGAGATGCTTGGGGAGGTTGCTGTGATGAAGAATAGCGCGAATGCGCTCCACGAGGCGTCGGTTTAGCGACTCGGCCACCCCATTGTGCTGCGGGGTGTCATGAGTGGTCAGCCGACGCTCCGTACCTTGCTCCTTGAGGAAGCGGTCGAATTCGGCCCCAGTGTACTCCCCTCCGCGATCCGAATGAAATTTCTTGATCTTTGCGCCAGTGCTGAGTCTGTACCCAGGCCGCGAAATCCTTGTAAGCTTGCAAAGCTTCGCTCTTCGCATGCAGTAATTTGACGTGCGTATAACGCGTATAATCATCTGTGAAAGTGATGTAGTAGCACCGTCCCCCGATAGTTTGTATCGGTGATGGCCCCCAGACGTCGGAATGGATTTCTTCTCCAAAAGCAGTGGCTTGCGCTCCTTCGCGCTCCTTCTTGATAGCCTTCCTGGTCGTTTTAGCGTATTCGCACGACTCACAATAGATCGGTTGCCCATCGTCAATGAGCGAAATCCCTTGTATTGTTTGTGAACGGATGAGGTTGTGGATGGAATCAGCAGCAACGTGCCCCAGGTGACGGTGCAACGTTCTGATGTCGATTACTTCATCGGCTGAACTTGCGCCACACACATGCTCGACTCGGTAAAGTCCGTTGGCGCTTGATGGGATCTTGCCAATTACAGCGCCTTTGGAGTTGCTGATCTTGCACGCGTTCCCTTCAAATGACACGGCAAAGCCCGCTTTGGCAATGCGACTTATTGAGACGACTGTGAGAGCCATATCTGGGGCGTAGAGGGTGTCGCGTAAGATGACGGGGGTGGATGACTTGCTGTTTGGTACTCTAATCCATAGGTCTCCTATGCCGTTTGCGAAAAATAAGCGCTTATCAGCTGCCATAATGGGACGAGGGGAGATCGGGCGATAAGATACAAATTGGTGACGGAAGGGGGACATGTGACACGAAGCTCCGGAGTCGTAGAGCTCACTCTCAGTCCGGGTCTTGTAAGCGAGGTTCGATTGATCTTGCTCGGTAATTTCCTCGATTGCAGCCCAGGCTTCGATGTCTGGCTGTGCTTGTTCGTTCACAGTTGCAGCTCCTTCTTGTCCCTTCTTCTTCGGCCCTTGTCCTTCCTTTCCGCCTCCTTTTGCCCAGCAATCGGCCCTTATGTGGCCTCGTTTCTTGCAATTGAAACATTCAATGTCTTTCTTCGACTTCTTGCCTTTCTTCCCAGTATCGGCGCCCAACGCCTCGTCTTGTCCATCCTTCGGTTTTCCAGCCTTGATGACGCGCCGATCATACTCATCTGTGATGAGTCGGATGATTGTGTTTGGCGTGATGGGTTGATTGGTGAGTGCTGCAGTGGTGGACATGGCTGACGTAGATGCGTTGTAAGTAGTAGGGAGCGACCCGAGTAGTATGGACGTATATTCGTCGTCCGGTATAATTTTGCCCATCGTGGCTAGCTGCTCGCGAAGATTAGCGACAGTGTCGAAATGGGTGCGTACATTGTCATCTTCTCCACATTTAAGTGACTGAATTTGCCGGCGAAGATCCACAACAATCATCTGCGTGTGCCCTTGATATATAGCCGTCAAAGCGTCCCAGACGTCCTTGGCACGTGTACTAGTCTTGATGCGATTGAAAATAGAATCCGGAACTGAGGCAGCTATTGCCTGCTTGACAGTTGCCTCCCCATGAGCCCATCGACTTGGCGCGGTCACTCCATTGATCGTGCCAGCATTCGCATAAGCTTGAGGCATAGAGTCATTTGTTAGGTGGTCAGATAGCATCCTGGATCCCATGGCCCAGATCATCCGATCACGGTATACCACCCAGTTTGAACCTGTCCGCAGCCAGCTTCGGAACGTTGAAGCGGTCGTCACTCATGACGCACAAGGAAAATTGACTGAAAAGAAATAAGTGTGCTTTAAGGATAACTCGATCTCGTACTGTGTCTCAGGCGCGGGCAGGGCCCATAACCTAGAAACGCTGTGACGATGTGATGTGACGAGTCATGCGAAAATGCGCGAGCCGATAGAGACGAGTGGAAAGGAGTCGAGTAGTAAAACGCACGGGTAGTCAAGCGTGATTCGAGAACAACTGGGTGATAGATTCCAGACCAACAGCAATACATTTTATACTACCTAGCCAGTCTGAAATCATAAGCGTCAGTCCGTAAGATATCATAAGACATCAATCCGTCGTAAAGTAATCGTATCGTCGTAAGGTAAAACGGGGCGGTAATCGTAAGGATTCGTGGTCGTGGTCGTGATGGATAGAAACTGAGTCGTAGAGGATGTGGATGAAGGGGAATCGAGACGTCGCGGCGCTGTGAACATGTGGCCCCCTGCCCTTGTAACATGAGGCTCGGCGTGGCTCGTGCTTGATTTGTCTTGCGCCCTAGGATTCATCAAACAAAAGTAATCGTAAACTGAGAAAGAAAAGGAGCTGCGTTGGTATAGTAATTGAGGTACGAAACCCCGGGAAGTCCAAAGATTCAGCCCGAACACTTGCCCCTACCAAATACGCAGCTTGCGCATTCGGTCACGGGAGCACCGGCCCGGAACGGTCCGGGCGAGAGTAAGGCGAAATTCACCATATCCCTCCTCCGTCGCCTTCTGCAAAGGTAGATCTAGACATGGTGAAAACGGTTGTATTCATTCAAGGAATCGAGTTCGGGGAAAGCTCGACTTAATGTTACGCGCAGTAAGGTGTATCGTTCGGATTCGAGTCGGAGATCGAATCGGAGTTCGGATAATGCCGACAATCAGACGGCGGAGCGATGATGCACAAGATGAGAGGAAATCGCGAGTCAACGACGAGCGATCGTTCGGGTTCGTGAAGCCAAAGAAATGTTTATACGAGAAGTTACTGCAGTTGAATACAGTAAGTCGAGCTTAGAGCTCTTAGTACATGGAAACTCGTCCTTAAGTACTACTGGTGAGAGTCATATGGAAACTACGAGAACGTCCTTCGAATCATACAGAAAATACGAGTCAACAGGTTGGAAGGACGTTTAGAAGTATGGAGAACAGTCGAGAAGATACGAAAGGTAAAAGTACTTGATGACGTAGTGTAACAGGTGCGGTGCATCACGACCGGTCGCGCAGGCTTCCGCGCGGCACGAAACCTTGTACAGATGTCTGCCGGGTTTGGGGATACGTTGTTATCGGATCTCTAAGGCTGCGAATGGATGCGCTGCACTAGGTAACGCAAGAGGTGGACCACACAGCTCGAAGGTGATCGGTGATGCAAGGGGTCGCGCACGCCCCTGCATGGTGCAAGACTCTGTATATCTGTCTGTCTCTGTCAGGGGTGAGTCGAACCAGGGTTTATAAGGGGGTACGCAGGTGCAGAACACCGGAGGGCATAGGGAAGAAGTTTCACTGAGAACCTGCTAAGATCTAAGGCCGGGGGACTCTCTTATCTTTGGTCGGACGCTTTGGATAGGATATGTGGAGAGGGAAGAATCTGGAATGTGCTTGCTAGAGTGGAGACCAAGAGGCAACTGAGCGAGGTCGAAAACTGGTTGAAAATTGCGGACACGCAGCGCGGGAAAGTCCCCGTCGAAGATTGGGCACATGGGGACATGTCCTCACGCCACCCTCTCATCGTCATCATCAACCTTTCATAATGTCACCTCATATAGAGATTCATGAAGGCGGGCAGCCGGATATATGAACAACGTGTGAGTGATGGAGGTCCCGAGGAGGATGTGTATGTCCTCTCTCTACAATATTAGCTAATATTAAGATTATCTAATACTGTCGGTCTTTGCCGGACTGTGTCCGTTCCAGGCTGTATCCCGACATTGCCCATAGAACGCCTCGGCCACGCCGTCCCTTTGTCTCTGGAAAGGGTGCGACATATCTTCTTGTTTTACCCTTCGATAATCTTTTCATAAAGATGTAGTGCGTGCGCTGTTGGAGGCTGGTGCTGGCCTCAGTTCCGTTTGCCATATCTCCTTCGTACGGCTCCCGTTTTCCTTGCGTCTCCCTGTCTTCCACCCTATAACATCATCTCCCTCTCCTTGTCGGTGAATATACCAGCACCATGTTACCCCTTTTCTTGCCGTTTCCCTTGTGTGAATGAGGTCAGGCCACTCTACGACACCCGGAATCGTTTTCTTGATTCGCTCATCTCTCGCTTACCTCCTCCTCATTGATCTACGCTTGCGTTCGCAACATCATTTTCGCTCTTTTCGTGTTGGCGCCCTCGTTCAGACCTTTTTGGTACCCCAATTCACTTGCAGATGACGTCGATGCACCATCTGCTGGAAGCAGAATGGGGAAATATTGCTGGAGTCAGATAAGCTATTGTAATTACGGAAGGGTCGCACCGTACCGTCTTCGGCATTCTCCGACCAGTTTTACGGTACGTGCGTACTGTATGCCATTACGACCAGCTACTACGACCGTCAGACAGTCAGGCCTAGTCAGGTGCGGAGCCCTAAGAGGAATTGTTTCATCGGATTCGTTCGTTGTAAAAGCTACCCGTATTGTACCAACAACTCCTATCTAAGGAATCCGTGCTGCACTACAGCATTGATACAATATCGTGTTCTGGGTATGAATACGTCCCCAAAGTAGTAGAACAGAAGGTACGTCATTTTACAGGCTTTCAGTGGCCGCCAACGCTGCCCTCACTCGCCGTCACGGCGTATTCGTGTTTCGATGGATCCCAACCCTCGGCCCAACTCGGCTTACCACGCCGCCCACGTACCACGCTCGCGCGAATCGAGTGTGGGTTAGAGAACGCCGGTGCCGGGGGGAAGTTCTGTGAGCGCAAAGCGGGATTGCTAGGGGAAATTAAAAAATGTCAACAAATCCGTCGCACCCGCATCAGATTAGGACGACGTACTTAGCAGAGAGCGTTGGCCCGAGCGCGAGCCTCGCAAAGCTGGTCGGGAAGAGCGGGTTGCCGGGTCCACGCTCGCCGACGACATCGTACGCCTCGCTGCTGGCATTTGACGCCGCATAGCTCCACCTCCTCCCCAAGCTGCTCATCGAGCTCCTCCTGGGCGGAGAAGCATACTCGTCAGGAGTTTTGGGTTGCTGTTGCTGCTGCAGTTGGTTGACGGATGACATGGACGAAGTGCGCAATAGACGCGTGTGAGGCGAGTCGCCCGCGAAGATGCCAGGTGTGGCCGGCACAGTCGAGATGCGCAGACCCTGGATGATTCCGCGCTGAGGGGAGGGCTCGGAGGGCTCGGACTGCTCCTCGTCTTCGTTCTCGCTGGACTCTTCCCGAACATCTTCAGAAATATCGTGCATGCGATGACCGCCGGGGCGCGTCGGCGGATGATCGTGTTCGCCCGTGGGTATGAGCACAGGTTCGATGGTCAATGCGGAGATGTCGGGGGTGTCTTCAGTAGCAGCCGAGACATTGGACTCGGACGCATGATCCGGCGCTGGCTGGGGCTGGGGCGTAGTATCGGCAACAGGTGGATGTTCTTCAGTAGGTGATGCAACGAGATCCTCCAAGGATTCGAGCTTGAAATCGTTGAATGTGAGCGGTTTGTCGGCGGTAAAAGGGTCTTCCTCGAACCCGTCGGGATCAAGTTCTGGGGGCGCTCCGAGTGCGCCCTTGATCCTCTCCCAGATGAGTTCGCTGTGGAATAGGACGCATCGGCGGATAAGGCCAACCCAGACTTCGTCCGGAGCAGTATCGCGGTCGACACATTTCATCCAGAACTCGAGTTGGCTAGACGACCATTTTCTAGGATCGGTCGTGAACACGGCGTCATTGGTCACGGGGGATTCTGACGCAGACTGCGGCGCAAATGTCTGGGCGAGGAGGGCGAACAGTCTTGCACCGGGTTGCGGGGAAGTGAAGAGGGCCTTGACCTCATCCGTGCGATCCACAAAAGGAAGGAAGACGTCATCGGGTATCGCGGTGAACGAGGTGCGTCCCGACCGAGCCGCTGCCGTAAGCGAACCGCCGCCAGGCGTGCGAGGGGAAGAGGGCGCCGATTGCGGGTTGCACGACTGCTGGGCAAGCGATATGATCTGATCCGCAGAAAGGCGTGGCTTTGGCGCAGAGGAACGCCGGTTCAGGCCGTGGCCATGTCCGTGAGTGGGACTGCCTGGCCGTGGCCCAGGCCCAGCGGACGACCCAGGTGGGGCAAACGAGGCCGAAGCGAAGCTCATGCGCGTATTCTCGCCCTTCCCCGCGACCGTGTGTCCGTGGCTCCCGTGGCGCCTGTGCGGGTTCTGTGGGTGAGAGCCGATGCTGAAGTGTCGACGTTGCTGCTGAGGGGACGGCGGCCGCTCGTCGAGTTGGACCTGGGGTTGTGCCGGGTTGACGCGCACGATGGTCAGCTTGCAGGACGTCGTTCGTCCCGGGTTCATGTTGAGCTCGAGGTGTGCACCCCAGGGATCCGCAGCAGTGGCGGATCCCCTGCGCTGTAGCACTCGGCGGGATCGAACGGGGCTAGTTGCCCCACTGTGGGGGGGAGACAACGGGGGACTAACAGTGGGAGATACGACTGTCTTGGACATGATGGACGTTGAGAAGGAACGCTAGTATGGCCGAGATCATCTGAGCTTTGAGGTCGATGTGTCACGGTGTTGACCATCGTGAATGGATCGTCCCGGGTTAGCCCTGTGGGTAAACTGGTCGGTCCCATACGGGGGCAGTCGATCAGAACGAGACCGGCCGCTACACTCAGGATTTAGAAATCTAGGCCTTACTCAAAAAAAATTCAGGTCACAAGCAGCATTTTTTTCTCAGTCGTGCTACTCTGCCGGAATGAACATCATATCTTTACGTTTGAGGCTACTGTACGAGATACAGAGTAACGAAACATTGGTCCGTGTATCCTAACATTCAAACGTGCGCGCTGCATCCAATCCCGAATAGTCAATGGCTCGGTGAGAAATGAGAATTTCATTACAGTAATTCAATCAATTCTCGATATGCGGGTCTAGGCTTCCACTCGGCGTTCGCCGTTGCCTCCTTCGAGAACAAGCTATCAAGCTATCAAGCTAGATCTTTTCTTCCGAGGCACTGTAAACCCAAAAGCCTTACGTTTCATAGTACAGCAGTTGGAGAAACAAAGCTTTTGTTGTTCGTCTGCGTGGACGAGGGGTCGTGAGGATGACATGACGCACAGAATGTTTTTCTTACGTCAATCGGCGTTGCGATCGTGTCTCGCTTGGCCTTTCTTTCAGGGCGGCCACACGGGTGGCTCGGGTTGCCGTATCAGCCAATTGCCTTTCGGTGGGAAACCCACGCACAAACTTGCTTCCCACCTACAGAAATTGTGGCCGATAAGCGAGCTTCTGCGTAGCTCCAACCCATCAGTATTGTACTATATGGGCCACGGAGGGACTTCTACGGCGCCTCATCACCGCATCTTGTAATTGTATTTCAAACTCGGGTGCCTTTTTCAATGTGTCGCGATCTGGGAGCATCCGAGGAAACTGCTGATATCACAAGAAGTCCTGGATGATAATATCCAATCAATTCCTGCGAACAACAGCAGAGTGAACAATGGGCTGTCATCCGACTGCCATGATCTTGTCACTTTTCAGGTTTCACAGTAATCTGTGTGCAGAATCGCCATCTGATGTCCTTAGTCGCTCGAGGCGCCCACCATCTTCCTCCATCATAATTTACTTCTGGAAGTCTATCCATTATTTCCGCTATCATAGAGCACCAAGCCCTCCCCATGTTTGTTGCTCGAGCAGGCTCGATATCGCACTCGAGCCTGAGGTAGAAGTTTAATCAGTATCGAACATGCCACAACGCAGGAGTTGTACTCCCTTGCCCGAAATTTCGACTCCCCAATAGCCGGTCCTTCTATGATATCAGAGAGAACGCCCCCTTTGAGCCAACTACCTCCGTTATTACTGTATTGTGGCGTATTAACGTGTTAGTCATTGTCCTGAACTGACATCGTGGGAGCATCGACATGGGAAGGTCTTCCCCAAGGGGCTCGCGGGATTTTAGGCGCCCATACCCGGGTTAGGGGGATAGGGGGGGTATAGTCGACCTTTAGCAGATTTTTGTGCACCGGCGCCTATAGAGCGCTAACTCTCATTCTAGCGAATGTGGAGAATGTGCTTATACACTCTCATGTAATATTACAGTAGGCACACAGAGTATACGTCTGATCTGTAGCTCACTCTGGTGACAGCATTGGTGATGGGCAGTCACGTCACCGGGGTCTCGCCACCATGACTGCAGGACCCGGAATATACACGCACCCAAGCCTTCCTTAGCACCCTTAGTATGGTTTGCACATTTTCCGTTTCAGTCGTTAGCACCCTTAGGATGCTTTGCACATGTCACAGTTTTTTGGCTTGCCCCCTCGCGTTCCCCGTTGTGCCGCACCCACACGCGGCCTTAGTGACTCAAGTATGACGTGTCGCCGACCACTGCGGACACCTCTGCGATGTTTCGTGTCGCGCAGAAGCGTGCGCGACCATTTGCGATTGGCTGCAACCAACCAGATCAGCAGGGCTTCATGTATCCCACTATTCCTATTCTCAACCTCGCTGCACCAACGTGCGGCCTTAGAGACTCAAGCACAATGCGTCACAGAACGAAGTAGCCAACTCTGCAAAGCTTCGTGTCGCGCGAAAGCGTGCACGACTGTCTTTGATCGCCTGTGACCACTGACCTAGCAGGGCTCAGTGCAGCCCACTGTTCCTTTTCCCACTCGTGCTGTACGTGTGTGCAGCCTTAGCTATTTGACACAGAGGCAACCCTGACCGCCATTTACCTACCTACAGCACCTTCTTCCATTCGGCTTGGCACCTTCAGTACCCTGGCACTTCCCCCCCCCCCCCCACCCCGGGTCATGGAACGAAAATGGGTGAGTAATGCATTCAATCACAATTATACTGGTCTAAACTATACCAGTATCATATCACATGCATTGGGCTTTCATTCCCACCTAAGAATTGGACTCGCGAGGTGTGCCAGAATGACACAGGCATGCCAAAACAGAGGTGTATGTGAAGGCGGCAGTGAATTACCAAGCTGATTGCCGTATTTAGTAGGTGCGAGAATGTAATACCATATTCGGATAGGCGCCTGCTTATGTAAATACCTACCCCCCTTTCCCTATCGGCCTTATGAGATTTTTGTACCCCCTATATCTAACTACACTTCCGCGAGCCCCTTGGTCTTCCCATTCACGTGAACGGGTACAATGAATTCCCACGGGTAAGTGCAAGGGTGTGTGTCTGGTGTCCAGCCCGGGCCATAGAGTATGATTGATTGGGCACTCCTAGTCGTCGCTCACCTTCAGGATTCAATAAACTCAACTCCACTCTCCGACTTCTTAAGAACTACTCTCGTCGTTAGGCTCTCCTAGGTATGTCTATTACCAGTGCCTCCGATGCTTGCCATAATGATGGAGCGATCGATTGGGCACCTACCTCTAATCTTTGTACAGACCTACAATTTGACTAGGAGACGACCATACACGTAGATGTAAATTCGAGCCAAATTATCAATCGTGGAATCAATATTCGGCCGTGAATTTGGGCAGCCTGAGGTGCAGGCCACCAATTTATGTATGATTTTATGTGTCGAAGGCGAGACCGAATGGTGCGGGCCGGCGTTCCGGTGAGAATTCAACGTGGCAACTCGGTCAATGCGGTCAATGCCCGCCGGTACCATTCGCCCAGTGAATGACGATGAACACAATCTCGACACTATTCTCAACTCCTCAGAACCAGCCATAGATCTACGTACGTGACCCCAGGCCTCAGTAGCGAACCTCTCACGGGCGATCACCAACTTCACTCCTCGCTCCATTGCGAGATCACTCAACACCGGGATGCGCAGGGCGACAAAGGGCTCAAGAGGCTAGCAGACCGCACTCAGGATGTAGAGGAAGATATTGAGCATGAAATAGAACGCATTGTTCGTTTCGTTATGCGCCGTCTTGTCTGTTTTCTTTCTTTTGATTGTTGAACAGCACTGAGTCGCTCCACCAAACAGTCCTCAAATGCGAACGCGAGGAGGCTGAGGAGGTTGAATCAGCCCTCGCCTTGCTTTACCTCGCTTCACTACCGTGTCGGAGCCGAGGTGCTTGCCTCTGTTGGTGCGAACATCGAGACACTTCGTGCTCGCGCGGCGAAACTTCGTAAAGGTCGGGATCTCCCGTGTCTGTCCTCACATCCACGCGCACCACCCTCTGAGGACGTCTCATGGAGTGGGAGCTGGAGCACGATACGTTGGCCATACACGCCAGATCCATGTCCGCAGAAGTGTGCGCGTGTGAACACGCAACGGGCTTGGTTATCAAAGGAGTGGGCCCCGACTAGCTCCTGTTCCGTGATACCATCGAAATTGATGACGACTCAGGCGTACTCACGTTCCGCGCACGAAGTGAACCTCGTAATCGATTTCTTATCCCAGTTGAAAGGTACGCCGTATCGATTGCACCTGCTCCTTGCGCGAACTGAAGGATGTTGGTCGATTGTACTACGTCGACACCGCAGTTTCCGGCGATGCCACTCTTACTGGATCGGTGAAACGAGTCGGGGGATGTGCATACTTTCATCAATCGTGTACGTCAAGCAGATGTGAAACCCCTCTCGTAGACTTGGGGTTGAGTGTGAATTATGAGACTAATGTACGAAATATAATCAAGTGCCGAGACACTATGACTGGCACGACACCCGCGCCGTGGGGTCCATATATGCGACCCAAGGATGCACCCCGTGCCCAGTACAAGCGAGACAAGGCGATGAGCACACTGAGGTCCACGTTGGTCCACGTGTACGCCTACGTCGTACTATTCATTATTCACGACTGCCCGGCTGAGTCTTGAGACTGCTCCTTTTTTTTTTTTTGAATCAATTTCCGTGCACCTTGGGGTACAGAACCCTACGTAGCACTTCGCTATATGTAACTAATGTATGCGTTTGTAAACTCGTCTCTCGAACAAATTCTCTGCCCTTCCATTCAGGATTTCCCTGCCCTTGCGGGCGGCTTTGCGGTGCGCTTGTTGTCGGTGGTGATGGGGCGCTTCGGAGCGCCAGGGCGAGTTGCGACAGGGGGATTGGCCTTGCTTCTGGTATTGGCAGCTGGGGGGGTCAGGATGAGGCTAATCTCTTCGTCGGAGTCGTCGTCCATTGCCTCCTTCATGAGTCGAAGCTGCTCCGTGGAATCCAGGGTGAGTCTTGGGCTTTGACGGTCCAGTGTGGCGTGAGACTCAGGTTTGTGTTCTTGAGTTGCGGTGTTTTTGTGCGGCCGCTTCTTGTCTTGCCAAGCTTTGACTGGTGCTTCCGTGCTGAAAATGTGTAAGGACTTGTTTTTGATCAGCTGTTGGAGTATCGCCCCAGTGGGGTCTTCGAAAGCCATTACAAGGGAAGAGTGGGAGTGCGGCGTAAGTGATGAGGGGGGTCTTACCCAGCTTGGTTTTTGAGTGACCAGGAGGGTGGCGTATATCGGGTTGTGGGTGAGGAGGGAAAGGTGACAGTCGTGAGGTGAAGCTGGTCCTGAGTTGGTGGTGACTCCAGTGGGTACGTTGTTGATGAGGATTTTGGACCATTTGCTGTTAACAGTGAGGAGGGGGAGGGGGGAGGAAAGGAAATCGGCGATAGTGCTCTGTATCTGTGTGTCTAGTTTGAGGAGTTGTTGTGCTGTAGTGCCTGGTCCACCGGTTAGGACCAGGTTGCCTGTGCCTGACCACCTGGCTGATGAGAAGCGCATGTGGGCTGGAGTATCTTCCTGAAAAAGGGAATTGAGCTGATTAATCAGGCCGGATATGGGGGGGTGTGGGGCAGAGGCATCGATACGTGTGTGAGCTATCAGGGTGGGTCTGATTGGTGATGTGGGAGGGGAGGGTTGGGGTTGTGGTTTTGGGGTGGGGGGCGTTGTTTTGGGGTTGGAGTTGCGGGTGGGTCTGCTGGCGTCTGCTGTCTGCCTAGCCTGGGGGCCTAGCTTAGCAATGGCGCCTCTCAACTCTTTGAGCTCCTTGAGGATGGCATCAGAGGGAGGGGGGGAGTTTGAGGAGGAGTGTGGGAGGAAGGTCACGACATCTGGGTGCGAGAGGAACTGGTTGAGGATAGTTTTGCATTCAGCAACGAGTTCCAGTGAGGAGATGGCCATTTGCTTTAATGCTACACGCAATTGCATGAATGCAGCTTCGAAGCGTATGGGGGTAGGAGGGAAGAGGGCAACTGGGGTGGTGAGGGAGGGGGGGAGGGGAGATGATTCCTGTGCCATAGCGCGGGAAAGTTGTGAGATGGTGGTGGTTCAGGTTCAAGGAGTCCTCGAGACTGCTCCTTATCGGAGGTTTGGATCCCGGTGGTAGTTCATTGTCGACAGTAACCCGGTTATGAGTGCATGAACACCCCCGTTCTCATTCTCTCATGTCGCTGCGGGTTACCGTCCGCGCAGACGTTTAAATTACCGCCATTTGTTGCTCCTCTTTAGCCCCCGTCATTGACAGCACACATAACTTATCATGTCGTCCTTTGCGTTACTCTAACATGAGTGGACAAACAGATTTTGAGGACAGGATGGGTTTGTGATGATATAATTGGTGCGGGTCGTGCCGTGCAAATCTCGCCGACGGTCCCTCCCTAGTATTACTGTACTAGGAAACCAGGTAACGCCTGGAGTTCTGTGCGACACGTGTTTAACTCAAGCCTCTTCCTCAACGTCCAACCCACTCACTCACTCTAGCCCCAGGAACCCTTTCGAAAAATGGAGCATCAGCACACCATATCGAATTCGTGCGTAAACGTCTGCTGACCCGCGACTGTCCCACCATTGAACCATTACTCCAGGTCAGGTCCCTCTGCATCGGAAATCCCTCAGCTACGTATCGAGGTGACCGGTATGTACCTAAATCCTATAGTTGATACTCGATAATGTATTTTATAGTCCTCCGAGCTCTCAATATCAAGAAACGGCGACATCTGATGAACCGGGTCTTCGTCACTGTGACCAATCAGGAAACGACGAAGAAGACAACGAGCGTTTCGATTGAGGGAGGAGCGGCGCAGTGGGATCAGAAACTAGATCCCTTGTACGACGTCTGTTTTTAAAATCTAGTTTTCCGGCTGAAACTCCTGTTCAGTTATGTACAGCCGTCATCAGATCTTGTATTGTGTCTTTATGCGGAGCGATTGGTGCACACCGATACACTTATCGGGACGCATCAGATACCAATACCTGTCGAATCACAGATTGGTTAGTCTTCATGACGATATCGCTACTAGTAGCTGAACACCTTGTGTATAGATATCCCTGTTGATCTTAGCAATGGCGACAGACAAGGTGGACAATCGATCCAACCGGCCATGCTCTACTTGACGATCACCGTGTCAGCGGTGCCGAATCCCACGAATCCCTTAGCGACTGAAGTAGACGACTCGCCAGCTACGCATCCCTCTACGACGCAAGACCCCGTCAAAGACCCCACTGCTTCCGAGCCGCTTTCACCTCCGACGGATCAAGTTCCTACCGAGACTAGCGCTCCTGTGCCATCGTTTCCTGATGTCCAGGCAGTGGTGTCACCGACCGAGGACGCTCTTCGTGGTGCCGATGAAGCTATCAAGGCGATCAACACGTCAGATACATGGGAAGGTGCTATTGCGAGGATCCAGTGGATGATGGATACATTTAGCGCGGCTGCAGGAGTGCGTCACTGCGCAATTCCCTTTAAACTTATCCTTGACTGAGCCTACTTCCGCTGTCAGCTTCACCCATACGCACAAATGGCATGCGGCCTGCTATTAGCGATTCCCAAGGTGGGTCGATTTTCGTTATTGTAGTAAGGAAGCACTGACGCCGATCCGGATGCTAGACTCTTCTAGAACAGTTTCAAAATGACGACAATGTCCGAACTCTACTTGCGGCCGTACACGATGCGTTCGATTTCGCGAACCAGGAAAACATCCTGAAGTCCATCGAGCGCGAGTCCAGGCAGGCCCGAATCCTCACGCTTATGTTACAGCATGTCTGTAATTGCTGTGACTTGATACGATCGTATGCAAACGATTCCCAGTTCTGTAAGTATTCTACACCCATTTCAGTGGCCGAGGTAAACACACCGTTGTCAGGGAAGCGAACGTTGAAGAATATCGGCGGCCGAGTCAACAAACAGATCGAGGACCTCCGCACCGCCCTTCTCGAACTCCGAAGGGCCTTCTTGGACGAGGCTGCCATCACCACGGAGATAACTACGCTCCAAATTCTGGATGACGTCGGAACAATTTCGGCCAAGATTTCTAATAGGCTCGATGGGATGGTTACCCAACTGGAGTGGGTGTCCAGCCAGGTTTCAGACGTCGGTACGTAGCCCCAATAGCTTGAGGCTTATCGATCTGATTACTGTCACAGATTTAGATGCGAAGATCAGAGAAATACCGCATGGGACATACTCACGCTTCGTGCCGGAGAAGGGCTGCCTTCCGGGAACGCGCACAGCCTTCTTAGATCTCATCGTTAATTGGGTGAATAATCCCGACTCGGAGCGTGGTTTTGTACTGCTTGGACAGGCGGGTACGGGAAAGTCGTCGATCGCGCACGAGATCGCGCATCGCTTCGATAAGATGCACCGTCTCACGTCGTCGTTCATATTCTTGCGGAAAGAGCAATCTCAGCGCGATGCTTACAAATTCTTCACCACTCTGGCTCGCGATCTCTCCGATCGATACCCTTCATTCAAGACCGCGCTTGGAAGAATTGTGAAGGACAACTCCTCACTTGGAGGTCGTACCCGCGACTATCCCACACTTTTCGAATCGCTAGTCCTCCAACCGCTTGAGGGTCTCCACATCGTCGGCCCGATCCTTGTTGTCATCGACGCGTTGGACGAGAGCGGAGACACGGGCGGTAGAAATGGGTTACACGCATTCCTTGCCAAGAACTTATTCAAACTTCCATCGAACTTTCGTGTGCTTATCACGTCGAGGCCCGAGGATAGGATCCTGTCTGCGTTCAATGGAGCGCCGTCGACCATTATCAAATATATGAATGACTCTGAGCTGGCAGCTGGAACGGAGGACGATATACTGACCTTCCTTCAGATGTTACTCCCTTCGGATGCGTTCGAAGAGCACGGAGTCGTGCTGACAAGAAAGGCAGAAGGGCTGTTCCAGTGGGCGGCTGTCGCCGGTGGATTCATCCTAGATCCTCCCGAATGCTTCGGGTTCAGCAAGAAGAAGTGCATAAACCACCTTTTGAGACTGACTACAGATCGCGATGGACAAGATCCGTTGGACGAGTTATACAAGGAAGTCCTCGAGGGCTACTTCACACACCCGCAAGCTCGACTTCTATTCCGTTCTGTCGTGGGACAGCTCATCACCACATTCGAACCCCTCTCTATATGCTCCCTGACCACTCTGCGAAGACTCAGCTTCAATGACGACGATGACGCCGATTCTGTTGCTATAATGCTCGGTCGCCTGGGCTCATTGTTGAGCAACGTTAACTCATCCGATGACACCCTTCCTATTCTTCCTCTCCATGCATCATTTCGCGACTTCCTGACAAATAAGGAGAAGAGCGGCGATTTCTCTATTCCCGTTCGAGACGCCCACCATGAGTTGGCCTATTCATGTCTCGGTCTAGTACTTCGCGACCTCAGATTCAACATCTGCGACATTGAATCGTCATATCTTGCTAATAGAGACATTCGAGACCTTGAAACTCGCATCACTAAACACATTTCGCCAGCTTTATTATATGCTTGTCGTTTCTACGACGATCATTTCGAACATCTTTCTTTCGACATCGGTCTATTTGACAAACTGCGAGCTTTCTTTGGTGTGAAATTTCTCTTTTGGCTTGAGGCCCTAAGCTTGGTGGGCGATATGCGCCTTGCCTTGCCAGCGTTGTCATCTCTAAATGTGTGGCTAGCCTCTGGTCGAGGTGTAAGTTTGTACACCCATTCTATGAGGCTGACGAACAACTAATGAAAACAGTCGCAACAGGTTTCTGCGGCAGAGCTAGAGAAATTGACCGCGTTCATCAACGATGCCACTGCGTTCGTGCGGTACTTCGGGATGGCGATGGCAAAGAGCGCACCGCATGTCTACATTTCTACTTTACCATTTGCGCCGACTTGTTCTCTTGTTTCGATGCATTATTCAAGCATGTTTCCTCGAGCACTGCGTGTCGAAAGTGGACGATTATCTCATTGGCCATCATCAGAGATGGTGATTTCGAATGTCGGAGGCTATGTCGCTTCCATCGCACTCTCACCGGATGGCCAACGCATCGTCTCGGGCTCTTACGATGGAGGTACTTGCGTGTGGAATGCCACAACAGGAGAGAGAGTAGCAGGACCATTTATCGGAAACGCGAGGTCTGTTGCATTCTCGCCAGATGGCCAGCGCTTTGCCTCAAGCATGAACGATAACGCAATTCACGTGTGGGATGCCATGACTGGAGAGATCGTAGTAGGCCCGTGTAGTGGGCACACGCTATGGGTCACATCCGTGGCATTCTCCCCAGATGGCCAGTCCATTGTCTCTGGGTCAGCGGACGAAACCATTCGTGTATGGAATGCTACAACAGGAGAGGCAGTGGCAGGCCCACTTAGTGGGCACACAGATTGTGTCACGTCTGTGGCATTCTCCCCAGACAGCCAGCGAATTGTCTCTGGCTCGAGAGACCAAACGATTCGTATCTGGAACTCCACCACGGGAGAGACGGTGGGAGGTCCATACAGTGGGCACACAGGTCGGGTCAACTCTGTGGCATTCTCTCCAGATGGTCGGCGCGTCATCTCGGGCTCGGAAGATCAAACGATTCGTGTGTGGAGCGCCGTAACGGGAGAGACAATGGCGGGCCCGTTCAGTGGACATACGAGTTGGGTCCAGTCTGTAGCGTTCTCCGCAGATGGTCGACGCATCGTCTCGGGCTCATTAGATCGAACAATTGGCGTGTGGGATGCCATAACAGGAGCGGCAGTGGCAGGCCCATTTAGTGGGCACACTGGTTCGGTCGAATCAGTTACATTCTCATCAGATGGCCAGCGCGTTATCTCAGGTTCTCAGGATGGAACCATTCGTGTGTGGAATGTCGCAACTGGCGGGACGGCGGCAGGCGGATTTGATGGACACAGGGGTTGGGTCGCATCTGTAGCATTCTCACCAGATGGGAAGCGCGTTGTCTCGGGATCGTATGACCACACAATTCGTGTGTGGAATGCCATGACGGGACAACCAGTGACCAGCTCATTTATTGGACACACGGATATGGTCCTATCCGTGGCATTCTCTTCAGATGGTCAACGCGCTGTCTCAGGCTCGTTTGATTCGACAATTCGTGTTTGGAATGCGACAACAGGAGAGACGGTGGCAGGCCCATTTAGTCCCGGAAACTGGGTCAGCTGTGTGGCATTCTCTCCAGATGGCAAGCGCATCGCATCGGGCTTGGGCGATGGATCAATTTGTATATTGGATGCTACAACAGGAGAGACGGTGGCAAGTCTATCCACTGGACGCCGGCATTCAGTCACATCCGTGGCATTTTCCCGAGACGGACAGCGCATCGTCTCGGGCTCGGAAGCTAAAGCAATTTTCGTGTGGAATGCTATAACGGGAGAGACGGTGGCAGGCCTATTTAGCGGTCACAGAGATATAGTCCGGTCTGTGATATTTACTCCCGGTGGTCAGCGTGTTGTCTCGGGCTCGGATGATTCAACAATCCGTGTTTGGGATGCCTCGACAGGAGAGATGGTGGCAGGCCCGTTTATTGGGCACAAAAATGGGATCTTCTCTGTGACAGTCTCCCCGGACGGCCAGTGTATTGCTTCAGGCTCGGAAGACCAGACGATTAGTATATGGGACCCCACCACTGGAGAGAGTGTGGCAGGCCCATACTGTGGGCACACACATGCGGTCGCGTCAGTGGCGTTCTCTCCGGATGGTCAGCGCATCGTCTCATCAGCACATGGATCAATTCGTATGTTGGATGTTACGAAATGCAAGACGGAAAATACTGGACAGGTTGACTTCACTGACCGATCGAAGATAAACAAGGAGGGATGGATATGTGGTAGCAACGATGAACTGTTGATGTGGATCCCGCCATTACATAGGGATAATCTTCACCGGCCAGGTGACATCTGGGTTGTGGGCGAACACGAAACCCGCCTGAGTCTTTCTGATTTTCCGCACGGTGATAGTTGGGATACCTGTATTGATGCCTAGATAGAAATACTACGCCGATTTGCTGTGTAATGCGCCTGGACTTCATGATGAGATCGGACCCGAATATGGCGGGCCGGTGTTCCGACCACTGCATTACGCCATTCTTTCTGCTCTTCTCTCCTTCTCGCTCTCCTTTACTAACGGTCATCTCGACTCACTTGTCCGATTTATTTTTAGTGTTGTTGTTGATTGCTGATTTTGGCTTCAGTTTTCGGGACTCATCTTACATACTGTTACGATTCTCCCATCCTACTTATAACCCCGACTTTCAAGTTCTTAAGACGTGTTCATGAACGCTACTGATACCGCTTGCTGCTCGCTGTGTAAGTGCGGGACTCAGATGAGCTTCGGGAAAAATAGTTAGCGTGTGCGTGCGCCAAGCGGTCCGCCACATTGCTTCATTACTGTAACAAAAAATAGCCACAGATTCAAATTTTGCATGTTGGATGCGATGTAGTTGATCGTGTCCAGCAGGCTATCCGATGTACGGGCGTCTCTGTCTCTGGCACGAGCCAGCCAGACTACCAAGTTAGGTTACGCTTCCTGAGGTCAGTTCCTCATGTGCTGCCTAGATCAACTCTGGAAGAGTGCGCGTCAGCGCTGGGGTCGTACGATTAATGCGTAGACCCTTCGACACGTCTTTGCCAATCTATACTTTCTGCGTGTTCGATTCTGGGATTGGATTGAATGAGCCAACAACGCGCCTGTTTTCGTCGGCTCGCATCTCTTCGTTGTCTCAAGAAAAACAGAAATGCCAAAGTAGGAGGCGGGATTGCCGTTGACTTGGGTCGAGGTAGAATGAGATACCTCCATTGAGTATCTTCAACAATCGTACGGTATGGTCGGGTGCTGCGTTCCGCCCAGGCTTCCAAACTTGGCTTGGTTCTCTTCCAAGGTTGTCTACCGAATAGCAACAATAACGGACTCTGTTAGATGAAGAGCGTATAGACGTGATGGTCAGTCCTCCGGCCTACGAGCCGATCTATCGCTTCGACCAGTCAGCAGCGCTTGGGTGCTTTTGGATCGTCGTCTTTCTTGGTAATAGACAATATCATTAGCTGAAGTAGCGAAACGGTTGGTTGAACAAGACGAGGAGGTGGAAGAACATGGCAACCGATCTGATCCCGCGAGATCAGAAACAAATTTAAGTCTGTGGTACCTTACTAGAATAAAGCCGTCTGCGTGTTTCACAGCCAGAGGGAGGAAAGAGCTACGCGTGACCGCCGCTGTGATGAAGAGTACTGGATCAGCAATCCAGGCTTAGACGCGACCTCTATTGTGAAAATAAGATAAAATAAAGTCATTAGCTGAAACTATCAGTGCACGAGCCCAGCGTCTATGAATTGCGGTAAAGTAGCTCTCGCAACACAAATCGACAAAGTCTTGGGTAGGATTACCTGACCCTTGCGTGTTAGAGACAACCGTGACCTGGGGAATTTAAAGATTCTCACATTGAGTTTCAGGACGTGATGACGTCGTTCACGAGTCTTGGCAAGAGCGGGTCGGGTTCACACCTGAAAAGGGTCACAGAACCGAATAACGATATCGTTGTCCGCGGTTTCGGCAAGCGACAGTGGAAGCAATTGGTAGAACAAGGGTGGATCGATGCCCATAAAAGGAATGTCATGGTCATCGAAGAGCGTCCCGGCACTGTCCCGGCTTTCCACGTACGCCCGAGTCAGAGTCTTGGCTCGTCTTTGGACACCATTTAGCAGATGTCTTCTTTCGAAAAGGTCGTCAAAATGCTTGCAAACCAAATCCTACACCGCCCAAGTCAAAGGTTAGCCTCCTACTTCCTTCGTGTACGCCAACTCACACACCCCTCTCGGGTCAGTATGTCGACACAATCATCGCTGCAACATGGTCGGAGGATGGCGCCATCCATGATGTCTGCAAGGCTCTTTCCCCTCGCTTTCGAGAGCCAAACTCTATCGTCAGTTTGTCTCTACGATCAAATGAAGAGTAGGACGCGCCAGTGGGCTGACGACGATTCAGGTGGTGTTCAAGGCGCTTATTGTCCTTCACACGATGGTTCAGAATGGCGCAACGGACAATGTACTCCAATACCTGTCCTCTTCGGATGTTCTACGATTGAAGAATGTCTCTGGCGGTCAATGGGAAGGTACGGGTCATATCTTTCTTTCACCTCCGGACTTACTCACTTTGACCAGGTCACAACGCGCCCAAGAATCTCCAGCATTATGCTCTATATCTCGACACGCGCATACGTTCGTACCGTGATCTAAAACACGATGCCATCCGTGTGCAGTCTGAAACGAACCGTGACATGCGTTTATCTATGTCACTGGAAGAGGATGGACGACTCGCTCGTAATCAGACTTTCGAGGACAGCACGCGAAAGGCACAGGGTTCTGGTGGCATCTCGAGGAGCAAGACGATCATGGGCCGTAAGCTCCGGGTGATGACGGTAGAGAGGGCTTGCTGAGAGAGACCAAGGTGGTCCAGAAGTTGTTGGATGCACTCGTGCAGTGTGGAGTAAGCTCCGACTTTTTGCCTCTGCTTCTCTAGCTCACGTTTCCATCAGTTCTACCTGGACGATTTGGACGATGAGCTAACTATCACGGCCCTTCGGATGCTCGTCAAAGATCTCCTCGTTCTTTTCCAGGCTGTCAATGAGGAGGTTATCAACGTGTAAGGTTTCGATCAACCCTATCCAGGGTACTTATCGCCGACGCTTCACTCCGTACAGAGAATTACTTTGAGATGTTACGCGTCGACGCCGAACAAGCTCTCACGATATATGCAAATAGGCAGAGCTTATAGTCGAGTATCTTGGCGTTGCGAAGAAACTCCAAAATCACCTTAATGTATCGATCCCAAACCCGAAACATGTACGTGTCCCCGATCTTACTTATTAACGCGAACAATGACTCCACGGATAAGGGTCTCAAGAACGGTCGACCTAACCCGAAGAAAGCAGAGAAAGGCGAGTGCGCTAACACAAATTATTCGGATTACTTATGTTTTTCTACCCGTAGCGGCGTCATCTACGTCAATGGCGCCAGATGCGGAAGGGTCTTCTAAAGACGCACCGAGGATGGAACGACAATCTTCAACCCGCAAACTGGACGGTAGGCGCTTTTCCCAGATCATTTCATCCTCTTCTTACCCGTTTTGCTCTCAGCCCCGCGGCTGACCAGTTCCAACAACAAGTAATGTGCGACCCTTTCGATGCGGCTGGCACGCTCATGTCATCTCCCACTTGCATGGCAACAAATTGGGCAATGCTCGGGTCGCAAACGAGAAGGGCATGCAGCGGTAGTTGACTGATTTTGTGACCTGTTTCCCTCATTAATACTCCCACAAGCCGCTACGCACGACATTAGTGAGTCAGTGAACACTCTACCAGAACTGTACTCTTCACATAGTGTAAGTCAACGCCATTCTCAACTTACACGATAATATCACAAGTTTTTTCAACACTCCTTTTAGCCGGGAGATGCGCGAGCTGGGACCTCTGTTTCCATATTTTCGCCACAGACAGCGGCAGCGCAGATGGATTGCCACGTGTTGGCAAAACCTGCACGGGGTTTGGCGTGCGCCGGTCAGGGTAGCCGTTTCCCAACCCGTACAAAATTCATACCCGTCGAGCGGTTACCTGCAGGTTTTCCAACTTGTGTATCACTCCCAAATTCTCCCTTTTTGCCCAAGTTTTGCCGGTTTCTTTATTGGATCGCCTCCATTGGACCGCCTCCACGTGGCTTAGCTGCCAAATCGGACTCATTCTCACGATGTCGCACCACATTGCTATCGATTCTCGCACTTTCCCGATCCCTTCCCATCCGAGTCTTTCCATCCATCCACCCACATCCATCTCTCTCTCTTTCGTCACCGTCACTAGTATCCCACCCTTTGTTACGTCGTATCAAAGAGCATCGACGACAACGACAACGGACCACCTGTTTTCATCACACAATCATGACAAATGGCCCCTAGGGCACACATAGACCAGCCCCGTGTCCACCCCAGCCCCGTGTCCACCTCAACCGTCTTTGTTCGGTGTGACTGTGACGAGGTGAGTCATGTGACCACGACCGTGACGCCGGGGGATGTTGACGCGTGATACGACCAGTACAACGGCAACAAGGCAACATCGACTACGGCAAAACAGGGTGATCCTGCACGACGACGCCAACCACAGGCACTGGAGTAGTGACTTCAATCCCCCTCCCGGGCTCGCGTCAATCGTTGTCGCTATGATCAGTGCACCGGACATACCCGTGCACCATTTCATTTACTTTTCTTTGCAGCGGCTTGGCGCAATCACAGGACCTTGTAGTACTGCTTTGGGACATGCGATATTTCAACATTTCTACACACATCGTGTGATTTTCTTTTTCTTTTTGGATTCACATCTCGTCGTTTTCCTATCCCTACAGAATCCTATCAACCTCACGGCGTCAATAGTCGGTACTCTTGAACCTATACCGTCAAGCAATCAAGTTTTATTATTGCTGTCCTCAAGACTTCAAGGTAAGTCGTCAAAGTTTACGTTATCCCAACGACCGTGCTCGCAACTTCTACGGGCGACCTCACGACGATCACGACTGCTACCGCGACAACGACCTCAACGACGATTACAGTTACGACATGGCGACGACAATCACGCCACGGTAATGACCGCAGTGACGCCAACAAAGGAGGTAGCAGCCACAACGAGGTGACCGCACCCGCAATCACATGACGGTGGTAGTACATTCGTATCAATATAACAATCGTGGTATCAATATTCGGCCGTGGACTTGGCCAGGTAGAGGCCACCAATTTATGTACTATTTTGTGTGTGCGGAGTGTCGTAGCACGGGCCGGCGTTCCGGTGGAATTCGACGCGGCAACTCTGTCAATGGCCAGCCGGTCCCAATCGCCCAGTGAATTGACGATGAACACAATCTCGACTATTCTCAACTCAGAACCAGCCATAGATCTGCATACGTGGCCTCAGGCCTCAGTAGTGAAGTTCTCACGGGCGATCACCAATTTCACTCCTCGCTCCATTGCGAGATCGCTCA
Organism: Lactarius indigo; assembly: GCA_025766275.1. NCBI lineage: Eukaryota > Fungi > Basidiomycota > Agaricomycetes > Russulales > Russulaceae > Lactarius > Lactarius indigo. The sequence goes on from JAFKAC010000034.1 coordinate 298,774, forward strand.
ACACCGGGATGCTCACGACAAACGGCTCAAGAGGCTGGCAGACCGCGCTCAGGATGTAGAAAAAGAGAAGGAGCAATCGGTCACCCTGCTTTTCCTCACTCCACCGCCGTGTCGGAGCCGAGGTGCTTGCCTCTGTCGATGCGAACATCCAAACACTTCGCACTCGCGCGGCGAACCTTCGTAAAGGTCGGTTTCTCCCGTGTCTGTCCGCACATCCACGCGCACCACCCTCTGAGGACGTCTCATGGAGTGGGAGCTGGAATGTGATACGTTGGCCATGCACGCCAGATTCATGCCCACAGAGGTGCGCACATGTGAACACGCAATGGGCTTGGGTTATAGAGGGAATCGGCCCTGACCAGCTCCTGTTCCGCTATACCGTCGAAATTGATGACTATTCAGGCGTACCCACGTTCCACGCACGAAGTGGACTTCGTGATCGACCTCTTATCCCAGTTTTAAGGTATGCCGTATTGATTGCACCCGCTCTGTGCGTGAACTGAAGGATGTCGATAGTACTACTTCAACAGCGCGGTTGAAACGAGTCAGGCGATGTGCACACTTTCATCAAGCGTGTATGTCAGGCGTATGTGAAACCCCTCTCGTAGACTTGGGGTTGAGTATGAATTATGAGACTAATGTACGAAATATAATCAAGTGCCGAGATGCTGTGACTGGCAACGAGACCCGTACCGTGGGGTCCATATATGCGACCCAAGAATGCACCTCGTGCCCAGCGCAAGCGAGACAAAAGGCGATGAGCACACTGAGGTCCACGTGTACGCCTACGTCGTACTATTCATTGGCACTTTGTTTCACGACTGGCCAGCTGAGTATTGAGACTGCTCCTTATAGGAGGTTTGGATCCCGGTGGTAGTTCATTGTCGACAGAAACCCGGTTATGAGTGCATGAGCACCCCCGTTCTCATTCTCTCATAACCGAAGCTGCATATATTTGGCTCAGTTCGGCGCTCAGAAATCGGGAAATCAACTTACCACCACGTCCATGTTCAGCATATCACTGAGACTATCAATACCCAATTTAATGTAGCCGAATAATCCATCTCCGAAGTGCAATAGAGGGGAATCCAGTTCATTATCCGCACGGCTGGCGACAACGACGACGGCATACTCTCTTCCACGGGACTTTAGACTGTATCGATGGCGGGCGCCGGAGGGGATCTCTAGGGGTAGTACGATATGATCGTGTGCCTGGGAAGATGGGCCTACGGCGGGCTGTGAGTCGATTGGTTTCAGAACAGTCAACAGCAGCCAGAGAGCGGCATAGAGAAGCACTGACACCAGGAAGAGATGGGGGCGAGTCGAAAATACTAGAATACTCGCTAGTGTGTGTGGAAGTGCTCGAGGGACGGACAAGTTGAAGGTCGCCATGTTCGGCACCACGTTTGGGAGATGCCCGTCTTGGGCTATCCTTGTGCAATATGAGTACTCGAGCTAAATGTTTCGTCACCTCGTCCGCAATCGCCTCGTCCATAGGCGGCTGCGGCTGCAGTTCGAATGGTTGCGATTGAAGTTGAAACTGTCGCTGGGTTTGAGGTTGAGGGGAGGCGGGCTGAATAGCAATAGGGACCAGAGAAAGTGTTTGGTCTGGCTGTGGGTTACCGTCCGCGCAGCTGTTTTAGTCACCGCCATTTGTTGTTCCTCTTTAGCCCCCGCCATTGACAGCACATATAACTTATCATGTCGTCCTTTGCGTTACTGTAACACAAGGAGTGGACAAATAGATTTTGAGGACAGGGTGGGTTTATGATGATATGATTGGTGCGGGTCGTGCCATGCAAATCTCGGCGACGGTTCCTCCCTAGTACTACTGTACTAGGAAACCAGGTAACGCCCGCAGTTCTGTGCAACACGTGATTAACTCAAGCCTCTTCCTCAACGTCCAACCCACTCACTCACTCTAGCACCAGGAACCCTTTCGAAAAATGGACCATCAGCACACCATATCGAATTTGTGCGTAAATGTCTGCTGACCCGCGACTGTCCCGTCATCGAACCATTACTCCAGGTCAGGTCCCTCTGCATCGGAAAATCGTCAGCTACGTATCGAGGTGACCGGTACGTACCTAAATCCTATAGTTGATACTCGATAACGTATTTTATAGTCCTCCGAGCTCTCAATATCAAGAAGCGGCGACTCCTGAAGAACCGGGTCTTCGTCACTGTGACCAATCGGGAAACGACGAAGAAGACGAGGAGCGTTTCGATCAAGGGAGGAGCGGCGCAGTGGGATCAGAAACTAGATCCCTTGTACGACATCTCTTTTTGAATTCAATCTTTCCGGCTGAAACTCCTGTTCAGTTATGTACAGCCGTCATCGGATCTTGTATTGCGTCTTTATGCGGAGCGATTGGTGCACACCGATACACTTATCGGGACGCATCAGATACCAATACCTGTCGAATCACAGATTGGTTTGTGTTTATGACGATATCGCTACTAGTAGCTGAACACCTTGTGTATAGATATCCCTGTTGATCTTAGCAATGGCGACGGACAAGGTGGACAATCGATCCAACCGGTGATGCTCTACTTGACTATCACCGTGTCAGCGGAGCCGAATCCCACGAATCCTATAGCAAGTGAAGTAGGCGGCTCGCCAGCTACACATCCCTCTATGACGCAAGACCCCATCAAAGACCCCACTGCTTCCGAGCCGCTTTCACCTCCGACGGATCAAGTTCCCACCGAGACTAGCGGTGCTGTGCCATCGATTCCTGATGTCCAGGCAGTGGCGTCACCGACCGAGGATGCTCTTCGTGATGCCGATGAAGCTATCAAGGCGATCAACACGTCGGATACATGGGAAGGTGCTATTGCGAGGATCCAGTGGATGATGGATACATTTAGCGCGGCTGCAGGAGTGCGTCACTGCGCAATTCCCTTTAAGCTTATGCTTGACTGAGCGTACTTCCGCTGTCAGCTTCACCCATACGCACAAATGGCATGCGGCCTGCTATTAGCGATTCCCAAGGTGGGTCGATTTTCGTTATTATAGTAAGGAAACACTGACGCTGATCCGTATGCCAGACTCTCCTAGAACAGTTTCAAAATGATGACAATGTCCGAACTCTACTTGCGGCCGTACACGATGCGTTCGATTTCGCGAACCAGGAAAACATCCTGAAATCCATCGAGCGCGAGTCGAGGCAGGCCCGAATCCTCACGCTTATGTTGCAGCATGTCTGTAATTGCTGTGACTTGATACGATCGTATGCAAACGATTCCCAGTTCTGTAAGTATTCTACACCCATTTCAGTGGCCGAGGTAAACACACCGTTGTCAGGGAAGCGAACGTTGAAGAATATCGGCGGCCGAGTCAACAAACAGATCGAGGACCTCCGCACCGCCCTTCTCGAACTCCGAAGGGCCTTCTTGGACGAGGCTGCCATCACCACGGAGATAACTACGCTCCAGATCCTAGACGACGTGGGAACAATCTCGGCCATGATTTCTAATAGGCTTGACGGGATGGTCACCCAACTGAAGTGGGTGTCCAGCCAGGTTTCAGACGTCGGTACGTAGCCCCAATAGCTTCAGGGTTGTCGATCTGATTACTGTCACAGATTTAGATGCGAAGATCAGAGAAATTCCGCATGGGACAGGCTCACGCTTCGTGCCGGAGAAGGGCTGCCTTCCAGGAACGCGCACAGCCTTCTTAGATCTCATCGTTAATTGGGTGAATAACCCTGACTCGGAGCGTGGTCTTGTACTTCTTGGACAGGCGGGTACGGGAAAGTCGTCCATCGCACACGAGATCGCACATCGCTTCGATAAGATGCACCGTCTCACATCATCCTTCATATTTCTGCGGAAAGAGCAATCTCAGCGCGATGCTTACAAATTCTTCACCACTCTGGCTCGCGATCTCTCCGATAGATACCCTTCTTTCAAGACCGCGCTTGGAAGGATCGTGAAGGACGACTCCTCACTTCGGGTTCGTACCCGCGACTATCCCACACTTTTCGAATCGCTAGTCCTCCAACCGCTTGAGGGTCTCCACATCGTTGGCCCGATCCTTGTTGTCATCGACGCGTTGGACGAGAGCGGAGACACGGCTGGTAGAAATGGGTTACACGCATTCCTTGCCAAGAACTTATTCAAACTACCATCGAACTTTCGTGTGCTTATCACGTCGAGGCCCGAGGATGGCATCCTATCTGCGTTCAATGGAGCGCCATCGACTGTCATCAAATATATGAATGACTCTGAACTGGCAGCTAGAACGGAGGACGATATACTGACCTTCCTTCAGATGTTACTCCCTTCGGATGCGTTCGAAGAGCACGGAGTCGCGCTGACAAGAAAGGCAGAAGGTCTGTTTCAGTGGGCGGCTGTCGCTGGTGGATTCATCTTAGATCCTCCCGAATGCTTCGGGTTCAGCAAGAAGAAGTGCATAAACCACCTTTTGAGACTGACTACAGATCACGATGGACAAGATCCGTTGGACGAGTTATACAAGGAAGTCCTGGAAGGCTACTTCACACACCCGCAAGCTCGACTTCTATTCCGTTCTGTCGTGGGACAGCTCATCACCGCATTCGAACCCCTCTCGATCCGCTCCCTGACCACTTTGCGAAGACATGGCCTCAATGGCGGCGACGACGATGCTGATTCTGTTGTTATAATGCTCGGTCGTCTGGGCTCATTGTTGAGCAACGTTAACTCATCCGATGACACCCTTCCTATTCTTCCTCTCCATGCATCATTTCGCGACTTCCTGACAAATAAGGAGAAGAGCGGAGATTTCTCTATTCCCGTTCGAGACGCCCATCACAAGTTGGCCCATTCATGTCTCGGTCTAGTACTTCGCGACCTCAGATTCAACATGTGCCACATTGAATCGTCATATCTTGCTAATAGAGCCATTCAAGACCTTGAAGCTCGCGTCGCTAAACACATTTCGCCAGCATTATTATATGCTTGTCGTTTCTACGACGATCATTTAGAACAACTTTCATTTGAAACCGGTCTGTTTGACAAACTGCAAGCTTTCTTTGGCGCGAAATTTCTCTTTTGGCTTGAGGCCCTTAGCTTGGCGGGCGATATGCGTCTTGCCTTGCCAGCGTTGTCGTCTGTAAATGTGTGGCTAGCCTCTGGTCGAGGTGTAAGTTCGAACATCCATTCTGTGAAGCTGACGAACAACTGATGAAAACGGTCGCAACAGGTTTCTCCGGCAGAGCTAGAGAAATTGACCACGTTCATCAACGACGCCACTGCATTCGTGCGGTACTTCGGGATGGCGATGGCAAAGAGCGCACCGCATGTCTACCTTTCTACTTTACCATTTGCGCCGACTTGTTCTCTTGTTTCGATGCATTATTCGAGCATGTTTCCTCGAACACTGCGCGTCGAAAGTGGACGATTATCTCATTGGCCTTCATCAGAGATGGTGATTTCGAATGTCGGAGGCAGTGTCGATTCCATGGCACTCTCACCGGATGGCCAACGCATCGTCTCGGGCTCTGGCGATCGAGGTATTTGCGTGTGGAATGCCACAACAGGAGAGAGAGTAGCAGGACCATTTATCAAACACGCGATGTCTGTTGCATTCTCGCCAGATGGCCAGCGCTTTGCCTCAAGCGAGATCGATAACGCAATTGACGTGTTGGATGCCATGACTGGAGAGATCGTAGTAGGCCCGTGTAGTGGGCACACGCTATGGGTCACATCCGTGGCATTCTCCCCAGATGGCCAGTGCATTGTCTCTGGTTCAGCGGACGAAACAATTCGTGTATGGAAGGCTACAACAGGAGAGACAGTGGCAGGCCCACTTAGTGGGCACACAGCTTATGTCACGTCGGTGGCATTCTCCCCAGACAGCCAGCGAATTGTCTCTGGCTCGGATGACCAAACGATTCGTATATGGAACGCCACCACAAGAGAGTCGGTGGGAGGTCCATACAGTGGGCACACAGGTCGGGTCAACTCTGTGGCATTCTCTCCAGATGGTCAGCGCGTCATCTCGGGTTCGGAAGATAAAACGATTCGTGTGTGGGATGCCGTAACGGGAGAGACAACGTCGGGCCCATTTAGTGGACATACGAGTTCGGTCGAGTCTGTAGCATTCTCCGCAGATGGTCGACGAATCGTCTCGGGCTCATTCGATCAAACGATTCGCGTGTGGGATGCCATAACAGGAGTGGCGGTGGCAGGCCCATTTAGTGGGCACACTGGTCCAATTAGGTCAGTTACATTCTCACCAGATGGCCAGCGCGTTATCTCAGCCTCTTGGGATGGAACCATTCGTGTGTGGAATGTCACAACTGGAGGGACGGCGGCAAGCGCATTTGATGGACATAGGGATTGGGTCACGTGTGTAGCATTCTCACCAGATGGCAAGCGCGTTGTCTCGGGATCGGATGATCACACAATTCGTGTGTGGAATGCCATGACGGGACAACCAGTGACAAGCTCACTTATTGGGCACACGGGTTCAGTCACATCTGTGGCATTCTCCCCAGATGGTCAACGCGTTCTCTCAGGCTCGTTTGATTGGACAGTTCGTGTGTGGAATGTGACAACCGGAGAGACGGTGGCAGGCCCATTCAGTCCTGGAATCTGGGGCCCCTGTGTGGCATTCTCTCCAGATGGCAAGCGCATCGTATCGTTTTTGGACGATGGATCAATTTGTGTGTGGGATGCTACAACAGGAGAGACGGTGGCAAGTCTATCCGCTGAACACCAAAACTTGGTCGGTTCCGTGGCATTTTCCCCAGACGGTCAGCGGATTGTCTGTGGCTCGTACGATGAACCAATTGTCGTGTGGAATGCCATAACAGGAGAGATAGTGGCAGGCCCATTTAGTGGGCACACGCATGCGGTCACGTCTGTGATATTTACTCCCGATGGTCAGCGTGTTGTCTCGGGCTCGTCCGATTCAACAATCCGTGTTTGGGATGCCTCGACAGGAGAAACAGTGGCAGGCCCATTTAGTGGGCACATAGGGCGGATCAACTCTGTGGCAATCTCCCCAGACGGCCAGTGCATTGCTTCAGGCTCGGAAGACCAGACGATTCGTATGTGGGACCCCACCACTGGAGAGCCAATGGCAGGCTCATACTGTGGGCACACACATTCGGTCCGGTCAGTGGCATTCTCTCCGGATGGTCAGCGCATCGTCTCATCAGCATATGGATCAATTCGTATGTTGGATGTTACGACATGCAAGACGGAAAATACTGGACAAGTTGACTTCACTTACCGATCGAAGATAAATGAGGAGGGATGGATATGTGGTAGCAACGATGAACTGTTAATGTGGATCCCGCCGTTACATAGGGATAATCTTCACCGGCCAGGTGACATATGGGTTGTGGGCGAACACGAAACTCGCTTATGTCTTTCTGATTTTCCGCACGGTCATAGTTGGGATACTTGTATTGAGACCTAGATAGAAATACTACGCCGATTCGCTGTGTAATGCACCTGGACTTCATGGTGAGATCGGACTCGAATATGGCGGGCCGGTGTTCCGACGACTGCATTACGCCATGCTTTCTGCTCTTCTCTCCTTCTCGCTCTCCTTTACTAACGATCATCTCAACTCGCTTATCCGATTTATTTTTAGTGTTGTCAAGGTGCGTTCCCATTAAGTACGAGCGAATCCGATATCACAGAGGAGGGCATCATCGTACCTACCACACTTTTTGCCTCGATTTTGGCTTCAGTTTTCGGGACTCACCTTGCATGCCGCTACGATTCCCCCATAGTGCTTGATCAACCCCTACATCCTTACGACGTGTTCATCAACGCTACTGATATCGCTTGCTGCTCACAGTGTAAGCGCAGGACTCAGATGAGCTTGGGGAAAAATAGTCAGCGTATGGGCGCGCCCAGCGGTCCGCCACATTGCTTCATTATTGTAACACAAAATATCCATAGATTCAACTTTGCATGCTGGATGCGATGTAGTTGATCGCGTCCAGCAGGCTATCTGATGTACGGGCGTCTTGGCCTCTGGCACGAGCCAGCCAGACTACTATGTTAAGTTACGCTTCCTGAGGTCAGTTCCTCATGTGCTGCCTAGATCAACTCTGGCAGAGTGGGCGTCACCGCTGGGGCCGTACGATTGATGTGTAGACATTTCGACGCGTCTTTTCCGACCTCTACTTTTTTTTTGCGTGTTCGATTTAGGGATTGAACTGAATGAGCCAACAACGTGCCTGTTCTCGTCGGCTCACATCTCTTCGCTGTCTCACGAAAAACAGAAATGCCAAAGTCGGTGGCGGGATTGCCGTTGATTTGGGTCGAGGCAGAATAAGAAACTTCCACTTACTACCGCGAACAATCGTACGGTCTGGTCGGTTGTTGCATTCCACCCAGGTCTCCAAATTTTCCGTTTGCCGGAAAACCGGCTCGGCCCTCTTCCAGGGTTGTCGACCGAATAGCAACAAAAAAGGCCTCTGTCAGATCAACGGCGTATAGACGTGATAGTCAGTCCTCCGGCCTATGAGCCGATCTATCGCTTCGACCAGTCAGCAGCGCCTGGGTGCTTTTGGATCGTCGTCTTTCTTGGTAATAGACAAATTTATTAGCTGAAGTAGCGAAACGGTTGGTTGAACAAGACAAGAACGTGGAAGAACATGGCAACCGATCTGATCCCGCGGGATCAGAATCAATTTTAAGTCTGTGGTACTTTACTAGAATAAAACCGTCTGCGTGTTTCACAGCCAGAGGGAGGAAAGGGCTACACGTAAGGAGCCACTGTGATGAAGAGTATCAGCAATCCAGGCTTGGACCTGACCTCTATTTAGAAAATACCAAAAAAAAAAAGGCGTTGACTGAAATTATCAGTGCACGAGCCCTGCGTCTATACATTGCGGTAAAGTAGCTCTCGCAACACAAATCAACTTGACGAGGTCTTTGGTAGGATTTCCTGACGAGACAACCGTGACCTGGGGAATTTAAAGATTCTCACATTGAGTTTCAGGACGCGATGACGTCGTTCACAGAGACGAGTCTTGGCGAAGGAGGGCACACCCCAGGAAAGGTCGCAGAACCGAATAACAATAACGTTGTCCGCGGTCTCGGCAAGCGACAATGGAAGCAATTGGTAGAACAAGGGTGGATCGATGTCCATATAAGGAATGTCTTGGTCATCGAAGAGCGTCCCGGCAGTGTCCCGGCTTTCCACCTACGCCCGAGTCCGAGTCTTGGTTCGTCTTTGGCCACCATTTACCAGATGTCTTCTTTCGAAAAGGTCGTCAAAAACGCTTGCAAACCAAAGCCTACACCGCCCAAGTCAAAGGTTAGCCTCCCACTTTCCGCATGCACACCAACTCACACCACCCCTCTCGGGTCAGTACGTCGACCCAATCATCGCTGCAACATGGTCGGAGGATGGCGCCATCCATGATGTCTGCAAAGCTCTTTCCCCTCGCTTTCGAGAGCCAAATTCTATCGTCAGTTTGTCTCTACGATCGAATGAAGAGTAGGACGCGCCAGTGGGCTGACGACGATTCAGGTGGTGTTCAAGGCGCTTATTGTACTTCACACGATGGTTCGGAATGGTGCAACGGACAATGTACTCCAATACCTGTCCTCTTCGGATGTTCTACGATTGAAGAATGTCTCTGGCGGTCAATGGGAAGGTACGGGTCATATCTTTCTTTCACCTCCGGACTTACTCACTTTGACCAGGTTACAATGCGCCTAAGAATCTCCAGCATTATGCTTTATATCTCGACACGCGCATACGTTTGTACCGTGACCTAAAACACGATGCCATCCGTGTGCAGTCTGAAACGAACCGTGACATGCGTTTATCTATGTCACTGGAAGAGGACGGGCGACTCGCTCGTAATCAGACTTTCGAGGACAGCACGCGAAAGGCACAGGCTTCTGGGGGCATCTCGAGGAGCAAGATGATCATGGGCCGTAAGCTTCGGGTGATGACGGTAGAGAATGGCCTGCTCTGGGAGACCAAGGTGGTCCAGAAGCTGTTGGATGCACTCGTGGAGTGTAGAGTAAGCTCCGACTTTTTACTTTTATATCTTCAGCTCACGTTTTTTTCCTCAGTTCTACCTGGATGACCTGGGTGATGAGCTAACAATCGCGGCCCTTCGGATGCTCGTCAAAGATCTCCTTGTTCTTTTCCAGGCTGTCAATGAGGGAGTTATCAACGTACTAGGTAAGGTTTCGATCAGCCCTATCTAGGGTACTCCTCGCCGACACTCCACTCCGTACAGAACATTATTTCGAAATGTCACACGTCGACGCCGAACAAGCTCTTACCATATATCGGCATTTTTTCAAACAGGCAGAGTTCGTAGTCGAGTATCTTGGCGTCGCGAAGAAACTCCAAACCTGAAACATGTACGTTTCCCCGATCTTACTTATCAGCGTGCGGCTCATGACCTTTTCGTACAGGCCCCTGTATCTTTCGTGGGAGACTTGGAGGAGTACTTGAACGATCTTAACTTGGAGCAGAACAGGATCGAATACAAGGCCAGCAAGGACTCCGCGGATAAGGGCCTCAAGAACGGTCGGCCTAACCTGAAGAAAGCAGAGAAAGGCGAGTGCGCTAACACAAATTATTGGGATTACTTACTCATTTATTTCTACCCGTAGCGGCGTCATCTACGTCAACGGCACCAGAAGCGGTAGGGTCTTCTAAAGGCGCACCGAAGATGGAACGACAATCTTCAACCCGCAAACTGCATAGTATGCACTTTTTCCAGATCATTTCATCCGCATCTTACCCGTTTTGTTCTCAGCCCTGCGGCTGACCATTTCCAACAGCAAGTAACGTACAACCCTTTCGATGCTGCTGGAATGCTCGCGTCATCTCCCACTTGCATGGCAACAAATTGGGCAATGCCCAGGTCGCAAACGAGAAGGGCATGCAGCGGTAGTTGACTGATTTTGTGACCTGTTTCCCTTATTGATACTCCCACAGGCTGCTACGCACGACATGAGTGAGCCAGTGAACACTCCACCAGAACTGTACACTTCACATTGTGTAAGTCAACACAATCCTCAACTTACACGATAATATCACAAATTTTTTCAACACTCTTTTTAGTTGGGAGACGCGCGAGCTGGACTTCTGTTCCCATATCTGAGCCACAGACAGCGACAGCGCAGAGGGATTACCACGGGTTGGCAAAATCTGCACGGGATTTGTCGTGTACCGGTCAGGGTAGCCGTTTCCCAACTCGTACAAAACTGGTATCCGTCGAGCGGGTACCTGCAGGTTTTCCAATTGTGTATCACTCCCAAATCCTCCCTTTTTGCTCAAGTTTTGCCGGTTTCTTTATTGGATCGCCTCGCTTCCACGTGGCTTAGCTGACGAATTGGACTCATTCTCACGATGTCGCACCACACCGCTATCGATTCTCGCACTTTCCCGATCCCTTCCCATCCGAGTCTTTCCATGCATCTACCCACATCCATCTCTCTCTCTTTCGTCACCTTCACTAGTATCCCACCCTTTGTTATATTGTATCAAAGAGAATCGACGACAACGACAATGGACCACCTGTTTTCATCACACAATCACGATGACAAACGGCCCCTAGGGCACTCGTAGACCAGCCCCGTGTCCCCGCACTTCAACCGTCATTGTTCAGTGTGACAGTGACGAGGTGAGTCAGGTGACCACGACCGTGACGGCGACGCGACGTTGACCCGTGATACGACCAGTAAGTTATGGCGGCAACAGGGCGATCCTGCACGACGACGCCAACCACTGGCACTGTAGCGATGGCATCCCCCTTCCTGGGCTCGCGCCCATCATTGCCGCCGTGTTCAATGCATCGGACACGCCCGTGTACCATTTCATTTACTTTTCTTTGCGGCAGCTTGGCGCAGTCACAGGACCTTGCAATCCTGCTTTGGGACATGCGATATTCCGTCATTTTTACATCGTGTGGTTTTCTTTTTCTTTTTAGATTCACATTTCGTCGTTTTCCTATCCCTACAGAATCCTACGAATCTCACGGCGTCGAACCTATACCATCAAGCAATCAAGTTTTATTATTTCTGTCCTCAGACTTCAAGGTAAGTCGTCAAAGTCTACGCTATCCCAACGACCGTGCTCGCAACTTCTACGGTCGATCTCACGGTGATCACGACTGCTACCGCGACAACGACCTCAATGACGATTACAGTTACGACGACAATCACGCCACGGCAATGACCACAGTGACGGCAACAAAGGAGGTAGCAACCACAACGAGGTGACTGGAACCTTAACCACATGATGGTGGTAGTACATATATAACAATCGTGATATCAATATTCGGCCGTGAACTTGGCCAGGTGCGGGCCACCAATTTGTGTACGGTTTTGTGTGTCGAAGGCGGGACCGGATAGCACGGGCCGGTGTTCCGTTGAGATTCAACGTGGCAACTCTGTCAATGGCCTGCACGTGCCATTCGCCCAGTGAATTGACGATGAACACAATCTCGACTATTCTCAACTCCTCAGAACCAACTATAGATCTGCGTGCTTCTCACGGGTGATCATCAATTTCACTTCTCGCTCTATTGCAAGATCACTCAACACCTGGATGCGCACGACAAAGGGCTCAAGAGGCTAGCAGGCCACGCTCAGGATGTAGAAGAAGAGAAGCAATCCGTCGTCCTGCATTTCCTCGCTTCACCGCCATGTCTGAGCCGAGGTGCTTGGCTCAGTTGATCTGAACATCCGAACACTTCGCGATTGCGCGGCGAACCTTCGTAAAGGTCGGTTTCTCCCATGTCTGTCTTCACATCCACGTGAACTTGGCCAGGTGCAGGCCACCAATTTATGTACGATTTTATGTGTCGAAGGCGAGACCGAATGGCACGGGCCGGCGTTCCGGTGAGATTCAACGTGCAAGATCCCGGTGCCGCACGCCCCCCGTAAGTCGGGCTCACAGCGCATTTCAGCATGTCCCCCCTCTCAAGACCAGTTCGTAGTCATATAACTTCCGGAGCATTCTCTGCCCGAGATTTGTTTTCGCCACCCCGTCCAGCCCCATACACTAATTAGACTGGGAAAGGAAATATAGCTGCCACCGCGCTACGAAGCGGTACAGTACAACCTGAGGTACCACCTAATTTACTCAGTCCTTGCCGTTCTCACCTGCTGCTCCCGCATCGGTAGCCAAGTACCGATACTCACGCCAGCCGACACGGAACCAGCCATCACGGTGAACACTGCACAATTTTTGATGGCCCCGAACATATTTTATCCGTGTATTTAGAGATGGCTTTGGAAGAAGACAAGAGGATGGTCGAGACCTGGGGAACAGAGGCTGATGGGATCCTTATCTTCGTGTGTATCCGTCTTCCCTGTGCTTGGCAACCTGCTCAACTGTAGCAGACAGGTTTATTCTCGGCTGCCGTTGCGACATTTATCTCTGTGTCGATTCAAGACATTCGCCCGAATCCGCAGAACACATCCACTTTCTACCTCTCGTACATCTATCAGCTACTTGCCGACCCAAATCGATCCAATATTTCCCTCCCTTCTTCTCCACCACCGTTCTCTCCACCAACGTATGCCGTCTGGGTCAATTCACTTTGGTTCTTGAGCTTGGTCATCAGTATTTCCTGCGCTCTGCTTGCAGCCTTGCTACGACGGTGGGCACGCAGGTACATCAAGGTTTCCCAGCCATGTTTCGGTGCAGACGTGCGAGCACGTATCCATGCGTACTTTGCCAGAGGGGTCGAAAAGTCTCACCTTGTGCAGGTAGCCGAGGCCTGCCCGACGCTGTTACACATCTCCCTGTTCTTATTCTTTGCTGGCCTTGTGTTCCTATGGAACGTTGATCTCACTATTTTCAAACTGGTGCTATCATGGGTCGGCGTTTGCACAACCATATATGGATATATCACGTTCGCGCAGATCTTTCATCACAACAGCCCATACTATACCCCACTTTCATCGTTGGCGTGGAGCGTTGGTTACGGGATGCCATTTTCCATCTTGTGGGCTATCCGGTGGTTTGGCAAACGGTTTGTTCATCAGGGGACCCATTGACGCGTCCGTGCACTGGAGAAACGTTATCACAAATTTTTCTCGCAGGGGGTGGTGAAGACGGCCGAAGAAACTGCTCGGAATTTACCAATTGATATCCGTACCCGCATTTTCATGTGGACCCTTGAATCTTTGAACGACGACAACAAACTGGAACTTTTCTTCGCGGGCCTTCCTGGCTTTCGCAACTCGAGCAGCAATCCGCTTCCCAATCTCACAAAAGAGAGCAAAAGTCGAGGCTTTTTGAAGAATTGACGAGATTCATGGCTCGCACTTTCTTATCTGACATTCTTTCTCAGCCAGTCAAACACCGTCGAGCTATTATCTGTGTGAAGGCCATTGACTCAGCGGACTTTCCCGAAGCACGTGACTGGATCCTCGACTCTATTGTGTCGACAGATCAATATGGTCCATTGCGATCCGCCGAAACTGGGCATATTGTAGGTGGCTGGGGAAATACCAGTGACGAAAGAATCGCTTTTCCCGTGCAAGCTGCAGTTTTGATAATTGTTGCAAGGGCGCAACGGCACGACCGAGATGGCCGTTGGTTTACTCTCGCGTCTAATAATCCGGGCGTCACAGAAACCGTCCTTCGAAACTACGACACACATGGCGACGACCTGTCACTCGTGATCTTGATCCACATTACCCGCCGGCAATTCAACCACCTTGGGAAAGGGACCTGGCCAATTGTCTCGTTCTCGAGCGTTCTCAAAGCAGCTTCTAAATTCAACATACAAGACATGTCTTCTGAACTCCAGCACAAGTTCTGTTCCCTGTGGAATGAAATAGTTCTCGAGGCTCGGGATGGCAATAATTCTGCTATCATCGTCCGCAATATCCTCGAGTGCATTCGCGACGTTTTCGACGCTCTACATCAAGGTACCGATCCCATCCCAACAATTTCCTTTGCCCTTCCTAGTGTTCGTGACCAGCGGCCATCTTCATATCCATTGTGCAATACCCCTGGCCATTGTCCTAAGTTGGCACCTCGTACTTTTGCCGTCTCTACTCCCACAAGTCTGCATGACAAGCCTACTCTCACCCCTCCTGCCGGGGCGCCTGGGCCGTCTTCGCCCAGACCCGTCCCATTCCCCATCGACGGCGAAGGTTCCACGGATTTGCCGCTGATCAACAACGATATTTCTGCTCCACTTATCACGGTGTCGTCGCATCTTGCACAGCAGATTACAGTCGAAAGCCTCCACGTTCCCGCCGCTCCGCCCGTTCTGCCCCCCGCTGGTGCAACACAAAGCAATGGCAATGGGGCCTCCGCTAGGACGATACCCCACTCTGCCCCCGAAGCTTCGACACCCACCCCTCCGCCGCTTGCTTCAATCACCCAAGATGCTGCCAATTCCCCGCATCATGACCTCCAGCGTTTTCCTTCTCCAGATGTATCAGACATTTCGTCTCCGCCGCCTCCTATTCTGGCTCTTGACAATGCTCTCCCTACGATCCCACAGTTGTCCTTAGATTCCCCTGCGACCCGACCCGACTACGGGCTACCTCGACCAGAAGCATCTCATTCCTCGATCCCAGCTGCCACTCCTCCCGCCGCTTTTCATCCGTTGCTGGCCTCTGCTCCTGATACGGGTATTGCTAATAACGGCGAAGGTAGCACGAAAGCAGCCTGGGGCAAACCCGAGGCCCTTTTTGACCCTCCTCCGTGAATCCCACGAACACTGTAGCCGCCCCGGGTCACAAACCACCATTGTCGACATTGCCAGCACTTATGGACGTAGCCATCTAGGTCCCTTCGCAGCTCCCTCTAGATTCCGGGTATACGGGCGATCGTCTTCCTCTTCTTCCTCTCTCACATCGCTATGATATCGTCTGACATATTTCATTGGCTGTTTGACGCTTTTTGGATTCGTCTTATGTATAAACCCTTTCATATTTGTACTTCATAAATAGCGTGGCGATATATCTGTGATGCGAGCAGTAAAGTGGGAAATGTGATTACATCCCGCAATCCCAAGCAAATTTATCAATATCAAAGCCGAAACAATTGCACCCGGTACCTCAACACTGCGCGCTGATGACCCACCCATACATGATCGTCTTAAAAATGGCGATCGGAGACCCACCGGCGAAGTGCACTAGCAATCGGTTGGTAACCCAGTTAAGGAGTACGGAAAGGTCTCAAGCCAGACTCATACAGTGCTGATCGACTTATGCGAACAACAGAAATAACGCGGTCTCATATGGAGTTCTAGTCTGAATGGCACATATGTTGTCTTCCTGGGGCCAGTTTTACTGCCGCACACTCAGTACCGGTAGTCTGCAGGAAGTCCGTTCCAGAGCAGCTTACGGCGTTCACGACGACCCAGAGGTCAGAAAAGAAATATAGGTATCATTTCCCAGACGTGTTCCTTTCCTCCGCAAGTGCGCCACGATGTACAAAATGCGCCGTCGACAGGGCCACAATATCCGTCTTAGTAATCATTCCCGTAAGTTTTCCCGCCTGCGCAAACATGATGTGCCGCAAGTTCTACGACGCGTTGTCATCAGTGAGGGGAGACCGACAAGGGTTGAGAGAAAGAGTAGAACTCACGAGTTTGCGAAACATGTTCACGACGAGCTCTAACGAGACCTCTTTCCGTAACTGCATGGCGTCTCCAAGAGCGGCGATAAGTCAGCCGAATGGCTGCTTTGCGCACCGGTAAAGCTGCCAATGCGGGTAGCCGCGCCGCTCTCAGAAAGTAAAGGTTCTTTAATGCGCGAGCTTCAGCTAATCGGCAGCTGCCGGGAAAAATGAAGTACGAACCAATGAAACCCTTAAGCATCTCGCGTGCCACATAGCCCAACAATATCCCGTCTCGTACAACGGGGAAGCCGTGATACTTCCAGGTGTCCAACACCCGCTGTCCATGTGCGAGTCAATCCAATAAATTCCCTTGTTGCAAACAGGAAGCTGTACTGACTAAGCTCGCCAAGCGGAGAACCCTTACGCAAGACAACCAATTTGTCAGCGGGCGTCATCGGTCCGCCGCTATCTCGCATTGTCCCGAAACTCGAAGGGTGTGAGCCATGGATAACAGTGCAGTGCAATCCACTTTGAGATCACGACCGAAATCATGATCGAAAGCACGTACGATAGGGCACCCGTTAGCTGTGAGCGAACGTGCGAATGTCAGCAGACCGTTGTCCCGTTGGATGCGCCTGCACTGTACCTCGAAGATCACAACGAGCGAGACTTTGGCAGCTCATAAGCATGGTCATCGCTCAAGAGCTGCGGTCCACGTACCAGTCATCCTAGTAACGCCTGCCACCATAGATGACGCGCCAATAACGGCGTAGGAACTGGGATAGATGCAACGAACTGTCGGATCTGGCGGACAGGCAGAGAAGAACCACGCCTTTGGATATGCGCGATACAGACCCTGGCTGAAGAAAAAATGCGTCAAGCTTAGTGCTGCATCGATGAATCAAAAGTCATACGTCAGCAGGCCAACTACACATCCAAAAGCCGCGCCTATGGCGGTTGTTGGCAGGAAAATGCCAGCTGGGACCTGAATCTCCTCGCTATTATTCTTTTAAGGTTCGGTGAGAAAATCTCACCATCATACCGACCGTCCATGCAGTGAAAGCGATCTTCACTACCAGTTGATATCAGTAGAAACACGTTCTCCCACATGGCAGTCGGGCTGCAGAGTCTTCAATACCCAACTACGACAAAATGAAGAAACGGAAAGCAAACTTGAAATACGACGAGTTTGGAGGTCTCAAACGGGTCCACGTATTGCAGCACGACCGCCGCGATGACCGAGGTGACGAATCCGCGCCACATCACGTCAAAGTTACCACCAAACGCGTCAGTTCTGGAACGACAGCTGAGTGTCGCGAATGATAAAGAAATCATCTGACGTGCCTTCTAAGCCAAAGAGAACGCCACCAAGTGGGCTCCCAAACGCCAATGAAACACCTGCGGCAGCGGCCGCTGCTAAAATCTTCCGTTTTCGTGCTACAGTGTTGTGAGCGGGGTAAAGGGCCGGAAGTAAAAATACGTACCTTCATTGCGATGGAACTTTGAGAAGAGCTTCATGAAAAGGAACGACATGCAGCATGATACGTGTACTAATGGCCCCTAGTATTATAAGACGCGGAAATGGATCAAGACACGGAAGATTTACCTCTTTTCCGAAAGATAGTCCAGAGGAGACTGACAGGGTGAAGCCAAGGGCCTTGATGAGAAGGGTCCAAGAACTTAGAAATGAGTCGAAGACATAGCCGCCGAACATCTGGTGTAACGAACAGAGAATCAGAGGTTGAACGACCACTGGCAATTTTCTACCAATATACTTACCGCCTTGATTTTTGGGACTGGGATTACAGTTGCCACGAGTTACAGAAAAACGAGACTCAGTAAGGGAGCACTCACTTCCTGTATGGAACGCACTATCTTTCATGGTCAGATGGGAGGACGAATGCGTTCGCTGACACGATGAGACTCACTAGGAGGCGTACGAACTGACGAGTACCGCCGCACTTGCAGCGAAAGCTGTCTGAAAAAAGGATGAACTTACAATGCGTTCCAAAGATACGTGTGATGGACATACCGAAAGGAGGATGTATGCGAATGAATGGAGAAGAGATTGTCCGAATATAGAGCTGATCCCCAGGTACTCTCTCAGGGTCGCCAATCATGATAAATATCACCCGCTACGAAGAAGGTCTTAGTGGTTGGAAGTTGTGAAACCAAGGACACGTACCCTCCACTCCAACACAACACTCGACTTGATTCCATAAGAAACCTCGCGTGCACCGACCCTCCCGGAGACCCGACGACTTTCGATAGCATGCTTAAGCACTAATTCTTGGGCGCAGACGAGACCCCGGATGAGACCTCCCTTTCATCTTTTCTGGCGAGGGAAGGGTCAGCTCGCAGTCAAGGTAATCTTCTCGCCATAAAGACAATGCAACAATGTGGTACGTCATCTAGAGTTCCTTGCGACATTGGCAGTCTGCTGGGTCAGGTCTCCCACCGCAATACCTTTCAGGGACAACGCCGGTACGACACCTTCCCCATAATTCCGGCCGCTGGTGAACCTATCACCGTTTCCTGGCCGCGTTCCATAGTTTTATAAAACGTAACCCCTTCGTTTGATGCTGATCGAGTAGAGTACCCTAATTTATCCGGTGGTCAGATTTTGTTTCTCGGCATCGAAACAACAATGTACCAACTTGAGCGTATTCGGGGGACCTTGCTTGCGGGAGCTACTGGCCCTATCGACGTCAATTAGTCAAGGTGGGTGGTTCGGAAAGGCTGCGGAACCAGGCGGAGGTCAAGCAGGCCGGCATGAGAAATGGGGAACAGGCTTTATTATTGCCACGAAGCGATCAGAAATGTGGAGAGTGCTGTAATCATCATGGGTCAGAAGAGCGTCGTAAGACAACACGGCGCAAATTGTTACCAAATTTGTACCTTATTAGTTCGGTCTTTCCACATCGCGTTGGGGCAGCCCTCATCAAACCCTCCTTGAGATCCTCGATTGACCGCAGCTAACTTGGCGAGACACTTTGGTCCAGTGTGTTATCTTGGACTCCCACTGTTGTCCGTGTCACATATGTTCTCCATCTTCGTTAGCACGTCATGGCTTCGCGCGTCCGGCTCCGCTTTTTTATCATCGCATCGATGTATGCTCGCGCGCAGGGAACTTGGGTTGACACCGTCTACCTCACCTTCTGGGTTTGCATGTGCAGTCCAGTTAATGTTCCTTCGTTTCCTTCCGGCCTCCCGGAGCTACGTTCTGCACCTTGCTGAACTGCGTCCACAACTCGGAGTCTGGTACGAGAACGTGGGAATTACCAGCGCGAACCTCTCGGATTGAATCAGTTCGCCTTCTCAGACTTGCAACTGGAGACGAGTCCTGAGAACGCGGGACCGAATCCAAAAACCAAGGCAAAACGTATTGAAGGTATGTTGGTCCCTTCCCTTGTGACGTTGCGCTCGGCGTGCTCGTGCTCGATGTGAAAATAGAGCTCGACAAAATCGGACAAGTGAGTCGAGATAATCATCAAATGAGAGAGTACAGTAGAATGCGTTCACATTTCGGGGCGTCGCGTGGCGCGTCGTAGTGTGGCAACTCTGTCAATGGCCCGCACGTGCCATTCGCCCAATGAATTGACGATGAACACAATCTCGACTATTCTCAACTCCTCAGAACCAGCTATATATCTGGGTGCTTCTCACGGGTAATCACCAATTTCACTCCTCGCTCCATTGCAAGATCACTCAAAACTAGGATGCGCACGACAGGGCTCACGAGGCTAGCAGGCCGCGCTCAGGATGTAGAAGAGGAAAAGCAATCCGTCGTCCTACATTTCCTCGCTTCGCCGCCATGTCGGAGCCGAGGTGCTTGCCTCTGTTAATGCGAACATCCGAACACTTCGCGATCGCGCGGCGAACCTTCGTAAAGGTCGGTTTCTTCCGTGTCTGTCCACACATCCACGCGCACCACCCTCTGAGGACGTCTCATGGAGTGGGAGCTGGGATGTGATACGTTGGCATGCACGCCAGATTCATGCCCACAGAGGTGCGCACATGTGAACACGCAACGGGCTTGGTTATCAATGGAGTCGGCCCCGACCAGCCCCTGTTCCGCTACACCACCCAAATCGATGACGACTCACGTGTACTCACGTTCCGCACACGAAATGAACTTCATGATTGACTTCTTATCCCAGTTTAAAGGTATGCCGTATCGATTACACCCACTCCGTGCACGAACTGAAGGATGTCGATCTTACTACGTCGACACCGCAGTTGTCGGCGATGCCACTACTACTGGATCAGTGAAACCAGTCGGGGTATGTGCATACTTTCACCAAGCATGTATGTCAGGCGTATGTGAAACTCCTCTCGTAGAGTTGGGGTTGAGTACGAATTAGGAGACTAATGTACGGAATATAATCAAGTGCCGAGACGCCGTGACTGGCACGACACCTGCGCCGTGGGGTCCATATATGCGACCCAAGGATTCACCTGCCCAACACAAGCAAGACAAAAGGTGATGTGCGCGATGAACACACTGAGGTCCACGTGTACGCCTACGTCGTACTATTCATTGGCACTTTATTTCACGACTGGCCGGCTGAGTAACCCGATCATGAGTCCTTGAACACCCCCATTCTCGTTGACTCGTCGCTGCGGCTCCCCCGCCATTGACAGCACACCTGACTTATCATGTCGTCCTTTGCGTTACTGTAGCATAAGGAGTGGAGAAACAGATTTTGAGGACGGGATAGATGATATAATTGGTGCGGGTCGCGCCATGCGAATCTCGCCGACGGTTCCTTCCTACGGTAATGCTGTACTAGGAAACCAGGTAACGCCTGCGGTCCTGTGCAACACGTGTTTAACTCAAGCCTCTTCCTCAACGTCCAACACTCACTCACTTAGGCACCAGGAACCCTTTCGAAAAAAAAATGGAGCATCAGCACATCATATCGAATTCGTGCGTAAATGTCTGCTGTCCCGCGACTCTCCCGCCATCGAACCAGTACTCCAGGTCAGGTCCCTCTGCATCGGAAATCCCTCAGCTACGCATCGAGGTGACCGGTATGTACCTAAATCCTATAGTTGATACCCGCCGATAACGTATTTTATAGTCCTCCGAGCTCTCAATATCAAGAAACGGCGACTCCTGAAGAACCGGGTCTTCGTCACTGTGACCAATCGGGAAACGACGAAGAAGACAAGGAGCGTTTCGATTGAGGGACGAGCCGCGCAGTGGGATCAGAAACTAGATGTTTTGTACGACATCTCTTTTTGAATTCTATGTTTCCGGCTTAAAGTCCTGTTCAGTTATGTACAGCCGTCATCAGATCTTGTATTGTGTCTTTACGCGGAGCGATTGGTGCACACCGATACACTTATCGGGACGCATCAGATACCAATACCTGTCGAATCACAGATTGGTTTGTGTTTATGACGATATCGCTACCAGTAACTGAACGCCTCAGGCTTGTGTATAGATATCCCTGTTGTTTTTAGCAATGGCAACGGACAAGGTGGACAATCGATCCAACCGGTGATGCTCTACTTGACTATCACCGTCTCAGCGGAGCCGAATCCCACGAATCCCATAGCGACTGAAGTCGGCTCGCCAGCTACGCATCCCTCTATGACTCAAGAACCCATCAAAGACCCCACTGCTTCCGAGCCTCTTTCATCTCCGACGGATCACGTTCCCACCGAGACTAGCGCTCCTGTGCCGTCGTTTCCTGATGTCCAGGCAGTGGTGTCACCGACCGAGGATGCTGTTCGTGATGCCGATGAAGCTATCAAGGCGATCAACACGTCAGATACATGGGAAGGTGCTATTGCGAGGATCCAGTGGATGATGGATACATTTAGCGCGGCTGCAGGAGTGCGTCACTGCGCAATTCCCTTTAAACTTATCCTTGACTGAGCCTATTTCCGCTGTCAGCTTCACCCGTACGCACAAATGGCGTGTGGATTGCTATTAGCGATTCCCAAGGTGCGCCGATTTTCATTATTGTGGTAAGGAAACACTGACGCCGATCCGGATGCCAGACTCTCCTAGAACAGTTTCAAAATGACGACAATGTCCGAACTCTGCTTGTAGCCGTACACGATGCGTTCGATTTCGCGAACCAGGAAAACATCCTGAAGTCCACCAAGCGCGAGTCGAGGCAGGCCCGAATCCTCACGCTCATGTTGCAGCATGTCTGTAATTGCTGTGACTTGATACGATCGTATGCAAACGATTCCCAGTTCTGTAAGTATTTTTCACCCATTTCAGTGGCCGACGTAAAGACGCCGTTGTCAGGGAAGCGAACATTGAAGAATATCGGCGGCCGAGTCAACAAACAAATCGATGACCTCCGCACCGCGCTTCTCGAACTCCGAAGGGCCTTCTTGGACGAGGCTGCCATCATCACAGAGATAACTACGCTCCAAATTCTGGATGACGTGGGAACAATTTCGGCCATGATTTCTAATAGGCTTGACGGGATGGTCACCCAACTGAAGTGGGTGTCCAGCCAGGTTTCAGACGTCGGCACGTAGCCCCAATAGCTTCAGGGTTGTCGATCTGATTACTGTCACAGATTTAGATGCGAAGATCAGAGAAATTCCGTATGGGACAGGCTCACGCTTCGTGCCGGAGAAGGGCTGCCTTCCAGGAACGCGCACAGCCTTCTTAGATCTCATCGTTAATTGGGTGAATAATCCTGACTCGGAGCGTGGTCTTGTACTTCTTGGACAGGCGGGTACGGGAAAGTCGTCCATCGCACACGAGATCGCGCATCGCTTCGATAAAATGCACCGTCTCACGTCGTCGTACATATTCTTGCGGAAAGAGCAATCTCAGCGCGATGCTTACAAATTCTTCACCACTCTGGCTCGCGATCTCTCCGATAGATACCCTTCTTTCAAGACCGCGCTTGGAAGGATCGTGAAGGACGACTCCTCTCTTCGGGTTCGTACCCGCGACTATCCCACACTTTTCGAATCGCTAGTCCTCCAACCGCTTGAGGGTCTCCACATCGTCGGCCCGATCCTTGTTGTCGTTGACGCGTTGGACGAGAGCGGAGACACGGGCGGTAGAAATGGGTTACACGCATTCCTTGCCAAGAACTTATTCAAACTTCCATCGAACTTTCGTGTGCTTATCACGTCGAGGCCCGAGGATGGCATCCTGTCTGCGTTCAATGGAGCGCCGTCGACCGTCATCAAATATATGAATGACTCTGAACTGGCAGCTAGAACGGAGGACGATATACTGACCTTCCTTCAGACGTTACTCCCTTCGAATGCGTTCGAAGAGCACGGAGTCGCGTTGACAAGAAAGGCAGAAGGGCTGTTTCAGTGGGCGGCTGTCGCGGGTGGATTCATCCTGGATCCTCCCGAATGTTTCGGGTTCAGCAAGAAAAAGTGTATAAACCACCTTTTGAGACTGACTACAGATCGCGATGGACAAGATCCTTTGGACGAGTTATACAAGGAAGTCCTCGAGGGCTACTTCACACACCCGCAAGCTCGACTTCTATTCCGTTCTGTCGTGGGACAGCTCATCACCGCTTTCGAACCCCTCTCGATCCGCTCCCTGACCACTTTACGGGCACACGGCCTCAATGGCGGCGACGACGACGCTGATTCTGTTGTTGTAATGCTTGGTCGCCTGGGCTCATTGCTTAGCAACGTTAACTCGTCCGATGACACCCTTCCTATTCTTCCTCTCCATGCATCATTTCGCGACTTCCTGACAAATAATGAGAAGAGCGGCGATTTCTCTATTCCCCTTCGGGACACCCACTATGAGTTGGCCCATTCCTGTCTCGGTCTAGTACTTCGCGACCTCAGATTCAACATGTGCGACATTGAATCATCATATCTTGCTAATAGAGCCATTCGAGACCTTGAAGCTCGCGTCACTAAACACATTTCGCCAGCATTATTATATGCTTGTCGTTTCTACGACGATCATTTAGAACAACTTTCTTTTGACGCCGGTCTATTTGACAAACTCCAAACTTTCTTTGGCGGGAAATTTCTCTTTTGGCTTGAGGCCCTTAGCTTGGTCGGCAATATGCGTCTTGCTTTGCCGGCGTTGTCATCTCTAAATGTGTGGCTAGCCTCTGGTCGAGGTGTAAGTCTGAACACCCATTCTGTGAGGCTGACAAACAACTAATGAAAACAGTCGCAACAGGTTTCTCCGGCAGAGCTAGAGAAATTGACCGCGTTCATCAACGACGCCACTGCATTCGTGAGGTACTTCGGGATAGCGATGGCAAAGAGCGCACCGCATGTCTACATTTCTACTTTACCATTTGCGCCGACTTGTTCTCTTGTTTCGATGCATTATTCAAGCATGTTTCCTCGAACACTACGCGTCGAAAGTGGACGATTATCTCATTGGCCATCATCAGAGATGGTGATTTCGAATGTCGGAGGCTATGTCATGTCCATCGCACTCTCACCGGATGGCCAACGCATCGTCTCGGGCTCTGAAGATGGAGGAATTCGCGTGTGGAATGCCACGACGGGAGAGTGTGTGGCAGGGCCATTTATCGGAAACACGTGGTCTGTTGCATTCTCGCCAGATGGCCAGCGCTTTGCCTCAGGCATGAACGATAACACAATTCACGTGTGGGATGCCATGACTGGAGAGATCGTGGTGGACTCGTGTAGTGGGCATACAGAACTGGTCACGTCCGTGGCATTCTCCCCAGATGGCCAGTGCATCGTCTCTGGCTCATGGGACCAAACAATTCGTGTATGGAAGGCTACAACCGGAGAGACAGTGGTAGGCCCACTTAGTGGGCACACAGGTCGTGTCATGTCTGTAGCATTCTCCCCAGACAGCCAGCGAATTGTCTCTGGCTCGGACGACCAAACGATTCGTATCTGGAACTCCACCACGGGAGAGATGGTGGGAGGTCCATACAGTGGGCACACAAATTGGGTCACGTCTGTGGCATTCTCTCCAGACGGTCGGCGCGTCATCTCGGGTTCGGAAGATGACACGATTCGTGTGTGGAGTGCCGTAACGGGAGAGACAATGGCGGGCCCATTCAGTGGACATACGAGTTCGGTCCAGTCTGTAGCGTTCTCCGCAGATGGTCGACGCATCGTCTCGGGCTCATTCGATCGAACGATTCGTGTGTGGGATGCCATAACAGGAGCGGCAATGGCAGGCCCATTTAGTGGGCACACTGATGCGGTCGAATCAGTTACGTTCTCACCAGATGGACAGCGCGTTATCTCAGGTTCTCAGGATGGAACCATTCGTGTTTGGAATGTCACAACTGGAGGGATGGCGGCAGGCGGATTTGATGGACACAGGGATTGGGTCACGTGTGTAGCACTCTCACCAGATGGCAAGCGCGTTGTCTCAGGATCGCATGATCACACAATTCGTGTGTGGAATGCCATGACGGGACAACCGGTGACAAGCTCATTTATTGGGCACACAAGTTGGGTCCAATGCGTGGAATTCTCCCCAGATGGTCAACGGGTTGTCTCAGGGTCGGCAGATTCGACAATTCGCGTCTGGAATGCGACAACAGGAGAGACGGTGGCAGGCCCATTCAGTCCCGGAAACTGGGTCATCTGTGTGGCATTCTCTCCAGATGGCAAGCTCATCGTATCGGGTTCGAACAATGGATCAATTTTTGTGTGGGATGCTACAACAGGAGAGACGGTGGCAAGTCAATCCGCTGGACACCAGAATTCGGTCAGTTCCGTGGCATTTTCCCCAGACGGTCAGCGGATTGTCTCGGGCTCACATGATAAAACAATTGTCGTGTGGAATGCCATAACAGGAGAGATAGTAGTAGGCCTGTTCAGTGGGCATACAGATCTGGTCACCTCTGCGATATTCACTCCCGATGGTCAGCGTGTCATCTCGGGGTCGCATGACTCAACAATCCGTGTTTGGGATGCCTCGACAGGAGAGACAGTGGCAGGCCCATTTAGTGGGCACATAGGTTGGATCTACTCTGTGGCAATCTCCCCGGACGGCCAGTGCGTTGCTTCAGGCTCTGAAGACCAGACGATTCGCATGTGGGACCCCACCACTGGAGAGAGTGTGGCAGGCCCATACTGTGGGCACGCAAATTCGGTTCAGTCCGTGGCATTCTCTCCAGATGGTCAGCGCGTCGTCTCATCAGCATATGGATCAATTCGTATGTTGGATGTTACGACATCCAAGACGGAAAATACTGGACAGGTTGGCTTCACTTACCGATCGAAGATAAACGAGGAGGGATGGATATGTGGCAGCAACGATGAACTGTTGATGTGGATTCCGCCGTTACATAGGGCAAATCTTCACCGGCCAGGTGACATCTGGGTTGTGGGCGAACACGAAACTCGCTTATGTCTTTCTGATTTTGCGCACGGTCATGGTTGGGATACTTGTATTGACGCCTAGATAGAAATACTACGCCGATTTGCTGTGTAATGCGCCTGGACTTCATGGGGAGACCGAACCCGAATAAGGCGGGCCGGTGTTCCGACGACTGCATTACGCCATGGTTTCTGCTCTTCCCTCCTTCTCGCTCTCCTTTACTAATGATCATGATCTCGACTCACTTGTCCGATTTATTTTTAGTGTTGTCAAGGTGCATTTTTATTAAGTACGAGCGAGTCCGATGCCACAAAGGAAGGCATCGACGTACCTACAACACTTTTTGCCTCGATTTTGGCTTTGGTTTTTTCGTCTTACATACTGTTACCATTCCGCCATCCTACTTGAACAACCCCGACTTCCTTACAATGTATTCATAAACGCTACTGATACCGCTTGCTGCTCACTGTGTAAGCGCAGGACTCGGACAATCGCCGAAATTATCGGTGCACCATCCCTGCGTCTATGCATCGCGGTAAAGTAGCTCTCGCAACACAAATCGACTTTGACAAGGTCTTTGGTAGGATTACCCTGACGCTCGCGTGTTGGAGACAACCGTGACCTGGGGAATTGAAGATTCTCACGTTGAGTTTCACGACGTGATGACGTCGTTCACAGAGATGGGTCTTGGCAAACGCGGGTCGGGTTCACACCTGAAAAAGGTCACAGAACCCAATAACCATATCGTTGTCCGCAGTTTCGGCAAGCGACAATGGAAGCAATTGGCAGAACAAGGGTGGATCGATGCCCATATAAGGAATGTCTTGGTCATCGAAGAGCGTCCCGGCATTGCCCCGGCTTTCCACCTACGCCCGAGTCCGAGTCTTGGCTCGTCTTTGGCCACCATTTACCAGATGTCTTCTTTCGAAAAGGTCGTCAAAAATGCTTGCAAACCAAAGCCTACACTGCCCAAGTCAAAGGTTAGCCTCCTACTTCCTGCGTGTACGCCAACTCACACCCCCCCCCTCGGGTCAGTACGTTGACCCAATCATCGCTGCAACATGGTCCGAGGATGGCGCCATCCATGATGTCTGCAAGGCCCTTTCTCCTCGCTTTCGAGAGCCAAACTCTATCGTCAGTTTGTTTCTATGATCGAATGAAGAGTAGGACGCGCCAGTGGGCTGACGACGGTTCAGGTGGTGTTCAAGGCGCATATTGTCCTTCACACGATGGTTCGGAATGGTGCAACGGACAATGTACTTCAATACCTGTCCTCTTCGGATTTTCTACGATTGAAGTATGTCTCGGGCGGTCAATGGGAAGGTATGTGTCATATCTTTCTTTCATCTCCGGACTTACTCACTTTGACCAGGTCACAACGCGCCCAAGAATCTCCAGCATTATGCTCTATATCTCGACACGCGCATACGTTCGTACCGTGATCTAAAACACGATGCCATCCGTGTACAGTCTGAAACGAACCGTGACATGCGTTTATCTATGTCACTGGAAGAGGACGGGCGACTCGCTCGTAATCAGACTTTCGAGGACAGCACGCGAAAGGCACAGGGTTCTGGTGGCATCTCGAGGAGCAAGACGATCATGGGCCGTAAGCTCCGGGTGATGACGGTAGAGAAGGGTCTACTCAGGGAGACCAAGGTGGTCCAGAAGCTGTTGGATGCACTCGTGGAGTGTAGGGTACGCTCCGAGTTTTTACCTCTACTTCTTCAGCTCACGTTATTTCCATCAGTTCTACCTGTATGTCCTGGGTGATGAGCTAACGATCACTGCCCTTCGGATGCTCGTCAAAGATCTCCTTGTTCTTTTCCAGGCTGTCAATGAGGGAGTTATCAACGTACTAGGTAAGGTTTCGATCAGCCCTATCTAGGGTACTCCTCGCCGACACTCCACTCCGTTCAGAACATTATTTTGAGATGTCACACGTCGACGCCGAACAAGCTTTTACCATATATCGGCATTTTTGCAAGCAGGCAGAGTTTGTAGTCGAGTATCTTGGCGTCGCGAAGAAACTCCAAACCTGAAACGTGTACATTTCCCCGATCTTACTTATTAGCGTGCGGCTCATGACCTTTTCGTACAGGCCCCTGTACCTTTCGTGGGGGACTTGGAGGAGTACTTGAACGATCTTAACTTGGAGCAGAACAGGATCGAATACAAGGCGAGCAAGGACTCCGCGGATCAGGGCCTCAAGAACGGTCGGCCTAACTCGAAGAAAGCCGAGAAAGGCGAGTGCACTAACACAAATTATTGGGACTGCTTACTTATTTATTTCTACCCGTAGCGGCTTCATCTACGTCAACGGCACCAGTAATGGAAGGGTCTTCTAAAGACGCATCGAAGATGGAACGACAATCTTTAACCCGCAAACTGGATGGTATGCGCTTTTCCCAGATCATTTCATCCGCTTTTTACCCTTTTTGTTCTCAGCCCTGCGGCTGACCATTTCCAACAGCAAGTAACGTACAACCCTTTCGATGCTGCTGGAACGCTCGCGTCATCTCCCACTTGCATGGCAACAAATTGGGCACCGCCCGGGTCGCAAATGAGAAGTGCACGCAGCGGTAGTTGACTGATTTTGTGGCCTGTTTCCATTATTAATACTCCCACAGGCTGCTGCGCACGACATAAGTGAGCCAGTGAACACTCTACCAGAACTGTACTCTTCACATAGTGTAAGTCAACGCAATCCTCAACTTACACGATAATATCACAAGTTTTTTCAACGCTCTTTCTAGCTGGGAGATGCGCAAGCTGGGACCTCTGTTTCCATATCTTCGCCACAGACAGCGGCAGCGTAGATGGATTGCCACGTGTTGGCAAAACCTGCACGGGGTTTGGCGTGCGCTGGTCAGGGTGATAGTTTCCCAACCCGTACAAATTTCATACCCGTAGAGCAGGTACCTGCAGGTTTTCCAACTTGTGTATCACTCCCAAATTCTCCCTTTTTGCTTAAGTTTTGCCGGTTTCTTTATTGGATCGCCTCCATTGGACCGCCTCCACGTGGCTTAGCTACCAAATCGTACTCATTCCCACGATGTCGCACCACACCGCTATCGATTCTCGCACTTTCCCGATCCATTCCCATCCGAGTCTTTCCATCCATCCACCCACATTCATCTCTCTCTCTTTCGTCACCGTCACTAGTATCCCACCCTTTGTTACATCGTATTAAAGAGCATCGACGACAACGACAATGGACCACCTGTTTTCATCACACAATCACGATGACAAACGGCCCCTAGGGCACTCGTAGACCAGCCCCTAGTCCCCGCACTTCAACCGTCATTGTTCAGTGTGACAGTGACGAGGTGAGTCAGGTGACCACGACCGTGACGGCGGGGCGATGTTGACCCGTGATACGACCAGTCCGGCGGCAACAAGGCAACATCGACTACGGCAACAGGGCGATCCGGTACGACGACGCCAATCGCTGGCACTGCAGCAATGACTTCACCCCCCCTTCCCGGGCTCGTGCCCATCGCTGCAGCCATGTTCAATGCACCGGACACACTCGTGCACCATTTCATTTACTTTTCTTTGCTGCGGCTTGGCGCATTCACAGGACCTTGTCGTACTTCTTTGTGACCTGCGATATTCCGTCATTTTTACATCGTGCCGTTTTCTTTTTTTCTTCTTTTTGGATTCACATCTCGTTGTTTTCCTATCCCTACAGAATCATACCAACCTCACGGCGTCAATAGTCAGTATCTCTTGAACCTATACCGTCAAGCAATCAAGTTTTATTATTGCTGTCGTCAAGACTTCAAGGTAAGTCGTCAAAGTCTACGTGATCCCAACGATCGTGCTCGCAACTTCTACGGGCGACCTCACGACGATCACGACTGCTACCGCGACAACGACCTCAACGACGATTACAGTTACAACTTGCGACGACAATCACGCCACGGTAATGACCGCAGTGACGGCAACAAAGGAGATAGCAGCCACAACGAGGTGACCGCACCCGCAGTCACATGATGATGGTAGTACATTCGTATCAATATAACAATCGTGGTATCAATATTCGGCCGTGAACTTGGCCAGGTACAGGCCACCAATTTATGTACAATTTTATGTGTGCGGAGTGTGATAGCGCGGGCCGGCGTTCCGGTGGGATTCAACGCAGCAACTCTGTCAATGGCCCGCCGGTCCCATTCGCCCAGTGAATTGACGATGAACACAATCTCGACTGTTCTCAACTCAGAACCAGCTCAACTCAGAACCAGCCATAGATCTGCATACGTGGCCTCAGGCCTCAGTAGTGAAGTTCTCACGGGCGATCACCAATTTCACTCCTCGCTTGATTGGGAGATCGCTCAACACCGGGATGCTCACGACAAACGGCTCAAGATGCTGGCAGACCACGCTCAGGATGTAGAAAAAGAGAAGGAGCAATCGGTCGCCCTGCTTTTCCTCACTCCACCGCCGTGTCGGAGCTGAGGTGCTTGCCTCTGTCGATGCGAACATCCAAACACTTCGTGCTCGCGCGGCGAACCTTCGTAAAGGTCGGTTTCTCCCGTGTCTATCTGCACATCCACGCGCACCACCCTCTGAGGATGTCTCATGGAGTGGGAGCTGGAATGTGATACATTGGCCATGCACGCCAAATTCATGCCCACAGAGGTGCGCACACGTGAACACGCAATGGGCTTGGGTTATAGAGGGAATTGGCCCCGACCAGCTCCTGTTCCGCTATACCGTCGAAATTGATGACTACTCAGGCGTACCCACGCTCCACGCACGAAGTGGACTTCGTGATCGACCTCTTATCCCAGTTTAAAGGTACGCCGTATCGATTGCACCCGCTCTGTGCGCGAACTGAAGGATGTCGATACTACTACTTCGACAGCGCGGTTGAAACGAGTCAGGCGATGTGCATACTTTCATCAAGCGTGTATGTCAGGCATATGTGAAACCCCTCTCGTAGACTTGGAGTTGAGTATGAATGATGAGACTAATGTACGAAATATAATCAAGTGCCGAGATGCTGTGACTGGCAACGAGACCCGTACCGCGGGGTCCATACATGCGACCCAAGGATGCACCCCGTGCCCAGCACAAGCGAGACAAAAGGCGATGAGCACACTGAGGTCCACATGTACGCCTACGTCATACTATTCATTGGCACTTTATTTCACGACTGGCCAGCTGAGTATTGAGACTGCTCCTTATAGGAGGTTTGGATCCCGGTGGTAGTTCATTGTCGACAGAAACCCGGTCATGAGTGCATGAGCACCCCCGTTCTCATTCTCTCATAACCGAAGCTACATATATTTGGCTCAGTTCGGCGCTCAGAAATCGGGAAATTAACTTACCACCACGTCCATGCTCAGCATATCACTGAGACTATCAATACCCAATTTAATGTAGCCGATTAATCCATCTCCGAAGTGCAATAGAGGGGAATCCAGTTCATTATCCGCACGGCTGGCGACAACGACGACGGCATACTCTCTTCCACGGGACTTTAGACTGTATCGATGGCGGGCGCAGGAGGGGATCTCTAGGGGTAGTACGATATGATCGTGTGCCTGGGAAGATGGGCCTACGGCAGGCTGTGAGTCGATTGGTTTCAGAACAGTCAATAGCAGCCAGGGAGCGGCATAGAAAAGCACTGACACCAGGAAGAGACGGGGGCAAGTCGAAAAATACTAGAATACTCGCCAGTGTGTGTGCAAGTGCTCGAGGGACGGACAAGTTGGAGGTCGCCATGTTCGGCGCCACGTTTGGGAGATGCCCGCCTTGGGCTATCCTTGTGCAATATGAGTTCTCGAGCTAAATGTTTCGTCGCCTCGTCCGCAATCGCCTCGTCCATAGGCGGCTGCGGCTGCAGTTCGAATGGTTGCGATTGAAGTTGAAATTGTCGCTGGGTTTGAGGTTGAGGGGAGGCGGGCTGAATAGCAATAGGGACCAGCAAGAGTGTTTGGTCTGGCTGCGGGTTACCGTCCGCGCAGCCGTTTTAGTCACCGCCATTTGTTGTTACTCTTTAGCCCCCGCCATTGACAGCACATATAACCTATCATGTCGTCTTTTGCGTTACTGTAACACAAGGAGTGGACAAATAGATTTTGAGGTTTATGATGATCATTGGTGCGGGTCGCTCCGTGTGAATCCGCCAACGGTTCCCTCCCTAGTGCCGTACTAGGAAACCAGGTAACGCCCGCAGTTCTGTGCAACACGTGATTAACTCAAGCCTCTGCCTCAACGTCGGACCCACTCACTCACTCTAGTCCCAGGAACCCTTTCGAAAAATGGACCATCAGCACACCATATCGAATTTGTGCGTAAATGTCCGCTGACTCGCGACTCTCCCGCCATCGAACCATTACTCCAGGTCAGGTCCCTCTGCATCGGAAATCCCTCAGCTACGCATCGAGGTGACCGGTACGTACCTAAATCCTATAGTTGATACCCGATAACGTATTTTATAGTCCTCCGAGCTCTCAATATCAAGAAGCGGCGACTCCTGAAGAACCGGGTCTTCGTTACTGTGACCAATCGGGAAATGACGAAGAAGACAAGGAGCGTTTCGATTGAGGGACGAGCGGCGCAATGGGATCAGAAACTAGATGCATTGTACGACATCTTTTTTAAAATTCTATGTTTCCAGCTTAGAGTCCTATTCAGTTATGTACAGCCGTCATCAGATCTTGTATTGTGTCTTTACGCGGAGCGATTGGTGCACACCGATACACTTATCGGGATGCATCAGATACCGATACCTGTCGAATCACAAATTGGTTTGTGTTTATGGCGATATCGCTACCAGTAGCTGAACGTCTTGTGTATAGATATCCCTGTTGTTTTTAGCCATGGCGACGGACAAGCTGGACAATCGATCCAACCGGTGATGCTCTACTTGACTATCACCGTCTCAGCGGAGCCGAATCCCACGAATCCTATAGCAAGTGAAGTAGGCGGCTCTCCACCTACGCATCCCTCTATGACGCAAGACCCCATCAAAGGCGCCACTGCTTCCGAGCCTCTTTCACCTCCGACGGATCACGTTCCCACCGAGACTAGCGGTGCTGTGCCGTCGTTTCCTGATGTCCAGGCAGTGGTGTCACCGACGGAGGATGCTCTTCACGATGCCGATGAAGCTATCAAGGCGATCAACACGTCAGATACATGGGAAGGTGCTATTGCGAGGATCCAGTGGATGATGGATACATTTAGCGCGGCTGCAGGAGTGCGTCACTGCGCAATTCCCTTTGAACTTATCCTTGACTGAGCGTACTTCCGCTGTCAGCTTCACCCATACGCACAAATGGCATGCGGCCTGCTATTAGCGATTCCCAAGGTGCGTCGATTTTCTTTATTGTAGTAAGGAAACACTGACGCCAATCCGGATGCTAGACTCTTCTAGAACAGTTTCAAAATGATGACAATGTCCGAACACTGCTTGTAGCTGTACACGATGCGTTCGATTTCGCGAACCAGGAAAACATTTTGAGATCTATAAAGCGCGAGTCCAGGCAGGCCCGAATCCTCACGCTCATGTTGCAGCATGTCTGTAATTGCTGTGACTTGATACGATCGTATGCAAACGATTCGCAGTTCTGTGAGTATTTTTCACCCATTTCAGTGGCCGAGGTAAACACGCCGTTGTCAGGGAAGCGAACGTTGAAGAATATCGGTGGCCGAGTCAACAAACAGATCGAGGACCTCCGCACCGCCCTTCTCGAACTCCGAAGGGCCTTCTTGGACGAGGCTGCCATCACCACAGAGATAACTACGCTCCAGATTCTGGATGACGTCGGAACAATATCGGCCAAGGTTTCTAATAGGCTTGACGGGATGGTCACCCAACTGGAGTGGGTGTCCAGCCAGGTTTCAGACGTCGGTACGTAGCCCCAATAGTTTGAGGGTTGTCGATCTGATTACTGTCACAGATTTAGATGCGAAGATCAGAGAAATACCGCATGGGACAGGCTCACGCTTCGTGCCGGAGAAGGGCTGCCTTCCAGGAACGCGCACAGCCTTCTTGGACCTCATCGTTAACTGGGTGAATAATCCCGACTCGGAGCGTGGTCTCGTACTTCTTGGACAGGCGGGTACGGGAAAGTCGTCGATTGCACATGAGATCGCGCATCGCTTCGATAAGATGCACCGTCTCACGTCGTCGTTCATATTTCTGCGGAAAGAGCAATCTCAGCGCGATGCTTACAAATTCTTCACCACTCTGGCTCGCGATCTCTCCGATCGATACCCTTCTTTCAAGACCGCGCTTGGAAGAATTGTGAAGGACAACTCCTCACTTGGAGGTCGTACCCGCGACTATCCCACACTTTTCGAATCGCTAGTCCTCCAACCGCTTGAGGGTCTCCACATCGTCGGCCCGATCCTTGTAGTCATCGATGCGTTGGACGAGAGCGGAGACACGGGCGGTAGAAATGGGTTACACGCATTCCTTGCCAAGAACTTATTCAAACTTCCATCGAACTTTCGTGTGCTTATCACGTCGAGGCCCGAGGATAGGATCCTGTCTGCATTCAATGGAGCGCCGTCGACTATTATCAAATATATGAATGACTCTGAGCTGGCAGCTGGAACGGAAGACGATATACTTACCTTCCTTCAGATGTTACTCCCTTCGGATGCGTTCGAAGAGCACGGATTCGCGCTGACAAGAAAGGCAGAAGGTCTGTTCCAGTGGGCGGCTGTCGCCGGTGGATTCATCCTAGATCCTCCCGAATGCTTCGGGTTCAGCAAGAAGAAGTGCATAAACCACCTTTTGAGACTGACTACAGATCGCGATGGACAAGATCCGTTGGACGAGTTATACAAGGAAGTCCTTGAAGGCTACTTCACACACCCGCAAGCTCGACTTCTATTCCGTTCTGTCGTGGGACAGCTCATCACCGCATTTGAACCCCTCTCGATCCGCTCCCTGACCACTTTGCGAAGACATGGCCTCAATGGCGGCGACGACGATGCTGATTCTGTTGTTATAATGCTCGGTCGTCTGGGCTCATTGTTGAGCAACGTCGACTCATCTGATGACGCCCTTCCTATTCTTCCTCTCCATGCATCATTTCGCGACTTCCTGACAAATAATGAGAAGAGCGGCGATTTCTCTATTCCCATTCGAGACGCCCACCATGAGTTGGCCCATTCATGTCTCGGTCTAGTACTTCGCGACCTCAGATTCAACATGTGCCACATTGAATCGTCATATCTTGCTAATAGAGCCATTCGAGACCCTGAAGCTCGCGTCGCTAAACACATTTCGCCAGCACTATTATATGCTTGTCGTTTCTACGACGATCATTTAGAACAACTTTCATTTGAAACCGGTCTGTTTGACAAACTGCAAGCTTTCTTTGGCGCGAAATTTCTCTTTTGGCTTGAGGCCCTAAGCTTGGTGGGCGATATGCGTCTTGTTTTGCCAGCGTTGTCATCTGTAAATGCGTGGCTAGCCTCTGGTCGAGGTGTAAGTTTGAACACTTATTCTGTGAGGCTGACGAACAACTGATGAAAACAGTCGCAACAGGTTTCTGCAGCAGAGCTAGAGAAATTGATCGCGTTCATCAACGATGCCACTGCGTTCGTGCGATACTTCGGGATAGCGATGGCAAAGAGCGCACCGCATGTCTACATTTCTACTTTACCATTTGCGCCGACTTGTTCTCTTGTTTCGATGCATTATTCAAGCATGTTTCCTCGAGCACTGCGCGTCGAAAGTGGACGATTATCTCATTGGCCTTCATCAGAGATGGTGATTTCGAATGTCGGAGGCTATGTCATGTCCATCGCACTCTCACCAGATGGCCAACGCATCGTCTCGGGCTCTTACGATGGAGGTATTTGCGTGTGGAATGCCACAACAGGAGAGAGAGTAGCAAGACCATTTATCGGAAACGCGGCGTCTGTTGCATTCTCGCCAGATGGCCAGCGCTTTGCCTCAAGCATGAACGATAACGCAATTCACGTGTGGGATGCCATGACTGGAGAGATCGTTGTAGGCCCGTGTAGTGGGCACACGGAATGGGTCACATCCGTGACATTCTCCCCAGATGGCCAGTCCATTGTCTCTGGGTCAGCGGACCAAACAATTCGTGTATGGAAGGCTACAACAGGAGAGGCAGTGGCAGGCCCACTTAGTGGGCACACAGATTGTGTCACGTCTGTAGCGTTCTCCCCAGACAGCCAGCGAATTGTCTCTGGCTCAAATGACCGAACGATTCGTATCTGGAACTCCACCATGGGAGAGACGGTGGGAGGTCCATACAGTGGGCACACAGGTTCGGTCAACTCTGTGGCATTCTCTCCAGACGGTCGGCACGTCATCTCGGGTTCGGAAGATGAAACGATTCGTGTGTGGAGCGCCGTAACGGGAGAGACAATGGCGGGCCCGTTCAATGGACATACGAGTTCGGTCGAGTCTGTAGCGTTCTCCGCAGATGGTCGACGCATCGTCTCGGGCTCAGTCGATGGAACGATTCGCGTTTGGGATGCCATAACAGGAGCGGCAGTGGCAGGCCCATTTAGTGGGCACACTAATTCGGTTGAATCAGTTACATTCTCATCAGATGGCCAGCGCATCATCTCAGGTTCTCGGGATGGAACCATTCGTGTGTGGAATGCCACGACTGGAGGGACGGCGGCAGGCGGATTTGATGGACACAGGGGTCGGGTCACGTGTGTAGCATTCTCACCAGATGGCAAGCGCGTTGTCTCGGGATCGGATGACCACACAATTCGTGTGTGGAATGCCATGACGGGACAACCAGTGACAAGCCCATTTATTGGGCACACGACTTTGGTCAGATCTGTGGCATTCTCCCCAGATGGTCAACGCGTTGTCTCAGGGTCGGACGATTCGACAATTCGTGTGTGGAACGCGACAACCGGAGAGACGGTGGCAGGCCCATTCAGTCCCGGAAACTGGGCCCCCTGTATAGCGTTCTCTCCAGATGGCAAGCGCATCGTATCGTGTTTGATCGAAGGATCAATTTTTGTAAGGGATGTTACAACAGGAGAGACGGTGGCAAGTCTATCCGCTGGACACCAGTATTTGGTCACATCCATGGCATTTTCCCCAGACAGTCAGCGGATTGTCTCGGGCTCATACAATAAAACAATTTTCGTGTGGAATGCCATAACAGGAGAGATAGTGGCAGGCCCATTTAGTGGGCACACGGATGCGGTCACGTCTGCGATATTCACTCCAGATGGTCAGCGTGTCGTCTCAGGCTCGCGCGATTCAAAAATCCGTGTTTGGGATGCCTTGACAGGAGAGTCAGTAGCAGGCCCATTTAGTGGGCACATAGGTTGGATCTACTCTGTGGCAATCTCCCCAGACGGCCAGTGCATTGCTTCAGGCTCGGAAGACCAGACGATTCGCATGTGGAACCCCACCACTGGAGAGAGTGTGGCAGGCCCATACTGTGGGCACGCAAATTCGGTCCAGTCCG
This sequence comes from Lactarius indigo, assembly GCA_025766275.1. Classification (NCBI taxonomy): domain Eukaryota; kingdom Fungi; phylum Basidiomycota; class Agaricomycetes; order Russulales; family Russulaceae; genus Lactarius; species Lactarius indigo. The sequence goes on from JAFKAC010000034.1 coordinate 337,022, forward strand.
TGGCATTCTCTCCGGATGGTCAGCGCATCGTCTCATCAGCATATGGATCAATTCGTATGTTGGATGTTACGACATGCAAGACGGACAATACTGGACAGGTTGACTTCACTTACCGATCGAAGATAAACGAGGAAGGATGGATATGTGGTAGCAACGATGAACTGTTAATGTGGATCCCGCCGTTACATAGGGCAAATCTTCACCGGCCAGGTGACATCTGGGTTGTGGGCGAACATGAAACTCGCTTATTTCTTTCTGATTTTGCGCACGGTCATAGTTGGAGTACTTGTATTGACGCCTAGATAGAAATACCACGCCGATTTGCTGTGTAATGCGCCTGGCCTTCATTGGGAGATCGAACCCGAATGCGGCGGGCCGGAGTTCCGACGACTGCATTACGCCATTCTTTCTGCTCTTCTCTCCTTCTCGCTCTCCTTTACTAACGGTCATCTCGACTCACTTGTCCGATTTATTTTTATTGTTGCTGTTGATTGCTGATTTTGGCTTCGGTTTTCGGGACTCATCTTAATACTGTTACGATTCCCCCATCCTACTTGAATAACCCCGACTTCCTTAAGACGTGTTCATGAACGCTACTGATACCGCTTGCTGCTCGCTGTGTAAGTGCAGGACTCAGATGAGCTTCGGGAAAAATAGTTAGCGTGTGCGTGCGCCCAGCGGTCCGCCACATTGCTTTATTACTGTAACAAAAGATAACCACAGATTCAAATTTTGCATGCTGAATGCGATGTAGTTGATCGTGTCCAGCAGGCTATCCGATGTACGGGCGTCTCTGTCTCTGGCACGAGCCAGCCAGACTACCAAGTTAGGTTACGCTTCCTGAGGTCAGTTCCTCATGTGCTGCCTAGATCAACTCTGGAAGAGTGGGCGTCAGCGCTGGGGTCGTACGATTAATGCGTAGACATTTCGACGCGTCTTTGTTGATCTATACTTTTGCGTGTTCGATTCTGGGATTGGATTGAATGAGCCAACAACGCGCCTGTTTTCGTCGGCTCGCATCTCTTCGTTGTCTCATGAAAAACAGAAATGCCAAAGTAGGAGGCGGGATTGCCGTTGACGTGGGTCGAGGTAGAATGAGATACCTCCATTGAGTATCTTCAACAATCGTACGGTATGGTCGGGTGCTGCCTTCCGCCGAGGCTTCCAAACTTGGCTTGGCTCTCTTCCAAGGTTGTCTACCGAATAGCAACAATAACGGACTCTGTTAGATGAAGAGCGTATAGACGTGATGGTCAGTCCTCCGGCCTACGAGCCGATCTATCGCTTCGAGCAGTCAGCAGCGCTTGGGTGCTTTTGGATCGTCGTCTTTCTTGGTAATAGACAATATCATTAGCTGAAGTAGCGAAACGGTTGGTTGAACAAGACAAGAAGGTGGAAGAACATGACAACCGATCTGATCCCGCGGGATCAGAAACAATTTTAAGTCTGTGGTACCTTACTAGAATAAAACGTCTGTATGCTTCACGGCCAGAGGGAGGAAAAGGCTAAGCGTGACCGCCGCTGTGATGAAGAGTACTGAATCAGCAATCCAGGCTTGGACGCGACCTCTATTGTGAAAATAAGATAAAATAAAGTCATTAGCTGAAACTATCAGTGTACGAGCCCAGCGTCTATGAATTGCGGTAAAGTAGCTCTCGCAACACAAATCGACAAAGTCTTGGGTAGGATTACCTGACCCTTGCGTGTTAGAGACAACCGTGACCTGGGGAATTCAAAGATTCTCACGTTGAGTTTCACGACGTGATGACGTCGTTCACGAGTCTTGGCAAAAGCGGGTCGGGTTCACACCTGAAAAGGGTCACAGAACCGAATAACGATATCGTTGTCCGCGGTCTCGGCAAGCGACAGTGGAAGCAATTGGTAGAACAAGGGTGGATCGATGCCCATATAAGGAATGTCTTGGTCATCGAAGAGCGTCCCAGCATTGTCCCGGCTTTCCACCTACGCCCGAGTCCGAGTCTTGGCTCGTCTTTGGACACCATTCAGCAGATGTCTTCCTTCGAAAAGGTCGTCAAAAATGCTTGCAAACCAAAGCCTACACCGCCCAAGTCAAAGGTTAGCCTCCCACTTTCCGCATGCACGCCAACTCACACCACCCCTCTCGGGTCAGTACGTCGACCCAATCATCGCTGCAACATCGTCGGAGGATGGCGCCATCCACGATGTCTGCAAAGCGCTTTCCCCTCGCTTTCGAGAGCCAAACTCTATCGTCAGTTGATCGAATGAATAGTAGGACGTGCCAGTGGGCTGACAACGGTTCAGGTGGTGTTCAAGGCGCTTATTGTACTTCACACGATGGTTCGGAATGGTGCAACGGACAATGTACTCCAGTACCTGTCTTCTTCGGATGTTCTAAGATTGAAGAATGTCTCTGGCGGTCAATGGGAAAGTATGGGTCATATCTTTCTTTCACCTCCGGACTTACTCACTTCGTTCAGGTTACAACGCGCCTAAGAATCTCCAGCATTATGCTCTATATCTCGACACTCGCATACGTTCGTACCGTGATCTAATACACGATGCCATCCGTGTCCAGGCTGAAACGAACCGTGACATGCGTTTATCTATGTCACTGGAAGAGGATGGGCGACTCGCTCGTAATCAGACTTTCGAGGACAGCACGCGAAAGGCACAGCCTTCTGGTGGCATCTCGAGGAGCAAGACGATTATGGGTCGTAAGCTCCGGGTGATGACGGTAGAGAAGGGTCTGCTGAGAGAGACCAAGGTGGTCCAGAAGCTGTTGGATGCGCTTTTAGAGTGTAGAGTAAGCTCCAACTTTTTACCTCTACTTCTTCAGCTCACGTTATTTCCATTAGTTCTACCTGGATGACCTGGGTGATGAGCTAATAATCACGGCCCTTCGGATGCTCGTCAAAGATCTCCTTGTTCTTTTCCAGGCTGTCAATGAGGGAGTTATCAACGTACTAGGTAAGGTTTCGATCAGCCCTATCTAGGGTACTCCTCGTCGACACTCCACTCCGTATAGAACATTATTTTGAGATGTCACACGTCGACGCCGAACAAACTCTTACCATATATTGGCATTTTTGCAAGCAGGCAAAGTTCGTAGTCGAGTATCTTGGCGTCGCAAAGAAACTCCAAACCTGAAACATGTACGTTTCCCCGATCTTACTTATTAGAGTGCGGCTCATGACCTTTTTGTACAGTCCCATGTATCTTTTGTGGGAGACTTGGAGGAGTACTTGAACGATCTTGGAGCAGAACCGGATCGAATACAAGGCGAGCAAGGACTCCGCGGATAAGGGCCTCAAGAACGGTCAGCCTAACCCGAAGAAAGCAGAGGAAGGCGAGTGCGCTAACACAAATTATTCGGACTACTTACTCATTTATTTCTACCCGTAGCGGCGTCATCTATATCAATGACACCAGAAGCGGAAGGGTCTTCTAAAGACACATCGCAGATGGAACGACAATCTTCAACCCGCAAACTGGATAGTATGCACTTTTTCCAGATCATTTCATCCGCATCTTACCCGTTTTGTTCTCAGCCCTGCGGCTGACCATTTCCAACAGCAAGTAACGTACAACCCTTTCGATGCTGCTGGAATGCTCGCATCATCTCCCACTTGCATGGCAACAAATTGGGCAACGCTCGGGTCGCAAACGAGAAGGGCATGCAGCGGTAGTTGACTGGTTTTGTGACCTGTTTCCCTCATTAATACTCCTACAGGTTGCTATGCACGACATTAGTGAGTCAGTGAACACTCTACCAGAACTGTACTCTTCACATAGTGTAAGTCAACGCAATTCTCAACTTACACGATAATATCACAAGTTTTTTCAACACTCTTTTTAGCCGGGAGATGCGCAAGCTGGGACCTCTGTTTCCATATCTTCGCCACAGACAGCAGCAGCACAGATGGATTGCCACGGGTTGACAAAACCTGCACGGGGTTTGGCGTGCGCCGGTCAGGGTAATAGTTTCCCAACCCTTACAAAATTCATACCCGTAGAGCGGGTACCTGCAGGTTTTCCAACTTGTGTATCACTCCCAAATTCTCCCTTTTTGCTTAAGTTTTGCCGGTTTCTTTATTGGATCGCCTCCATTGGACCGCCTCCACGTGGCTTAGCTACCAAATCGTACTCATTCCCACGATGTCGCACTACACCGCATCGATTCTCGCACTTTCCCGATCCCTTCCCATCCGAGTCTTTCCATCCATCCGCCCACATCCATCTCTCTCTCTTTCGTCACCCGTCACTAGTATCCCACCCTTTGTTACATCGTATTAAAGAGCATCGACGACAACGACAATGGACCACCTGTTTTCATCACACAATCACGATGACAAACGGCCCCTAGGGCACTCGTAGACCAGCCCCTAGTCCCCGCACTTCAACCGTCATTGTTCGGCGTGACAGTGACGAGGTGAGTCAGGTGACCACGACCGTGACGGCGGGGCGATGTTGACCCGTGATACGACCAGTCCGGCGGCAACAAGGCAACATCGACTACGGCAACAGGGCGATCCAGCACGACGACGCCAATCGTTGGCACTGCAGCAATGACTTCACCCCCCCTTCCCGGGCTCGTGCCCATCGTTGCCGCCATGTTCAATGCACCGGACACACTCGTGCACCATTTCATTTACTTTTCTTTGCTGCGGCTTGGCGCATTCACAGGACCTTGTCGCATTTCTTTGGGACCTGCGATACTCCGTCATTTTTACATCGTGCCGTTTTCTTTTTTTCTTCTTTTTGGATTCACATCACGTCGTTTTCCTATCCCTACAGAATCATACCAACCTCACGGCGTCAATAGTCGGTATCTCTTGAACCTATACCATCAAGCAATCAAGTTTTATTATTGCTGTCCTCAAGGCTTCAAGGTAAGTCGTCAAAGTCTACGCTATCCCAACGACCGTGCTCGAAACTTCTACGGGCGACCTCATGACGATCACGACTGCTACCGCGACAATGACCTCAACTACTACAGTTACGATGTGGCAGCGACAATCATGCCACAGTAATGATCACAGTGACGGCAAGAAAGGAGGTAGCAGTCACAACGAGGTGACTGCAACCGCAACCACATGATGGTGGTAGTACATTCGTATCAATATAACAATTGTGGTATCAATACTTGGCCGTGAACTTGGCCAGGTGCAGGCCACCAATTTATGTACGATTTTATGTGTCGAAGGCGAGACCGAATAGCACGGGCCGGCGTTCCGGTGAGATTCAACGCGGCAACACTGCAGGATCCCGGTGCCGTACCCCCCCCCCCCCCCGTAAGTCGGGCTCACAGCGCATTTCAGCATGTCCCCCCTCTCAAGACCAATTCGTAGTCATATAACTTCCGGAGCATTCTCTACCCGACATTGTTTTTCGCCACCTCGTCCAGCCCCATACACTAATCAGACTGGGAGAGGAAATATAGCTGCCACCGCGCTACGAAGCGGTACAGTACAACCTGAGGTACCACCTAATTTACTCAGTCCTTGCCGTTCTCACCTGCTGCTCCCCCATCCGTAGCCAAGTACCGATACTCATGCCAGCCGACACGGAACCAGCCATCACGGTAAACACCGCACAATTTTTGATGGCCCCGAACGTATTTTATCCGTGTATTTAGAGATGGCTTTGGAAGAAGACAAGAGGATGGTCGAGACCTGGGGAACAGAGGCTGATGGGATCCTTATCTTCGTGTGTATCTGTCTTCCCTGTGCTTGGCAACCTGCTCAACCGTAGCAGACAAGTTTATTCTCGGCTGCCGTTGCGGCTTTTATCTCTGTGTCGATTCAAGACATTCGCCCGAATCCGCAGGACACATCCACTTTCTACCTCTCGAATATCTATCAGTTACTTGCTGACCCAAATCGATCCAATATTTTCCTCCCTTCTCCACCACCGTTCTCTCCACCAACGTATGCCATCTGGGTCAATTGGTTCTTGAGCTTGGTCATCAGTATTTCCTGTGCTCTACTTGCAGCCTTGCTACGACAGTGGGCACGCAGGTACATCAAGGTTTCCCAGCCACGTTTCGGTGCAGACGTGCGAGCACGTATCCATGCGTACTTTGCCAAAGGGGTCAAAAAGTCTCACCTTGTGCAGGTAGCCGAGGCCTGCCCGACGCTGCTACACATCTCCCTGTTCTTATTCTTTGCCGGCCTTGTTGTGTTCCTATGGAACGTTGATCTCACTATTTTCAGACTGGTGCTATCATGGGTCGGCGTTTGCACAACCATATATGGATATATCACGTTCGCGCAGATCTTTCATCACAACAGCCCATACTATACCCCATTTTCGTCGTTGGCGTGGAGCGTTGGTTACGGGATACCATTTTCCATCTTGTGGGCTATCCGGTGGTTTGGCAAACGGTTTGTTTATCAGAGGATCCATCGACGCGTCCGTGCACCGGAGAAACGTTATCACAAATTTTTCTCGCAGGGGGTGGTGAAGACAGCCGAAGAAACTGCTCGGAATTTACCAATTGATATCCGTACCCGCATTTTCATGTGGACCCTTGAATCTTTGAACGACGACAACAAACTGGAACTTTTCTTCGCAGGCCTTCCTGGCTTCCGCAACTCGAGCAGCAATCCGCTTCCCAATCTCACAAAAGAGCAAAAATCGAAGCTATTTGAAGAATTGACGAGATTCATGGCTCGCACTCTCTTATCTGACATTCTTTCTGAGCCAGTCAAACACCGTCGAGCTATCATCTGTGTAAAGGCCATTGATTCAGCGGACTTTCCCGAAGCACGTGATTGGATCCTCGACTCTATCGTGTCGAAAGATCAATATGGTCCATTGCGATCCGCCGAAATTGGGCATATTGTAGGTGGCTGGGGAAATACCAGTGACGAAAGAATCGCTTTTCCCGTGCAAGCTGCAGTTTTGACCATTGTTGCAAGAGCGCAACGGCACGTCCGAGATGGCCGTTGGTTTACTCTCGCTTCTAATAATCTTGGCGTCACAGAAACCGTCCTTCGAAACTACGACACACATGGCGACGACCTGTCACTCGTGATCTTGATCCACATTATTCGCCGGCAATTCAATCACCTTGGGAAAGGGACCTGGCCAATTGTCTCGTTCTCGAGCGTTCTCAAAGCAGCTTCTAAATTCAACATACAAGACACGTCTTCTGAACTCCAGCACAAGTTCTGTTCCCTGTGGAATGAAATCGTTCTCGAGGCTCGGGATGGCAATAATTCTGCTATCATCGTCCGCATTATCCTCGAGTGCATTCGCGACGTTTTCGACGCTCTACATCAAGGTACCGATCCCATCCCAACAATTTCCTTTGCCCTTCCTAGTGTTCGTGACCAGCGGCCATCTTCATATCCATTGTGCAATACCCCTGGCCATTGTCCTAAGTTGGCACCTCGTACTTTTGCCGTCTCTACCCCCACAAGTCTGCATGACAAGCCTACTCTCACCCCTCCTGCCGGGGCGCCTAGGCTGTCTTCGCCCAGACCCGTCCCATTCCCCATCGACGGCGAAGGTTCCACGGATTTGCTGCTGATCAACAACGATATTTCTGCTCCACTTATCACGGTGTCGTCGCATCTTGCACAGCAGATTACAGTCGAAAACCTCCACGTTCCCGCCGCTCCGCCCGTTCTGCCCCCCGCTGGTGCAACACAAAGCAATGGCAATGGGGCCTCCGCTAGGATGATACCCCACTCTGCCCCCGAAGCTTCGACACCCACCCCTCCGCCGCTTGCTTCAATCACCCAAGATGCTGCCAATTCCCCGCATTATGTGTTAAGATGAGGTCATCGTTGGGTCACGCCACACAGTGGCGGGGCCACGTGATACGTCGTACATATGCGTTGGTGTCTGAATAGTATTCCCTCAGTCGTTTCTCTCCTACTGCGACTGAGGGTACGTACTTTACACGTTCACTAGTTTACCGCTTGGACTAACCTCATCATAAGGATCGTTCTAGGTATAATAAATACAGTCGTTTCTCTCCTACCGCGACTGAGGGATCGTTCTAGTTTTTACAGGTTATGGGCCTGTAATTGCCTGGAACAACCTCGACGCTTAACTCTGCGACTCATCTGTCTCACTGGCTTTCCCGCCAATTACTCCTTCTAAACTCCTTAAACGAAATCATACCACTCGAATATCATGTCACCTTCGAACCCCGGCACTGCCTCTGGCACGACTGGCACGGCGGGCACTGGAGGAGCCCCTGCAACCCCTTCTGGGGGAGCCTCTGGGGGGACGCCTTCGGGTGGCCCCGCCGATGACGTCTTCGTCAACCCACAGGCATTCATTGCCGACTCGGCCTGGCCGAAGGATTTGATCCTCGATCGCCTTCAATCCAATTGGCGCGAATGGAATCGCCGATTGGTACTTGTCGCTGATCAACGTCTTTTCTCCGGTTATCTCGATGGATCCTTCCCTTGTCCCGATCCGGTACTCCACCCCAGGGCGGCCATCAACTGGAAAGTCAGCGATCATGCCCTTCGCGGATTCATCCTCGAGCACGTCGCCAACGCCGAATACAATATCGCCAGTCACCTCACGGTGGCGCATGACGTCTACGAAGCCTTACGCAAGATGCACGAGTTCCTCGGCATGCACGCTCAGGTTCACATCATCCGAGAAGCCCTCGACATTCGCTTCAACTTCGACTCTCCCTTGAACCTGAGCGGCACACTGGAGGCCATCGACCGCTTGCATGATCGGTTCGTGAAGATGGGCAAATTGGACGATGACAAGCTCAAAATAATCTTCATCATCAATGCTCTCGAAACAAACCCTCAACTTCAGTCAACTGTCAACGAGCTACTTGAGTCGAGTCCCACCATCACATCCACGGATATCAAGAACCGAGTCTGTAGGGAGGAGCAACTCCTTCTGCATCGTGAAAGGAAGGGGGTCTCCACTTCCACGTCCAACACAGCGCTAGCCGCCGTCGCGAAGCCAGGGAAGCCTATATGCGCGAACTGCAAGCGTACGAACCACCGGGTCGAGTTCTGCATCGCGCCCGGTGGGAACATGGCCGGGAAGACGATTGAGGAAGCACGCGCCGCCCAAAAGGCTGCCGCCGGGAAAACCCGCAGTAACCATAGCGCTAACCCACAGACCGCCAACGTCGCGCAAGCACCTGCGCCAACGGCCGATACGTCAGCGAGCGCACCTGCAAATGCTACTTCCTTCACCATCAACGGGAAACGGTACCTGATGGTACCGGACACTTCTCCTGTCACCGCCCCTCCACCGCCGACCGCCGCCGCCACGAATACTGCGCTGGCTGTCGTACCAGGCAACGGGAGTATTCCCTTGCAGGCTTATGACGAGGAGGAGTACCCCGCCATGCTCGCCACTTCTGATGACGCACGCGCTTCCGTGAACTGGCATGAGCGCACAGCCAACTACGAAACCCCGCAGGCGTCGCCATACGCATACATGGCTGGTTGCTGCACGATGGCGCGTTCGGACCTACCCTTCATCCTCGATACCGGTGCAACCTGCCACATCTCCCCAGAAGCTTCCGACTTCAAAACCTTGAAGAGCATCCCCCAGCACCCGGTCAAGGGATTGGGTGGTTCTGCTGTGTACGCTACGGGGATTGGCAACATCGAGCTCTGCATCGCCGGGGGGCACAAACTCAAGCTGACGAATGTGCTCTACATACCGGCTTCCTCCATGAGGCTGATCTCCATCCTCGCTTTGAACACGAGCGGGGATTATACCACTCACTTCAACTCTTCGTGTTGCTGGGTGACTAATAAAAGCAACACAGTCCTTGTGCGCGGCACACTGTCCGCCAGCAAGCAGCTATACATCTTGACGACGCAGACGCCCTCCGTGCAGCACAAGAAAACGTCAGACCCACCGACCGCCCTATACGCCAAGGTGCCGAACATCGAGACTTGGCACCGCCGTCTCGGACACTGCAACGCTCGCACGATTGTAGAGATGGCGAAGAACAAGGTTTCCGAAGGTATGCCCATAGACCTCTCCTCACTCCCTCCCAAATGTGATCATTGCACACTCGGGAAGCAGACGCGCTCGTCGATTCCGAAGGCGCGTGAAGGGAGTAAGGCCGGGGCGAGACTCGGAAGGGTGTATGTGGATTTGTGCGGTCCGATGGCAGTGGCTTCGCGTTCTGGAAAACTTTACTCAATGAATGTAATCGATGACTTTTCCGGTTATGTGTGGAGCATCCCCTTGCGCACGAAGTCCGAAGCTTGCGAAGCAATCCAGATCTGGCACAAGGCAGTCACTGTTCAGACTGGCGAGAAGCTCCGGATCCTCGTCTCTGATAATGGCGAACTGGTTTCCGAAAGCGTGCGCAACTGGTGCAATGCAGAGGGCATCGACCACCACCTGACCACCCCCTATACGTCTGCCCATAATGGGAGAGCGGAGCGCCTTCACAGAACGCTGCTAGGAAAGGCGCAAGCTATGCGCCTGGCCTGCAACGCACCTGCCTTCCTTTGGGACGAATTCTGTGCCACCGCAGCGTACCTCACCACGCTGACCGCCACCACCGCCAACGATGGCAAAACCCCTTACGAACTCTGGTTTGGCAAGAAGCCTTCCTTGTCACACCTGCGGGAAATCGGATGCCGCGCCTTCGCTTTGCATACACCGGCGATGCCCAAAATTTACCAACGGTCCACACCTTGCGTCCTGATCGGATATGCGCCTCACGCCAAGGCTTACCGCCTATGGGACCCATCTTCCTCTCGTGTCTTCAACTCTTTCCATGTTTCCTTTACTGAACATCTCGATAGTATACCATCTCCCCTATTACCTGGTACGATACTTGGCGCCGAATCTGCGCTTCCTTCCCCTTCTTGGGACTACTCTGGTCCCGTTCCGATCGAGCCCCTTACTGAACGTAATAACTACCCCTTCTCCTCTTTACCTGTAGATACCCCTTTACCTAATTACTCTTCCCCTTACGATACTACATACACGCAAAACAACGTCCCCTCAAATAACGTCACAACCGCAACTCCAAACACCGTCAACGACAATTCAACAACAGCAAACAACATCGATACGACAAGCAATACATCCCCTCCCCATCAAAGCCGACCGATGACACCTCCCTCCCCCTTGACTCCCCCTCCCCCTTCCCCTCCGTCCCATCCACCTCCCCCTTTGCGTCGTACTTCGCGAATCCCTATGCCTTCCACTCGCGCCACCACGGATGACGGCCTGCGCCACGGACACCACTTAGCCGCCGCTATCTCGGAGGCGCGCCAATCCGCGGCTCGCCGCCAGGAGGAGAAGACACGTGCCCCACACGACCATGCGCTAGCTATCATCACTGAATACTCCGACGTACGAGATACCCATGATCTATTCCACGCTGACCTACATTTCGAGGACATTGCCCTGACAGTTGATGAGGCCCTCGCGTCCTTAAGCGATGGGTCCTTAGAGCCTGTCCTGGAAGGCGACGATGAGCCAACCTGGGCCCAAGCTCTCGCCTCACCCGAGCGAGAATTCTGGATCGCCGGGGGTCGAGACGAACTGAAAAGCCTCGCAGACTTGAAGGTCTTCGTCCTCGTCCCTCGCGAACAGGTGCTTCGCGGCCATCGCCCCCTAAAGGGAAAACTTGTGTGTAAGCGGAAGCGGGATGATACTGGCAAGGTAGTACGCTACAAAGTCCGATACATGGCGAAGGGATATGCGCAGCGCTGGGGCATCGACTATGACAAAACCACAGCACCAACGGTCCGCCTGGAATCATTCCATGCTATCATGCATATCGCCGCGACACACGATTGGGACCTACAACAATTCGACATCAAAACCGCTTTCCTCCACGGAATTCTGCCTGACGACGAAACCATGTTCATGGAACAACCGGAAGGTTTTGAAGCACCTGGGAAGGAGGACTGGGTCATGCGGTTGATGAAGAGTATCTACGGTATGAAGCAGGCTAGTCGGATATGGAACCAGACCTTCCACAGAGCCATGGCCTCCTGGGGATTCGAGCGGGTCGCGTGCGAATGGTGCGTGTATCGTCGACAGAGCAGTTCCGGCACCATCATCTTTGCCCTTCACGTCGACGACATCATATCGGCCGCCTCTTCCCCAAGCGAAAACCTGTGGTTCATGTTGAAGCGCAGAACTAACAAGCAAGAGATAGGCTGGAACAGCTAGTAGGACAAGTTAACTTCAGAGGTGAAGGGAACTCTATTACAACTGCATACCTAGTAGGACAAGTTACTAGAAGCAACGCCTATGAGTAAAGGTAATAAGAGAAGTAAAGAGAAGGAACTTACACTTCAGAGGTGAAGGGAACTCTGAAGTGTAGAGGCGAAAACAGCAGTCCTTATATACAGGACGCTTAGATAATAATGGTCTGTGCGCACTGGTGACCCAAACACAATACAGGTGGTCTGTGCGCCAGAGGGAGAAACGCCATTGGATGGCAGAGAACAATAACTGCCTAAAGCAGACAATACCGGTATCTTAACAATAGAAAGAACAATAAGAACCATATATGGTTCTATCAAATAAAGATAAACAAAAGCGGTCCGTATGAGTCCGGAGTGTCCATAAGTCCATAAGGGACAGATACCGTTTTTAGTATTGTGGGCTGACTCAATCAGATCCCACGAGACATGTGACTTTAACAGTCGCGTCTCAACAGTTCAAAGAACAACTTAAGGCTCAGTGGGACATATCCGACCTCGGACCAGCAAAGTTCGCCCTCGGAATCGCCATCACTCGAGACCGCCCGAACCGCCTACTCTATCTCTCTCAGACCGCCAAAATAGATCGCCTGGTTGAACAGTACAACCAAAGCGACGCACATTCTGTCGACACCCCAATGGTTGCTGGACTACAACTGCGTAGACCGGACAAAAGCTTGCCTACACCCCCTGACGTCACAGACTGGATGGAGCGCACTCCTTACCGCTCGCTGGTTGGAAGCTTGATGTATCTCGCTGTTGCCACTAGACCGGACATAGCCTACGCCACGGGACGCTTAGCCTCCTTCATGGACTGCTATCGACCCGAACACTGGGCCGCCGCCGTCCGAGTACTCCGCTACCTGAAAAGCACGCAACTGCACATGCTTACACTGGGCGGGCGAAATTCCTTGAATCTCTCAGGATACTCCGATTCTGACTACGCTAACTGCGTAGACACCAGCCACTCCGTAGGGGGATATTGCTTCACCTTAGGCGCGGGAATGATCTCCTGGTCTTCGCGGAAACAAGCGACTGTCGCTGACTCCTCTTGCTACGCTGAGTACATGGCTCTGCACGATGCTGCTCACGAAGCCATTTTCCTGTGACAACTCCTTGACGAACTCCGCCTCCTTCCTTCACAACCAACCAAACTCTTCTGCGACAACGACGCCGCCTCCCGCCTTACAGAAGACCACGTGTGGCACTCCCACACCAAGCACGTCCGCGTGAAATATCACTACACGCACAAGCAGGTGCAGGCTGGAGAGTTATCGGTATCGCGCGTCTCCTCAAAGGAAAACACGGCCGATATCCTCACAAAACCGCTGGCCAAGGCGGACTTCCAGCGCCTCCGCCATTACCTCGGGATATCCCCCGGCCGTGAGAACGACCGCTCAGCGTGAGGAGGAGATTCATACCTATCTTTATTTTATTTCTTTCTTTCGTTTCGTCTCTTTTCCTTCGCCTCTTTCCTTTCTATTCCAAACACACTTTCGCTATTTCTCCGCATCTTAATTACGTTGTCCCCGCGCCGTTGTCGAGGAGGAGTGTTAAGATGAGGTCATCGTTGGGTCACGCCACACAGTGGCGGGGCCACGTGATACGTCGTACATACGCGTCGGTGTCTGAATAGTATTCCCTCAGTCGTTTCTCTCCTACCGCGACTGAGGGTACGTACTTTACACGTTCACTAGTTTACCGCTTGGACTAACCTCATCATAAGGATCGTTCTAGGTATAATAAATACAGTCGTTTCTCTCCTACCGCGACTGAGGGATCGTTCTAGTTTTTACATTATGACCTCCAGCGTTTTCCTTCTCCAGATGTATCAGACATTTCGTCTCCGCCGCCTCCTATTCTGGCTCTTGACAATGCTCTCCCTACGATCCCACAGTTGTCCTTAGACTCCCCTGCGACCCGACCCGACTACGGGCCACCTCGACCAGAAGCATCTCATTCCTCGATCCCAGCTACCACTCCTCCCGCCGCTTTTCATCCGTTGCTGGCCTCTGCTCCTGATACGGGTATTGCTAATAACGGCGAAGGTAGCACGAAAGCAGCCTGGGGCAAACCCGAGGCCCTTTTTGACCCTCCTTCCGTGAATCCCACGAACACTGTAGCCGCCCCGGGTCACAAACCACCATTGTCGACATTTCCAGCACTTACGGACGTAGCCATCTCGGTTCCTTCGCAGCTCCCTTTAGATTCCGGGTATACGGGTGATCGTCTTCCTCTTCCTCTCTCACATCGCTATGATATCGTCTGACATATTTCATTGGCTGTTTGACGCTTTTTGGATTCGTCTTATGTATAAACCCTTTCATATTGTACTTCATAAATAGCGTGGCGATATATTTGTGATGCGACTAGTAAAGTGGGAAATGTGATTACATCCCGCAATCCCAAGCAAATTTATCAATATCAAAGCCGAAACAATTGCACCCGGTACCTCAACACTGCGCGCTGATGACCCACCCATACATGATCGTCTTAAAAATGGCGATCGGAGACCCACCGGCGAAGTGCACTAGCAATCGGTTGGTAACCCAGTTAAGGAGTACGGAAAGGTCTCAAGCCAGACTCATACAGTGCTGATCGACTTATGCGAACAACAGAAACAACGCGGTCTCATATGGAGTTCTAGTCTGAATGGCACATATGTTGTCTTCCTGGGGCCAGTTTTACTAACGCACACTCAGTACCGGTAGTCTGCAGGAAGTCCGTTCCAGAGCAGCTTACGGCGTTCACGACGACCCAGAGGTCAGAAAAGAAACATAGGTATCATTTCCCAGACGTGTTCCTTTCCTCCGCAAGTGCGCCACGATGTACAAAATGCGCCGTCGACAGGGCCACAATATCCGTCTTAGTAATCATTCCCGTAAGTTTTCCCGCCTGCGCAAACATGATGTGCCGCAAGTTCTACGACGCGTTGTCATCAGTGAGGGGAGACCGACAAGGGTTGAGAGAAAGAGTAGAACTCACGAGTTTGCGAAACATGTTCACGACGAGCTCTAACGAGACCTCTTTCCGTAACTGCATGGCGTCTCCAAGAGTGGCGATAAGTCAGCCGAATCGCTGCTTTGCGCACCGGTAAAGCTGCCAATGCGGGTAGCCGCGCCGCTCTCAGAAAGTAAAGGTTCTTTAATGCGGGAGGTTCAGCTAATCGGCAGCTGCCGGGAAAAATGAAGTACGAACCAATGAAACCCTTAAGCATCTCGCGTGCCACATAGCCCAACAATATCCCGTCTCGTACAACGGGGAAGCCGTGATACTTCCAGGTGTCCAACACCCTCTCTGTTCATGTGCGAGTTAGTCCGATAAATTCCCTTGTTGCAAACAGGAAGCTGTACTGACTAAGCTCGCCAAGCGGAGAACCCTTACGCAAGACAACCAATTTGTCAGCGGGCGTCATCGGTCCGCCGCTATCTCGCATTGTCCCGAAACTCGAAAGGTGTGAGCCATGGATAACGGTGCAGCGCAATCCACTTTGAGATCATGACCGAAATCATGATCGGAAGCACGTACGATAGAGCACCCGTTAGCTGTGAGTGAACGTGCGAATGTCAGCGGACCGTTGTCCCGTTGAATGCGCCTGCACTGTACCTCGAAGACGATCACGACGAGCGAGACTTTGGCAGCTCATAAGCATGGTCATCGCTCAAGAGCTGCGGTCCACGTACCAGTCATCCTAGTAACGCCTGCCACCATAGATGACGCGCCAATAACGGCGTAGAAACCGGGATAGATGCAACGAATCGTCGGATCTGGCGGACAGGCAGAGAAGAACCACGCCTTTGGATATGCGCGATACAGACCCTGGCTTAAGAAAAAATGCGTCAAGCTTAGTGCTGCATCAATGAATCAAAAGTCATACGCCAGCAGGCCAACTACACGTCCAAAAGCCGCGCCTATGGCGATTGTTGGCAGGAAAATGCCAGCTGGGACCTGAATCTCCTCGTTATTATTCTTTTAAGGTTCGGTGAGAAAATCTTACCATCATGCCGAACGTCCATGCAGTGAAAGCGATCTTCACTACTCCAGTTAATATCGGTAGAAATACATTCTCCCACATGGTAGTCGGGCTGCGGAGTCTTCAATACCCAACTATGGCAAAATGAAGAAATGGAAAGCGGACTTGAAATAAGACGAGTTTGGAGGTCTTGTACGGGTCCACGTATTGCAGCGCGACTGCCGCGATGACCGAAGTGACGAATCCGCGCCACATTACGTCAAAGTCACCACCAAACGCGTCAGTTCTGGAACGATGGCTGAGTGTCGCGAATGATGAAGAAATCATTTGACGTGCCTTCTAAGCCGAAGAGAACGCCACCAAGTGGGCTCCCAAACGCCACCGAAACACCTGCGGCAGCGGCCGCTGCTAAAATCTTCCGTTTTCGTGCTACAGTGTTGTGAGCGGGGTAAAGGGCCGGAAGTAAAAATACGTACCTTCATTGCGATGGAACTTTGAGAAGAGCTTCATGAAAAGGAACGACATGCAGCATGATACGTGTACCAATGGCCCCTAGTATTATAAGACGCGGAAATGGATCAAGACACGGAAGATTTACCTCTTTCCCGAAAGATAGTCCAGAGGAGACTGACAGGGCGAGGCCAAGGGCCTTGATGAGAAGAGTCCAAGAACTTAGAAATGAGTCGAAGACATAGCCGCCGAACATCTGGTGTAATGAACAGAGAATCAGAAGTTGAACGACCAATTTCCTATCAATATACTTACCGCCTTAATTTCTGGGACTGGGATTACAGTTGCCACGAGTTACAGAAAAACGAGACTCAGTAAGGGAGCACTCACTTCCTGTATGGAACGCACTACCTTTCGCGGTCAGATGGGAGGTCGAATGCGTTCACCGACACGATGAGACTCACTAGGAGGCGTACGAACTGACGAGTACCGCCGCACTTGCCGCGAAAGCCGTCTGAAAAAAGGATGAACTTACAATGCGTTCCAAAGATACGTGTGATGGACATACCGAAAGGAGGATGTATGCGAATGAATGGAGAAGAGATTGTCCGAATATAGAGCTGATCCCCAGGTACTCTCCCCAGGGTCGCCAATCATGATAGACATCACCCGCTACGAAGAAGTCTTTTGGAAGTTGTGAAACCAAGGACACGTACCCTCCACTCCAACACAACACTCGACTTGATTCCATAAGAAACCTCGCGTGCACCGACTCTCCCGGAGACCCTACGACCTTCGATAGCGTGCTTAAGCACTAATTCTTGGGCGCAGACGAGACCCCGGATGAGACCCCCCTTCCATCTTTTTTGGCGAGAGAAGGGTCGCCTCGCAATCAAGGTAATCTTCTCGCCGTAAAGACAATGCAACAATATGGTAGGTCATCTAGAGTTCCTTGCGACAATGGCAGTTTTCTGAGTCAGGTCTCCCACCGCAATACCTCTCAGAGACAACGCCAGTATGGCACCTTCCCCGATAATTCAGGCCGCCGGTGAACCTATCACCGTTTCCTGGCCGCGTTCCATAGTTTTATAAAACGTAACCCCTTCGTTTGATGCTGATCGAGTAGAGTACTCTAATTTATCTGGTGGTCAGATTTTGTTTCTCGGCATCGAAACAACAATGTACCAATCTGAGCGTATTCGGGGGACCTTGCTTGCGGCAGCTCCTGGCCCTATCGACGTTAATTAATCAAGGTGGGTGGTTCGGAAAGGCTACGGAACCAGGCAGAGGTCAAGTAGGCCGGCATGAGAGATGGGGAACAGCCTTTATTATTGCCACGAAGCGATCAGAAATGTGGAGAGTGCTGTAATCGTCAAAGGTCAGAAGAGCATCGCAAGACAACACGGCGCAGATTGTTACTAAATTTGTAATTTTATTAGCTCGGTCCTTGCACATCGCGTTTGGGCAGCCCTCCTCAACCCCTCCTTGAGATCCTCGATCTACCGCAGCTAACTTTGGCGAGACGTGTCGGTTCAGTGCGTTATCTTGAACTCCCACTGTTGTCCGTGTCCCATATGTTCTCCATCTTCGTTAGCACGTCATGGCTTCGCGCGTCCGGCTCCGCTTTTCTATCATCGCATCGATGTATGCTCGTACGCAGGGAACTTGGGTTGACACCGTCTACCTCACCTTCTGGGTTTGCATGTGCAGTCCAGTTAACGTTCCTTCGTTTGCTTCCGGCCTCCCGGAGCTACGTTCTGCACCTTGCCGAACTGCGTCCACAACTCGTAGTCCGGTACGAGAACGTGGGAATTACCAGCGCGAACCTCTCGGATTGAATCAGTTCGCCTTCTCAGACTTGCAACTGGAGACGAGTCCTGAGAACGCGGGACCGAATCCAAAAACCAAGGCAAAACGTATTGTAGGTATGTTGGTCCGTTCCCTTGTGACGTTGCGCTCGGCGTGCTCGTGCTCGATGTGAAAATAGAGCTCGACAAAATCGGATAAGTGAGTCGAGATAATCATCAAATGAGAGAGAGAGTACAGTAGAATGCGTTCACATTTCGGGGCGTCGCGTGGCGCGTCGTAGTGTGGCAACTCTGTCAATGGCCCGCACGTGCCATTCGCCCAATGAATTGACGATGAACACAATCTCGACTATTCTCAACTCCTCAGAACCAGCCATAGATCTTGGTGCTTCTCACGGGTAATCACCAATTTCACTCCTCGCTCCATTGCAAGATCACTCAAAACTAGGATGCGCACGACAGGGCTCAAGAGGCTAGCAGGCCGCGCTCAGGATGTAGAAGAGGAAAAGCAATCCGTCGTCCTACATTTCCTCGCTTCGCCGCCATGTCGGAGCCGAGGTGCTTGCCTCTGTTGGTGCGAACATCGGAACACTTCGCGATCGCGCGGCGAACCTTCGTAAAGGTCGGTTTCTCCCATGTCTGTCCGCACATCCACGCGCACCACCCTCTGAGGACATCTCATGGAGTGGGAGCTGGAATGTGATACGTTGACCATGCACGCCAAATTCATGCCCGCAGAGGTGCGCACATGTGAACACGCAATGGGCTTGGATATCGAGGGAGTCGGCCCCGACTAGCTCCTGCTCCGTTATACCGTCGAAATTGATGACGACTCACGCGTACACACGTTCTATGCATGAAGTGAACCTCGTGATCGACCTCTTATCCCAGTTTAAAGATACGCCGTATCGATTGCACCCGCTCCGTGCACGAATGGAAGGATATCGATTGTACTACGTCGACACCACAGTTGCCGGCGATGCCACTACTACTGGATCAGTGAAACGAGTCGGGGTATGTGCATGCTTTCATCAAGCGTGTATGTCAGGCGTATGTAAACCTCTCTCGTAGACTTGGTGTTGAGTACGAATTAGGAGACTAATGTACAGAATATAATCAAGTGCCGAGACGCCGTGGCTGGCACGACACCAGCGCCGTGGGGTCCATATATGCGACCCAAGGATTCACCTGCCCAACACAAGCAAGACAAAAGGCGATGTGCGCGATGAACACACTGAGGTCCACGTGTATGCCTACGTCGTACCATTCATTGGCACTTTATTTCACGACTGCCCGGCTGAGTATTGAGACCGCTCCTTTTCGGAGGTTTGGATCCCGGTGGTAGTTCATTGTCGACAGTAACCCTTGCAGTAACCCGATCATGAGTCCCTGAATACCCCCATCCTCGTTGACTCGTGTCGCTGCGGCTCCCCCGCCATTGACAGCACACATAACTTATCATGTCGTCCTTTGCGTTACTGTAGCACAAAGAGTGGAGAAACAGATTTTGAGGATGGGATAAGTTTGTGATGATATCATTGGTGTGGGTCGCGCCATGCGAATTTCGCCAACGGTTCCCTCCCTAGTGTCGTAAGGTAGAAGTCATTAGGAACGGGCACCCCTTATATAAGCAGGGTGCCCTTCTCCTCGCCGTCCTAATTACTCCTCCACATCCTCAAAATTCGAAAATCTACTGTGTTAGCATTAAAGTACATAACTGTAGCTACAGCTGGAACAGAATATATTTCCTGTATTCTCAAAACTGATGGAGTAATTAGCCTTGCAAGTTTTTTATCGGAAATTTGTGTTTTTATTATTATTGAGTCAATCTACGCACTTCGTGAAAACGAGCGGTGAGATTTGTCCAGGTTATGTAATCAGTCACGTGATCAAAAATGTGCGTGTGTGTATGCGGGTTCAGGCATGAAGACAATGTATTGCATCTAAAACTACGACATAATACAGTAATGGGGCGGAAATCTAGATGACAGCACACCTGTATCAGAACATTGGAACTTGCACGAAGAAAAAAGGCAGACAATCAGGGAGATGGGAATATCAAAGGTGGGTTTGCAAACAAGTCATCAAAGATCAATTAACAGACAATATAAAAAATAGAGAGTGTATCACACCTTGAAGACGACAGCCCTTTCCCTGAGGCTGACGGAGAAATGAGCACACCCATGATCATTGGGATGGATGAAGATGGGCCTTACCAAGTTGTCGAAACCGGGAGCAGCGACACTGATCACAATGATCCTGTTGATGGTCCCATGCAGACCAATATCGAATGCTTCGCATCTGTGCTGCGAGAAGCGCAGCGCCTTGCTGTTCAAATAAAGAAAGATGAAGAAAAGCAAAAAAAGCGAAAGACACTGAAGACTTACCTTGGCAACTCCAAAAAGTCCCAATACCGCCGTGAAAAGGCTCGGAAGGCCCTTGCCTCACAAGGGTTTCTTGACATCGCATCGTTCATGGCCTTGAAGAAGAGTGAGAGGGAGGAAGCCGGGGCACAAGAGGTGCATGCCGAAAGTGCCGACTCGGATTCTGATATGCACGCGGTCGACTGGCGCAGCGGCTCTACACCCGCTGGGACACCAGCACACCCTGTCCTTTCCATACCTGGAACAACCGGAGGGAGAGTCAGTATGGCACTGGAAGAGGAGGAAGAAGAAAGCTCACCTGAATCCGAGCCTGAACCGAGTGCCGACGCGCGCAAAGTCCATTGGCGCAGCAGAGTCCTTGCGCCCTCCGAGTCGCCGAGGCACACTGTTTCCGTTGTATTGAGGGTTGGGGCGCTGGCAGAGGAAGAAGAAGAAGAAGAAGACTCACCTGAATCCGAGCCGGAATCAGGTGCCAATGCGCGTGAATTTGATTGGCGCAGCAAGGGCTCTGCACCCTCCATGGCATCCAAGTCTTTTGCGACTGGTGGGCCTAATGATGAAGAAAGTGATGAACTTACAGAGAATGACGAATCCCGCGCACCTAGCGCCAAATCGAGTGCGCGCGAGACCTCAGAATTCGAGGAGGGGGCCAGCGACGAGAATAGCGATCTGGCCCTGTCGCAAGCTGTTGCTCGCATGGTAACGCTTGGTCTTGAAGGCCCTTGGGATGACCATGCGAAGGGCTTTGGGGGCAGCAATAGCGATGATATCAGTGGCGACGACGACTCGGTGAAATCTGCTGGTCAGGGGGTAGAGGTCCAGAACGCAACACATACCGTGAATGAAATCCTTCAGGCCCTGCGCTGCGGTCGAGATCCCACCTACCTTACCCCGACATCACCCTTTGACAGAGCCCTGGACCTCTGGAAGGACCATGAAAAGCTTGGACGGGCCTGCGCGGCGCTCACGGCCAAGAGCAAAGACATGCGCATCAGTATTTTGCTTCGCACTTGCCTCACAGGAATGCTTGGCGTACTGAACTTGTACTTGGACCCAGCTCTCCAATACACCTGGAGAGGGGCATCCTTGGTCGTTGCACGGATCCAGGGAAGTGGGGAGAAACACGCGCGCAATCTGCGTCGGTGGATCCTCGACTTCATCCAAATTGGGGAACTCCCCTCGTATCACTATGGCCAGGGCCGGTCAGTTCTTGAGGACGAGGACGTAAAACAAACCCTTCAGCTTTGTCTATTGGAGCGCGCGAAGAGTGGGCGTGTCTCTGCCACCGATGTCGTCGACATTGTGTCCACCCCAGAGCTGCAAGATATTTTCTCACAGTCTGGGATTACAAAGCCGACAATTTCCGAAAGCACCGCACGTCGCTGGCTCTCGAGGCTTGACTGGCAGTATGGCCAGCCTCAAAAGGGCATGTACACAGATGGGCATGAACGTGAAGATGTTGTCAACTATCACAAGGCTTTTGTTGAAAGGTGGAAGGGATACAAAAAGCGCTTCCATATATGGGATGACAATGGCAATCTGCTTCCACTTCTGAAGGGTTTCCCTGTTCCCGAGGCCCATGGTCACTTCCACCTTATCCTTGTCACCCATGATGAGTCTACGTTTTTTCAGAATGACTTACAACTGTCTCGCTGGGCACACAAGGGTGATAAACCCACCCCACAGCCAAAAGGAAATGGTCAATCCATTATGGTTTCCGACTTCCTCACTGCTGATTGGGGTCGCTTATGTGATGGCGAAGAGTTCATCAGGAAAAATGGGATCTTGAAAATTTTCAAAAAGTGTAGAAAAGTTACCATATTGGACATATTTTGACAGATCACGCAAATTATGCAAGATTTTATATGGGGACTCTAATATTTCTGAAAATGTTTCATAAAATCGTTGAGAAACTGAGAAAAATGTGTGACTTTGTAAACTATGAAAAATTTAGAAAATTTAGAAAAAGACGAAAGTGCGGTAAACCTGCTCGATAGCACGTGTAAGTAGTCGGGGCAGAGAGAAATTCGCACGAGTTGGGGAAAGCAAGGAAGGGGGTGCAAGCGCGATATCGAAAAAGTTGGGGAGGTGAGGAAAGTCAAGCATGAGTTCAGAGCTCAAGAATGCTTCTACAAAGCGCCAGGCAACAATCGCAACGAAGTGAGACCTAGGGTGGGAATAAGTCAGTAGAACAAAAACGGGAAGTGGTGATGAGAGCTGATGTTGAGGGACGAAGAGGTCGATATGCGCGCAATGGAGACATCAAGCCGAGTGCCTTTCACTTGAGGCCTGACCTGAAAGGCAGCTTGATACACACGGCAGATGCGAAGACGAGAGGGAAACCAAATGATATAAGTGCAAATCTGAGAGCTTTATCAACTGAACAGTGCCTAAACCCGAATACGATCGAAAATAACAAGTTGAAAATTGTGACGAAGGGGTAAAGTGAGCAGAAGGCTGTAGGTAGGAGGGAAGTCGACAGACTCAAACATATGGCTGACGCGAGGTAGAGAATATGAGTCGTAAATGAAATCGGGGAGTGGGTAAGCAAAGTCGCATGGCCGAACGACAGTGCCAGAGGCCCAGAGGTGACGACAACGCGCACTACAAGTACAGACAAGGTGTCAGTGAAAGTGGGGTAAGATCCAAGAAATAGTGAGCGCACCTATGCCCGAGACAAAGAGCGCGAACTAGAAAGATTGGCAAAACGAGTTTGAGAGGCAACAACACGATGTCGATCTGCCGAGGGCAACAACACGAGCGACGTGATGGATACGAGGCGGAAGGTAAGGGAATGGTGGATGGCAGACGCACGGCGGGCCTTTTGAACCAGGGCCAAGCGCGAGATCGAGGGGCAGCGACGGATTGAGAAGGGGTTCAGCAAGCGAGAAGGCCCATACGAGCAAGGCTCGTAGCACATAAGGTGACCAAAAGACAACTGTAAAGATTGTTCGGGAGTGAGTACAAGTGCAATCGTTGATGTTCGCTTGGGTGCCCTCGATTTAGATCTGCCCTGACGAAGCATCACAACGATCATGCGAGATAGAAGTATAAGAACGATTGAAACTTGAGGAAAGTGGTAGTTTATTGGATGCCAGACCGAGCCTTACATACGTCGTGTATTTGTACGTAAGGGTGGTCGGTGTCGAAAATGCTAAGTCAAGAACCATGAGGCAAGGTGATGAAGGTAGGGAGAGTAAAACAAATGGTCCAAGTCCTGTGGATATCGACGGAGAATGAAGATGGAAGCTTGGGGGGAAGACTATTGTAGTATCTGTTGTCCCTGGGATGGGCGGTGCTGTCGACATGTGCTGTACTGAAGCGAGTGTCGAGGCAAAAGCGGGAGGCAAGTATCAAAAGGGAGCGAAAGGAATGCAGACGAGTTGAAAGGAACGTGGGTGGCTGATGGTGAAGTACGATCGAAGAGACGCGATTGGCATTGACAAGGCATACTGTGAGAAAGAACAACGGATAAGAATTTAAAGGGCAACAAAAAAAAATTGGGCGCACCTTTGTTCAAGGCAGAGCACAACTCTAGACCAATCACCGGCCGGGGGCGTAGGCATGAATAATATTCCAGGGTTTTGAAAGAACCAATCGAAAGAAAGCTCGCAAGGCGGGGAATGGTAAGGGTACTGTTCCTCGGCGGGACTTTTGATGACGACGTGGACAAGGAGTCGACTGGAATTGGGTGGTTGATTGGCGGTGGCTACCGCTGTCGGAATTATTGAGCATTTTTGATGTGGAAAGGAACGACGAAAGGTGAGACGAGATGATGGGAAGAGATATGGGAAGAGAAAAGAGCGGAAAAAATGAGGCGAGAAGGGTGATCTACAAGACACATGACATTCTGAAATCATGTGCCGAGCTGACAACTGAATTCGTAAGAGGAAAGACAACGGTTTGCACGTAAAAGTAGCTAAGATAAGTCTCGATAAAGGTGTCTATCTGTAAATGGGTTTAGATAGAAGGTCTTGCACATCTCCAAAACATTGCTACTCGTCCATGATGCAGGAGCAACTCTACCAAACTTCGGGTATAAATGGACGCTCCGAAAAATGTTGATTACTGGTATGATACTGGCGGGTTTAGTACCGTCTGGAAGAAAACAGCGCGAGATCTTATGTAGCCCAGAGTTATGCTCAGGTTCCCGAGAAAATGACGTAAACCACTCGACATATGCGAGGTGCTTGGGAATGCTCTGCCCAGATGGAAACAACCGCGCACATTCAGATTCTGGAAGCGAAAATACCACGCGCACCTGTCCAATACGCCGATCCTTCACTCCTGCCTCAACTCCAGTACCACTGTTGATGAGTACTATATCGTGTCGGGCGGGAATGAGCTGGTCCTTTTTGTTCTGTCGTTCGGGGTGGCAGTGAATGATATCAGCCGTGACGAGTTTGCCGGTCCAAGGATCTTCTCGAAGGTATTTGATATTGTGCCACACCAGAAAGCGACGGATTGAGAGATGGACGTCATTTGCCTCATCTTCCAGCTGGGAATAAGTGAGCCCTGTATGCGTCAGTCCAGCGACATATCGCCCGATAGCTGCGCGAAAGTGGATTGCACCATAACTTTCTTCTAATCGGTCAATTGGAGCAGAGGCGACCGTCGGACGAATCGCCATCTTCAAAATACGACGATGGTCAAGTCCTGGAGGGACCCAATTGACGGACTTCGGTGCAGGGCACCCATCAAGTCGCCACTGAATATACTTGGTATGACGAACCATCTTCTCCTTCCGCTCTAGCCATAGTGCCATTTGAGGGAACTCGTCCTTGTGATTGGTTGCAGCATAGGCGTCCTTCGCGAGGTCGATGTGCAACCGTTCGGTATACTCAGTATTGAAGTTGTCAGTGGTCCCAAAAAGTTTTATCGAACGGCAGTAATGTTTTGCGAAGTGGAGCTTGGGTATGTTGAAGTTGTCCCGAATGCCGAGGGAGACGAAGATGTGCTTGTTGTCGTGAAATGATTGGAGCGCTGCATCCATCTTCTGTAATGTTTCGGTTGTGTGAACTGGGTATTGTGTGAGATAAAGAAAGTCCAACAATTTGCGTAACGCGCGCACAAGGGCACCGCTATCTAGTCTATCTGGAAGTGGAATGTTGAGTACCAAAGCCAGGAGAAAGCGACAAATCTGACCGTGCTCGGTACCGGAAACACGAGAGAGACTGCTAATACCCTTCAAGAACAATCGGGTGTTGTGATTTGGTGGGAGACGGCGGCAGCGAGCATCAATTTCAGCAGCCCCGAAGATCTCTGTTGTCCAATGGATCGCGTGCTTCATTACTCCCTGATATAGTTGGTGAAGGATGTCTGGTGTGATTGAGCGATAAACGTGGGCGTATGGGAGATCCTTCCAAAATGGCTCCGTAACGGGCTTGACACCAAGCTCTTTGCATGACTCGAAAAAGGCCGCCGGATCGTCATCGAAGTTGTGGAGCGCGTCGAGGAGAGTGTGCAAGTCACGCCAGCCAGTAGGGATCTCTGGACCTGTGTCTCCAAGTTTGTCGCGTGGCTCGGGGCACTGAGCACATTCACCGGTCTTCGTACAGGTGACGAGTACCTGCTCGGGATAATCCCCGATGAAGCAGGCGTATATTGGGTGACAGCGCCGACTAATGCCGTCTGCGCTGGCCATTGTGACGCCATTCCTGCCAGGTTTGATGATCGGCGAAAGGATTTCTGACAAACAAGCGTGGTAAAGGTTGATAAGGCAGCGTCGGCAAGAGGCCTTACTGGCGATGTGGGGAAGTCGAGATGTTGGAAGGTAGGCAACGAGAACATATGCACGCGACGAAGGACGGCGACGGATCTCTTTTGGAATGTTGCCGATTGTCATGTACAGTGGATAGGCAGACTTATTCCGGAATAAAGTGATTTGAGTCTTGTCGCTTGAGAGAATAATAGGAATGATTGTTTTTCCGGCACCCGCATCTCGGTCTAACGCTTTCTGTTCAAGCTGATGTGTTAGTTAGATTATATAGAATTGAATGCGTGACTTACTTGTGTGGACCACCACCATTCTCCGGTGTGCATGTCGTGGTACATCCTCAGGTCGCACTTCTCGTCGACATAGTGGCGTTCGGGGGCATAGACAAGGTAGGGGGAAAACTCTGGATCGCTGTACAATGCCCGCACGCATTCCATGATGTCTCGGAAGTAGACATCGAAAACCTCACCTCCCAACTCTACTCCCATTCGTTTGAAACTAGGCCGCCCAGGAAGTTGTGTGTCAATGATCTTGTTAAGTTCCATGCTATTTTTAAACGACAAGCCGAGTTTATCGACCACCTATAGCGCGACGTCAAATTGAGAACACGCAACCCAGAAAAGAATCATACCCTATCGATGCCCACCAAGTCTGTGAACGCCGATGAACTTGGTCCTCGCATCTTCGCCCACTGAGCAATCTCCCAATCTGTACGGGACTTGAATGGCGCGTAGGGATTCGTTTGATCCCCCAAGGAGTCAAGATAACGTTCCTGGTCCGTGAGTGCTGCCTTTTCTGAGACGGGGCACACAGGTCGGCCAGCAGTATCAGGGTAGCTGACAACATGTGGACCGACCCGAAGATGTCTTTCTGTATGGGGGTCGCAGGTGTCGATTGGAGGAGTGGTTGCACAGTGTTGACGCTGACCTGAGTCGTCCACAACTGGCTCGTCCGTGGGTGGCTCATTGGCATTCTCGTGCTCCAGTTCGAGCTCGCATTCTATCTCTGCATTGAATTCGTCAGTCTCCAACTCCCCACGTAGTTCTTCGTCCATGTCGTCGTCCAAATCCATGCCGAGGACCTTATTGGGCGATTGAAGTTGTCCATGAATGGATCTACGGGAATCATGAGGGACGCCGTTTGAGTCGCACTGAAACAAAAAGTCAGACTTTGAACCGAACATAAACGAAAAGAGCACACCCTATCATCGCTGTATCCGGTCCAGTCGTTATAATCACTGAAGTCCGAAGCAAGACCGAAGTACTCTCCAGCGTGGTTCACAACAAGCCCTTCCTGTTCACCAAGGGATTCTCCTGGGGTTGCTAACTTGTCGTCGGATAGAAGCTCACAGTCTAGTTCAGCAAGATATTCACGACAACGAGGATCAGGACTTTTTTGAAGATGTAAGCGGAGATATTTTGCTGAAACCTTCATCTGGCACGCTTTGCATCGGTAACAAGACATAGGGAAAGATGGTCACGTTGGTTGAGAAAGAGATGTAGGAGTTATGGACAGAATTGGCGTAACACGGGAGTCGCCAGGGTACAGGTACAGTAAAGGTACAGTAAGTTAGTACGGGTTTGGAGAAACACTGTGAGAAAACCAACTTGGACGTCAAATTCTAGTAAAATTTTCTGAAACTTTTACGCTCTTTTACGTTTTTTACCACGGAAAGACAGGTTCCCAGTCCCGGTCCGCTTGCAATTGTACTCGTGCAACGCCACGCCCTTACTCACACGTTTACACGTTTACAGGTTTGGCATCAACCCAGTTCCTTACCCATCTAGTCCCCGTTGTGGCCTGCTCCGTTCTTTCTGCTCTGTAGCTGTTGCCTCTGCTTCATAGCCGTCTCCACCCATGGCGCTTAGGTTCCTGCGGCTCCCTGGCAGCACTCATGGCCTTACCTCGCCTCGTTCCGTCTACCCTTCTCAATTGGTGTGTACGCGGTTTTTCCCTGTCATCGCCTGTCATTCATACCCAGTCCTACAAAGCTGTCCCTGATACACGTGTCCACAGGACTCAAAGCAGCACGGTTCTTGGTCACAATGCATGCAACTCGTACCCATGCAACGCCACGCCCATACTCACAGGCTTACGTGTTCACGGGTTTGGCGTCAGCCCTGGCTCTCTACCCATCTGGTCGCTCCATTCTTTTTGTAACCGTTCGTGTGTTCTATTTCGTACACTGCCACCCATGGCACCCAGGTTCCTACCTTCCTAGCAGTGCCCCTCGCCTCGCCTCGTTCCACAAAACCGTTACTGATACAGATGTCCGCGGGACTCAAACAGGCTACAAGGCGGCAGGCGCGCGGGCGGCATCTGCAACTCGACCACTGAGAACCAACAATCCCTGTTCCGGACTGCACTTGCCAATGGCATCGACGGTGCGTTCAGCTCGATGCTTAACTGGCCCTACAGCTGATGCGTTCAGACTTTGGTGTTTTCGCTCCTCCTACTTCCAATTCGACCATCGGCGACACAAAGGGCGAAGAAGTCATCTAATGCACCAAGAAGGGTCATGGTAGCCAGTTGATCCCTGAAGGGACGGTATCACGGGTGTCTCAGCGCCTCAATAACAACAACTATTCCATGCAGATGCGTCGCCGTTATGAGTCAAGTTTCGTGCGCTGGTTTGGAACCGAATACAGCAGTCGTAGATTTGTTAGGCGGCCTTGGGCCCTTCTCTCAAGGATCTATTCAACTTTCGTAACCGGAAGTTTTCCCTCCTTACTGGTCAACTTCGTGAGGCCTTAGGTTAATCTATTATTGAACGCTGTTAATGGCTGGATCAGATATCCTTGCATCAAGTACATCCATCCTCGCAACTTCATTCACCGTGACATCAAACCCGATAACTCCCTGGTGGGTACCGGCAAGCATGGCAACCAGGTTAAGGCGCCATTGATTCCAGTCCCACGAAGAAGTACAGGGATCAATCGATCAAGACTCATCTCCACACCCCTTACCGCGAGAACAAGAATCAAACCAGAACTGTTCGCTATACCCGCTTTGCTGGTGAGACACGTTCGCTTCTCGGTTAGATTTCCTATCTCGAGTACTAATCATGCCTCCAGGTTCGTTGATTGTACGTGCCCTACACTCCCCATATCCCTTCTGGGTCTATCGGTCATACCTTCCAGAGCTCCGCATTATACACAGATCTTGTTTCTGTCTCCACTCAATCCCATCCGGCGCATCAACTTCCACCCCCACCTGAGTGAAGGCGGTTGCGCTCTGGGAAGAGCATTCTCGCTGTCGCGTTCACAGTCACGTTCTCTGCGTAGACGGATACATTTGATGCCCCATGTGCCAGTGATGTGTATGGTGGTTGCGAGTTCGTGGCGTAATAGAGTGGGTATCAGAGACCCATAGAGATAACAGACGCTCGTTACTATCAATTTGCGTATACTGTGCATTGGTTCAATGGCTATATTTTTGTACCGTACTCACACGTGCTCTTGACGCGTTAACCGTCGCAACTGTCAAGCCTTAGGCGCCTTAGACGGGACTGAATAAGCGAGCAAGGCTGAGTCCATGCGGTGATTCCGATCACTTCACATTGCCCTTGGCCCAACTGTCAACTAAGTACCGTCTCTACCCTTGTTTCCTACCGCTTTTTCTTTGTCTTCGTCATCTTCGTGAGTTTCTTTGAAGCTACCCACTGGCGCAGCCTATCCATCTAGGTACTTGTTGCCTTCCTGGTTTTGACTACGAGTACGCTGACAATATCATGAGTACAAGCATGCCCAAACTACCGACACTTACCCCACGAGCTATGCGTGCACAAGCGTTGGCTCTCAAGAAGCAAGAGGATGCCCTCACCGCAAAAAAGCTTGAAGAGGAGATGGCTGCCAGTGGTGGGTGGTAGTTGCGAGCGTGAGACTGCCTTCGTCATTTTTGATGCCAAGCAACGTCTACAGGTGGACGCCTCAAAAAGAAACAGGCCATAAAAAACGCAGGCACGTACTTATTCTGTGATGCAGAAGGCTAATCCGAGTCAATCGCGGTGGTTCTTTTAGTTTGGAAGAAGAAGGATGTACAGGATGACGGACCTGCACCCAGCCGCAAGCGAACTCAGTCCAATCCGGATGAGAAAAATGCCACGAAGAAGAAGAAAGGTATGTGCGACTTCAACAATCATCCGTTTGGTGTGCAGGAACTGAATAATATTTGCGCGTCTACGCTCGACGAAAGGTGTTACCACCAAACCCAAACCATCGGCTGTAAAGGGAGATAAACGTAGGTCGACACTGCTCACATATTAGCAATACATTGAGCAGATCCCTCGCAGAAAAGTCGAAGTACTTACCTCCGGATGATCAAGCCTTCAATTCAGATGAAGAGGAGCCCCAGGCCGTTGTGGCACCCTCAGCGTCTAAGACTGTCACGGCCGACACCATACCTGACAAAGCGAAAGGCGCTGTCCTGCCTGCGAAAGTAAGTCGAAAGAACAAGCCAACTGAAGACACCGAGGAAGAAGACGATGAAGAAGACACCGAGGAGGAGCCTGAGGTGGAAAACGCGTCTGAATGCCAGCCGGGGGAGGACGCAGACGACTATGAGGATGTCAATCAGGAGCAGAGAGAGTTCGAAGTGGGTTTATTTCACGACGTTCTGCTACCATGTAATCGCTGATGCACGTTGATCAGCAACCAAAGTGGAAGACTTCTGCGTCGAGTTCACGCGCCCCCGCAAACTTGGAAGATGACGACACCGATGGCGACACCACCTTCTACCCTCCGACTCCGAGTCTTGCTCCAACAGATATTGACACGAACCTCGCACCGGTGCACCAGAAGGACGATTCGGGTGATGATACTGAGGTTGACAAAAGCAAGGTAAGAAGCCACGCTCCGGATAGGCTCCTCATTGAAGCACCCACCAATTCAACCAGAAAGCAACTACTACCGGTGGTCGCTCGAAGCTTTCTACTCGTCAGGAGCGTGCTCAGAAAGCAGAGGTACCTCATTCGTACATGGGTCTTTCACTACATGGACACTGCTGACGCGAGTCTAACACACTAGCGCCTGAATTGGCGCAAGGCGGCATCTGCTGCAAAGTCGAAGAAGGTGCGTTCTATGTTTACGAGTTGGTTCGGCAGTTTGAACACTTATATTTCATTAGCTCGCGAATATTTCTGTCGCAGATAACAACGATTCAAGTGACGATGAGAGTTCCACCCAGTTACCCACCCCCACGCCTGGACAGAAGTACCCTGGCCTCAAAGCTTATCCACAACGTGTGCAGCGTGTCCTTTACCGTGGCTTCAGTCGCATGCAGGAATATGCCATGCTTGTTTCGGCATTCCCCCCGTCTGACAAAATTGACATGGCTATTCGTTCTGTTCTTCGTGACAGTGCCCGAGATGTGAAAGATGAAGAAATCGCCAGCCTCATTAAGAAGACCGCGGACTATGGTAATACGCTTGGCCACCTGGTAAGTTATGACTACATCTATAACTGACTTGACTAACGCAACTCTGTAAATGTCGAAGGTCAAACAACGACTTGGCAATTTTCGTACTGATATCCGCGATGCCGCAGGATATGAGGCAACGCTCGCCTATGGCTTATCAGCGTCTGACCGGGACCCAATGGACTCTACTGTTAAGGACCTACTGAAGGGTGATACCTTCATCTTCAATGTCGACAAGGTGAGTCGTGATTCAGTAAGTCATTCGTAACTGACCTTTCTTCCAGGGTCGGGTGCTTACAAACGAGCCGTATCTCCACCCTGCTATTGTCAAAACTGTGGCGTGGTTCTTTAAGGATGCGGCGTCGGTTGGTAATCGCTTGCTCAACAGCGGCAGCCTCACTTCCAGCCTCCCTGATGATCCGGTGAAGTCCAAAGAACTTGAGATCCCGGCCCCCATGCTTGCGTGTACTGTCACATTGGTAAGTGGTACGTTACATTGTGCTGCCATAATAACACGGTTTTTGTAGGTGCGCGCTGAGCTGGTACTCTGGAAGACTGGCCCACGCAACAAGAAACCAAAGTTCAATGCCGACGAACATGTTGGCATCTACGACAGTCACATGACGATCATCAACACACTTGCTGCGTCCCCAAGAAAGTATCACTGCCTTATGGCCTCACTCCTCAAGAAAGCTATGTAAGTTGAACCGCTCGCTCGTGAAAGTCGTCTGACGTCAATTCCTGCAGAGATGAAAATAAAGGAGCCAAATCAACAAACGAAAGGGATGTGATGGCGGTGCTGGATTTTGCTAACATGGCTGAGGACTAGATCTTAGATTAGATAGTCCCTTGACAAGTTGTTCAGTTTGCTTCAGTGTCTAATAATAATATGGGAAATAAATTGTTTACACGGAAATACTTTGCAAATTGTGACAAAATTTTGGAAGATATTTGAAAATATTTGGAAATATTTGCCCAACAGTGAACGAAAAAACATAACATATCTTGAAACATATTCTAATATCTGTCGATTTATGTCAAATTATGTCAATAATTGTCAATATTTTACTGGAAATTTGGAGGGAGGTTTTTATCTCACCCATCTTAACAACTTTTGAAACTCGGAAAAATCGTTAAATTTAAATACATTCTCGACAGATCCTACCATATTTCTGAGATTTGTTAAAATCTTAGGATACCGTTTTTCCTGATGTTTGTGTGATTTTCCCTCCGGCTCACTGTGTGCTGACCAACCTTTTTGAGCAGACAGGCCAGGATTCTTTTCAAACCTGGTCTGAATCAGGATGGGTATTTTGATGCAAATAACCTGTGTGAACAGGTTGAGGGTGCAATTGACATCTTTGAGGGCAAGACAAAAGGCTATGTACAGGGACTGTTCCTCTTTGACAATGCCCCCTCACATCAGAAGCGAGCTTGTCACGGTACCAGCGGACCGTTCCGTGGCGAGAGCGAAGTCGAAGGCTTGTGTTTTACACAGGCAAAGAAGATGCTGCTTGGAGCACTCGGAGAGCACGCAAGGGAGAGGGTAAACACTGGATTCAAACGAAGAGTAGACAAGGATTGTGCTACTCTAACTACTCCTTATATACTCGTACATACTGTTGTTTTTCGGGACTGTTTTCTGGTACTTTCACGAACTTCAGATGAGCTGGCAGAACTACATGAGACGTGGCATACAGCTGGCAAGAACTCGGACCGCTGGCAATCAATCGTTTGACGTGTCAATTCGTGACTGTGATGTCACGGGGGCGTGACATAGCCCCCCTTCTAAGCGCGATCGTCCCGATCGTTATCGAGCGCGCGTGAAAAATCGTAATCGTGTCGAAAGATAAAATGGACTGGTCGCTCGTACGGCGTACCTCGGCGTTGCGCGTGGAGCCAGGTTGTGATTTGCGACGCACGTTCGCGGTCGACCGCGCGTCCGAGCATGGCGAGCCAAGCGCAGTACGTACGCGCATGGGTATGCGTCGTGGGGACATGACAAACGCGACGAGTCGGACACTTGGTGTGAGGCGTACGACACTCGAACGAGAGATGTCCCTCGTCGTCGCAATGGCTGCACGCTGGTAACCCGCGTCTGTCGTGGCGTGACGCTCGCTGATCTTCTTCGGCATTCTGACTTGCGGTCGACACTTCGTCGTGAAGCACGGGGAATTGAGTGTGACGTGAAACCTGTGCCGTCTGAGCGTAAGTACGTAGGGGTTGACGAGGTGGGACCGGCAAGGCAATGGCCGATCCGATGATTGGGACGCGATGGTGATCGAGACGTCTGTCAGTATTGTTCATACGAATGGCGGCAAATGGTAATATCGTGGGGATGGGGTCAGACAAGTACGGTCTCAAGCGCGAGGCTGCTCGAGCGTTGGCCAGCCGTTGGTCGATTTCTTCGGCCTCTGTACTCCATTCGCTCCAAGCACGTTCCGTTTCCTTCATGCGTGCGACGAGCTGCTCACGCCTGGTAAGGGACGCGCGAAGACGGTAAACATCTGCGCTAACTCCTGGGTCAGCAAGCAGATATAGGGCCTGGTCAACCTCGTTGCGCGCGGGGTGATCGGAGCGGAATATGTCTCTGGTGTCCGGGGAATCGGATGGAGAGTTAGGCTCGGTACTGTTACGGTACGGACTTGATGACTCACACATACGACTCATGACCGGTTATGACTACGGTCCGGTATCAGTATTAGTCATAGACGCTTACATCGTATCAGTCAGCATAGTAGTTCACACGTGATTGTGACTCGTGTATGACTCATTCCTAGGATAGCTGTACTAGGGTTCGAGCTAGTTACGCTACTGGTTACCTTCATTCTAGCGGCGCTTTAAAGCCCGCGCGTATCTGTATAAGTAGTCGACTCAGAAGACCAAGAGTCCCCATCTTGGTCTTCTTCAATCCACCACTTGACTCGCCTCTCCTCGACCTTAGCCTTGGGCTAAGTGTACTTCCACTTCGGTTCACCAAGGAACCACCTTCTTTACCTTTGCGGTGCAGCGTGTGCCAAGTGTGCCCCTGTTCACCTAGCGTTGGGTTGACACGTGATCCCCATTCGCCTAACCTTTGCTAAGTCGATTACGCCTTTCCCCAGTCCAAGTCGGACTAACGCCGGTGGAGCGTAACATTAAGACCAAGATCCTCATCGTGGCGTACTCGACCAGAGACCAGTGGACGTCTTTCCGTCCCTATCACATTGAACGACGAGGAGATCACAACGTACCTACAAGATTCTTAGGAGCAGCTCAGTGGAGAGAACGAGGAGAAGACACCGGATACTTCGTAGAATTCAACGGCCCTAACCGTTTCCGACCCGTTGAGTTCAATTTCGACCATCTTTGCTGGGTCGAGGTTACTTGGAACCCCATAGATCACCGCTGGGACATTGTACGACCAGCAGGGAGAAACTACAACTGTGACATCGACGCGCGAGAACTCAATAGCCGCGCAGACTACGGTCCCATTGACGGACAAACACAAGAACACACCGACGAAGGAATCAGCGGAGAAGAAACCTCTGATAGTCAACCATCCCCAAGTAGAGGAGCGACGCCCGCCGAAGACGCCAGCCTAGGAGCGATCGGCGATCACATTATACAACGAACTGAGTCCCTCACTATTCACCAGCCTGAACCAGAAGTAATTCATATTCGAAGTCCAGCAGTTGCAATGGCAACCGCCACTATCACGCAAGAAGAACTACAGCTCACTACTGAAGCAAGGGACCAAATAGCCCTAGAAGAACAAAGGCGTATCGCCGAAGAATCGCGAGCTAATCTCGCCCCCATCAATCCATATACCGGTCACCGAATGACCGACGACGATGTAGCCATCCACCGAGCGATTGGGCCCGATGTCGCTGATCCTCCCAGTGGAGGAGGCGGACCTCCCAACGATCTACCAGGAGGAGGAGGTAGACCTCCGTCTCGGGGGCCTGGATTCGGAGGATTCCCTGGAGGATTCCCAGGAGGACCACCAGGAGGAGGGCCACCGGGGGGAGGATTACCAGGTGTAGGTCCTATTATTCCCCCTCCAAGTAACAAGTTAGCTGGCGAAGCACCCACAGTATTCGACGGAGAACGCGCCAAAGTGGAGGCGTTTCTCACTCAATGGCATGTCTACTGGGGCATGAACGCTGATGAAGGCATCATGGCGACCCCATATCGACGTGCCCTACTTTTCCTATCTTACATCAAAGGCGTCAACGTCAGCGAGTGGGTATTGGCGATGCTCACCTGGCTTAACGGCCAGATACAAGCCGGCATACCCCGAACTAGCGAAGGATTATGGAACGAAGTCACGCGCAGCTTCATGCAGCGATTCCGCAATACGATGGAGCAAGAACAAGCTCAATATGAGCTCAAAAAAGGAGTCAAGATGATTGGGGGCAATCTAGATGAGTATTGCACTCAATTCGAACAGTTAATACGCCGCGCTCAGTATAGGCTTGACGATCCGCAAACGCTCGACTTGTTCGCGAGCGGATTACCAAAAGACCTATATGAAAAGGTCTACACCCTCGACAACCCCCGAAACTACCGCGAATGGAAGGAAGCAGCCACTACCCGTCAACAACAGTATCTTCACCTCAAAGCGGTATTGAACAAGGGAGTTCCCCCCGGGCAAGGACAAGGAAGACAACGACAACAGCGGCAATGGCAGGGGCCACCAAGAAGTTCATGGCAGCCAAGAAATCTACGCGATCCAAATGCCATGGATACCTCTGCAGATCGAATCCGAGGGCGGCTCGCAGGGGCTGAGGATATACTCGCACCTCGTCCCCCATACCGACCACGAGGAGGATTCCTCCAAAGAGGAGGAGGACGAAATAACCCAAGGCCAGTCACGTGTTATAATTGTAACAAGGACGGACACATGGCCCGTGACTGTAGGCAGCCAAGAGGGGGATATCAATCCCAAGCATCAACCAGTCGGTATATCGACACTGACTATCACCAACAAGAACCAGAGGTCGCTACCAGGGCGGTCCAAGAAGTACCCCCTCAACAGCGCGCCAGTGATTGGCTTAACGGAGTAGCGGGAGAATCGGACGACGTAAAGGACATTATCCTCCAACAGTTGTGGAAGAAGGAGGGTTTTCAGGACGCCTGAACCCATCGGTCTGGGTGAGGGCAGTTAATTGTAACAGTGTAATCATGACTCGCTACCGTTCTATGAGAGTTCCAGTATCGATTCGCACCAGTTACGCAATGGCCGACATACGCGCATTAGTTGACTCAGGAGCAACCCACTGCTTCATGAAACCGTCATTCGCAAAAAGGATGGGACTTGGGACCAAACTACTCGATATCCCAAAGAAAATATGGAATATTGACAACACGGAGAATAAATCGGGGCGTATCACCCATTATACCGACGTTGATGTTCAAACTAAAGGCATTCACAAGGAGATCCGCTTTCTTATCACGGATATCGGAAATGAAGACATCGTGTTAGGATACCCCTGGCTCGCTATTTACGACCCGCATATCAAGTGGTCACAGGCAGCCATACACGAGGATATGCTCCCTATCATTATCCGATCAACTAACCCCTACATCAAAACAACACCAGTGGTAGCAGCAACCACCGTTCAAAACGACGATTACGAAGTCGTACATTCCTGTGTCATCACTGACGAGCAACGACAACAATTTGAAGAGGGATGCCGAATCAGAGCCACCACCACTGATCTCGCCATAGCCGCTCAACAATACGTCACGAAAGCTGAGTTACCTACTGAATACCGCGACTTTGAACGCCTCTTCAGTGAAGAAGCATCGGACAGGTTTCCACCCAGCAGGCCCTGGGATCACGCCATTGAATTCAAACCAGGAACAGCCGACGCAATTGACTGTAAAATATACCCTATGACGCAAGAAGAAGACAAGAAGTTACGCGAGTGGATTGACGAACAACTCAAGAAGGGATATATAAGACCTTCTAAATCCCCTTACGCGTCATCCTTCTTCTTTATCAAGAAAAAGGATGGAAAACTACGACCTGTCCAAGATTACCGAAAAATCAATGCCGTCACCATCCGCAATCAATATCCCCTTCCCCTCATCTCCGACCTCATTACTGACCTCAGCAACGCCCACATCTACACTAAACTCGACGTTAGATGGGGGTATAACAATGTACGCATCAAAGAGGGAGATGAAGAGAAGGCGGCATTCAAAACACGTTACGGCTTATTCGAACCCACGGTGATGTTTTTCGGCTTAACCAATTCCCCGGCAACGTTTCAGACCATGATGAACTTCATCTTCAGGGACATCATCGCAAAACATGAAAAACGCGGCACAGTCATCCGCGTCTACATGGACGACATCGGTATCGCTACGGGACTTAATCACTCATTGCAGGACCATATTGAAGCTGTTAAAGACGTGCTCCGCGTATCCGAAGAGCATGACTTGTACTACAAGCTTGAAAAATGCCTCTTCCACTCGCCACATATGGATTACCTGGGGGTAATCCTTGAAAAGGGGGTGACACGCATGGACCCTGTCAAAATTTCGGGTATCAAGGACTGGCCTACGCCAACAAAGGTCAAGGACGTCCGCTCTTTTCTTGGCTTTTGCAACTTTTACAGACCTTTTATACGAGGATTCGCGACCAAAGCACGACCATTGAATAAACTTACGCGCAAAGACACCGAATGGCACTGGGGCGCAGAGGAAGAAAAGGCATTCCAAGACCTTAAAACCCTGGTGACCAGCGAACCGGTCCTCGCGCACCCAGATCTTACACAACAATTCGAGTTAGAAGTCGATGCGTCGGGTTTTGCCACGGGAGCGGTCCTCCTCCAACGCAAAGCAGATGGTAAACGACATCCTATCGGCTATTACTCATCCACCCTCAATGAGGCCGAACGGAACTACGACATTTACGACCTCGAACTCCTGGCAATTGTCAAAGCCTTCCGCCACTGGAGACCCCTCCTAGCGGGCTCTCCTCACAAGATCAAAGTATTTTCCGACCACCTGAATCTACAATACTGGAAGTCGCCACAAAAGATTAGCAGACGTGTAGCCAGGGAAGTACTCGAGCTTTCGGAATACGACTTTGAAATTCACCACATCAAAGGCACCTCCAATGGACGCGCCGACGCCCTATCCCGAAGGCCAGACTACGACCAGGGAGAGAACGATAATGAAGGCATAACAGTATTACCAGAAAGTGTCTTCACGCGTGCCACCACACTCGAAGAACCGCGACATCCCCACTGGAGGCCCGAGATTTTACCTGTGGAAATGACGCTAGAACATCCCATTTACGAACAAGACACAGCTAAGTTGAAACCCTGGGTTGATGCTCACAAGCTAAAAGACATCGAAGGAACATGGTACAAGGACGGACGCCGGGTAGTCACCGGTGGTATTCATGACAAGCGTACTATTATTGCCGCCCATCATGACTCCCCCGTCTATGGCCATCCTGGTATCAAACGCACTCTCCAACTCACCGAGCGACATTACTGGTGGCCGCAAATGAAGAACGACGTCACGGATTACGTCAAGGGTTGCGCTGAATGTCAACGACACAAAGTCAACCTCCGACCAATCAAAGCGCCTCTGCAGCCTATCTATCCTAAACCGGAAGCTCTGCCATTCGAGACTATTGCAGTAGACTTCATTACCAAACTCCCCGTCTCTCGCGGTTATGATTCCATTCTCACGGTGACAGATCATGATTGTACCAAAGCTGCTATCTTCATACCTTGTAACGAAGAGATAACGGCCGAGGGAACAGCCGCCCTGTACGTCTCTCATGTTTTCCCACGATTCGGACTCCCTCTGCGTGTTATCAGCGATCGAGATCCCCGCTTCGCATCAAAGTTCATGCGGGAGATATGCAAAATTCTTGGCATCAGTCAAAACATTTCAACCGCTTATCACCCCAGAACTGACGGCCAATCGGAACGAACGAACCAATGGCTGGAGCAATATCTCCGCTTCTGGGTA
Source organism: Lactarius indigo (assembly GCA_025766275.1). Classification (NCBI taxonomy): domain Eukaryota; kingdom Fungi; phylum Basidiomycota; class Agaricomycetes; order Russulales; family Russulaceae; genus Lactarius; species Lactarius indigo. The sequence goes on from JAFKAC010000034.1 coordinate 376,915, forward strand.
AATGAACGACAAGACGACTGGGTCCGCTATCTGCCTATGGCAGAATTCACGCACAACAACTGGCCTAACGAAACCACGCGGGAGTCCCCCTTCTTTCTCTTATCTGGGTTCAACCCTCGCGCTGATTGGACCGATAGGCCTTCCCCTATCCCACAAGTATCGTTAAGACTAGACCAGTTTAAACAAGCGCGCCAACGCGCCTTCTCCTGTATGCTCAGGGCGCAAAAGTCATGGGTCAAACATAAAGATACGCCCAAATTCAAAGAAGGAGACCTTGTATGGCTAGAAGGACGCCACTTACGCACCCATCAACCAACCGCAAAACTAGCGGCCAAGCGCCATGGACCATTTAAGGTCATCCAGGTGATGTCCCCTGTCAACTACCGACTTGAGCTTCCCACGCAGTGGAGCATCCATGACGTCTTCCATATAGACCTTCTCACGCCTTATCGCGAGACACCCACGCACGGACCAAACTATCAGCGCCCGCCACCTGATTTGGTCGATAACGAGGAAGAATATGAAGTCGAGAAGATTCTGGACTCTCGGCGATTCGGCAGAAGACGTCGACTCCAATACCTCGTCAAATGGAAGGGCTATCCAGACTCGGATAACCAATGGATAGATAAGGACGACGTATTTGCCGACGAAGCCGTTCGGGACTTCAAACATTCTAACCCCGATAGAGAAATGCATATAAGGGTAGTCTCTTGTCGCGATAAGTCCCCATCTCCCATCCAGTTCATGTCTCCCACTCGACGCAATGACCAGCTCGCACTCCTCTCCACCCTTGTCAACGACTCCTCCGCCACGCTTGTTAACCCCGACACCACCAACAACGCCGCAACAGCTGGAGTTGCAGTTGGAGACCATACCCCCATGCAGCATGAGGAGGACGGCCCTATCACTAGTAGCGAACTGTACCAGACATTGCAACGATTCCCTCTGCCCATACAGGGAACTCTCGACGACGATCCAACAACAACTCAACCAGCACCTCCGATGCCAATGTATGCCCTTACAAACCCCGACACCGGTGAGCCCGAAGCTTTCTTCACAGAAGATGAACTCTTTCGGCTTCAAGCAGCTGTCCCACGCGGTACACCCGCCCAACGCCATGAAGAAGTACGAGCAAGAATGGAAGGAGACGGCGGCGCGGTGGCAGCGGGAGCAACTGCATATCGCCGCTTGCCGACGCCGAATGATGAAGGAGCGGAAGGAGTACTGGACGAAGATGAGGATGAAGACGAGCTTGGAGACCATTACCCCATCAGGCACGCATTCCTTAACCATGAATTCTACGCTGAAGATCCAGCCGCCACTCCCTACCTCGTCGACGCAGCGGGGGGGCCTCTACACAGAGGACGAGTCGCCGTGGCACAAGCGGCTCGTTATACACCAATGGGGGAACGAGACCCAGCAACCAGGGCCGTCGTCCCTGAAGGGTTCCGGGTCAATCGAGGACCCGATTACATTCCGTTCCCGATCAAACTCCCCAACGGACCGACGGTACAAGCATCCCACGTGCAGGTTATCCGAGGAGGAGACCCCTTCGTACTCGGACTAGCTCCGGGGTCAGGTTTCCTCTACGGCAAACCCTTATACGCGACTCCTCACCTCCCCAAGAACAATCGCGCGTTCATACCCCACGAAGAGTATTTTATGCTTCGTGATCGACACCCCACTGATTTACTACTGATGCGCATTGGGGACGTCACCCTTACGCAAGAGTTGCGTCGATTCCGGCAGTTCGCCTTCGCCGAGGATCAGCTGGAGAAACGGATGCGGCAACTGCAGTTGGAAAGGGAGCTGGTGGCTCAGGACAAAAAGGACAGTCTCTATCGTCTCGAAAGGGCTAACATATTGGCACGGATGGAGGACGAGGCGGAACGGATGAGGGCGGAGTCGGTAGCGGACTAAGTGAGGTGGGCCTCACTCCTGAAAAGGGGGTGATGTTACGGTACGGACTTGATGACTCACACATACGACTCATGACCGGTTATGACTACGGTCCGGTATCAGTATTAGTCATAGACGCTTACATCGTATCAGTCAGCATAGTAGTTCACACGTGATTGTGACTCGTGTATGACTCATTCCTAGGATAGCTGTACTAGGGTTCGAGCTAGTTACGCTACTGGTTACCTTCATTCTAGCGGCGCTTTAAAGCCCGCGCGTATCTGTATAAGTAGTCGACTCAGAAGACCAAGAGTCCCCATCTTGGTCTTCTTCAATCCACCACTTGACTCGCCTCTCCTCGACCTTAGCCTTGGGCTAAGTGTACTTCCACTTCGGTTCACCAAGGAACCACCTTCTTTACCTTTGCGGTGCAGCGTGTGCCAAGTGTGCCCCTGTTCACCTAGCGTTGGGTTGACACGTGATCCCCATTCGCCTAACCTTTGCTAAGTCGATTACGCCTTTCCCCAGTCCAAGTCGGACTAACGCCGGTGGAGCGTAACAGGTACGAGGTTTAGCGAATAACGGTCCGTAATAGATCGGCTGATTCCGTCCTTCGGTGGCGATGACTACTGGTCGGTCTCGCTGGTCGATGAGGAACTGGACGAACGGAGCACGCCCTCGTGTTCCATTAGCGAGAGGTATCTCCATGAGATAGTCGTTAGTGGGGAGAGTCATAGTCCAGTGACGGTCTGGTCGCTCGATGTTAGTAAGCAAGGCCGGGGAAGGGTTCTGGCCTCGCGGGTTCGCGGGACGTGGTGGCAATTGGTGCTGAGAAGGCGTTGGGTTAGTGATGCGGAGGGCAAGGGAAGGTACGATTGGCGATGGTGAAGCTAGGCGAGGTATGTCGTGCACTGGTAATAGTGGTGACTGTGGTCCTTCCCATGGCGCGTTGTCTTCTTCCTGGGCGATCTGCTCCAATGCCTCTCTCAGTAGGCATTGTCGGCGGTTAGTTCGAGCCTGAGAGTGGCGACGGTGCATGCCCTGTGGGGTGATATAGGTACTGAGGCCCCACATGTCCTCACGTGAACGTGGGGAATTCTCGCGCGCGTCATACGTAGGTCCGACGTTTGCCCATCGTTCGACTTCTCGATTGACCTGTGCGCGCAACCACTGCGGGGTCTCGCGATCCGAGATCCATGGGTACTGTGGTGGATGGCGAGGAGGTTCGTTGTCCATGAATACGATGTGGTTAATGGTGGTAGTCCGGGAGGCTTTATACTCGCGAACGAGGTCAGGGGCGTGGAGATTAGACTCCGGCTCCCAACTGTCGTGTGCTGCGGAGAAGCCCTTCCATCGTACCAAATACTGTGGCGTTTTCCGACGACCGAAGAGTCGATAGTCGAGAAGTTGTTCTACTTCCCATTCCGGTTCTCCGTCTATTATGTCCGGTGGTGGATGCTCTTCTTTGGAGCCGTTGATCTCGGTTGTTTTATATGGGGTTAGTAGTCCTGCGTGGAACGTGTTGTGGATACGCCAATTTGCTGGCAGCTGAAGAGCGTAAGTGACATCGGATATCCGCCTTCCTATCACGAATGGTCCGTACCGCCGCGGTGCAAGTTTCGTTGTAGGGTGGGTTGTTTTCAGATTAGTAGTGTCCAGCCACACTTTGTCGCCGATGCGGTAAGGGCGATAGGACGTATCTTTTACCCATTTTAGCTGAGTTGCCCTCATTGCTTCTTTCGCCTGTTTCCGAGCTTCCTGCAATGCGGTGATTCTTTCGGTGGCAGTAGGCGATGCGGTGGCGACTGATGCTGGTTGGTGGATATGCGGGGTGAAGCCTAGAAGTAACTCGAATGGGGCCTTCTTAGTAGTCTCGGAGGTCCAGGCGTTCAGAGTGTATTGCGCTATCGGAAGCCATCGTGCCCAATCGTTTTGTTGGTAATTCAAGAAGATTCGCAGATACTGCTCGAGGCGTTGATTAGTGCGCTCCGATTGCCCGTCGGTGCGTGGGTGGTAAGCGGTACTGATGTTCTGTTCTACGTTCAACGCTGTGCACAACGCTTTAGTGAACGAAGCAGTGAATCGCGGATCTCTGTCGGATATCACCCGGACGGGAAGTCCGTAGTGTGGCACCACGTGTCGGAGGTAGAGGGCAGCGGTCTGCGTGGCATCGATTGTCTCCTTACAGGGGATAAAGATGCTTGCTTTTGAGCACCCTTGGTCCGTAATGGTAAGGATCGCATCGTATTTGATCGATTTCGGAAGTTTGACTATAAAGTCGAGTGCGATGACATGAAATGGTAATGCTGCGTCTGTTGGATAGATGGGTGATATCGGGGGTTTGGGGCGTCCAGGTATGTTTTTATTAGCTTGACATACGTGGCACCCTGTGACGTAGTTGGCGATGTCTTGCGCCATATTCGGCCACCAGTAATGTTTCTGTATCGCCTGAGTGGTTTTTGTTTGGCCGGGGTGGCCGGCGGAAATTGAATCGTGAAAGGATTCAATCACCCCCCTCCTCAGGGGGAGATCGTCCACGATCACGAGACGATCGCGGTGGAAAAATAAGGGGGAGGTTGAAGAGCGATCGAGATGGTAGCGTTCGACCCAGTCCGTGGGGAGAGCGCCGAGTTGGGCCTGGCGACAGCGGTCGTCGAGGGAGACAAGTTGCACATTGTTGAGGAAATACGCAGGAGGAAGAACCGTGACGCCAACGTTGTCGTTGTTAGACGGTGTGAGGGATGGGTGACGTGACAGGGCGTCAGCGTGGAGGGTAGGGCCCGGAACATGTCGCAGACGGAGGTCGTAGTCAGCGAGGATGTTAACGAGGCGGGCGACGCGCCGATTGATGTGCTGTGGTGATCGATAGTGAAGAAGATTGGCATGGTCAGTAAAGACAGTGACGGGGTGTCGCGCGGCGATGAGTAAGTGTCGCCAGTGTTCGAGTCCGCGGATGAGAGCGAGAAATTCGCGATCGTAAACATCATAATTCCGCTCGGCAAGTGAAAAGGCCTGAGAGAAATATCCGACGGCCTGGGCTTTGTTTCGAGCGTCTGGTTGCGTGAGAATGGCGCCCATGGCATTAAGAGACGCGTCAGTTTGGAGGGAATAAGGAAGGTCAGGGTCCGGTTGTCGGAGTGCTGGCCGCGAACAAGCGAGCGTGATGAGAGTATCGAGAGCGGTAGAGTGTTCCGCTGTCCAAGCAAACAGAACGTCTTTACGAAGGAGTTGAGTGAGTGGTTGGGCCAGATGGGCGTATCTCGGTATGAACGGCCGTTGATATCCGAGTACACCGAGGATACTATGCACTTGTTTGACCGTGGTTAGTTGTCGCGGCCAGTCATGTAGTCCCGAGATTTTGTCGTTGGCCATGCGGATCGAGCCGTTGGCGATGGTCATTCCTAGATAGTCGATTTCGGTGCTCTCAAACTCACATTTGGAAAGCTTCAAAAAGTAGCTTTCGTCGAGCAAGACTTGCAAGACCTTACCGACAATGGCGCGATGCTTTTGTATATCGTGGACAGTGGCGATGAGTATGTCGTCCATGTAGATGAACAATTCCGCGGGAAATTGGTTGAGAAGGGACCGGAAGATGCGGTTCATCGTGCGTACGAACGTGGCTGGCGAGTTAGTTAGTCCGAAATACATGACCATAGGTTCGAACAATCCTTGTGGGGTTTTGAATGCGGCTTTCCACTGGTCTCCATCTTTGATTCGGATATTGTTATATCCCCAGCGTATATCGAATTTCGTGAACAGAGTTTTGTCAGCTAACCGATCCAGAATATTAGAGATCAGCGGAATCGGATAAGTGTCCCAGACGGTGATTTTGTTCAGTGGCTTGTAATCCTGAACGGGTCGTAACTTGCCGTCTTTTTTCTTTAAGAAGAAAAATGACGACGCGTAATGCGATTTTGATTCACGGATATAGCCTTTCTCCAAGTGTTCCCGTAGAAATTTGTCTAAGTGTGCCATTTCTTTCGCGTTCAACGGGTATATTTTGCATTGAAGCGTAGGTGGCGCGTCAGGGACGAGCGTGATCACGTGGTCATCGATTCGTTCGGGTGGGAATCGTTTAGCGGCTTCTTCCGAAAAGACGGTGGCGTATCGCTCGTACTGAGGTGGCAATGTTTCCGCTCCGCTCGAACCGAACTTCTCCACCATTTGTTGTGCGATGGTGTCGATGGTGTCACATCGTTCATAGGTAAGTCGTCTTGTTCCCCCAAGCAACTGATTTTTCGACCAGTTGATGTCGGGATTGGTGTCTTTGAACCATGTGTGGCCCAGTATGATGCGTGGTCGACCCAAAGTGGTGACGTAGAGGCGAGTGTTATATTCGTGTCCTTCCCAGGTGAATGTAACGGGGCACGCCATGGTGATGGTACCTGTCTGATTGGGGGTCCCATCTGCATTATACGCTTGTCGCGCAGGGACGTTAATCGTGGTCATTGCGAGTCGCCGGACGAGGACAGGATCGATGAAATTTTGCGATGCTCCAGAGTCGAGCAGCACTGATACTTTGTCTTCATTCTCGACGTCGACTGGTATGGTGAGGGTTGTACTGTCACTCGAAGATAAGACGTTAATCTCGGTCGCATTATCCCCGTCTAGATCGTCGTCGTCGTCGTCAAGTCCAGCTTCGATAAGCATCTGCGAGATCATCTGCTTTCGGTCGGTACCTGATAACCCCAGTAGTCCGGAGATTAATGTTTGTTTGTCCAACACTGGTGCGGGGGCAGTCGTTGGCTGTTGTAGCGGCATAGTAGCAACCTCGTTAATACGGCTAGGACCTGTTCGCTTCTTTGGACAATCGCGGGAGAGGTGTCCCGACTGCTTACAACGGAAGCAGAGACCTTCTCTTCTGCAACGTTCCCACTCTGCCTGTTCCTGAGGAGTGCGCTGACGTGGCACGAAGGTATTGACTGCGTCTACGTCCATTGGTACCACGTCGTTTCGTGGAGCGGGACGGGGTGCGATAGGTTTAGGCAGTGGTACCGCCCCTTTTCCTAGGGCTGCCACGCAATTGGTGATTGTGCGGAATCGCTGAACTTCTTCTCGTGTCGCGATTTTCCAGTCGTCCATAGTGACGGGCATAACTCCTCGTTTTAAACAAGCGACTAGGAGCCCTTTCTTTAGTCCGCGCCGGAATAGGTCAACTGTGCCAATAGCTGTCATGTCCCATCCTGCCGCCTCTGCAAGCTGTTCAAATCGGGCGATGTACTCGTCGATGGCCTCTCCGTTCATCGTTAGGGCGGTGAGTTTAGCGTAGGCAGTCTGTTTACTGAGCGTATCTGTCCAGGCGTTTTTGAAATCGACGACGAATTCGTTCCATAGTCGTTCGTCGGTCTCGGCGATAGGGTGCGTGATGTGATTAATTTTCTCGTCTAGTTTTTTATCCTGTGACTGATTCCAGTTTTCTACGTCCGATCCCCGGATGAGGGTTAACGCCAGAGCTACTCGTTGGTATGGTGAAACCATTCGTTCGTTCGTACGATTTACTCGTCAATATTGGTTGAACTCGTGCAGGAATTGAGCGCTTTTTGCTCTGTCTCCATTAAAGTACGTGGGTGCTCCTCCTTGGAGGGGTCCATTGGTCGTAGCCGTCGAAGGCGTACTGCCAGATCCACTTGCCATTGGAGTGGGTGGAGTCGCGGTCGGAAATGGGAGTGGTGTGAACGGCGGGGGTTGTTGTGGTGAACGACGCTTTCCTTTTCGTTTCAATGAGGCGACGGCTAATCGGTGAGTATTCCAGTCGTAATCTGGGATGGTTTGGATGTCAGATCTTAGGCATAGTCCCCAGTCGTGCGGTCGTTCAACGCGAGCGCTGTTATATGTCGCCCAGCCCGGGTAATCAAGTAGTACTTCATACCACGCGTTCTCGTTTTCGAAGTATTCGATGTCGATGCTCGGGTCCGGTGTTCGTTCGAGTGTGTATCCTCTGTGGTGTTCCCACATGAGGCCCTTAACCGCGAGGTCTGTGAGATTGGGTGCTGTCCGTCGGAGTACCAGTCGTTTTTCGGTACTGTCGTTTAAGTCGTTTGCCGGTTCGATATACGTGAACTGTCCGTCCGGGGCTTCCGCCAGGTTCGTTCGTACGACACTTGTGCGCTGTGTCGTCTAGCGAGGGAGTAGGAGGTCTACTCTTATGTCACGGTACCAGCGGACCGTTCCGTGACGAGAGCGAAGTCGAAGGCTTGTGTTTTACACAGGCAAAGAAGATGCTGCTTGGAGCACTCGGAGAGCACGCAAGGGAGAGGGTAAACACTGGATTCAAATGAAGAGTAGACAAGGATTGTGCTACTCTAACTACTCCTTATATACTCGTACATACTGTTGTTTTTCGGGACTGTTTTCTGGTACTTTCATGAACTTCAGATGAGCTGGCAGAACTACATGAGACGTGGCATACAGCTGGCAAGAACTCGGACCGCTGGCAATCGATCGTTTGACGTGTCAATTCGTGACTGTGATGTCACGGGGGCGTGACAGAGCTCCTAATGCTCTGTCTGCAAGAAACATGGCTAAAAGTATTCTTTTTATTTTGCTTACTTTTAGATAACTAATCATTGCCTTGCAGATCCTAAAGCTCACTGGACACCTTTCAAAGATGGGCCAAGGATGTGCCATGGTGTTCATCCTCAAACTAAGGAGCCACAGTCTTTTTACTTTCCTGATGACCACCCCACCATGCCAGGCTGGTTTAAAGGGATGGAGCAGATTATACGGGAGCGTGGTCTTTGGCCAGAGACTGATTTGCCAGCTCAGTGCCCAGGCTTCAAATGCCCTCAAGATCAGACAGACTGCTGCTGTCGCCGCCTCCTCTTTAATCAGCCTGACTTTATTTCTCAGAAGTCACAGCTTCAAGAGCTCATTGAGCACTGTGGCCACATCTGTGATTTTTACCCCAAGTATCACTGTGAGCTAAACTTTATTGAGCAGTATTGGGGAGCTGCAAAGCTTCGGTTCCGCCTTGCTGGTTGGGCTACCACCATTAAACAGTTGGAGGAGAATGTGAAAGCAAGTCTTGATGATGTGCCCCTTGATCAAATTTGTTGGTGAGCACACTATGGCAATTGTTTTCTGTAATCCCTAATGGGTCTGTAGGTTTGCTAATCGCTCAGCAAGGTTCATTCATGCATATGGAGAGGGCTTAACAGGTACACAGGCTGTGTGGGCAAATAAAAAGTATCATGGCCATCGTACCCTCCCACCAGATATGATCAAGGAAGTTAGAGCTTCTGTACCCTCATAATGACATTGTTTACTTCCCCCCTCTCCTCATTTAACCAGAATCTAAATTGTATTTTTTTTTGATGTCGGACCTCAAGATTGGTCCTGCTTACATAATCAAACCCTAGGGTTTGTGGCTTACATAAGGGGTGCCCGTTCCTAGTGACTTCTACCTTACTAGGAAACCAGGTAACGCCTGCGGTTCTGTGCAACACGTGTTTAACTCAAGCCTCTACCTCAACGTCCAACACTCACTCACTCTAGCCCCAGGAACCCTTTCGAAAAATGGACCATCAGCACATCATATCGAATTCGTGCGTAAATGTTTACTCTCCCGCGACTCTCCCGCCATCGAACCATTACTCCAGGTCAGGTCCCTCTGCATCGGAAATCCCTCAGCTACGCATCGAGGTGACCGGTATGTACCTAAATCCTATAGTTGATGCCCGTCGATAACGTATTTTATAGTCCTCCGAACTCTCAATATCAAGAAGCGGCGACTCCTGAAGAACCGGGTCTTCGTTACTGTGACCAATCGGGAAATGACGAAGAAGACAAGGAGCGTTTCGATTAAGGGACGAGCGGCGCAGTGGGATCAGAAACTAGATGCATTGTACGACATCTCTTTTTGAATTCTATCTTTCCGGCTTAAAGTCCTGTTCAGTTATGTACAGCCGTCATCAGATCTTGTATTGCGTCTTTACGCGGAGCGATCGATGCACACCGATACACTTATCGGGATGCATCAGATACCGATACCTGTCGAATCACAAATTGGTTTGTGTTTATGACGATATCGCTACCAGTAGCTGAACGCCTTGTGTATAGATATCCCTGTTGTTTTTAGCAATGGCGACGGACAAGCTGGACAATCGATCCAACCGGTCATGCTCTACTTGACTATCACCGTGTCAGCGGAGCCGAATCCCACGAATCCCATAGCGAGTGAAGTAGACGGCTCGCCAGCTACGCATCCCTCTACGACGCAAGACCCCATCAAAGACCCCACTGCTTCCGAGCCGCTTTCACCTCCGACGGATCAAGTTCCCACCGAGACTAGCGCTCCTGTGCCATCGTTTCCTGATGTCCAGGCAGTGGTGTCACCGACCGAGGATGCTGTTCGTGATGCCGACGAAGCTATCAAGGCGATCAACACGTCAGATACATGGGAAGGTGCTATTGCGAGGATCCAGTGGATGATGGATACATTTAGCGCGGCTGCGGGAGTGCGTCACTGCGCAATTCCCTTTAAGCTTATCCTTGACTGAGCCTACTTCCGCTGTCAGCTTCACCCATACGCACAAATGGTATGTGGCCTGCTATTAGCGATTCCCAAGGTGCGTCGATTTTCGTTATCGTAGTAAGGAAGCACTGACGCCGATCCGGATGTTAGACTCTCCTAGAACAGTTTCAAAATGACGACAATGTCCGAACTCTGCTTGTAGCTGTACACGATGCGTTCGATTTCGCGAACCAGGAAAACATCCTGAAGTCCATCGAGCGCGAGTCCAGGCAGGCCCGAATCCTCACGCTTATGTTACAGCATGTCTGTAACTGTTGTGACTTGATAAGATCGTATGCAAACGATTCCCAGTTCTGTAAGTATTCTACACCCGTTTCAGTGGCCGACGTAAACACGCCGTTGTCAGGGAAGCGAACGTTGAAGAATATCGGTGGCCGAGTCAACAAACAGATCGAGGACCTCCGCACCGCGCTTCTCGAACTCCGAAGGGCCTTCTTGGACGAGGCTGCCATCACCACGGAGATAACTACGCTCCAGATCCTGGATGACGTGGGAACAATATCGGCCAGGATTTCTAATAGGCTCGACGGGATGGTTACCCAACTGAAGTGGGTGTCCAGCCAGGTTTCAGACGTCGGTACGTAGCCCCAATAGCTTGAGGGTTGTCGATCTGATTACTGTCACAGATTTAGATGCGAAGATCAGAGAAATACCGTATGGGACAGGCTCACGCTTCGTGCCGGAGAAGGGCTGCCTTCCGGGAACGCGCATAGCCTTCTTGGACCTCATCATTAATTGGGTGAATAACCCTGACTCGGAGCGTGGCCTTGTACTTCTTGGACAGGCGGGTACGGGAAAGTCGTCCATCGCACACGAGATCGCGCATCGCTTCGATAAGATGCACCGTCTCACGTCGTCGTTCATATTCTTGCGGAAAGAGCAATCTCAGCGCGATGCTTACAAATTCTTCACCACTCTGGCTCGCGATCTCTCCGATCGATATCCTTCATTCAAGACCGCGCTTGGAAGGATCGTGAAGGACGACTCCTCACTTCGGGTTCGTACACGCGACTATCCCACACTTTTCGAATCGCTAGTCCTCCAACCACTTGAGGGTCTCCACATCGTCGGCCCGGTCCTTGTTGTCATCGACGCGTTGGACGAGAGCGGAGACACGGCCGGTAGAAATGGGTTACACGCATTCCTCGCCAAAAACATATTCAAACTTCCATCGAACTTTCGTGTGCTTATCACATCGAGGCCCGAGAATGGCATCCTGTCTGCGTTCAATGGAGCGCCGTCGACCGTCATCAGATATATGAATGACTCTGAGCTGGGAGCTGGAACGGAGGACGATATACTGACCTTCCTTCAGAGGTTACTCCCTTCGGATGCGTTCGAAGAGCACGGAGTCGCGCTGACAAGAAAGGCAGAAGGTCTGTTTCAGTGGGCGGCTGTCGCTGGTGGATTCATCCTAGATCCTCCCGAATGCTTCGGGTTCAGCAAGAAGAAGTGCATAAATCACCTTTTGAGACTGACTACAGATCGCGATGGACAAGATCCTTTGGACGAGTTATACAAAGACGTCCTGGAAGGCTACTTCACGCACCCACAAGCTCGACTTCTATTCCGTTCTGTCGTGGGACAGCTCATCACCGCATTCGAACCCCTCTCGATCCGCTCCCTGACCACTTTGCGAAGACATGGCCTCAATGGCGGCGACGACGATGCTGATTCTGTTGTTATAATGCTCGGTCGTCTGGGCTCATTGTTAAGCAACGTTAACTCATCCGATGACACCCTTCCTATTCTCCCTCTCCATGCATCATTTCGCGACTTCCTGACAAATAAGGAGAAGAGCGGCGATTTCTCCATTTCCCTTCGGGACGCCCACCATGAGTTGGCCCATTCATGTGTCGGTCTAGTACTTCGCGACCTCAGATTCAACATGTGCCACATTGAATCATCATATCTTGCTAATAGAGCCATGCGAGACCTTGAAGCTCGCGTCACTAAACACATGTCGCCAGCATTATTATATGCTTGTCGTTTCTACGACGATCATTTCGAACAACTTTCTTTCGACGCCGGTCTATTTGACAAACTGCAAGCTTTCTTTGGCGCGAAATTTCTCTTCTGGCTTGAGGCCCTTAGCTTGGTGGGCGATATGCGTCTTGCCTTGCCAGCGTTGTCGTCTGTAAATGTGTGGCTAGCATCTGGTCGAGGTGTAAGTTTGAACACCCATTCTGTGAAGCTGACAAACAACTAATGAAAATAGTCGCAACAGGTTTCTCTGGCAGAGCTGGAGAAATTGACCGCGTTCATCAACGATGCCACTGCGTTCGTGCGATACTTCGGGATAGCGATGGCAAAGAGCGCACCGCATGTCTACATTTCTACTTTACCATTTGCGCCGACTTGCTCTCTTGTTTCGATGCATTATTCAAGCATGTTTCCTCGAACGCTGCGTGTCGAAAGTGGACGATTATCTCATTGGCCTTCATCAGAGATGGTGATTTCAAATGTCGGAGACCGTATCAATTCCATCGCACTCTCACCGGATGGCCAACGAATCGTCTCGGGCTCTTACGATGGAGGAATTTGCGTGTGGAATGCCACGACGGGAGAGTGTGTGGCAGGACCATTTGTCGGAAGCGCGAAGTCTGTTGCATTCTCGCCAGATGGCCAGCGCATTGCCTCAGGCATGAACAATAACACAATTCAAGTGTGGGATACCATGACTGGAGAGATCGTGGTAGGCCCGCGTAGTGGGCACAGGAAACGGGTTACATCCGTGGCATTCTCCCCAGATGGCCAGTTCATTGTCACGGGTTCGGAAGATCGCACCATCCGTGTATGGAAGGCTACAACAGGAGAGACAGTGGCAGGCCCACTTAGGGGGCACACAGGTCGTGTCACATCTGTGGCATTCTCCCCAGACAGCCAGCGAATTGTCTCTGGCTCGGCTGACCAAACGATTCGTATCTGGAACTCCACCACGGGAGAGACGGTGGGAGGTCCATACAGTGGGCACACGGGTTGTGTCACGTCTGTGGCATTCTCTCCAGACGGTCGGCGCGTCATTTCGGGTTCGGAAGATGACACGATTCGTGTGTGGAGCGCCGTAACGGGAGAAACAATGGCGGGCCCATTTGGTGGACATACGGATTCGATCTTGTCTGTAGCATTTTCCGCAGATGGTCGACGTATTGTCTCGGGCTCAATCGATAGAACGATTCGCGTGTGGGATGCCATAACAGGAGATGCAGTGGCAGGCCCATTCAGCGGGCACACCCATCTGGTTGAGTCAGTTGTATTCTCACCAGATGGCCAGCGCGTTATCTCAGCCTCTTGGGATGGAACCATTCGTGTGTGGAATGCCACGACTGGAGGGACGGTGGCAGGCGCATTTATTGGACACAGGAGTCAGGTCACGTGTCTATCATTCTCACCAGATGGCAAGCGCGTTGTCTCGGGATCGGATGACCACACAATTCGTATGTGGGACGCCATGACAGGACAGCCAATGACAAGCTCATTTACTGGGCACACGAATTGGGTCACATCTGTGGCATTCTCCCCAGATGGTCAACGCGTTGTCTCGTGCTCGTCAGATTCGACAATTCGTGTGTGGAGTGCGACAACAGGAGAGACGGCGGCAGGCCCATTTAGTCCCGGAACCTGGGTCACCTGTGTGACATTCTCTCCAGATGGCAAGCGCATCGCATCGGGCTTGGGCAATGGATCAATTCGCGTGTGGGATGCCGCAACAGGAGAGACGGTGGCGAGTCCGAGTCCATCCGCTGGAAACCGGTACGATGTCATGTCCGTGGCATTTTCCCCAGACGGTCAGCGGATTGTATCGGGCTCGCGCGATAAAACAATTCTCGTGTGGAATGCCATAACAGGAGAGACAGTGGCAGGGCCATTAAGTGGGCACACGGGTCCGGCCACGTCTGTGATATTCACTCCAGATGGTCAGCGTTTCATCTCGGGCTCGAGTGATTCAACAATCCGTGTTTGGGATGCTTCGACCGGAGAGACGGTGACAGGCCCATTTAGTGGGCACATAGGTTGGATCCACTCTGTGGCAATCTCCCCGGACGGCCAGTGCATGGCCTCAGGCTCGGATGACCAAACGATTCGTATGTGGAACCCCACCACTGGAGAGCCAGTGGCAGGCCCATACTGTGGGCACACACATTCGGTTCAGTCCGTGGCATTCTCTCCAGATGGTCAGCGCGTCGTCTCATCAGCATATGGATCAATTCGTATGTTGGATGTTACGACATGCAAGACGGAAAATACTGGACAGGTTGACTTCACTTACCGATCGAAGATAAACGAGGAAGGATGGATATGTGGTAGCAACGATGAACTGTTAATGTGGATCCCGCCGTTACATAGGGCAAATCTTCACCGGCCAGGTGACATCTGGGTTGTGGGCGAACACGAAACCCGCCTGAGTCTTTCTGATTTTCCGCACGGTGATAGTTGGGATACCTGTATTGATGCCTAGATAGAAATACTACGCCGATTTGCTGTGTAATGCGCCTGGACTTCATTGGGAGATCGAACCCGAATCAGGCGGGCCGGAGTTCCGACGACTGCATTACGCCATTCTTTCTGCTCTTCTCTCCTTCTCGCTCTCCGTTACTAACGGTCATCTCGACTCACTTGTCCGATTTATTTTTATTGTTGCTGTTGATTGCCGATTTTGGCTTTGGTTTTCGGGACTCATCTTACATACTGTTACGATTCCCCCATCCTACTTGAATAACCCCGACTTCCTTGAGACGTGTTCATAAACGCTCTGATACCACTTGCTGCTCGCTGTGTAAGTGCGAGACTCAGATGAGCTTCGGGAAAAATAGTTAGCGTATGCGTGCGCCCAGCGGTCAGCCACATTGCTTCATTACTGTAACAAAAAATAGCCACGGATTCAAATTTTGCATGCTGGATGCGATGTAGTTGATCGTGTCCAGCAGGCTATCCGATGTACGGGCGTCTCGGTCTCTGGCACGAGCCAGCCAGACTACCAAGTTAGGTTACGCTTCCTGAGGTCAGTTCCTCATGTGCTGGCTAGATCAACTCTGGCAGAGTGGGCGTCAGCGCTGGGATCGTACGATTAATGCGTAGACATTTCGACGCGTCTTTGTTGATCTATACTTTTTGCGTGTTCGATCCTGGGATTGGATTGAATGAGCCAACAACGCGCCTGTTTTCGTCGGCTCGCATCTCTTCGTTGTCTCAAGAAAAACAGAAATCCTAAAGTAGGAGGCGGGATTGCCGTTGACGTCGAGGTAGAATGAGATACCTCCATTGAGTATCTTCAACAATCGTACGGTCTGGTCGGGTGCTGCCTTCCGCCGAGGCTTCCAAACTTGGCTTGGCTCTCTTCCAAGGTTGTCTACCGAATAGCAACAATAACGGACTCTGTTAGATGAAGAGCGTATAGACGTGATGGTCAGTCCTCCGGCCTACGAGCCGATCTATCGCTTCGAGCAGTCAGCAGCGCTTGGGTGCTTTTGGATCGTCGTCTTTCTTGGTAATAGACAATATCATTAGCTGAAGTAGCGAAACGGTTGGTTGAACAAGACGAGGAGGTGGAAGAACATGGCTACCGATCTGATCCCGCGAGATCAGAAACAATTTTAAGTCTGTGGTACCTTACTAGAATAAAGACGTCTGCGTGTTTCACAGCCAGAGGGAGGAAAGAGCTACGCGTGACCGCCGCTGTGATGAAGAGTACTGGATCAGCAATCTAGGCTTAGACGCGACCTCTATTGTGAAAATAAGATAAAATAAAGTCATTAGCTGAAACTATCAGTGCACGAGCCCAGCGTCTATGAATTGCGGTAAAGTAGCTCTCGCAACACAAATCGACAAAGTCTTGGGTAGGATTACCTGACCCTTGCGTGTTAGAGACAACCGTGACCTGGGGAATTCAAAGATTCTCACGTTGAGTTTCACGACGTGATGACGTCGTTCACGAGTCTTGGCAAAAGCGGGTCGGGTTCACACCTGGAAAGGGTCACAGAACCGAATACCGATATCGTTGTCCGCGGTTTCGGCAAGCGACAGTGGAAGCTATTGGTAGAACAAGGGTGGATCGATGCCCATGAAAGGAATGTCTTGGTCATCGAAGAGCGTCCCAGCAGTGTCCCGGCTTTCAACCTACGCCCGAGTCCGAGTCTTGGCTCGTCTTTGGTCACCATTTAGCAGATGTCTTCTTTCGAAAAGGTCGTCAAAAATGCTTGCAAACCAAAGCCTACACCGCCCAAGTCCATGGTTAGCCTCCTACTTCCTGCGTGTACGCCAACTCACACCCCCCCTCGGGTCAGTACGTTGACCCAATCATCGCTGCAACATGGTCGGAGGATGGCGCCATCCATGATGTCTGCAGGGCCCTTTCTCCTCGCTTTCGAGAGCCAAACTCTACCGTCAGTTTGTTTCTATGATCGAATGAAGAGTAGGACGCGCCAGTGGGCTGACGACGATTCAGGTGGTGTTCAAGGCGCTTATTGTCCTTCACACGATGGTTCGGAATGGTGCAACGGACAATGTACTTCAATATCTGTCCTCTTCGGATGTTCTACGATTGAAGAATGTCTCTGGCGGCCAATGAGAAGGTACGGGTCATATCTTTCTTTCACCTCCGGACTTATTCACTTCGTCCAGGTTACAACGCGCCTAAGAATCTCCAGCATTATGCTCTATATCTCGACACGCGCATACGTTCGTACCGTGATCTCAAACACGATGCCATCCGTGTCCAGTCTGAAACGAACTGTGACATGCGTTTATCTATGTCACTGGAAGAGGACGGGCGACTCGCTCGTAATCAGACTTTCGAGGACAGCACGCGAAAGGCCCAGCCTTCTGGTGGCATTTCGAGGAGCAAGACGATCATGGGCCGTAAGCTCCGGGTGATGACGGTAGAGAAGGGTCTTCTCAGAGAGACCAAGGTGGTCCAGTTCCATCAGTTTTACCTGGATGACCTGGGTGATGAGCTAACGATCACGGCCCTTCGGATGCCCATCAAGGATCTCCTCATTCTTTTTCAGGCTGTCAATGAGGGAGTTATTAACGCGCTAGGTAAGGTTTCGATCGGCCCTATCCGGGGTACTCCTCGCCAACGCTTCACTCCACACAGAACATTACTTTGAGATGTTACGCCGAACAAGCTCTCACGATATATTGGCAATTTTGCAATCAGGCAGAGTTTGTAGTCGAGTATCTTGGCGTTGCGCAGAAACTCCAAAACTTCCTTAATGATCCCAAACCTGAAACATGTACGTTTCCCCGATCTTACTTATTGGCGCGCGGCTCTTGACCTTTTCGTACAGGCCCCCGTATCTTTCATGGGAGCGTTGGAAGAGTACTTGAATGATTCTAACTTGGAGCAGAACAGGATCGAAAACAAGGTGAACAAGGACTCTGCGGATAAGGGCCTCAAGAACAATCAGCCTAACCCGAAGAAAGCAGAGAAAGGCGAGTGCGCTAACACAAATTATTGGGATTACTTACTCATTTGTTTCTACCCGTAGCGGCGTCATCTACATCAACGGCACCAGAAGCGGAAGGGTCTTCTAAAGGCGCACCGAAGATGGAACGACAATCTTCAACTCGCAAGCAGGATGGTATGCGCTTTCCCATATCATTTCGTCCGCTTCTTACCCGTTTTGTTCTCAGCTTTGCGGCTGACCAGTTCCAACAGCAAGCAACGTACAACCCTTTCGATGCTGCTGGCACGCTCACATCATCTCCCACTTGCATGGCAACAAATTGTGCAACGCTTGGGTCGCAAACGAGAAGGGCATGCGACGGTAGTTGACTGGTTTTGTGACCTGTTTCCCTCATTAATACTCCTACAGGCTGCTATGCACGACATTAGTGAGTCGGTGAACACTCTACCAGAACTGCACTCTTCACATTGTGTAAGTCAACGCAATCCTCAACTTACACGATAATATCACAAGTTTTTTCAACACTCTTTTTAGCTGGGAGATGCGCAAGCTGGGAGCTCTGTTTCCATATCTTCGCCACAGACAGCGGCAGCGCAGATGGATTGCCACGTGTTGGCAAAACCTGCACGGGGTTTGGCGTGCGCCGGTCAGGGTAATAGTTTCCCAACCCGTACAAAATTCGTACCCGTAGAGCGGGTACCTGCAGGTTTTCCAACTTGTGTATCACTCCCAAATCCTCCCTTTTTGCCCAAGTTTTGCCGGTTTCTTTATTGGATCGCCTCCATTGGACCGCCTCCACGTGGCTTAGCTGCCAAATCGGACTCATTCTCACGATGTCGCACCACATTGCTATCGATTCTCGCACTTTCCCGATCCCTTCCCATCCGAGTCTTTCCATCCATCCACCCACATCCATCTCTCTCTCTTTCGTCACCGTCACTAGTATCCCACCCTTTGTTACGTCGTATCAAAGAGCATCGACGACAACGACAACGGACCACCTGTTTTCATCACACAATCATGACAAATGGCCCCTAGGGCACACATAGACCAGCCCCGTGTCCACCTCAACCGTCTGTGTTCGGCGTGACTGTGACGAGGTGAGTCATGTGACCACGACCGTGACGCCGGGGGATGTTGACGCGTGATACGACCAGTCCGGCGGCAACAAGGCAACATCGACTACGGCAACAGGGCGATCCGGTACGACGACGCCAATCGCTGGCACTGCAGCAATGACTTCAATCCCCCTCCCGGGCTCGCATCAATCGTTGTCGCTATGATCAGTGCACCGGACATACCCGTGCACCATTTCATTTACTTTTCTTTGCAGCGGCTTGGCGCAATCACAGGACCTTGTAGTACTGCTTTGGGACATGCGATATTTCAACATTTCTACACACATCGTGTGATTTTCTTTTTCTTTTTGGATTCACATCTCGTCGTTTTCCTATCCCTACAGAATCCTGCCAACCGCACGGCGTCAATAGTCGGTACTCTTGAACCTATACCATCAAGCAATCAAGTTTTATTATTGCTGTCCTCAAGACTTCAAGGTAAGTTGTCAAAGTTTGCGCTATCCCAACGACCGTGCTCGCAACTTCTACGGGCGACCTCACGACGATCACGACTGCTACCGCGACAACGACCTCAATGACGATTACAGTTACGACTTGCGACGACAATCACGCCACGGTAATGACCGCAGTGACGGCAACAAAGGAGGTAGCAGTCACAACGAGGTGAGCGCAACCGCAATGACATGACGGTGGTAGTACATTCGTATCAATATAACAATCGTGGTATCAATATTCGGCCGTGAACTTGGCCAGGTACAGGCCACCAATTTGTGTACGATTTTGTGTGTGCGGAGTGTCATAGCACGGGCCGGCGTTCCGGTGGGATTCGACGCGGCAACTCTGTCAATGGCCCGCCGGTCCCAATCGCCCAGTGAATTGACGATGAACACAATCTCGACTCTTCTTAACTCAGAACCAGCCATAGATCTGCATACGTGGCCTCAGGCCTCAGTAGTGAACTTCTCATGGGCGATCACCAATTTCACTCCTCGCTCCGTTGCGAGATCGCTCAACACCGGGATGCTCACGACAAACGGCTCAAGAAGCTGGCAGACCGCGCTCAGGATGTAGAAAAAGAGAAGGAGCAATCGGTCACCCTGCTTTTCCTCACTCCATCGCCGTGTCGGAGCCGAGGTGCTTGCCTCTGTCGATGCGAACATCCAAACACTTTGCGCTTGCGCGGCGAACCTTCGTAAAGGTCGGTTTCTCTCGTGTCTGTCTGCACATCCACGCGCACCACCCTCTGAGGATGTCTCATGGAGTGGGAGCTGGAATGTGATAAGTTGGAAATGCACGCCAGATTCATGCCCGCAGAGGTGTGCGTGAGTGAACACGCAACGGGCATGGGTTATAGTGGGAATCGGCCCCGACCAGCTCCTGTTCCGCTATACCTTCGAAATTGATGACGACTCTTGCGTACTCACGTTCCACGCACGAAGTGGACTTCGTGATCGACCTCTTATCCCAGTATAAAGGTACGCCGTATCGATTGCACCCGCTCTGTGCGCGAACTGAAGGATGTCGATAGTACTACTAGTACTTCGACAGCGCGGTTGAAACGAGTCAGGCGATGTGGATACTTTCATCAAGCGTGTATCTCAGGCGTATGTGAAACCCCTCTCGTAGACTTGGGGTTGAGTATGAATTATGAGACTAATGTACGAAATATAATCAAGTGCCGAGATGCTGTGACTGGCAACGAGACCCGTACCGTGGGGTCCATATATGCGACCCAAGGATGCACCCCGTGCCCAGCACAAGCGAAACAAAAGGCGATGAGCACACTGAGGTCCACGTGTACGCCTACGTCGTACTATTCATTGGCACTTTATTTCACGACTGGCCGGCTGAGTATTGAGACCGCTCCTTATAGGAGGTTTGGATCCCGGTGGTAGTTCATTGTCGACAGAAACCCGGTTATGAGTGCGTGAGCACCCCCGTTCTCATTCTCTCATAACCGAAGCTACATATATTTGGCTCAGTTCGGCGCTCAGAAATCGGGAAACTAACTTACCACCACGTCCATGCTCAGCATATCACTGAGACTATCAATACCCAATATAATGTAGCCGATTAATTCATCTCCAAAGTGCAATAGAAGGGAATCCAGCTCATTATCCGCACGGCTGGCGACAACGACGATGGCATACTCTCTTCCACGGGACTTTAGACTGTATCCATGGTGGGCGCCGGAGGGGATCTCTAGGGGTAGTACGATATGATCGTGTGCCTGGGAAGATGGGCCTACGGCGGGATGTGAGTCGATTGGTTTCAGAACAGTCAACAGCAGCCAGAGAGCGGCATAGAGAAGCACTGACACCAGGAAGAGACGGGGGCAAGTCGAAAATACTAGAATACTCGCCAGTGTGTGTGTGAGTGCTCGAGGGACGGACAAGTTGAAGGTCGCCATGTTCGGCGCCACGTTTGGGAGATGCCCGTCTTGGGCTATCCTTGTGCAATATGAGTTCTCGAGCTAAATGTTTCGTCGCCTCGTCCGCAATCGCCTCGTCCATAGGCGGCTGCGGCTGCAGTTCGAATGGTCGCGATTGAAGTTGAAATTGTCGCTGGGTTTGAGGTTGAGGGGAGGCGGGCTGAATAGCAATAGGGACCAGCAAGAGTGTTTGGTCTGGCTGCGGGTTGCCGTCCACGCAGCCGTTTTAGTCACCGCCATTTGTTGTTCCTCTTTAGCCCCCGCCATTGACAGCACATATAACCTATCATGTCGTCTATTGCGTTACTGTAACACAAGGAGTGGACAAATAGATTTTGAGGTTTATGATGATCATTGGTGCGGGTCGCTCCATGTGAATCCGCCAACGGTTCCCTCCCTAGTGCCGTACTAGAAAACCAGGTAACGCCCGCAGTTCTGTGCAACACGTGATTAACTCAAGCCTCTGCCTCAACGTCGGACCCACTCACTCACTCTAGCCCCAGGAACCCTTTCGAAAAATGGAGCATCGGCACACCATATCGAATTCGTGCGTAAATGTCTGCTGTCCCGCGACTCTCCCACCATCGAACCATTACTCCAGGTCAGGTCCCTCTGCATCGGAAATCCCTCAGCTACGCATCGAGGTGACCGGTATGTACCTAAATCCTATAGTTGATACCCGATAACGTATTTTATAGTCCTCCGAGCTCTCGATATCAAGAAGCGGCGACTCCTGAAGAACCGGGTCTTCGTTACTGTGACCAATCGGGAAATGACGAAGAAGACAAGGAGCGTTTCGAATAAGGGAGGAGCGGCGCAGTGGGATCAGAAACTAGATGCATTGTACGACATCTCTTTTTGAATTCTATCTTTCCGGCTGGAACTCCTGTTCAGTTATGTACAGCCGTCATCGGATCTTGTATTGCGTCTTTACGCGGAGCGATTGGTGCACACCGATACACTTATCGGGACGCATCAGATACCAATACCTGCCGAATCACAGATTGGTTTGTCTTTATGACGATATCGCTACCAGTGGCTGAACGCCTTGTGTATAGATATCCCTGTCGTTTTTAGCAATGGCGATGGACAAGCTGGACAATCGATCCAACCGGTCATGCTCTACTTGACTATCACCGTGTCAGCGGAGCCGAGTTCCACGAATCCTATAGCAAGTGAAGTAGGTGGCTCGCCAGCTACGCATCCCTTCATGACGCAAGACCCCATCAAAGACCCCACTGCTTCTGAGCCGCTTTCATCTCCGACGGATCACGATCCCACCGAGACTAGCGCTCCTGTGCCATCGTTTCCTGATGTCCAGGCAGTGGTGTCACCGACAGAGGATGCTCTTCGTGATGCCGATGAAGCTATCAAGGCGATCAACACATCAGATACATGGGAAGGTGCTATTGCGAGGATCCAGTGGATGATGGATACATTTAGCGCGGCTGCAGGAGTGCGTCACTGCGCAATTCCCTTTGAACTTATCCTTGACTGAGCCTACTTCCGCTGTCAGCTTCACCCATACGCACAAATGGCATGTGGCCTGCTATTAGCGATTCCCAAGGTGCGTCGATTTTCGTTATCGTAGTAAGGAAGCACTGACGCCGATCCGGATGTTAGACTCTCCTAGAACAGTTTCAAAATGACGACAATGTCCGAACTCTGCTTGTAGCTGTACACGATGCGTTCGATTTCGCGAACCAGGAAAACATTTTGAGATCTATCAAGCGCGAGTCGAGGCAGGCCCGAATCCTCACGCTTATGTTACAGCATGTCTGTAATTGCTGTGACTTGATACGATCGTATGCAAACGATTCCCAGTTCTGTAAGTATTTTTCACCCATTTCAGTGGCCGACGTAAACACGCCGTTGTCAGGGAAGCGAACGTTGAAGAATATCGGTGGCCGAGTCAACAAACAGATCGAGGACCTCCGCACCGCGCTTCTCGAACTCCGAAGGGCCTTCTTGGACGAGGCTGCCATCACCACGGAGATAACTACGCTCCAGATTCTGGATGACGTCGGAACAATTTCGGCCAAGATTTCTAATAGGCTTGACGGGATGGTTACCCAACTGAAGTGGGTGTCCAGCCAGGTTTCAGATGTCGGTACGTAGCCCCAATAGCTTGAGGGTTATCGATCTGATTACTGTCACAGATTTAGATGCGAAGATCAGAGAAATACCATATGGGACAGGCTCACGCTTCGTGCCGGAGAAGGGCTGCCTTCCAGGAACGCGCACAGCCTTCTTGGACCTCATCATTAATTGGGTGAATAACCCTGACTCGGAGCGTGGCCTTGTACTTCTTGGACAGGCGGGTACGGGAAAGTCGTCGATTGCGCACGAGATCGCACATCGCTTCGATAAAATGCACCGTCTCACGTCGTCGTTCATATTCTTGCGGAAAGAGCAATCTCAGCGCGATGCTTACAAATTCTTCACCACTCTGGCTCGCGATCTCTCCGATCGATATCCTTCATTCAAGACCGCGCTTGGAAGGATCGTGAAGGACGACTCCTCACTTCGGGTTCGTACACGCGACTATCCCACACTTTTCGAATCGCTAGTCCTCCAACCACTTGAGGGTCTCCACATCGTCGGCCCGGTCCTTGTTGTCATCGACGCGTTGGACGAGAGCGGAGACACGGCCGGTAGAAATGGGTTACACGCATTCCTTGCCAAGAACTTATTCAAACTTCCATCGAACTTTCGCGTGCTTATCACGTCGAGGCCCGAGGATGGCATCCTGTCTGCGTTCAATGGAGCGCCGTCGACCATTATCAAATATATGAATGACTCTGAGCTGGCAGCTAGAACGGAGGACGATATACTTACCTTCCTTCAAAGGTTACTCCCTTCGGATGCGTTCGAAGAGCACGGAGTCGCGTTGACAAGAAAGGCAGAAGGTCTGTTTCAGTGGGCGGCTGTCGCTGGTGGATTCATCCTGGATCCTCCCGAATGCTTCGGGTTCAGCAAGAAGAAGTGCATAAATCACCTTTTGAGACTGACTACAGATCGCGATGGACAAGATCCGTTGGACGAGTTATACAAGGAAGTCCTCGAGGGCTACTTCACACACCCGCAAGCTCGACTTCTATTCCGTTCTGTCGTGGGACAGCTCATCACCGCATTCGAACCCCTCTCTATATGCTCCCTGACCACTCTGCGAGGACTCGGCTTCAATGACGACGATGACGCCGATTCTGTTGCTATAATGCTCGGTCGCCTGGGCTCATTGTTAAGCAACGTTAACTCATCCGATGACACCCTTCCTATTCTTCCTCTCCATGCATCATTTCGTGACTTCCTGACAAATAAGGAGAAGAGCGGCGATTTCTCTATTCCCGTTCAAGACGCCCATCATGAGTTGGCCCATTCATGTGTCGGTCTAGTACTTCGCGACCTCAGATTCAACATGTGCCACATTGAATCATCATATCTTGCTAATAGAGCCATTCGAGACCTTGAAGCTCGCGTCACTAAACACATGTCGCCAGCATTATTATATGCTTGTCGTTTCTACGACGATCATTTCGAACAACTTTCTTTCGACGCCGGTCTATTTGACAAACTCCGAACTTTCTTTGGCGCGAAATTTCTCTTTTGGCTTGAGGCCCTTAGCTTGGTGGGCGATATGCGTCTTGTTTTGCCAGCGTTGTCGTCTGTAAATGTGTGGCTAGCATCTGGTCGAGGTGTAAGTTTGAACACCCATTCTGTGAGGCTGACAAACAACTAATGAAAACAGTCGCAACAGGTTTCTGCGGCAGAGCTAGAGAAATTGACCGCGTTCATCAATGATGCCACTGCGTTCGTGCGGTACTTTGGGATAGCGATGGCAAAGAGCGCACCGCATGTCTACATTTCTACTTTACCATTTGCGCCGGCTTGTTCTCTTGTTTCGATGCATTATTCAAGCATGTTTCCCCGAACACTGCGCATCGAAAGTGGGCGATTATCTCATTGGCCTTCATCAGAGATGGTGATTTCAAATGTCGGACGCAGTGTCAATTCCATTGCACTCTCACCGGATGGCCAACGCATCGTCTCGGGCTCTTACGATGGAGGAGTTTGCGTATGGAATGCCACGACGGGAGAGAGAGTAGCAGGACCATTTATCGGAAACACGACGTCTGTTGCATTCTCCCATGATGGCCAGCGCGTTGCCTCGAGCTTGAGCGATAACACAATTCACGTGTGGGATGCAATGACTGGAGAGATCGTGGTAGGCCCGTGTAGTGGGCACACGCTATGGGTCACATCCGTGGCATTCTCCCCAGATGGCCAGTCCATTGTCTCTGGGTCAGCGGACCAAACAATTCGTGTATGGAAGGCTACAACAGGAGAGACAGTGGCAGGCCCACTTAGTGGGCACACAGGTCGTGTCATGTCTGTGGCATTCTCCCCAGACAGCCAGCGAATTGTCTCTGGTTCGCTTGACCAAACGATTCGAATCTGGAACTCCACCACGGGAGAGACGGTGGGAGGTCCATACAGCGGGCACACAGGTTGGGTCAGGTCTGTGGCATTCTCTCCAGACGGTCGGCGCGTCATCTCGGGCTCAGACGATCGAACGATTCGGGTATGGAATGCCGTAACGGGAGAGACAATGGCGGGTCCATTTATTGGACATACTCATTGGGTCCTGTCTGTAGCATTCTCCGCAGATGGTCGACGCATCGTCTCGGGCTCATTCGATCAAACGATTCGCGTGTGGGATGCCATAACAGGAGCGGCAGTGGCAGGCCCATTTAGTGGGCACACTGGTTCGGTCAAATCAGTTACGTTCTCACCAGATGGCCAGCGCGTTATCTCAGGTTCCGTGGATGGAACCATCCGTGTGTGGAATGTCACAACTGGAGGGACGGCGGCAGGCGGATTTGATGGACACAGGGATTGGGTCACGTGTGTAGCATTCTCACCAGATGGCAAGCGCGTTGTCTCGGGATCGCTTGACCACACAATTCGTGTGTGGAATGCCATGACGGGACAACCAGTGACAAGCTCATTTATTGGGCACACAAATTGGGTCCAATCCGTGGAATTCTCCCCAGATGGTCAACGAGTTGTCTCAGGCTCGTTTGATTCAACAATTCGTGTCTGGAATGCGACAACAGGAGAGACGGTGGCAGGCCCATTTAGTCTCAAAATCATCGTCTTCTGTGTGGCATTCTCTCCAGATGGCAAGCGTATCGCATCGGGCTTGGGCAATGGATCAATTTGTATGTTGGATGCTACAACAGGAGAGACGGTGGCAAGTCTATCCACTGGACGCCGGCATTCAGTCACATCCGTGGCATTTTCCCGAGACGGACAGCGCATCGTCTCGGGCTCGGAAGCTAAAGCAATTTTCGTGTGGAATGCTATAACGGGAGAGACAGTGGCAGGCCTATTTAGCGGTCACAGAGATATAGTCCGGTCTGTGATATTTACTCCCGATGGTCAGCGTGTTGTCTCGGGCTCGGATGATTCAACAATCCGTGTTTGGGATGCCTCGACAGGAGAGATGGTGGCAGGCCCGTTTAATGGGCACAAAAATGGGATCTTCTCTGTGACAGTCTCCCCGGACGGCCAGTGTATTGCTTCAGGCTCGGAAGACCAGACGATTAGTATGTGGGACCCCACCACTGGAGAGCCGGTGGCAGGCCCATACTGTGGGCACACACATGCGGTCGCGTCAGTGGCGTTCTCTCCTGATGGTCAGCGCATCGTCTCATCAGCATATGGATCAATTCGTATGTTGGATGTTACGACATGCAAGACGGACAATACGGGACAGGTTGACTTCACTTACCGATCGAAGATAAACGAGGAGGGATGGATATGTGGTAGCAACGATGAACTGTTAATGTGGATCCCACCGTTACATAGGGCAAATCTTCACCGCCCAGGTGACATCTGGGTTGTGGGCGAACACGAAACCCGCCTGAGTCTTTCTGATTTTCCGCATGGTGATAGTTGGGATACTTGTATTGACGCTTAGATAGAAATACTACGCCGATTTTCTGTTTAACGCGCCTGGACTTCATGGTGAGATCGGACCCGAATAAGGCGGGCCGGGGTTCCGACGACTGCATTACGCCATGGTTTCTGCTCTTCTCTCCTTCTCGCTCTCCTTTACTAACGATCATCTCAACTCGCTTATCCGATTTATTTTTAGTGTTGTCAAGGTGCGTTCCCATTAAGTACGAGCGAATCCGATATCACAGAGGAGGGCATGATCGTACCTACCACAGTTTTTGCCTCGATTTTGGCTTCAGTTTTCGGGACTCACCTTGCATGCCGCTGCGATTCCCCCATAGTGCTTGATCAACCCCGACTTCCTTATGACGTGTTCATAAACGCTACTGATATCGCTTCCTGCTCACAGTGTAAGCGCAGGACTCAGATGAGCTTGGGGACAAATAGTCAGCGTATGCGCGCACCCAGCGGTCCGCCACATTGCTTCATTATTGTGACACAAAATATCCATAGATACAACTTTGCATGCTGGATACGATGTAGTTGATCGCGTCCAGCAGGCTATCTGATGTACAGGCGTCTCGGTCTCTGCCACGAGCCAGCCAGACTACTAAGTTACGCTTCCTGAGGTCAGGTCCTCATGTGCTGCCTAGATCAACTCTGGCAGAGTGAGCGTCACCGCTGGGGTCGTACGATTGATGTGTAGACATTTCGACGCGATTTTTCCGATCTCTACTTTTTGCGTGTTCAATATAGGGATTGAACTGAATGAGCCAACAACGTGCCTGTTCTCGTCGGCTCACATCTCTTCGCTGTCTCACTGTCTCACGAAAAACAGAAATGCCAAAGTCGGTAGCGGGATTGCCATTAGTTTGGGTCGAGGCCAAGGTCGAGGCAGAATAAGAAACTTCCACTTAGTACCACGAACAATCGTGCGGTCTAGTCGGGTGCTGCATTCCACCCAGGTCTCCCAAATTTCCGTTTGCCGAAAAAACGGCTCGGCCCTCTTCCAGGGTTGTCCACCGAACAGCAACAAAAAAGGCCTCTGTCAGATGAAGGGCGTATAGACGCGATAGTCAGCCCTCCGGTCTACGAGCTAAATTATCGGTTCGAGCAGTCAGCAACGCTTGGGTGCTTTCGGATCGTTGTTTTTCTTGATAATAGATAAATTCATTAGCTGAAGTAGCGAAACGTTGGTTGAACAAGACAAGAACGTGGAAGAACATGACAACCGATCTGATCCCGCGAGATCAGAATTAATTTTAAGTCTGTGGTACCTTACTAAAATAAAACGTCTGTATGCTTCACGGCCAGAGGGAGGAAAGGGTTACGCGTGGCCGCCACTGTGATGAAGAGTACTGTATCAGCAATCCAGGCTTGGATGCGACCTCTATTGAGAAAATACCAAAAACAAAAAAAAAGGTCGTTCGCCGAAATTATCGGTGCACAAGCCCTGCGTCTATGCATTGCGGTAAAGTAGCTCTCGCAACACAAATCGACTTTGACAAAGTCTTTGGTAGGATTACCCTGACGCCTGCGTGTTGGAGACAACTGTAACCGTGACCTGGGGAATTTAAGGATTCTCACGTTGAGTTTCAGGACGTGATGACGTCGTTCACAGAGACGAGTCTTGGCGAAGGAGGGCACACACCAGGAAAAGGTCACAGAACCGAATAATGATATCGTTGTCCGCGGTCTCGGCAAGCGACAATGGAAGCAATTGGCAGAACAAGGGTGGATCGATGCCCATAAAGGGAATGTCTTGGTCATCGAAGAGCGTCCCGGCAGTGTCCCGGCTTTCCACCTACGCCCGAGTCCGAGTCTTGGCTCGTCTTTGGACATCATTTAGCAGATGTCTTCTTTCGAAAAGGTCGTCAAAAATGCTTGCAAACCAAAGCCTACACCGCCCAAGTCAAAGGTTAGCCTCTTACTTCCTGCGTGTACGCCAACTCACACACCCCTCTCGGGTCAGTACGTCGACCCAATCATCGCTGCAACATGGTCGGAGGATGGCGCCATCCATGATGTCTGCAAAGCTCTTTCCCCTCGCTTTCGAGAGCCAAACTCTATCGTCAGTTGATCGAATGAATAGTAGGACGCGTCAGTGGGCTGACGACGATTCAGGTGGTGTTCAAGGCGCTTATTGTCCTTCACACGATGGTTCGGAATGGCGCAACGGACAATGTACTCCAATATCTGTCCTCTTCGGATGTTCTACGATTGAAGAATGTCTCTGGCGGTCAATGGGAAGGTACGGGTCATATCTTTCTTTCATCTCCGGACTTACTCACTTTGACCAGGTTACAACGCGCCCAAGAATCTCCAGCATTATGCTCTATATCTCGACACGCGCATACGTTCGTACCGTGATCTAAAACACGATGCCATCCGTGTGCAGTCTGAAACGAACCGTGACATGCGTTTATCTATGTCACTGGAAGAGGACGGGCGACTCGCTCGTAATCAGACTTTCGAGGACAGCACGCGAAAGGCACAGGGTTCTGGTGGCATGTCGAGGAGCAAGACGATCATGGGCCGTAAGCTCCGGGTGATGACGGTAGAGAAGGGTCTACTCAGGGAGACCAAGGTGGTCCAGAAGCTGTTGGATGCGCTTGTAGAGTGTAGAGTAAGCTCCGACTTTTTACCTCTACTTCTTCCCCTCACGTTGTTTCCATCAGTTCTACCTGGATGACCTGGGTGATGAGCTAACGATCACGGCTCTTCGGATGCTCGTCAAAGATCTCCTTGTTCTTTTCCAGGCTGTCAATGAGGGAGTTATCAACGTGCTAGGTAAGGTTCCGATCAGTCCCATCCGGAGTACTCCTCGCTGACGCTTCACTCCGTCCAGAACATTACTTTGAGATGTCACACGTTGACGCCGAACAAGCTCTTACCATATATCGGCATTTTTGCAAACAGGCAGAGTTTGTAGTCGAGTATCTTGGCGTCGCAAAGAAACTCCAAAATCTCCTCAATGTACCGATCCCAAACCTGAAACATGTACGTCTTCTCGATCTTATTTAATGCACGACTCACGACCCTTTGGCAAAGGCCCCTGTATCTCTCGTGGGAGCCTTGGAGGAGTACTTGAACGATCCCAACTTCGAGCAGAACCGGATCGAATACAAGGCGAACAAGGACTCTGCAGATAAGGGCCTCAAGAACGGTCGTCCCAACCCGAAGAAAGCAGAGAAAGGTGAGTGCTCTAACACAAGTTCTGGGACTAACTGCTAATTTATATCTACCCATAGCGTCGTCATCTACACCAACAGCGTCAGAAGCGGAAGGTTCTTCTAAGGACGCGCCGAAGGTAGAAACAACGAAAGCCCTGACGGACTTCTTCTCGGCAATTGAGGATGGAACGACGATCTTCAACCCGCAAACTGGATAGTATGCGCTTTTCCCAAATCGTTTCCTCCGCTTCTCACCGGTTTTGTTCCCAGCCCGGCGTCTGACCAATTCCAACAGCAAGCAACGTACAACCCTTTTAATGCCGCTGGCGCTTTCGCCGCTTCAACAAATCCACACATCCAAGTACAATCTCAACCCACCGGTTTCTTGCAACCTCAATTCACAACCGTACCTGGAGCTGTTCAACAGTCAATGAATCCTTTCCCCATGCTTCAGGCCACGCCTACCGGATTCCTTCAGCCACAATTAACGGACGCAAATCCCTTTCGCGCGAGCATCGTGGCGCCACAAGCCACCGGGTTTTCGCCGTTTGGTCGGACGGGCCCCCTACAGCCATCTCCGACGGGCGTCAACCCGTTCTCCGCGCAGAATGGCTTCCTCGGACCGAGCGCTTTCTCGACGGCGACCTCGACAAATCCGTTCCCGGTCGCTGGGCAGGCAGCCAACCCGTTCCCCACTGCAACAAATGCCAATCCGTTCGCGGCTCTCAACAACGGTCCATTCGCAAGCGCTTCAAGTCCAAATTCGCTACCGTCTACACATTTGAATCCATTCCCCACGCAGACTCGGTCTGTTTCCCAGCCATTTTCCTTCGCTTCCCCCAGTCAACCCACTCCCACGGACTTCTCCAATCCAACTGCGTCCGCACCGACATCTACCTTCAACGCTACCTCTGCATCTGCTGTCCCTGCACGCCCAGCCTCGACCCCTCTCACCCAAACGAAACCCTCCTCTCCGTCGCTAAAGCCTCTCAAGCCGCACCAGACTGGTTCCCGCAATCCATTTGGCGTGCCTAAAGCCCCTTCACCTCCACCGGTGCCCCGCGCCCCTACACTTTTCGAGCTTGCCAATGGCGCGGGTCAATATCAACCGCCGTCACAAAGTCCGACGCAGGTCAAGCCTCAGCAAACAGGCGGGCCGGCAACCACTTTCACGAGTGTCGCGTCCTCGTTCCTCGCGGGCAGTTCTGGCAGCCCTCCTGTGCCGCAGGTCACAACGTCGCTTGCCGCCTTGGGCCCAGGAACAACCGCCTCATCGCCCACGACGGCGACGTCCACGACCACGGGTTCTACCTTCTCGGACACGCTTTTCGGGTCGATTGGTGGACAGCCAACAGGCAGCACTGCATTCTCTAGCCAGCCGACTGGCTCACCGCTGCGCCCACAGGCCACGGGCTATAGTACTGGGATCAAGGCGTTCAAGCCTACTTCGTCTTTTGGCGCGTCGCTGCTTGAGACCCTGCCGCCGATCCCACAGTCTGCGCCGACGACGCCTGAGAACGGCATGTTCGCAGCGCCACCCCCTGGTGCGGGTAGCATGAGCGCTCCTGCGGGAGTTGGGCTGGGCGCGGGGCTCAGTGCGGTACCGTCGCAAGCTCCCGGAACAGGCACGGGCTTCGGTAGTGGTAGTTTTGGCCTCGGCGCGCAACCGACGGGTTTCCCCACTACCGCCGGAACGGGCTCTTCGCTTGGCGTTGGGCTGCGTCCGCAAGCGGCGGGCGTAAACGCGGGCGTCGCGAACCCGTTCCGCTCGTCGATGCTCGCACCAGGCTCTGCCGGTTCAGGTCCCAGCCCGGGCTCCTTCCCTGCGTTTGGCGCTTCCTACGCCAGCTCCCCGGGTGCCAGTTTGTTTTCGCAGCCTACGGGAGCGCCGTCGTTTGGGCAAAGCTATTTTGGTGGGCTGCAGCAGGCGGACGCGTCGAAGCAGCAGAATGGCGCAGCATCGTTGATCTAAGCGTGCTTGCGTTTTTTTTTTCTTTTTTTCTCCCATTCCGTTTCGTATCGCCACCACTGAGTTACGCATATGCTCGTCCGTCTTTTGTTTATAATCTCCCGTGGAACAAGTCACATATACTTGACCGTTGTGTTAGTTTCTAAGATAGCGGGACAGTTGTAGCGTACTATTCTGATCAAACAAGGGTGTCTTGGGCTGAATATATTTTTTCATCGACTGTTTGGGCGTCAAACGCGTTGGGCTGCGCGGGAAGATTTCACTTTGTTGATTCATTTCCAAATTCGAGGCGCGCGCGCGCCGTTGGCGGCCAAGCCACTCCTCTGAACTCAACCACCACCGTCGCCATCATGTCAGCGTAGGTATCCCCCATCGCGTTTTTGTTCACAAATCATTCACGGGACTTTCGTCTGCCAGCCAGGAACAGCCTCAACCACTTCCAACAACCGTCAGTGACGCGCTGGATCACGCGAAAAAAGCGTTCGCGTTGCGCAAGTACGAACAAGCGGTCGAACACTATGCCACCGCACTCGAACTCTTGTTCGTGTTCTTTCACCCCTTCTCGCCGACGCTGTTAGTTAACACCACGCGCAGATCTAAGACGCACGCGGAAGACGCGCCTGAAATGGCGGACGTGTACTTCGCGTACGGGAAGGCGTTACTCGAGAATGCTATCGTGCAGAATTCTGTCTTGGGAAAGGAACAACAGCAGCAGCAGGACGGTGCTACGGCAGAAGGTGCGCAAAATGCCACAACGTGCTGCATATAGCCCTTTTTTTTGACAACGACGATGTGCACCCAGAGCCTGCGGCGAATGGAAATAAGATCCTGTCGTTCTCTGGCGACGCAGAGGAGGAGGAAGAAGGGGAGGAGGAAGATCCCGCGGTTGATTTGTTCGCCAAGCCGGACACGGATGCAGAAGGTGAAGGTGAGGACGACGCTGGCGAGGGCGAGGACGATGCGGAGCCCGAGGACGACTTCAATGCCGCGTGGGAGGTGCTGGACCTCGCGCGCGCGATATACGAGAAGCGAATGGACGGGGACGAGGCCGTGCGGCTCAAAGTGGCGGACACGTTCATCATGCTCGGCGACATATCGCTCGAGACGGGTGCGTGTGGGCACTGTACTGTACTGCCACAAGTCATGCTGAAGCGCGCCCCCCTCCCCCGATAGAGAAATTCGAGCAGGCGATCACGGACTATAGTGCCGGCTTGGCGCTCAAGACAGAGCTGCTCCCGCTGTCGTCGCGCCAGCTCGCAGAGGCGCATTATAAGCTCAGCATCGCGCTCGACCTTACGGCTGGCCGGCTCGCGGACGCCATACACCACGCACAGCGCGCCCTGGAGAGCATAGAGGCGCGTCTTGACGAACTGCGCGCGGGCCTCGCGGGCACGCTGGCGCCTTTACCGGAACCGACGCCCGAGAACGACAACGACGACGCGAAGGGTAAAGGGAAGGGCAGGAGCAGGCAGAGCGCGCTTGCCCCGGACGAGCAGGTCCAGAACTGGAGCAAGACGCAGATCGAGGCGGAGGTAAAGGAGCTCGGCGAGCTCAAGCAGGATCTCGCGCTCAAGGTACGCCTGCTCGTTCTTCTCTTTATCTTCCTCTGTCGTTGACGACGCTTCATCGTGCAGGTAGACGAACTCAAGTCGGCACCGAACGACGAACGGGACGGCGGGCTGTCGGCGCCTGAGCTGGCGCAACGCGCGTTGGATCGTGAGCTGAATGGTGCGCCTGCGCCGCTTCAGGACCTTCCAGTGAACGACCTCACGTCGATGGTCGTAAAGAAGAAAAAGAAGGCACCTGCACCTGCGCCCGAGGCGAGCGGTCCCGCAGAGAAGCGCAAAGCAGAGGGCGAGGAGGCGCTGACACCACCAGACAAGAAGGCGCGTCTGGACGAGAGCGCTGCATCATGATATAAGAGCTTGTTGTATTTCCACGACCTACTGTATATACGTTACCACTATTACACACTTTTTCAGAACGGTAGCTCGGCTGCTTGGATGGGTTGGTGCGTATACTGCCTCTTGCCCTCCCCACTCCCAAACTCGCCCACGACGTGCCCATCCGCGCCCTGGCTCCTCAGGACATACTTGTACGTGACGAGGCCCTCGAGCCCAACAGGTCCGCGCGCGTGGATCCTCCCCGTGCTGATGCCGACCTCGGCACCAAAGCCATACCGAAAACCGTCGGCGAAACGCGTGCTCGCGTTCACGAACACACCCGCCGAGTCGACGCCGCGCACGAACGTGCGGCCCGCCTCGGTCGATTCCGTCACGATGCAGTCGGTGTGGTGCGAGCCGTGCGCGTTGATGTGCGCGATTGCGGCGGAGAGGGACGGAACGGCGCGCACGGCGAGCGTCAGCGAGAGGTGCTCGGTCGTGTAGGCGTCCGGCGTCGCTCGCGAGACGTGCGTCGCGAAGTTGGCGGGAGTGCTGGTGGGGTCTAGCGCGGAGAGCGTCGGGTCGTCACAGAGGAGCCGCACGTCGGCAGCGAGCAACGTGCGCGCCACGTCTGGCCAGATCGTCCGAAGCAGGCTTTCGTGTACGAGGAGCGTCTCGACGGCATTACACGCCGCTGGATAGTCGATCTGCGCTTAAAGTCGTCAGGCCCTCAAACACCCCTTACAGTAGCGCACTACTCACCTTTGCGTCGAGCACGACGCGCTGGGCCTTTTCGCGGTCCGCGGAGGCGTCGAGGTAGATCGCGCAGAGGCCGTCTGCGTGCCCCATGACGGGGATCCGCGTGGAGTGCTGGATGGAACGCACGAGCGCGTTGCTCCCGCGTGGGATGACTAGGTCGATGTACCGGTCCTGCGCGAGCAGCGCGGCGACTTCCGCGCGCGTCTCGACGGCCTGTACGAATGCAGGCGGGAGCGCGGTGCGCGCAAGGGCGGTCTGGATTGCGCGTGCGAGCGCAGCGGCGGTACGTGCGGACTCTTTGCCGCCCTTGAGGATCGCAGCGTTTCCTGGGGGGTACCATGAGTGGGAGATTTTTTTTTTTTTGGGTGAGAGAGATGGGAGGACGAAACCGGATTTGAGTGCGAGAGCGGCGACGTTGATGACGACTTCTGGGCGCGCTTCGAAGATGACGAGAAGGACGCCGATTGGGCACGAGATGCGGTAGAGCTCGAGGTTGTCGTGTAGCTCGCGCGCGTACGAGATCGTGCCGGTGGGGTCTGGGAGCGTGGCGATGTCGGAGACGCCTTGGAGCATCGCGTCCCATTTATCGCCTGTGCGCAGGTCGAGGCGCTTGACGAGGGATGGAGCGAGTCGCCCTGCGGCTGCTTCGGCCTCTGCGTGCTGCTCTCTGTGCTGGTTAGCAGTGGTACCATGATTGATGCGATGAGAATGCAACGGACCGTCATGTCCTCGCCATTGGCCAACAGGATGGAGTCTTTGTTTGCCTCGAGCTCTTTTCGGATTTCGTGCAGGGCGCGTGTCCTCTCGGCGGAGTCGATGAGCTGGGAAGCCTCAAACGCAGCCCTGGCTGTTTTTGCTACTGTTTCTGTTTCTGTGCTCGTCGTGGACATTTTGCAAGAGTCGAGGGGGGGCGATTAGATAAGATTATCGGACCAGTCCTAATTCTAGGCAAGGCTAGAACGAGCACACACGGTGCCCACCTCTAAATCCAAAGCTGGGGCTGGGTCCAACGTGAAACCAGAACAGCAATGCGGACTTGTACAACGCAGAACATGGGACGGATCTTTCTCCCTGACGGTTGGTACGACGTACGACGTCCCCCTCTGAACGGAAATTGTGGGAAAACTTAAGTCATTACGAAAACATTTCAACACGTTGGCGTTACTTCCTTATCAACATCACCCGGGGTGTCATCGATACGTCGGAGGCGTTGAGTTGCACAGTTCTGGCCCTACAGACTGCTTAGGGCCGGGGCCTGACCCCGCTCCTTCGTCCGATCCCGCGTGCTCCGGGCATTATGATTCCGGCGCCAACTTATTATTATCAGGTGCGCATGCACCAACCGGCAGACGGCGTCAGCGGTAGCCCCGCAAGGAGCATCAAGGAGATCAAGCTGAAAGACGATGTCACCTTTCTTTTCCGAGCACACGCCGAATGCAAGAATCAAAACAATCATATGATCCATACATACCAGCGCCTTCATAAATGGAGCAGGATCCAGCCTTCCCCGCCTTCTTTTTTTCTCCCCATTCTAGCCCACAAACAAACAAACACCTAGACCAAGAGACAAAAGAGCTATGTCAGCCCTCAAGGAAGGCGAGTTCGTTGGCAGCCTCGATTGTGGTACGACGTAAGCTCTCCATGAGATTGCATCCATCCAGCGCTGTTTCATCGACACCGAATACAGCTCCACTCGCTTCATCATCTTCGATCGCCACGCGAATATCGTCGCCCAGAGCCAAGAAGAGTTTCCTCAGTACTATCCAGAGCCCGGGTGAGCTCCGAGTCCCTTCCTTCGCACGCGCGCTCCTATTCAATCTGCGATTACCAAGGTGGCACGAGCACGACGTAAATGAACTACAAGAGACCTGCGACAGGGTCATTGAACAGGCCGTAGCCAAGCTCGGGGAAGCCGGCTACTCACCCAATTCCGTAAAAGTCATCGGTGCGTCCGAATTGTCCGCGGGTGAACCCGCACTCTCCGTGACTGATTGCGAAACGGATTAGGCGTCACCAATCAGCGCGAGACGACCGTCGTGTGGAGCCGCAAGACCGGCAAGCCGCTATGCCGCGCGATCGTATGGGACGACTCACGTACCCGCGGCATCGTCTTGCACTATGAGAACCTCCTCAATACGGAGGGCATCGAAATCGACGGCAAGGTTCGTCGCGGCAAGGATGGCGCGCTGGCCATCAAGGAGCTGTGAGACACGGAGTTTTGTCGCCCGTTTCCGTTTGGCTAATCAGTTCGGACCCTATCTACATCTACATCCTACAAACAGGACCGGCCTCCCACTCTCCACTTATTTCTCCGCGATAAAGCTCCGATGGATGATCGACCACCGGGAGGACGTCCGCGAGGCACACGAGGAGGACGACCTTGCGTTCGGTACGGTAGAATCGTGGATTGCATACGTCAGCATTCCGAGCCCACTCCATTTCCCGCGCGCTAGCCGCTGATAGACTTGCGCCAGAACTTACTGGGCGGTGTGAATGGCGGCCAACATATCAGCGAGGTGTCCAACGCATCGCGCACACTCTTGCTCAACATCCGCACGCTCAAATGGGACCCCGCGCTTTTGC
Source organism: Lactarius indigo (assembly GCA_025766275.1). NCBI lineage: Eukaryota > Fungi > Basidiomycota > Agaricomycetes > Russulales > Russulaceae > Lactarius > Lactarius indigo. Next base: position 414,594 of record JAFKAC010000034.1, read on the forward strand.
GCTTCTTTGGCCTCCGGGAATCAGTCCTGCCACGCCTCGTCTCGACGAGCGAGGTGTACGGTAACATCGCTGCTGGTCCTCTCAAGGGAGTCCCGCTTGGTGGGCTGGTCGGTGACCAGCAGGGAGCCCTCATCGGCAACAAGTGCCTCGCTCCGGGCCAGGCTAAGTGCACATATGGCACCGGCGCATTCTTGTTGTTCTGCACGGGCACGGACATCGTATATAGCACTCACGGACTGCTCAGCACGGTGCGTCACAGCGGATCTGGTCAGAGGTTGGTGCTGACACACCTCTAATTGCAGGTCGCGTATCAAGCTGGTCCACAAAGCAAGCCCGTCTACGCTCTGGAAGGAGCCAGTGAGAGCGACTGTTGGACTCTTTTTTTACTGAGCGGCGCTGATACCTCTTTCCTCTCTCCGCAGTCGCCGTTGCCGGCAGCGCCATCAAATGGCTGCGCGACTCGATGGGACTGATCGAGTCGGCCAGCCAGATCAACACGCTCGCGGGCTCGGTGCCATCCTCGTCCGGGGTCTACTTCGTGACTGCGTTCTCTGGCCTGCTCGCGCCATACTGGGACTCCAACGCGACGGGCCTGCTGATCGGGCTGACGTCCTACACGACGCCGGCGCACGTCGCGCGCGCGACGCTCGAAGCGAGCGCGTTCCAGACGCGCGCGGTGATCGACAGCATGGTGCTCGACGCGCACTCGGACCTCGCGCACCTCAAGGTCGACGGCGGGATGACGAACGGGGACCTCGCGATGGAGGTGCTCGCCGACGTTGGCGGGTTCGAGGTCGTGCGGCCCGAGATGCGCGAGAGCACCGCCCTCGGCTCGGCGCTCCTCGCTGGGTCCGCTATTGGCCTCTTTGGCTGGGACATCTCGCGCCCCGAGACGCTCAAGGAGGTCAATACCGCGCGCAGCACCCGCTTTAACCCCCGCACGACGGAGAAGCAGCGCGAGGAGGCGTGGCATGGGTGGCAGCGCGCTGTGGGCCGCTCGCGTGGCTGGTTCGAGACGACGGCGGAATAGACGTTCGAGGTCGAGGTCGTCGTCGTCGTAAATTATGGGGTCTGGGCCGGAAGAGAAGCGTCGTTGTCACAGTATCTTGTTGTATAAAAGCGCTGGGCCAAGTGCCTGGATGTTCAAGTAGTAGGTAGGTAATTGTACTTTAGGAAACCTCCGTTTACTGTAATACAACATTTTTACGGTCTGGCATTCACCCACTTTTTTTTTTTGGCTCACACGTGCGAGCCTGGAAGAAGGCAACAATGCGGAGGGAGGGAACATCCTTTTCTCATTGACGCTGCAATGATTCCTGCGCGTCTATCTTTCCTGCCGTGCGCCGTTCTCGAGCTGTGCTGGGCAGAGCACGTTCGGTTATCTTCGATGCTTTTCTATGAAAGCAGTCAACGAGACGTGCCTTGCCTGATCCTCTGCGACCATTGCCAAGTAAAGAGAATTGGTCCACTTCCGCAAGGAATCTTGCTTCACCGTCTCCTTAAACGTGGTCGCATACTTGAACCGTCTCGCACAAATGTACGTGCCCCCCCCCCAGGGCAATGCGCGTCAGGAGACAAGCATGCATTCTAACAGAGGAACGTACTCCTGCCTCGGAAACGCGAAAGAGATACAGTTCCGCGCATAGGACTGGGCAAACAAAAGATAGAAGAGAAAAGAAGAAGCCTGATTTCGGGACATGGGAGACGCGACGCAGTCAAACAACCGTGGTTCGTGGTACGGGAGCAAAAACGCAAGCGGAACCCCTATCGATGATGATTCATAAAAACGCGGCGGTTCGAGAGCTTTCAACTCCATACCTACCTACCTACCGTCGGCACTATGCCATTCACACTTCCGGGAACAGCATACCTCTGGACTCGCGCTATGCCCGACGAGCCACACTTCGTGTCAGGAAAATCTGCATTGCGCGACCGTCGATGCATCGATGTTCTGGTACAATGCGACCTATGAATTCAGCGGACCCGGTTGCAACCCTGCATTACATGCATGAGCACGAATACGAACGACGGGCTGACTGATGGCCTCTATGACAAAATTGGTGGATGATGTGTGAACGCGACCGACCCCCTATTGCTCCACGTATATGCTAACCGTGCGTTGGGGCCAGCTGGGCAGATGAGGTAAATGCGACGCAGACGAAGGGGCTCCAAACTGAGAGGACACCTTATTGCCATACGCCGCCCATCGCCCCAACTTCGTTACAGGGTGCTCACACGGTTTCTTTGAGTAAAGTTCGAGCCAGTGTCGCGCCAGTCGTCATGCCAGGACAGGTAATGGCGACTGGGGTGGTCACATCGGTCGACAGAGGGTCAGATTTATTCACGGTCACTGGCGGACAAGCGACGATAGGAGTCCTGAGTGTCGCAGATGCCATGAAGCGAAGCGTGAATAGTCTTGCGTTTTCGCAGAACCTGCCGGACCAGGGCGCTTTTTGTATCCTGCACGGGCACGGTCATCGACGTCAGGCGCAACCGAGTTGCGGTGGACTGGGACAATTTAACCCCCTTGGAGAGGCATGATGTGCCTCTTCCATTCGAAAACGTTGACGAAAGAGACGGTGATGTGTAAAGGGCCTGAAGTGATCTCGTGACGGCGGGTAAAAAAACAAAAAAAAACATACGCTGTCCCACTAGCTAGCAGTAGTGGCGTCCGAAAATATATATATATATTGAATGACGTGAGGCGTTCATGGATTACTTCTAATGAAAAGTACAAAGCGAGTGAGTGGTGGAGAGTGCAAAGACAAAAGCACAAAAAGGTCATCGACGAAGCCACAACCACAACAAATCGAACTCAATCACAGCTCCCGTCCTTCGGCCCATCCTTCCACCGCTCGTCAACGCGCGCGCAATCGAACGCGGGCTTGCCAAGCAGCGCATTGACCTCGTTGTGCGTCGCGCAGAGCCACGCGCCAAGCGCCGCGCGGGAGCCCACCTCGGGCGGCCGGCTGCGTATGCGCTCCCCGAGGTCGTCTGCGCAGTGTCCGCACGGGTATAGCGTCGGTAGGGCGTGTAGGAGCTGCAGCATGTGCGCGCGCTGTGTGGGGCTCGGCCGCTCGGGGTAGTATGCGGCTGTCGTGTGGAGGAAGGTCCAAGTCGCGTGCCCGAGGGCTTCCGCGTCGGGCGGGCAGTGTGCGGGTCGTTGTCGTGCGACGACGTCGTGATCGTCGTGGTCGTGCGCAGAAGCGGCCAATGCGGTCGCGGTCGCGATGGCGGTCGCTGGAGAGGGAGAGGGAGAGGAAGCATCGTTGGGCCTTTTTGAGGAGGAGGGGGGTTTCCAGTTCCGGAAAGAGGTGCAGATCTTGCATGGCTTTCCATCTGGTCCGAGGACCATCCCGGGTGGGAGGGGGGTACCGCCTGTTTTGCTGCTGCTCATCGTTTGTTGGTTGTCCGTCGCAGAGCAAAAAAGAAACGCGCGACACCTCAAGGCTCCGGAGTCCCGTTCCGCCGGCCCGTCGGCAGACTCTCTCTGTATCTCGGAGTTAAAGGCCGGGCGAACGACGTCTTGAGTTACCAGTACCGGAAGGTCGTCTGCCTTATCGTATCGTAAGTGACCCACCAAATCTGAGGTCTGTGACTTATAGCACACGTTCATGTGGACTCTACTCCGATCATCTCGGATGAACGTTCGACGAACGACGGCGTTGCATTACCCATTCCGGCGAAACCACAACAACGACTACTGTATGTCCATCTCCTTATCCGGGTCCAGGCCTCATCATGAGGTGTCTTCTTGTTATTCCGTACTTAAGATAAGACGAAGTACAGGCCCTCTCTACGCACCGAGCCACTCAAACGGCACGATTGACCCAGTTTTTGTCCTTGACATGCTGCGGAATACCCTTTCCGGCGACATACTTTCTCGTCGACTGAATAGAGGCCCATTCTATCGTTCTTCGTGGCACCATCGATGACATTCGACCAACAAGTGTGCTGGTCATTACGCAATCAGAAGAGCGGGAGAACGGTAACAGACGTTCTGGAGCCGATAAGACCCGTACTGATAACGGGGGGTGTGCGAGAAGCCCCGATGCTCCTAGCCCGCTCAAAACGAAGAATCGGGAGGTCATTCGAGTTGCAAAGGGCTGCAAAGACAAGATGGCCTAAGGGGCGAGGAGGGGGGCAAACCTAGACGCTTAGACTGGCATTGGCAAGCGAGTAAGAGGGAAAGTCCGGTGAGACGCCACACTTCAAATCCTGTCTCCCCGCGGTGGTGTCCTGTCCGGATGTGCGGCATTTCAGAAAAGGGGACGGATGAGAGATAGAAGGAGCCCTCCGGAACTTGGGGATTTTAACGGCGGCTGCAGAAGGGATTTTGTACTATTCGATTTCAAACGGGTATTGCCACTTGAGTGACCTCTCATTGAAATGAACAGCGCCCGTTCACGGTAGAACTGTACTTGCTCGGAATTTGGGAGGAAAAAGCATGACCCCGAGTCTCGATTGGAAAGTGCAGTGGTTGAAAATGGGACTGCGAGGGTACACGGGCGCTTGTATAATGATCCGAGTATTTGGCGCAGACTCTCAGCCATGGCGATTTTGATGTGTGGGGGGACAATTGCTCTGACGGATTAATTCTTGGCGAGTTGGAGAAGATGATCTTCTCTCGTCATCACGGTGGATCTCAAAGAGAAGTCCTCTGATGAGCTCCCACGATAGACGTTTTGAACTCGGTTTAAATCTTGGTTTGAATTTCGCGGTTCTCCATCTTCCCCGAATTCTGAATCGCCGTCGTCTCCGTACCCCCCCACCCGAAGCACACCGCTGGCACTGAGGCCTGAGGCTTCATGAAGACGTGGATAAGACGTGTATTTTTGGGGTGGTAAGAGAGGAGGAGGTTACGGACGCCTGGGCCAGGGCCAGTGAGGACCTTCGCAGTCACGGCAGTGAATTGGGAAAAGGGGATGCAAGCGGAACATTTCACCGCAATTCGGATACCCACGCAATCCTCCTTGTTACCCATATAATATTCTCGACTAGACCATGACATGCCCCATTCTCCCCCAACGTCCACAAAACGTCCATGTCAGACGCCTCCCCCAACTGTGGTTCTGGCGGTGGTGCCACGACCTACACTGGCCTTCGCATTGCGTCCGTCTTCATTGTTTGGTTCGGCAGCACTATTGGCTCCACCTTCCCCATCATCGCACGCCGCTCCAGCTTTATTTCTCTTCCTCACAGCGTTTTTGAGTAGGTGTCCTTTCCTCCCTCCCCCTCTTTTTTTTTCCTTCTCCCATTCTTACGGTTCTCCCCGATTCAGCTTTGCAAAATATTTTGGTTCAGGCGTCATCATCGCAACCGCCTTCATCCACCTCCTCAGCCCCGCTATCGATGAACTCGCCTCACCGTGCCTTGGACCCGCCTGGCAAGCATACGTGAGTACTCTCTCCCCTCGATTGTGTCCCTTCCTGATGAAGGTTTCCCCCCCCCCCCCTCAGCCCTATGCTCTAGCACTTGCCCTTCTCTCTGCCTTCTTTATATTCACCGTCGAGCTGTTCGCCTTCCGGATCGGCACTGCCAAGCTCAAGAAGCTTGGGATTCGCCACGGTAGGTCTCACCCCCTCCCCCCCTTCCCCGCGTCGTGCTGATCGTTACCCCTGACACCCAGATGCGCACGGACACCACGCGGGTGGCGTGCTTGCCCATGGCCCAGAGGCCAGCCCTGTACCTGGCCCAACGTCGTCCGTTGCTCCAGACGTGGAAAGCATACATCTCGAGAAGGACTCGGAAGCAAGCCGCGCCGTCAAGCGTGTGGACGACGGTGGACACGTCACGACGGTGTCAGACGAGAGCGTGATGGCTCAACTGATCGGCGTCGGCATCCTCGAATTTGGTGTCATCCTGCATAGGTTCGTAATATCGTCTTCTACTTACGGCTCTCCGAAGGGAGTTGAGCGAACTGTATGCTGCAGCGTCTTGATCGGCCTCACCCTGGCTGTAGATGAGGATTTTAAGGTGCTCTTCGTTGTCATCGTCTTCCATCGTACGTATATGTCCTTCTTTAAATAAACTTTCTCTCCCGCGGCTCCAGAACGATTGCTGATCTATGGCTCCTTCGTAAACAGAAACGTTCGAAGGCCTCGGTATTGGCTCCAGGCTCGCATATCTGGAGCTCCCTCCGAAGTACCGCATCGTGCCTGTATTCGCTGCTTTCCTCTACGGGATCACGACTCCGCTGGGCATCGCCGTGGGCCTCGGCGTGCGTACGACTTACAATCCGGGATCGACCCATGCGACGGCCGTCTCGGGGATTCTCGACGCTATTAGCGCCGGCATTCTAATGTACACGGGGTTCGTCGAGCTTCTCGCACACGAATTCTTGTTCAGCCGCGAGATGCGCGAGGCGAGCACCGGGAAGCTCTTGTATGCGCTCAGTTGCGTCTTACTCGGCTGTGGTCTCATGGCCCTCCTCGGCAAGTGGGCTTGAAGGGGGAGATGTTTTGGGAGCAATTATGACACGGACAGACGGAAGTATAATCAATCTGACAATAGTGCGTGCACTACGGAGGATACTACTTTATTTAGATATTTTAGCATGTTATTGTTTTGTATGCACATGGCTGCTCTGTACCATCACGCCAAGTAATACTCTGCGTCGTATCGAGGGGGAAACCTGATAACCGATGGGATGATACGTGATGGATAGGATTGGGGGGGTGGACGTAAACCGGAAGCAAACCGTATCAAATAATACATCTCTGATGGAAGAGCCACCGATCAGTGCAAAGAAGGAAATAACGATGTACCCTCCCGGCCAAACCTCTCTCCCCCGATGACTGTTAGGGTTTCGATCCACCCCACCCCTCACTGGTGCGGTACTCCCACCGCTGTCAACAGCCCCATAAGGAAGGGCGTTCCCATTGCACCCACCCCTCCTTTTACAGCACACGCTACCGTAAGTTACTGTCGCAGTATAATGCCAGCAAGTCGCCGTGTTGACGCGATCAATCACGGACAGTCCAATTAATTAAAAAATATCCATTGGCTAGCATTCTCGTGCCTGCCTTCATGTTGCCCACCAAGTTGGTCGGCGCACGGCGACGAATCACGCGGGGTTGATCACGAGTGGGGACAACCAGTGGAGCAAGACCGGATTGGTGTGGGGACTCGGAGGGGCTCCTATATGCCGCAAGGAAGCGATCTCTCCCCCGAACGTTTTGATCGATAGATCGATTGGATTGGGACCACGAGGTAGCACTGTCAGGCGACGTGCTTTGCGCAGGGTGTGTACCGTACACATGTGAGTGCGTGTGCCGCATGCGCCGTGAATGACCCCCCCCTAAACACGAAGCAAAAAAATTAGCGCGTCTGTGTGCTATTGCCGGTCTGTCCGAAAAGAAAGACCTCTCCGGCCCTGTAGTGCGCTCTACCTAAGGGGGTATTTTGTCTTTCACGAGACCACCAACGGTCTTGAAACGAAGAATTGCTTTTTCCTTTTTTTCTCCTCGGGTTTGCCATAGGCTCGTGGCCCGACCAACCGCATCACAGGTTTTCGCAATTTAACGGTCGGTCACTGGGCTGGTCTAGGTTTCCAAAGCGGTGTCCGTCGGCATAGTGGGAGGGCGTACTTGGTCTGGCCCTACGTTGGCCCGGAAGAACCGGACGCTACTACTGTAACGAGTCTGCACCGTTTCCAGCGGCTCGAGCCTGTAATATATAGCAGTAATAGTCGGGCCAGCCCAATGGCGGAATGTTTTCCGCCAGAGGCGAATGCGTATGGCGGCGATCGCAGAGTCTTCGCAATGCGCTGTTTCGCCGGTCTCAGTTTCGGTAATAACGGGCCTTTTTTTTTTGGTTCTGATACGCCGGTTGATGCTTGTTTATTGTTCATTTGTGACCGAATAATGAGAAATGACCGGCACGCATCGAGGCCCGGGCCTCGGCTCTCTGCCTGTGATGAGATAAGGAGCGTGTACCGCATCGGTGACCAAAGCTTGTATCGTTTATCTATTGGGCCAGCTAGAGTCTAGGGACATGCCGGGAACCACACAATATGTACTTCAATTCTCGTCGTCAGAAACAACAGTACTTGACGACCGCTTCGACAAATAAACACCGGTTTCGAAGATGCCCATGGACGTTCTTACCGCCTTTACCTCAAGACGTCGAAGTCCACGTTACACTAGAGATGATGATCGTGTTCGCGGAAGTAATGCCAAGTGTCTTCGTAGAGCCTTCGAAGGCTAGGTTTTTGGTAAAATGCCCGTAAGTTGGAATCTAGGGGAAATTTCATGGAAGCACACTCACGAATGAACTAGTAGTCGTGCCATTGAAAGGATGTCAATTGCAAAGTTTTAAAGATACGAGAGAGAAAAAAAAAACACACGTAGCCAACGAAATCTTTGCCCGAGTAGTCGTTTTCATAAAAGACAATACGGTCGTCGTTGTAGCTCGCGAATTTTCCCTTGGTAAGATCCGAGAGCTTCTTGAAATGCAGCGTACCCTTGACATCTTGAGCTTGGGCGTTAGCAAAGAGAAAGATGTTCCCTAGAGCATAAAAAATATGTACTCACCAACGTCGAAATACTTGTTTACGGTGCTCGCCAAAGTCAGGGTCACCTTCTGGGAAATCGCACCAGCGGTGAGTGTAATCTTGGCTTCGGAGGTTTTCTTGTAGATTGATACGTTGGCGGAGCCAGAATCGATATCTGTCCAATTTCCATCTCTACCGTTTGCGGTGTAGGAGACCATGTCAGTCGCGTCAACCGCTTTATCCTGTAATCGATCAAAAGTTTTTCGTCAAGCCAAGCGGCGAAAAATGTGGGGGAAAAAACTGCGTACGGGGTCTTCGCCAATGAACTGTCGCAATAGCACTCGGTAATTAGTGAACTTATAGATAGGAACAACATGCGGCGAACCTCAGCATAGGTTTCACTCTCTTCCGAGGTGTAGAACTTGATACGGACGTAGGTAGTCCCATTCTCCACGACTTTGAGGACCTTGGCCTTGACGCTTCCGACCATGTCCGAGACCGCATCGTAGTAGAAGATACCGTCGGGGTCTTCATGATGCCACAAAAGCAAAAATGCGTTACCATGAAATGCTATCGCAATTGTAAACAAAGTAAAGGAAAACAAACGCACCTTTGCCGATATAGGCGTTATCGGTGAACTCTTTGCCAATTTCTGGGATTTCAACTCTGAGAGCCCGGTGAACCGTACCATAGTCCGTGGTATTCTTAAAGAAGAGGGCCGCTGAAGCCGTAGCGTGCTTGTATTGCTTCGTGGGGTTTGGAGCCATGCTTGCTATGTGTAACGAAGGGGACAATTGCTAAGTTGGTAACACTCTTCGTGGGCTCTTTATAGTGCGCTTGCCTCCCCAAGTCCTAAGCATTCAGCCCATCTTTTCCCAGTCCGAGTCTCCCAGGCAGGCATACTGTAGACACCGAGAAGCGATACCGAGAGTGTTCCGAGAGTATTCCGAGAAGCAGATGTATTTTTGAGCTGCGCAAGGTTGTCCAGGACGTCGTTGGTTTTCTTTCATCAGAAAAACCCGGATCATGCATGCTTCCTGGCTTCTGTGAGTGAGTATATGTCTGCCAGGTGTGTCAATGGAAGTGAGATCTGGGGTTGCGTCAAGTTTGAACGTTTGAACAGCCTCATCACCAAGCTGAGTCAGCGTGTGAATCGAACATGAGCGTACGAGCCCTGATACTGTCACGACTAGGCGTTCGTATTTTTTTCCATGTCAGTGCATATACTCTTGTTCGTTTATCAGATAAAATTGGGTATGAAACATTGGATGTTGTGTAGTCCAATGAGCGCCTTGCTACGCCGCTCGTCTGAGCCCCAATACTAGTACTAATCAAAATAGTAACTTACCACAGAACAGTGCGACTACGTTGCTACGGAGCCAAGGTCCTGTCATGGTGCATAATAGATGGTCTGTCTTGCTCTACAACTATTAATCGGGGTGTGCATGGGAAACGATGATCTCAGGGAGGCGCGGGTTCACACGGGTTTGGTCAGCCCGAAATGGTGATCGCTTCCTGGGCGCTCCATGTCATTTCCGAAATCTCAGGAAATACCCTATCACCTGACGTTCTTCTCTGACTATCGAGCTCCACAGCGATGTCACTACCTGCAGGTACCACATCACCCGGCATTCATTTCGCTATCTGGTTAGTTCACGACTTTGACAGCTAGCTTTTGTATCGATGGGCCTGCGGTTCTAAGGAATTCTTGGGCGAAGACGAGACCTCGGATGAGACCCCCCTTCCATCTTTTCTGGCGAGGGAAGGGTCGCCTCGCAGTCAAGGTAGTCTTCTCGCCAGGAAGTCAATGCAACACTGCGGTACGTCATCTAGAGTTCCTTGCGAAATTGGCTGTCTGCTAGGTCAAGTCTCCCACTGCGTACCTTTCAGAGACGACGCCGGTACGGCACCTTCCCCGGCAATTCCGGCCACCGGGGGACTTATCACCGTTTCCTGGTCGCGCTCCACAGTTCTATAAATCGTAACTACTTCGTTTGATGCTGATCGGGTAGAGTACCCTAATTTATCCGGTGGTCAGATTTTTTTTCTCGACATCGAAATAGCAATGTACCAACTTGAGCGTATTCGGGGACCTTGCTTGCGGGGGCTACTGGCCCTATCGACATTAATTAATCAAGGTGGGTGGTTCGGAAAGACTGCGGAACCAGGCGAAAGGTCAAGTATGCCGGCATGAGAAATGGGGAACAGCCTTTATTATTGCCGCGAAGCGATCAGAATTGTGGAGAGTGCTGTCGTCATCATGGGTCAGAAGAGCGTCGCAAAACAACACGGCGCAAATTGTTACCAAATTTGTAATTTTATTAGCTCGGTCCTCCTTGCATATCGCGTTTGGGCAGCCCTCCTCAACCCCTCCTTGAGATCCTCGATCGACCGCAGCTAACTTTGGCGAGACATGTCGGTTCAGTGCGTTATCTTGAACTCCCACTGTTGTCCGTGTCCCATATGTTCTCCATCTTCGTTAGCACGTCATGACTTCGCGCGTCCGGCTCCACTTTTCTATCATAGCATCGATGTATGCTCGCGCGCAGAGAACTCGGATCGGCGCCGTCTACCTCACCTTCTGGGTCTGCATATGTAGTCCAGTTGACGTTTCCTTCGTCTGCTTCCGGCCTCCCGGAGCTACGTTCTGCACCTTGCCGAACTGCATCCACGACTCGGAGTCCAATACGAGAACGTGGGAATCACCAGCGCGAACCTCTCGGATTGAATCAGTTCGCCTTCTCAGACTTTTGCAACTGGAGGCGAGTCCTGAGAACGTGGGACCGAAGCCAAAACCGAGGCAAAACGAGTCGTAGGTATCCTTCCCTTGTGACGTCGGGCTGGGCGCTGTCGTACTTGATGTGAAAATGCACCTTGACAACACTAAAAAAAATCGGTCAAGTGAGTCAAGATAATCATCGAATGAGAGAGTAGAAAGCGTTCACATTTCGAGGCGTCGCGTGGCGCGTCGTAGGATCGAAATGTCGGAACGCCGGCCCGCCTTGTTCTGCTTCACCGCACCGCATGCATTCCTGTAAAAACAGCAGATTGGCATAGTATTCCTATCTAGGTACCAATACAAGTATCCCAACTATGACTGTGCGCAAGATTAGAAAGACACAAGCGTGTTTCGTGTTCACCCACAGCCCAGATGTCACCTGGGCGGTGAAGATTTTTCCTATGTAATGGCGGGATCCACATTAACAGTTCATCACTGCTACCACATATCCATCCCTCGTCGTTTATCTTGGATCGGTAAGTGAAGTCAACCTGTCCAGTATTTTCCGTCTTGCATGTCGTAAGATCCAACATGCGAATTGATCCATGTGCCGATGAGACAATGCGCTGACCATCCGGAGAGAATGCCACTGACCGGACCGAATGTGTGTGCCCACGGTATGGGCCTGCCACACTCTCTCCAGTGGTGGGGCTCCACATACGAATCGTCTGGTCTCCCGAGCCTGAAGCAATGCACTGGCCGTCCGGGGAGATCGCCACAGAGTAGATCCCATCTATGTGCCCACTGAATGGGCCTGCCACTGTCTCTCCCGTCGAGGCATCCCAAACACGGATTGTCGAATCATGCGAGCTTGAGACGACACGCTGACCATCTGGAGTGAATATCACAGACGTGACCATATCTGTGTGCCCAGTAAATGGGCCTACCACTTTCTCTCCTGTTATAGCGTTCCACACGAGAATTGTTTTATCGTACGAGCCCGAGATGATGCGCTGGCCGTCTGGGGAAAATGCCACGGACGAGACCCAGGAATTGTGTCCAGCCAATGGAGTCACCAACTTCTCTCCTGTCGTAGCATCCCACACACGAATTGATCGATTGCCTGAGCCTGATGCGATGCGCTTGCCATCTGGAGAGAATGCCACACAGGTGACAAAGACATCGTGACTAAATGGGCCTGCCACCGTCTCTCCTGTTGTCGCATTCCAAACACGAATTGTCGTATCTTGCGAGCCTGAGACAACGCGTTGACCATCTGGGGAGAATGCCACAGATATGACCGAATTCGTGTGCCCAATAAATGTCACTGGCTGTCCTGTCATGGTATCCCACACACGAATTGTGTGATCATCCGATCCCGAGACAACGCGCTTGCCATCTGGCGAGAATGCTACAGACGCGACCCAACCCCTGTGTCCGTTAAATGCGCCTGCCACCGTCCCTCCAGTTGTGGCATTCCACACACGAATGGTTCCATCCCAAGAACCTGAGATAATGCGCTGACCATCTGGTGAGAATGTAACTGATTCAACCGAACTAGTGTGCCCACTAAATGGGCCTGTCGCCGCATCTCCTGTTATAGCATCCCACACGCGAATCGTTTGATCGGATGAGCCCGAGACGATGCGTTGACCATCTGCGGAGAATGCTACAGACAGGACCAGATTCGTATGTCCACTAAATGGACCCGCCATTGTCTCTCCCGTTACGGCATTCCACACACGAATCGTTCGATCGTAAGAGCCCGAGATGATGCGCCGGCCATCTGGGGAGAATGCTACGGACGTGACCGAACCTGTGTGCCCTCTGCATGAACCTCCCACCGTCTCTCCCGTGGTGGAGTTCCAGATACGAATCGTTTGGTCAACCGAGCCAGAGACAATTCGCTGGCTGTCTGGGGAGAATGCCACAGACGTGACGCGATCTGTGTGCCCACTAAGCGGGCCTGCCACTGTCTCTCCAGTTGTAGCCTTCCATACACGAATTGTTTGGTCATCTGAGCCAGAGACAATGGACTGGCCGTCTGGGGAGAATGTCACGGATTTGACTGGTTTCGTGTGCCCACTACACGGGCCTATCACGATCTCTCCAGTCATGGCGTCCCACACGTGAATTGTGTTATCGTTCATGCCTGAGGCAACGCGCCGGCCATCTGGGGAGAATGCAACAGACGTCGTGTTTCCGATAAATGGTCTTGCCACACACTCTCCCGTCGTGGCATTCCACATGCAAAATCCTCCATCGTCAGAGACCGAGACGATGCGTTGGCCATCTGGTGAGAGTGCGATGGAATCGACACGGCCTCCGACATTCGAGATCACCATCTCTGATGAAGGCCAATGAGATAATCGTCCATGTTCGACGCGCAGTGTTCGGGGAAACATGCTTGAATAATGCATCGAAACAAGAGAACAAGTCGGCGCAAATGGTAAAGTAGAAAGGTAGACATGCGGTGCGCTCTTTGCCATCGCTATCCCGAAGTACCGCACGAATGCGGTGGCGTCATTGATGAACGCGGTCAATTTCTCTAGCTCTTCCGGGGAAACCTGTTTGGTCTGTTCCCATTAGTTGTTTGTCCGCCTCACATAATTGATGCGAAGACTTACACTTTGACCAGAGGCTAGCCACACATTTACAGACGACAGCGCTGGCAAAGCAAGACGCATATCGCCCACCAAGCTAAGTGCCTCAAGCCAAAAGAGAAATTTCGCGCCAAAGAAAGCTCGGAGTTTGTCAAACAGACCAGTTTCGAAAGCAAGATGTTCTAAATGATCGTCGTAGAAACGACAAGCATATAATAAAGCTGGTGAGATGTTTTTAGCGACGCGAGCTTCAAGGTTTTGAATGTCTCTATTAGCAAGATATGATGATTCAATGCCGCAGATATTAAATCTGAGGTCTCGGAGTACTAGACCAAGGCAAGAATGGGCCAACTCATGGTGGGCGTCTCGAACGGGAATAGAGAAATCGCCGCTCTTCTCCTTATTTGTCAGGAAGTCGCGAAATGATGCATGGAGAGGAAGAATAGGAAGGGTGTCATCGGATGAGTTAACGTTGCTCAACAATGAGCCCAGGCGACCGAGCATTATGACCACAGAATCGGCGTCATTGTCGTTATTGAAGCCAGTTCCTCGCAGAGTGGTCAGGGAGCGTATGGAAAGGGGTTCGAATGCGGTGATGAGCTGTCCCACGACTGAACGGAATAGAAGTCGAGCTTGCGGGTGTGTGAAGTAGCCTTCGAGAACGTCTTTGTATAACTCGTCCAACGGATCTTGTCCATCGCGATCTGTAGTCAGTCTCAAAAGGTGGTTTATGCACTTTTTCTTGCTGAACCCGAAGCATTCGGGAGGATCCAGGATAAGTCCACCAGCGACAGCCGCCCACTGAAACAGCCCTTCTGCCTTTCTTGTCAACGCGACTCCGTGCCTTTCGAACGCATCCAAAGGGAGTAACATCTGAAGGAAGGTCAGTATATCGTCCTCCGTTCTAGCTGCCAGCTCAGAGTCATTCATATATTTGATAATGGTCGACGGCGCTCCATTGAACGCAGACAGGATCCCATCCTCGGGCCTCGACGTGATAAGCACGCGAAAGTTCGGTGGCAGTTTGAATAAGTTCTTGGCAAGGAATGCGTGTAACCCATTTCTACTGGACGTGTCTCCGCTCTCGTCCAACGCGTCGATGACAACAAGAATGGGGCCGACGATGTGGAGACCCTCAAGCGGTTGGAGGACTAGTGATTCGAAAAGTGTGGGATAGTCGCGGGTACGAACTCGAAGTGAGGAGTCGTCCTTCACGATCCTTCCAAGCGCGGTCTTGAAAGAAGGGTAACGATCAGAGAGATCGCGAGCCAGAGTGGTGAAGAATTTGTAAGCATCGCGCTGAGATTGCTCTTTCCGCAGAAATATGAAGGACGACGTGAGACGGTGCATCTTATCGAAGCGATGTGCGATCTCGTGTGCAATCGACGACTTTCCTGTACCCGCCTGTCCAAGAAGTACAAGACCACGCTCCGAGTCAGGGTTATTCACCCAGTTAACGATGAGGTCCAAGAAGGCTGTGCGCGTTCCTGGAAGGCAGCCTTTCTCAGGCACGAAGCGTGAGCCTGTCCCATACGGTATTTCTCTGATCTTCGCATCTAACTCTGTGACAGTAATCAGATCAATAACCCTCAAGTTATTGGGGCTACGTACCGACGTCGGAAACTTGGCTGGACACCCACTTCAGTTGGGTAACCATCCCGTTGAGCCTATTAGAAATCCTGGCCGAAATTGTTCCTACGTCGTCCAAAATTTGGAGCGTAGTTATCTCCGTGGTGATGGCAGCCTCGTCCAAGAAGGCCCTTCGGAGTTCGAGAAGGGTGGTGCGGAGGTCCTCGATTTGTTTGTTGACTCGGCCACCGATATTCTTCAGCGTTCGCTTCCCTGACAACGGCATGTTTACTTCGGCCACTGAAATGGGCGAAGAATACGTACAGAACTGCGAATCGTTTGCATACGATCGTATCAAGTCACAACAGTTACAGACATGCTGCAACATCAGCGTGAGGATTCGGGCCTGCTTGGACTCGCGCTTGATAGATCTTAAGGTGTTTTCCTGGTTCGCGAAATCGAATGCATCGTGTACGGCTACAAGAAGAGTTCGGACATTGTCGTCACTTTGGAACTGTTCTAGGAGGGTCTAGCATCCCAATCAACATCAGTGCTTCCCTACTGCGCATATCAACGTACCTTGGGAATCGCTAATAGCAGGCCAAATGCCATTTGTGCGTATGGGTGAAGCTGAGAGCGGAAGTAGGCTCAGCTAATGATAAGTTTCAAGGGTATTGCACAGTGACGCACTCCTGCAGCCGCGCTCAAAGTATCCATCATCCACTTGATCCTCGTAACAGCGCCTTCCCATGGACTTGAGGGATCAATCGCCTTGATAGCTTCGTCGGTATCACGGAGAACGTCCTCGGTGGGTGACATCGCTACCCGAACATCGGGAAATGATGACATAGGAGCGCTAATATCGATGGGCAAGGTCGGATGGGAAGTCGCATTCGCTGACATGGCGATCGTCAAGTATAGCATGACCGGCTGGATCGATTGTTCATCTTGTCCGTCGTCATTGCTGAGAATAACAGGAATCTCTATACGCAGGACGTTCAGCTACTAGTGAAATGAGCGATATCCTGGTTAAAAACAAACCAATCTGTGATCCGACAGGTATCAGCATCCGATGCGTCCCGATCAGTGTATCGCTGTGCGCTGATCGCTCCGCATACAGACACAATACAAGATCTGATGACGGCTGTACATAACTGAACAGGACTTTCAGCCGGAAAGATAGAATTTAAAACAGATGTCGTACAAGGCGTCTAGTTTCTGATCCCACTGCGCCGCTCGTCCCTCAATCGAAACGCTCGTTGTCTTCTTCGTCGTTTCCCGATTGGTCACAGTGACGAAGACACGGTTCTTCAGGTGTCGCCGCCGTTTCTTGATATTGAGAGCTCGGAGGACTATAAAATACGTTATCGGGTATCATCTATAGGATTTAAGTACATACCGGTCACCTCGATACGTAGCTGAGGGTTTTCCGATGTAGAGGGACCTGACCTGGAGTAATGGTTCAATGGGGGGAGAGTCGTGGGTCAGCAGGCATTTACGCACGGATTCGATATGGTGTGCTGGTGCTCCATCTTTTGCAAGGGTTCCTGGGACTAGAGTGAGTGTATGGTTAGGTGTTGAGGTCAGGTTTAAGTGGACCACGCTGCAAGCGTACCATTTATCACTACAACCAACAATCACCTGCTCACGCCAACAATCACCTGCTCATGCCGACAATCACCTGCTCGCGCCGACGACAAACAGCTAACGACCCCCTTGGAATACAAACACGACCGTATATAAACCCCTACTAAAACAGCCAAACGGATCATCGTCTCTTATTAGCGTTGCAGGTTTTCCCGAGGGCAGAAGCTTCAGAACGCCGTAGAATTTGCACGTGGGCCCAGTTGCTCCAGCAGACTCATGAGCAAGCCCCTATCCACAGAGGTGTGTCAGTGAGCGGCACATCTGCCAAAGGAATGTGTGTCAGCATTCGATGTGTCAGAAAAGTGCACGTCTAGCCTTGCGTCCAGCTTTTATATACTGTATTGTATTGATTCCCTGTCTCCACCTTTCTCCTAAGTTTGTCATGTGCATGCCGGCGTTGAGTGATCTCGGCAATGGAGTGAGCAGTGAAATTGGCGATTGCCCGTGAGAAGTTTGCTACTGAGGTCATTGACTGAGGTCTCATAGGCAGGTAGATTCAGATCTATGGTTGGTTCTGAGGAATTGAAGATAGCGTCGAGATTGTGTTCGTCATCAATTTCACTCGGCGACCGCGAACGCAAGGAAGCCATTGACTGAGTTGCCTCCCACGTGATGCGTGTTGGATCTACCGGAACGCCAGCCCGTGATTTTCACTCTCGCCGTCGGATGCCTTCATCTTCATTTCTTGGACGTCTACAGTACCTATAATACTGCATCAATTGGTAGCCTACCCCTCAGGCGAAGTTCAGGGCTGAACGTTGAACTGGTGGATCCATTGTTAAATTGTCACGGATGTACTACTACCGCTGTTATGTGCGTAGTCTAAATCAAATAGATTGGTTTCTCTCTCGTCTAAGTGTATGGTCATTTCCTAATTGCTATAATATATATGGTTCAGTACACTGTATCGGACTTTAACAGGGTGGTATGAAACATTCTCCTACTCGCCGACATTGGATTCGAGTCTGTCCTGCAACTCCTTCACCGTGTTGACAAATGTTACAGGACGACCCACATTCCGGCGAGCAGCGATGAATTCCTCCACAGATGCTACTGGCCAGTTCTGTAAGCAGAGTAATTCAAGGGCTGGCAACATTTCTGCGGCCCTCTCCCAGGTGACATGTCCGAGTGCAAGGGCAACATGGTGCGAAAGTTCGTCCTGTACATCAGGAAAACTACAAGATCTTTATGGGGGGCTTTGGGTTCTTTGGAAAGTACAATAAGTTAAAAAAGCTTAAAAAGTCGTGAAGTGCCTGTGACTTTTCTATGCTAGGTCTGTTTTCTTCAGAAAGTGAATTTTGCCTTATCAAAGTCAGTTGTACTTCGTGAAGTCAGTAAAGACTCCCCAACAAGGCCCATAAGCACTGCTTAAGCTCTTATGGAAGTCATCTCTAAAGCATCACAAAGCCATAAATACGTGGTCAATTTTGCAGGCCCAGGATGAGCTAGTCGCTTAGGAGGGTAACATCATGATCTACTAGTACATGTAGATAGTACTACTGTGCCCGTAATACCACACATTAAGCCCACGGAAACGTTTGGACCCCACACTGTGTACAGGATCATGTAGGAGGATGAGTAAGGCGGTGTTGAGGATCCCCGTGCCAGTGATGCCAAAGATGATCAATGACTCGAATGTCAGCAACAAAACGAGCTGGAAGATGATATGCACAACCTTCAATGGATGCCGTATACTGAGCGACTTGTTCGTGACATGGCATGTGCATCCCCCGCTCCCACTGGCAGTTGTACGGACCTGCGCTCCACCGTGATAGACGTGTCGGAAATGTGGACGGTGACGCACAGTTCGCGAAGAAGAACCACGCTACAATGATGACGACGACCCACGACTGCCCGAGGGGTATCTCCGCCATCACAGAGCTGTAGAGGACGTTCGTCCAGTTGTCGGACGAGGAGATCTGGTAGATAGCCAAGAACGAAGTAAAAATCTGCCCAAAGTTCATGGCTTCGCTGTTCTGAAGGTCGCCGCGTAGGAGCTGCGTAGCAAAGAGCGCGGCAAGGTAATTGACGAGAATGAGGAAGAGAGACATGTTGGCTAGGTCGTGCATATTTCCAAACACGGACAGTAGGAGCGGCTTCATGCGCGGGATCTCGAGGATTACGCGGTAGAAACGTGCGGGCTGGAAAATCGTCAGCCAGGGGTACGCTGGAGAGTCATGCACCACGGGGATCTGGATGACCGTGGAGCCAATCGCGAGCACGAGGTCAAGGTAGTTGTTACCCTGTACGAAGAAGCTTCGCCAATCCGGTAGATGCGCGACGATTCGCACTGCGATCTCGACGTCGAACGCGATAGTGAGCACTAGCTCGCCAATGTTGAGAATCTGTTGGTGGGTCGGGGTGATATCTACCTTGCGCGTCGCTTGCAAGAAAAGCGAAGCAAGAGCGAGAGCGACCTAACACCAACGGATGTGTTCATATAGGTCCTGGACAGGATTTCTGCGTGCTGCACGGCGACGGCCGTCCACTCCGGCAGCCCACGCCTCATCTTGCTCGTCAACGATGGGCTGAAGACTAAAAATACCATTTACTGAGTTGTATAAGAACAAATGCGCAACGGAAACTCACGGAGAAGCGCTAAATGCGCTCTTTTGTGTTTCCTCCCTGATAGCTGAGAACGTGTTGGTGATCACAGCGACGAACAGGTTGATGAGCCAAAAATTTAGCACGACAATACAAATTATGAAAAAAAAGCAAGAGATGAAGAATTCGGCGTCGATCATGGAGTACATCAGCGACGACCACTGACATAAATCAGTATAGGGTAGTCAGTAAAGACGTGTCGACTGACCCCGTTGGGTTTAGCCGCAATAAACACTTGGAGAGCAGCAAAGTAAATTGTGTCAAAGCTCTCGATGTTACCTTGAGGATGATCGGCCTCCTAAATTAAATTCGAAGATCTTCAGTCATTTGGGTCGATAGCAGGTAAAACCGCTGACGAACCTTGCAAATCTGGCCGACCGGACAGATGTATCCCTTGATGGTAACATTCCGTCCGCTTTCAGGTTGCGTGATGTACGGCATCACAGTGAAGTTATCCGGGTCGATGTACCCCCGCACGATTGGCTGAGCTGGGTCTCTGGCTCACCAAGGGTCGGCTGTAAGTAGCACGACCGGCGGAGCGAGCCCTTGAACGTCTGAATGCCGATGATCCTGACGAAAAATAAGCTGTCAGCTCGACCATAAAAGTGAGTAGACCCGTTCATCAAACACAGGGATGGGACATACGAAAATAGAGCCATCGCGAAAAGCACGAATATGCCACGCTGGCAAGGAGCGGGCGCGCAGTCTTGAGCGAGCGCATGATAGTCTGCAAATAAAAGAACCCAGTGGCGACGACGTTGTGAGCTTCTCGATCGATACGTCCGCCCGCCAATCAAACCTCGTGATGCAGCACTCACCGTCGTGCCGGACGTGATCGTGAGTAGCCTAGCAGTCCGCAAGACGCTGAGCGCGCGGAGTATACCGATGTGGTACCGCCCGCGCTCGGCACCAGTCTGCGCCAGGACAAATGTGATCCAGAATGCTATCACGGCAATGGCATCGATTCGCGTCCAGCTGTGGCGCAGGTATGGCAGGTTGCGACGCGTGACATCGAGCGCGAGGCGCATGCTAAACTGAAAAGGTAATGCGAGCGTGTCCTGAGCAGGCGTGGTGTACCGGGTCGTAGCTGTCACAACCGTCGAAGACGAAGACGGTGTCTTCTCCAGAAGAGTCGCGCTTGTGTTGGCGCGCTTTCGCGCCAGGGGTACCGAATTGACAAGAGTCGCGCTCGATGCCGCAGTGGAGGCATCGCCTAAGGGCGCGGGCGGGTCGTATCTGGAAGAGAGGCCGGAAAGCGCGAAGGGCTGGGAGGCGTTCCCATAGAAACTGTGGAGGCGGTGGAGGAGTATGCCTTTGCGGCCAAGGTTTGCGGTTGGGTGAGTAGGGGAGGTGACGGCGGAGCGAACAGCAGGCGTGGTTGACACGGAGCGGATCGAATGGTTGGTCGAGAAAGGAGAGGTGAAAACGGCATAGACAGGAACTTCGGAGTCGAGGATGAGACCGGAGACGCACATTCGTGAAAATGCTTCAAGGCTGTGCAGCATGTCAACACGAAAGAGGAAGCCCAACAGTAAAGCTTTCGACAACATACCTGAATAACACAAAAAAGGAAAATATAATATAGTCCTCCCATGTCTGGAAGAAGCCAAGTACGCGCGGTGGCGCTGCGTTCGGGTCTGAGAGCGTGATGGTGCGAGAGGCTTGAATGGTCAGCAAGATAGCATAAAGAAAAATCGAACAGAGAATGATAATTTCTGTCCACCTGTGCGGCGGTCAGTGCGCTGCGCGCGTCAAATAGAAAAGCCTCGCACGAGAATATGAGAAAATTGTACATCGCAAGTCGGACGCGACTGGTCGACCCAAAGAACCCGAGCGTGCGTCCGCGCAAGGGAAGAACACTTCCCGATTCCGGAAGGGATTCATCCGCTTTCTCTCCCCCTTCGTTGTCACCCTCTATGACCCGCTCCTCGCCATCGTCGCTCCCCAAGTGTACATGATCCTCATCTTCGATGCTGGAACTGGCAAAGTTGACAACACGCACCGAGATGTGGCGAAGTCTCTGGTAGATCGATTTGATGGTCGTTCCAGAGCGAGAGACGGGGGAGAGCTTAGCACTGTAGCGCTGCGTACGGCGTCGCGTGCGTGGGGTGGCCGCGGCGGAGTTCTCTGAATCGGTTCGCCAATTGCTCCCATCAGTCGGCTCGGAGGACATGTTGGCACTGAGGTGAGTCGAGTCGTCGAATGTAGATGTAGTGGGCTGTCGACGCGAGGAAATGAGTGATGTGGTGAAAGCACCCGCGTGGGGATGGTGGGGCGATCACGAGCTCACCGGGATCGTCCAGTATTGACCGTCTGTCATGTGACAATGTTGTGTTTTAGGCCTCTGCCTCGGCCGTCGTTGGAGGTCGCCAAGCCGGTATCCTCGTGTTCGCGGGGCAGGTCGTCGCGCTGGGAGGCAGCAAAGAGTTTGAAGTTGGGAGGGAGTAATCACGAGCTCACCGGGGGCTGTGCATTAACCGCCTGTAGCATCACACAAGGAGAGGTAGAACTTGCTGGAAACGCGGGACAGTTGCCCCAGGCTCGGCGGTCATACTCAAAGTAGGCACTCAACGATGATAGAGACTGAGGACCAACGAACAGTATCAACTTGAACGGAGTATTCACTAGGGACCTTGAGACATGTGGGTGAGCTGAATGGGGTAAAAACATGGAAGAACTCGCCGACAGTTGAAGAAAATGGTAGAAGAGGATCCCAGGTGCATTATCCCTTCATCTCGGATATGGACCTTGGCCGAACAGTCAACGAAGTCAACTACAGCCTTTGGTGTGGCACGTACCAAAATGCAGACAGTACCGTTTCAAATTGGTAGTAGTACACATCCCAACGTTGCCCTGTGCAAAAATAAAAGAGGGTGGATGTACTGATAAGCACGTATAGTCACGGTGCAGCAGACGCTGCATATTAGCGTCTGACCTTCTCACTCAACTTTTTTATGGGGCACCAGATGATGTGGGCAGAAAGTGAGCGCAGTAAGAGGAAGGTGACCTACGTGCAGTAAAATCGTGGGAGTGTAAAAAAAGGGCAATGCGAGCTTATCGATAAAGCGACAAAGTCAACGACCGGTGCAGCGGTCGAACACGTGACCCTTTTTGGGACGGTCCGGGGTATCGAGGACCGTGCTAGTCGTCTTTCTCGTCCACTCACACACACACACACTTCCTGTCACTCCTTGTTCCTGATCCCTCCATGCAACGACGCAAACGACGATGACGCTCTAAGGGTGCCTCTGGAGCTGGAGCCGAAATCATTTGTTTTCGGTCGTTTTGGTCTCGGTCCAGCGCCGCGTGCTTACTAGTAGCTGCCATACCAGTTTTGCGTTCCCACAGCGTCCCACCAGCATGTGCCTTGCGATCGATCCACTCGCTGCGTTGTCGCTATTCTCTCAGTCGGGCCCCTCATAAGGTCGCAGAGGCACTCCCGGTACTTTCGGCTCTTACCAAGTCGCGAGTTTATGTACTGGGCGGTTCTGCTTGGTTGATATTAGTATGTCCGGTCTGTAACTCTGGATCTCACGCTTGACTTTTTCGTTAGGTGGACAATGGGCGATTCCTTGCGATACGATTCTGGCTTTGACAGTCACTTTCAGGCGAGTTAGCATAATTCTTTCTGAACGATGTGTTTGTAATCAGGCTACCCTCATAAAGTGAGAAGAATTTCTCTCTTCTTTCCGACTACATTCTCTGGCCTACTTCTGATGAGCCTACGTTGGGCCTTGCCTGGCCCAGAGCCCCACCCCCAAGCTCCGAGTCGGATGGCATTGACTGGCAGTTCGGGGCTGCTTTCTTGCACGCCGTGCACACTATGTTCAGGTAAACTTTTTTTCACTGGTTTTACAGCCACGCAGTTGGCCTCACATGTGACAACTCAGCTACGGGATTGCCAAGAAGGGACCACCTTTCGTCGACCTCTATCTGCTCCAACCACTGTCTACCGTTCTTTTGTCGCAGGCGTCGCTTTCAGCCCTCGTTTCCATTCTCCCGGGAGTGACATCAGCGCCAGCCCTCGCAACTCTTATCATTACGGATTCCAGCGGTGAGGTGCATACCACAGTGGACACGCTGACGACTTCCCAGCATGGTGCTTGGCCCCCGTCAGATATAATTCTGCTAACAGAATCGTTGCTCCGCGTAGTGTCGTGGCCTTACTCTGTTGTTTTCTTTTGCCTTGTTACTTTCAGTGCGATCTTTGTTCGATCTATCACCACATTTCTACTACCCGTGTGGTTTGACGTCTTTTTTCGTTTGGGTGTTGCGTACAAACGTATTACTGGACTTTTTGACGATGTTACCGATAATCAATTTATTGTTGGCTTGCCGATTCGAGGCTCGAGACTTTATTTAGTTGCACTGTACTTACGAGGTTCTACTCAACACTGGCAGGAATGTCATAGCGCGGGTCGATTAAGTCATTATCGTCTGACTCGGTATCGGCCTCCCCTTTCAGTTCCTGCATCTCAACCTCCGAGTCCCTCATTGTTGCCCGCTGCTTCCCAATAGTAGAGTGAAAGGATAGCGCCTTTTCGAAGATGTCGTCCCATTGCTGATCTTTGAGAGTCGAGATCTTGTTGAGGAAGACAGAGGCACGCTTGACAACCTTTTCACCACGGGGGGTGATGAGCGCATGATCACCCCAATTAGTCTTCGAGAATTCGGCACTTTTCTTATCCATGGGTAGCTTGAGAGTTCCTGTCACGGAATATAGGAGGGCGCGATGCACCTAACGAAACATCAGGACAGGGACTAATATGGAACAAAAACTGACCGACCGCCTGGATGGAGTATATAAGGGCACCAATGGGCTTCTCTTGTACACGGTCCTCGACATCAACGGCGTTGATGATCTGTACATGTTCGAAGAAGGTTCGTGCGACCAGTCGGCCTTGGAAAATCCCCTGGGAGGAATATTGTGAGCACGGCGGACCAAGATTAAAGCCTGAACGTTACCTCTTGCCGAGCAGAGGGGTCATCGTAGGTCGACTCCCAGATGAAGGGACGCTTCTTATCTGACATGTCTTCCGCATCACCAAGAAGGCTCTGAACAAATGTAGCCTTTTCTTCTTGTGTTTGTAGACCCTGTCGAGCAAATTCGGCACTGAGTGCTTTTTCTGCGGTGTCGGCAAACTTGTGGAGCCAGCTGGATATGGCGCGTTTAACCTGGAGGCCGGGGATAGTCGAGTGATGAGGACGACAAGGAATAGAGTACTCACAAGGGTCTTGGCGACAACGAAGCGGTAGCATTCGGTGTCGCCATCGTCAATTGGGTGATCAACGCCAAAGACGAGGTTCCAGAGCTCAACGATAGTATCATCGCCTGGAGTATTCCAGGGCTTCAATGCACCAGTAGTATCTAAAGCGAGGGGAATAAGTTTTCTCTTGAAACGATTCTTGGTACCCTGGGGGAGGTTTTCGTATGAAATCTCTTTCTTCTTGTGGGATTTGTTCACGACGAGATCGCTACGTAGCGATGGAGCTGAATGAATCTCCCGTATCTTCGTGATAGACTAGAGGGATCGAACATAAGGCGCACGGTGTTGAACAGTGATCGACCATGACATACCTTATACTTCGACGCCAACTTCTTATCCTGCTCGTTAGTACCCCTAACGTCATGCCTTTCCAATCCCTCATCATCAGGCACAAACCCGCCGTACCCGTAAGATACATTGCTAACAGGTTCTCTGCTAGTCGCGCCAGAGGGAGCCTGGTCGAGATGGCCACTACCACCTCGGCTCAGGCTGTGGTGGTGAGTGTTGAAGCCGCTGACAGAGTCGCCTTCGGTTTCGGAGGTAATGGTACCAGAGCGTTGTCCAGGAAGGTTGCCACTGGCACTGGTAAGAGCTGGAGTCTCAATCCGTTTTACTTTCTGCCAGTTGTGTGCTAGTCCAGATGGTGGGCGAGAGGTTCTAGCATGTTTCGATGCGGGACTAGGTAACATGAGGTGCATGAGGGCGGAGAAGATAAACACTAAAATGGTAAGTCTTACCCTGGAGTTTGGCCAGACTTTGATGCCGTCGGTCTTCTCGAATCTACAAATGGACTTGGTTCGTCATTTATTGCCGCCGCCGCACTGATTTGGTCACGAGCAATTTGTCCCTTTTTCTGTTTCTTACTAGTTTTCAACCGGATGCTTGTATCTGGTTCTTCGCCCTCAAGTTCGGGCCCCTCATCAAGCTCTGTGTCCGACTCGGACTCATCACTGCCCACTGGTGCCTTGTACTCGCTCCCACTTGACTCGGATTCCTCAATGGGCGCGGGAAACTTTGGATCGTCGTCCTCAGATGTCACCTCTTCAGTTTGTCGTAAGTATCTTGTTTCCCCATAATAATAACTCTGCTCACGTTTTGCATGCCCGTTATGACCATCAATGCTCGGTGTAGTCGATCCCATCTCTAGGTCTGTTTTCGGGTCAGTGTTGTTTTTCTTTTTTGGCAAAGTGATAAGCTCCGTCACACTGACTTGTGGCCTCCGCGTTACTGTTGCTCTTCCTCGGTCTTTTCACTGGGGTCTCTGAGTCTTCTTCACGATCAGAGACAAGGTCTGGGCATCATCGGTAAGTGGTCTATGCTGCGTGGAATTATAACAATACCTTTATTGACTGCTTCAGGTAGGTCTCTGGTTCGCTTTGCTCTGGGCTGCGACACGTTATCGACGGGGTTGTTTGCTTGTCGGTCCCTATCTTTGGTTTTCCGTTTTTCTAACTTCTCTAACTCTGCGACGTTTTGCATTTTAGCGGCTCTCAGCTTCTCGGCTAGTACCTTCGCCGCTGCCTTTTCCTGTTTATCTGCTTTTACCTTCTCTGAACTCCGGCGTGGGGGCCCACGGTCGATGAAACCTGGATGAGCATGGGCGTTTGAGGCTCGAGTAACGCGATCAGCCATGATTGGGAGTAAAGAGAGATGGGACTCCGAAAATTTTTCAATTATTGGTGAGTGTTGATCCCCCTGCCCGATGGCACAATTTGTGGTTGATTGCGCTGTACAAACTGCACAGTTACTACCTCATGGGGGGTCCAAATTAAGGTCTTATGCGCCATGCGAATGTGACTACACTTACATCTATTCTGACTTAGGACAATGAAGAAACGATCGTCGTACCATGCTCGAGTTTTCCCCTGCCCGTATAAGTGTGGCCTGTACTGCCGCTCGGCAGGTGGACTCACTCAACACCGTACTGTTTGTTCCAACAACCCGGCAAACCGTCATGCGTCTACACCTTCCCCAGATCTGACCATAGAGCCACCTCGAACGCCAACGGCTCCTCTTACTTCTCCTGCCCCTCAAACGCCTGAAAATCTTGGTCGATACTCTCACCCAGCCACTCCTGGCTCTGTGCGCCGATATCAGTGGACAACAAATAGAAGAGGTGTAAAGAGTCGAATACACCCATATCTTGATGGTTCGTTCTTTCGATGGCTCCGCGTTTAAACTGCTGTTTTACTGATATTAGTTTGTACAGGGCAGCCTTGTGACGCAGATGGTTTTGATCTACCTAAAGATACCCCTCCAACTCCTGAGGAACCACGTGCAAATGATGACTTTTTCCCTTACTCTTCACGCGCCGAGTTTGAGTTAGCTGATTTCTTGTTTCGGAGGGTTCAGATGGCCGGGGCCAAGATTTCCGATCTAATGGACATCTGGGCCGCGTATCAACAAATCTATGAGATCGACCCTACTTATGGACCGCCGTTTTCCAGTGCTCAGGATCTATACAACACAATTGATAGCACGGAAATAGGCGGTGTAGCTTGGCAGGCCTTCTCGGTAGAATTCGATGGAGATGCCACCGGTGATTCGGCTGCGCCATGGAAGACGAAGTCGTATGAGGTCTGGTTTCGAGACCCTCTCAAGGTTGTGGAGGCGCAGATAGCAAACAAGGAATATGCGCTTGAGGTGGATTACGCACCTAAGTGCATGTTTAGCAGGGCAGGAAAACGTCAGTACTCGGATTTCATGTCCGGTAATTGGGCATGGGAACAGGCGGTATGTTATTTCTCCTCGATTGGTCATAAGCTAATTCCGTGGGACATAGGACGTCATTTCGAAAGATCCAGAGACGCATGGATCCACTTTTGTACCCGTGATCCTCGGAAGTGACAAAACTACCGTTTCAGTAGCAACGGGCCACAACGAGTACTATCCGCTGTACATCTCCATTGGGAACGTCCAGAACCACGTGAGGAGAGCGCATCGAAATGCTGTCAGCCTTGTGGGGTTCCTTGCGATTCCAAAGAGTGAGAATTTACTAGTACGCAACGTTTTTCGAGCTGATCAAGACCTTTACTAGCCGATAAGCAACATGAGGAAAGCTCAGAGTTTCGCAAATTTCGACGTCAGCTCTTCCATACATCCCTCACACATATTCTGCACTCTCTTGAACCGTGGATGACCAAGTCGCGAATTACCCGATGTGGGGATGGTTATTTTAGGCGTGTTATTTATGGGCTGGGTCCCTACATCGCTGATTACCCCGAGCAAACCCTTTTGGCAGGTGTTGTATCCGGGTGGTGCCCAAAGTAAGTTTCCCGCCCTTTGTACCTTTCACAAGCTCACTTTGATCGGATAGATGTACAGCTCAACCAAGTAAATTTGACGATGACGCAACGGCAATCTTCCGGTCACACGCTCACACCGAGTTGTTGAAAGACGCTTTTGAGGGTCAACCCGGAATTTTATGGGAAGGATACGGCATCATCAGTGATATTATAGTGAGTGACTCGTAACGTCTGCCTACTAGCGTTGGTCATGCGTACTCATTGTCCAATAGCCCTTCACAGCTCATTTTCCGCGAGCTAACATTCACGAACTCCTATCGCCAGATCTCCTCCATCAAGTCATCAAGGGTACATTCAAGGACCACCTTGTCGAATGGATAACCGATTACCTCCAGATTGTCCACGGAAAGTCTCTTGCAAATGAGACACTCGCTGACATAGACCGGCGGTGCGTGTCTGAGTCCTCTCACACCCAAATTAAAACCAACACGGAATACCAACCTTTCGTTAGGATTGCTGCCGTACCCTTATTTCCAGGTCTGCGACGATTCCCTGAGGGCCGCGGTTTCAAACAATGGACAGGCGACGACTCAAAGGCTCTGATGAAGGTCTGTCGTTAACTCTTCAATCGCTTACTGCGGGCTAACACTGATCATGTGTAGGTTTATCTGCCAGCTATTGTAGGTTACGTCCCTCCCCGGATGGTCCAGGCACTTGCGGCGTTCATGGAATTCTGCTATCTTGCCCGACGATCACAGCTCGACGAAGACACATTGGATCAAATTGATACGGCTGTGGCCCGTTTCCATCGCGAGCGCGAAATCTTCAAGGAAACAGGTGTGCGGAAAGACTTTTCATTGCCACGACAACACTCGCTTTGCCATTACCGTTTCCTCATCCAACAATTTGGCGCCCCGAACGGACTCTGTTCATCGATTACCGAGTCTAAACACATCAAAGCCGTCAAAGAACCTTGGCGTCGCTCGAGTCGCAACGAACCACTTGGTCAAATGCTGTTAACAAATCAACGTTTGGACAAGCTTGCGGCAACCCGTGTTGATTTGGGAGCACGCGGAATGCTGGAAGCTCCACTACTGACATCTAGTATTGCTATTGACTCGGAGCCTCCGAGGTCCATGGGTGCTGCTGGTCATGACGGCGGAGGCGATGTTGAAGCCGCCGCTGGAATCACTTCCACGGGGGATGTGCGGCTTTCCCGTAACCCCGGTAAGCAAACATACAAGATACTGCTTTGTATAGTATTGACCTAATTTAGCTCGAGGCTATCCGAAAACCATTGACAGACTTTCTGCTTATGTCAATCAGCCGCAACTTCTTGAATACATTCGCCGTTTTCTGTACGATCAATTCCATCCCGAGGCAGAAGTGTGCGGCATGGATGTTCCACTCCATTTGTGCCCATGTGTCTCCAACACACTTCGCACCAAGGTTTTTCATTCTGCTGTGTGTACGTACCATGCTCCAAGTGACCTCTCGGGAATCGGTGGCATGCACCGTGAATTCATTCGTGCCACTCCTTCATGGAAGAAAGGCCCTGGTCGTTATGACTGCATCTATGTCGAGAGGGATTCCAAGCTGGATGGTTTTTTGGGACTTTCGGTTGCATGCGTAAACCTCCTCTTCTCATTCAGCTTTCAGAATACTGTATATCCCTGTGCATTTGTGCAGTGGTTTTCTACTTACGGCAACTCTCCATGTGAAGACACAGGCCTCTGGAGGGTAAAGCCCGAGTTTGATTCGAGGGGAAGACGAATGTGTTCAGTGATACACGTGGATATGATTCTCCGTTTGGCACACCTTATTGGTGCAGCCGGAGCCCAGAAACTCCCCAGAACCTTTACACATCACGACTCTCTGTATGCGTTCCAACTTTTCTATGTAAACAAGTATGCAGATCATCATGCACACGAGATCGCATTCTAGTCCTTTACAGTAGATGTCACAGTAGTGGTGTAAGATAAGAGTGTCCAGTGAATCCGAAAGCGGAGAGATTCCGCCAGCGTTGGAGACACGACTGAGATCCGAAGGCATGTGTGTTGGCAAGGTCCCGGCAGTGATAGCAACCGGGCCAGAGTGCCGTGAGGGCGGAACGTGAAAGAACTAGCACGACATCTACTATGAGGGAAGAAGGGAGTGGGCCGCCGGGGTGAAAGGGGTCGAAGTCGAACTGCAGAGAGCGGATGTCGAAGGAGTCGAGAGAGCAGGCTCGGCAGGTGTCTAAGGGTTTTAAGGACGACGATGTGAGCGAGGGCTAGGACAAAAGCGGTGTTCTAAGGTGGTAAAGGGCGGGCAAGGTGGTATGGCCCGAAGACGATGGCGGCGAGGTTGGAAGCGTTCAAAAGTAAGCAGGGTCCTCGGGCTGGGCTGGTTGACCGAGAGCAGGACAAAAGCTTAGGGAGTAGTCACGAGACAGGAGAAGGAAACAACGGTGGTATTGATGAGACGAGACAAGAACGTGAGCTCATATACATGCGATCCGTATACGACGCATTCAAAGCTAAGTCAAATGTATAGTGAGAGAGATGGGGGGGGCGTAACAGGAGTTGAGATACGAGCGTAGGGATCGACGAAGGGGAAGTGATCGATGAATGGGAAGTGGCATAGGTACGAGCAGAGAAAATGGAAAATCGGCGCGAACACGAGAAGAGAGATACCCTAAGTTACAAGAAAAAGAGAAAGGAGCGTTAAGTAATTACAGACAAAAGAAGTCGAGACGGATGACGTACAACAAATGACCTCCGACGACAGCGCGACAACCAGCGCAATCTCCAGCGGCGTCTTGTGGGTGGCTAAGAACAGCCGACGAGGTGGAATGGCGAGAGACGAGTGGGTGGCAGAGTGGTAGTGTCTTGATAGGTTGAAAGGAAAAGGGTGCGATCGACGCTGAACGGGCGATACGATGAATGAAGGAGTCAGGCACGAGTTCCGAGGCATCGGCATCGGATAGCATCGTGTAGGTGTGCGGGGTCAAGACGAGAAGGGCAGTGATACCAGACAGCGAGAACGATGAGGTAGGGAACGGCAGAGACGAGGCTGAGAACGATGAGGCAGAAGTGATGGATTAAGGTCGAATATTAGCGTATGAAGTAGGCAAGGGAACGAGGACAAGGAAGCGAGGGCTGAGATAGAAATGCGGAGCGGCGACGACTTGACAGAGGCGACTCGAGGCATGAGGATGCGTGGCATATTTGCGAGTGGCCTAGGAGCCGTCTTGCAGTGAATCCGAGTCGGCATCATTGTTGTGCATCAGTGTAGTGTCGAGGGAGGGAACAAAGGAGTGATAGAGAGTGTGTGGATGTGGATGCGGATGCGGATGCGGATGGAAAGAGCACGAGATAGAGGTGGTGCCACGCCATGGAAACACGAGACCAACATGGGAGCTAAGACACGCGACGTCTGACTGAGACCAAGAACCCAAAAATAGACAATTTCAGGCCCAGAGCCGAGGTATCCTTACAACGGGAAGGTCATCGGCGCGGTGTGGCCGAAGCTGTGGTAGAGCGTCCCTTGAGCGAGTTGGACAGAGCATCATAGATCTGTTTGTCTGTGTATTACAAGTGATCTATGAGTGATTTTCGGAGTTCTCGCTAGTCGGTCATTGAAACAGGGAGTTCTAGAGTCTGCAGAACGGCGTTCACACTCTGCTCAGGGTAGAGCACGCCTTACCCCTACACACCACTGAGCTACATGGCGACCAACAAAGAGTGGGTGTTTCATTTGCCCGCATCGTCTCCGCCCCCACATCGAGGCCTGGAATCGCACAAGTAAGTCCAAGTTCTTACGTACTTCTGCTAGCACCGATAATCAGTTATAGCATCCCTTGTGCTTCTAGCCCCGGCCCCTTGGTCTGTGTATCAATGAAGAGCCATGATTTGGTCTTGTCCCCCGAAACCATGGGGCCACTCCCTGGGGTCGAAGTCTACGTTGTCAGTTCAAATCCAAGCACACATGAAATTCGAATCAAGTTTCCAGAAAATTTACGACAAACCCTCGTCACCACCATTATCTCAGCTTTCCGAAAGCTCAACAAATTGGTAGTCCATGCCGGTGAGTCTTTCACATATTCTAACTTAATATTAAGCTCATCACAATCATCCAAGACTCGTACGAATTTAAAGTTGTATTTTCCCAACATGAGGTAGATGTGGCGGCTGCCTCTGCGTTAATTAACGAAGATTGGGAACTTATTATTCGAGTTCGGAGGCTTAGCTGGTTGCGCCAACATTTTTTGTCATCTGCGTATTACTAGTAGTTATTTCAAATTATGCCCAACCCGCCAATTTTACGGTCTCTCTGCTCCCTGCCCCTACCAACTGCGTATATTTGACCCCTCTCGGTCCACCCTCCTGCTGTAGCGGACCCGTTAAACCCTCCAAGTAAGCGATATTTGTGTCGCTTACAGACCTTTTTCATTATCTCATAGTCATCCAGCTTCCGGCCATACGCCCGCATTATCGAACTTGAACATCAATATCACTCATACACTATGGCTTTGTCGCCCTCAGCCCACCCCTACATCTCAAGGTTCCAGGCTTTCACTCCATTGATAGTGTTCGTTGGTCCTCGGCATCCATCGTCGTTGGGCGCGCTCACCTCGAGTATCACCTCCAAGCCGCCGGGCCCGGGCCTTGGACGCCGCTTCCCTGTGCTTCTGGTGAGTGCTACCTCACTATGACCCGCCTCAATAGACAATAGACTGACCATTGATTTGATCTTCCCAAGGTGGTGTCTGACGAAACTGTCTATCTGCCGTGACGGTCGCCGGTTCTACCCTCAACCCTATCACCTCCAGTACTGTGCCCATGCAACTGCCAGTGCAACTTGCTCGCAATCGAACTTGTATTGTTCTTCGACACCGAGGCATTGACCCCTCGTACCAGCATCACCGCATGGGACAAGTAAGTTCTCGCAATAGTTTTCGGCCATGCTTGATATCGTTTCCTATCACATTTCCAGTCGAGGTCTCGACGCTTCGACGGCCCTCGAGTTTGTTCGAGCACTACGCACAGCAACCAACGTGGCGCGTATATCCACCATCGTGTCGATTTATCAGCTGCGGAGTCGTTCTACCAACACTTCGACAAAGTCCGGGTGACTTATGAAGGCAGGATGGCGTACTTTGGGCGTGCAGATCAGGCTCGGCAATATTTCATCGACCTCGGGTTTGAACCTGCACACCACCGGCAGACTACTTCGGATTTCCTCGCTGCTGGTGTGTTGCGCTTTTATTTAATATCTTTTTTTCGCTCAACGTGGCCTCCCCGCTTACTCTAGTCACGGATCCCCTCGCGTGCATGGTCCGGGAGGACTTCAAAGGACCAGTCCCGCAGACGGCTACCGAATTCGGCTCTGCGTTCTTGGCATCAGAAGCGAGTGTAGCCAATCGCATGGATATGGATGCGTACTTCAAGGGGTTTGTTGGCCACCCTGAGCGTGCCCTTGCGTACAAGGAGAGCGCAATGGCGGAACATGCGACTACGCAGCACAAGGGTAAACCCTACACGATATCTATCCCCATGTGCTCGCGCCGTCGCTGCTGAGTTGATTATCCTCATGTACGTATTCTCATATAACGGGCCGAGCCAATATCCTGTACTAACTCCAAATAGTGCGTTCATTGTACAGGCGTAGCTTCTACGCGTATAGGATCTATCGTCGTGAGTTGCTGGTGGTCTTCATCTGTATGAGACTTATCCTCTTCCAGTTGGCAGGGGTTCACCATACCTGCCAGCAGCGATCGTATGCTACGCAATTTATTCGGAACTGTGACCTACTCACACGAGCAGTCTGTCGTCTCACTGACCGAAGTCGGTGAGTTCCTCCGCAGTGGCGTGCCTCGAGACTTTCACCTTGTTTTAACGGACTTTGGTAAGGTATTGGGATCGGTGTGTTTCTCCCTTTTGTCCCTTTATTATAGGTCGCTAAAGCATTACCCTCGTCTTCAGTGTACAGTACTACAAAAGTGTCAGCCGTCGTTCCGCGTGTTCTTCCCCCTTTTTTCTCACAGGTTTTTCAAAATAGCCTGAAGCACATACACGACTCGAGCAGTCGCTTTGAGGTGCGTTTTCTCCTCGTCTGATGATGTGGACTGCAGTCTCTAATTGCCGTTCATGCCAGGAGTTTTTAATTCCTACATTATCCTGCAAGGTTCTCTGCGACATCCTCATTACTGTTGGGATGGTTTATTACCTCTTGAGTAAACGCACTCAAGTTCGGAGGTACGTTTATGCCCGAACATTGCAAAAATCGGTTTACACTGGCTCTCTTGCTAGAACGAACAACGTGTTGAACCTTCTCGCGATTTATTCTATCAATTGCGGCACACTTCACTTGTGAGCCAATGCGCCGATCGACGTTGACACCTTTTCTGACAATTGTGCCACTCTGCAGAGTGTTTGCCATCTCTTGTGTCACCGTGGTAAGTTCACGTTTACCACCTGTGTACTCTTGTCAAATATTGACCCCTTGAGCAAAGCTCGCCAAGTATCGAGATACGCTCATATACGTCCCGTCCCTTTTCATTATGATTCGACTCTCTCTCTGCGCATTCATGTCCACGTGCGCCTTCTTTGTTCGTTATTCCTTTGTGATATTTCCTGACATTCTACCCCAGCCTGAACTCGCGTGATACCCTCCGCGAAACGCTCGACGCACGGGAAGATATTATTGTCATGGTCACGAGCGGGCCTGCTGCCAAACACCTTCGTTACGATTATGGTATTCTCCATCATCCTATACTTCATGGTTGGTTTGCAATCTTATGCGAGCCAATTTTTGTGAGTAGCTATTTCTTCATCTCGTTTCAGTGACTTATGAACCCGTCGTAGCACGTTCTTATTTGTCTTTACCATGGCATTGGTCATGAAGGCAATGTTCCGCTCTGTGGCAGCGGCTGTTGGAGATCCGGCGCCTGCACAGACACCGGCCGGTGTCATGCAGCTTATGCTTGTCCTCTATACTGGGTATACCATCCCGAAACCTTCGATGATTGGCGCGTTGAAGTGGATCACATACATCAACGTGAGTCATCGTCGGTGGGAGCACTTACACTTACTTATATCCAGACAGCCGATTCGGTACGGCTTCGAGGGACTTATATCCAACGAGTTCCACACACTCAATGGGACATGCTCAAACTTTGTACCAAGCGGCGCTGGATATGAGAATGTGTCACTCACGAACCAGGTTTGCGGGACCGTCGGCTCCATCCCCAGCCAAAGCACTGTAGATGGCAATCGTTTTATCGCGTTATCGTACGACTATTCCTACGGCCATGCCTGGCAGGTAAGTGATGTGATACTTAATGCATCGATGTTCGCAGTGACTGACGTGGGAGTAGAACTATGGCATTCTCGTCACGTTTGGCATTGCATTTATCGCAGCACTTCTTTTTTTCACCGAGTACAACATGCGCTTGTCTGGCGAGACGAACGTCACACTCTTCAAGCGAGGAACGAAGGCTCCAATCGTGCGCGAAGCCCGAGAGAAAGCTGGCGTGGCTGATGAGGAGAAAGGTTCCCCAGAGTTACGAGATGTGATCGAGGAGACGCACGGTGAGAGTGGGACGGACGTCGTTGTTCCCATGATGACGGACGTATTCACGTGGTGTCACCTAGAA
Source organism: Lactarius indigo (assembly GCA_025766275.1). Classification (NCBI taxonomy): domain Eukaryota; kingdom Fungi; phylum Basidiomycota; class Agaricomycetes; order Russulales; family Russulaceae; genus Lactarius; species Lactarius indigo. The sequence continues at coordinate 450,381 of JAFKAC010000034.1, forward strand.
TGCGACGTTCACCTAGGAAAAGGCGAGAGCCGACGCCTTCTGGAAGACATTTCTGGCTACGTTGCACCTGGGAAGCTCACAGCCCTCATGGGAGAATCTGGAGTGGGAAGGGTCAGTAGACTAGAAATACTGCGACAACCTATGCTCATGTCTTCTCAGACCACGCTATTAAATGTCCTTGCAGAGCAGCAGCCGGCTGGTGTTGTTGGTGGCGAGAGGCCAGTCAACAGGTTCCCCCTACCGAGCGATTTCCAAGCACAGACGTAAGTTCAGCTTCCTTGGTCGGTTGTGTTCATTCTGACACGCAGGGTTGAAACAGAGGGTACGTTCAACAGATGGATACACATTTGGTTCAGACTACCGTCCGTGAGGCCCTGCTCTCCTCCGCCAAACTACAACAGCCACCCACGGTACCTCTGAAAGAGAAAGAAGCATAGTGAGTGATCGTTGAAAAGGATCTCCGAGCCTGTATCGACCGACTGTATTTAGCGTCCACACGGTTCTTAAAAATGTGCGGCCTGGAGAAATATGCCGATGCTGTCACATTGGAGTGGAGCTCGCGGCCAAGGTACGTACCATAGGCCGAGCTACAATGTTTAGAGCCAGGAAACGCTCACTTGCACAATGTGGGAAATGGAGTAGAGGACGAGGATGAGGTCAACGTATTCATCACGGCATGCAGCTACCATTGAGGCTGGGCCCACTGCCCTCAGGCTGAAGCAGATCCAAGTCATAATGAGTAGCGAGGTCGCACACCCCTTTACACTACATAGTATCAATGTATTTCTACATAGTATCAATGTATTTCTTCATTTATTGAGACCACACCTCTCTCCCTCCGAGTTTGTGAGGACAATGTCACGGTGTTGAGCACCTTGAGTCAGCCAGTGAGGAATGTGAGTGCAAGTGCACGCTCCCCAGCCCAGCCCTGGATGACGTGAACCATTTGACCAGCCCCAAAGTTGCCTGAAGTCCTCACAAAAACTAAAGTACTTGACCTCCAAATTAAAGTCCGAAAAAGAGAGAAAAGTCACCTGAAAAAAAGACAAAGTCCCTAAACCCCAAAGTCAAAGTATTTAAGTCACCCAACTCCAAAGCCAAACACCTTGCAGTTTTCCTGATGTACACTCAGCACCTTTACAGCAGTGAGGTTACGGAGGAGTTGCAACCATTCGATATCGTCACCTAGTAGCTCATCGGGTGCTGTGGTCCCTGAATCGATGAAGAGGCAGTCCACGTTGGAGAGCACACCGCAAATTTGGCCAAGCACCTGACCTATTCCTTCGTCTTGGACGGAGAGCGTAAAAGACAACTGTTCTTCGTGAGCGAGTTCGATGGTGACAGTGTTTAGTTGAATGCGTAGGACCATGCGCCTAAACCAGGATAGCTTGAGTTTCTCCAAACGATCGACGAACTTGCAAAGCTGGGGAATTTGATAATCAGCGATTTCTTCCTCATCCCAGTACTCCAAGTAGTCTATTCGTAAGCAGTCGAGTTGAGGAGCATCGATCTGGGCCACGAAATGCTCCAAATAGTCGAAAAACCCATTAAAGAAAAAGCGGGTGAGAGCGGGAAGGATAGTCCGTGCGGTGGGAAGTCGGCGTATTCGATCAGGGCTGGAAGGCCCCCATTGGAACCCAAGGGTAAGATATTTGAGCCTGGACAATAGGGCCAGGCTTGTAACCACCGCCTCGGGTGAAATGTAACCGGTATCGGGTATATCCCGAAGATTGACATTAACAAGGTCACGGGCTGAGAAAAGAAGGGTTGGTGCTGTTGGAAAGGGAATCCCACTTAAGCTGATTGTCTGTAAACGTGGAACACTTTCACCCAGGAATGTGCTAGGGAGGGTAGGTAAGGTCCCATCTAGTTTCGATTCAAGCGAAAGGCGTGTCAATGCCAGAAACGGTCCCTGCCATTCCGTCACTGTGGCCATCTTCTCCGACAGTGAGCATGGAACAAAAAGCACGATAATGCGTACACGGTTGGGGTGTTCCAGTGCTGCAAGGATGTTATCTTTGTCGATGTCTTTGAAAGAGCTAGGAAAGTAAATTACTATAGGAAGGGGCGGAAGGTCTCCTAGATATTTCCTGACAGGTGTCCCATGTGTGCAGAGGAGTTCTAGATTGAGATGGCGTGACGATGATAATATGATGTCTCTCCAGGTTTGGCATACATGCGCTAGTCTGTGCCATTTCCATGGGAGATGATTTGAAGTGGTAACTTCGTCCATTCGATAATGGTCAAATATTTCTAGAAGGACATCGTCTGGGAGAGCGCCAATCGTCATTGCAGGTCTGTATGAAGTTTAGAGGTGGTGCCAAGTCAATCGCTCCTTCATTATGGCAAGCATACGGAGGCACTGGTAATAGACATACCTAGGAGAGCCTGGTGATGAGAGAAGTACCACAAAACTTGGTGAGGGTAGTGGAGTATTGCTAATTGAATATTGAAGATGAGCAACAAGTTCTAGATCGATTCGCCCGGCACAGCCACGGTCCCAGACACACCTGTTGGAGCCCATTGATAGAGCCAGCCTGGAAACTGCTCTTATAATCCTACAAGTTGTAGTAAGATGCTCTAATTATTGGCTTAGCAGTGTGACAAGTAGCCAAAGACGCGTAGTCGTGTACAGTGAGTGTTCTTGTTCAAGCAGATGTGATTATGCCGTATTAGGATAGCTCTTATATAATGTGCCACCCGAAGCCGACTGAGGTAACGGTCTCATTTTCTCACGTCTCCGCTTTGAACCCTTCTGTCTTCGGACCTTATTTACGCGACCCCACGGGGGTCTCCCCTTATGATTCTGTCCTGTTACGGTTCTGTATTTACGTCTCGGGGCACCCCTCCCACGCTCTCTCATAACTGTAGTTGTTCTCTATGACCGGTCTGTATCTATGGTACGCACTCTGGAATACAAATGGATCCAAAAAAAAAAACAAGATAGCTCTTATATAATCTAAACTATATATAGAAACAATGTCTGATAGTAGTTCTCCATACTTGGCCCCTTAGGCCGCCTTTTGGTGTGCAGATAAGCGGTGAATGTGGGTTATGAATGCCAGAAATAGTTGGGTGACGGGAGTGGCAACGTCGAGGCCCGGGAATTGTGCATGTAGCTTATGTTTACCTTACAGCAGGCGGGGATGATGGGGCAACGTGAGAGTTCGTTCTCAACAACATGCGAACACTGAATCCATGTGCAGCCATGATGTTTACCACTTTCCTCCTCCTTCCCACATGCATCGCCAATTACCTGACCATTTGGGACTCGGAGTACAAACATGGGCTCAAGGTATCCTAGTTACTTCACTTGCAGCGGAAGCAGAAATTGGCAAAGGCCTGACATAGATTGGCTAGATTATTGGATTTGTAGGACGTAAATTCTACGGTTCAAGTTTGTGCAGTAGTTTGTTAAAGGCTGGTGTCCCTAGACCCATATCGGCCAACGTCGAAAATGAAGAGTCCCAATTCCGGTGGTAGCAAAAGACTCAGATCTCGTCAAGTGGTAGCAGAGAACTCATCGGTGTTGCAGCAGGGGGTTCGAGCCAGATGCGGTGTCGTTGAGATTTGGGGAGCCGGCTGTGGCCGCAGAGCCACGTGCTGAGGAAACCAAGCAGGCACCAGCCGTTCGAGGATGGACACCACGGAGAAGAGGCGGAAAGGTACATGGGCGTCAAGCAGCTCGTACCGTGGGCGACCTTGAGGCACCAGTGGAGGACCATCACGAACTTGCACCTGCACAGGGATGACGCTGAATAGGTCACAGAGTAAGAATAGGTCGGTCAAGTCATGAAAAAAAATGCCATACATGCAGGGGACTCAGGGTGGGATGCAGAACTGCCGAGGTCGTCATTGCGCTCCCCATGCCAACACTATCGTTGCTGCTCATGAAGAGGATTCTCACACCGCATGTGCCGAGCCACAAAAATATGTCGCACACCTTCTTCCCAGATGGGGAGTCAGTCTACTTGTCGGTACCGTAGGATATGCTGATAGTCTTGAGATGCCCGTCAGTTTGAGTGTGTAGTTGAGCTAGCTGAGTAATGTCATCAACAGCCGGTGCTGTAATAGATGTGTGGTTGCATATACGATTTGTGGTGTAGCCAGTAGACAGGGTTGTTGCGTGTAGGTGGGGTCTGGGATAGAAGAGGCTGTCCACATACTACCCAGCGAGGTCGTCTGACAACAATGGGTGACCAATGACCCCCAGTCGGAAGTTCGTAGTTTCCCACAGGTTTATTTCGTTTTATTTCGTTAGTATCGTAGATTAACGAACGTCAGATAATATGTACGTTATTCTATAACTTTTTTAGTTAAAAATATGTTTTGTTCGAGTACCAGCGTTAGAGTCCTTAAAGAATCGGATAAAAACGATATGAATCGAATCGAATGGGCCCAGCTATGGGCATTTTTCAGACGATTTCAAACGATTTCAAACGAAGCAAATTGACAAGCATTATTTATTTTCGATTCGACTCGATTAAGGCGCCTATTACAATCGATGATAATACAGTCTACGGCTCTATCGGACAAGCAACAACAGTTAAAGCATTCCGGACGCGGCAGAGATCCTAAGGAAGTGGAGGTCCGGTCACAAGTAGAAACACAGGGTCCATAGGTGAGGTGTGCAGCTGGGACGAGTGTGAAGACGAGAGATCAGGAATCCGAGAGATGATAGACGAGAGGGCGAGAGACGAGAGACAAGAGACTAGCACCAGAATCGGTCTTGTGTTGAGCAAGACGACAACGGAGCTTCTTAAGTTCCGTTGGTCACGCCGGTGCCCTTCTTTGCGGCCGTCTTGACCTTCCTCTGCCATGGTGGGGCTGTGAGTAGGGCTGATACGAAGGAATGAATACGTTGAACTTACTGCTGCGACTTGTGTGGCACGGAGTTCCTTCTTGAACGGCTAATGGAAAAATTGAGACAATTGTGAGTAGTTTGTGCGTGCGACACCCCCACACAACGTGCATACCTCTTTGTCGGCTTCCGAGAGTGCTTTGAAGTATGATTCGAATTCGCGCAGGAGGCCTTGTCCTCTGGGTTGCGTTGCATTCCATTGGCGCATGCAGATATTCCTGTAGGTGTAGTCAGCATGAGGAGTGTGGTGTATGTTCGACTTACCTTATGGAATTGCCCTCGGTGGGCTCTGCCATGGTATCGGCCTTCTTCTGCTTTTTGGATGACGCCATCATTGGGTCACTTTCGGCACTCCGTTTCTTGCCCTTCCCATTGGTCTTGGCACCACCATTGTTAGCAGATGGCGACGACTCGGTGTTGTTATTATCATGGCCCGTAACATCGTTGGTTGCTGTGTGGGTCATGTCGGGTGTCGGGTTATTTGCGCGGCCCAGTGTGAGCCTGATTCGGAGAGGGTTGGACGCAGTCGCTGTTGCTCCAGGAGTGGCCGTATCTTCTATGCCAGTACCGTTGTTGGAAGGGTTTGCCTCTGACGAGGCAGTTGAGTCGGTTGGACCTGGTCCACTTTGCAGTGGCAGGTTTGAGGTATCAGAAGAGGACCTCTCTGGGTCCATCCCAAGGGGCGCTGTGAAGTATCCTGAGTGTGGTCACGTCGGTACATCAAGTACGTACTGCTGGTGCTCGTACATGCTGATCTTGCTGGGGTGGGGGCACTGGAACAGGTACATTAGCGGGTGTAAAGTGGACAATATGGGGGAGGGTACAAAGGGTCGGTAACCACCGACGATGGAGTGGTTCGTGTCTCCGTGGTCTTGAGATGGGTGTTAGGTTCGAAATGAAGTAAAAGTGAGCTGTGTACCGAAGGATTGGGCAAGGGATTTATCCCCTGTGTCACGGAGCGTTCTGGTTCACTCCCATTGTCGTTGTCACTGTCGGCTGGGGTCTGTTCCCCAGTGTCGTTGTCGTGGTTGTCACCGGCGGTTCGCTGTTCTCCTCCATTGTGGCTGTCAGTGGGACTGTCCTCTCTTGTATTGACGCCGTCACTTGATGCCGTCACTCTCGGCGTCTAGTTCTTGGCTTGAACCTGTGTGTATCTAAGTGCATTGAGGTGGTAATGAATTGATGTACCTTTTGCGGGGGTTTTTGTTGCACCATCCTTTGACCCGGGGTTCCTGTTGCGGTGCCACGATGGATATGATCGCGTGGACCATTCCCAGAGCTTCCACTCCCCGTCATCACAGAGGAGAAGGAAGTCGTGGGCTTCGTCAGCTAACATCATGCGCAAATAGTACTCCCACGCAGTATCGGTAATGTGACCGAATGTTGCTGGGGCCAAGCCTTCCTCGTTGAGCGTGGCCCATAGCATGCGTGCTTTGCGACTCATGTCCGCTATCTGGTCTTCATCGACAGGCGTTCCATCTTCGTTTTCCAAGTAGAAGTGTGGTGTTACGTGGTCGTTGTCGTTGTCGTTGGAACCTTTGCGTGGGCGCCCAGGCTTTCTCTTTTTCCGTACAGATGTCGCAGAGCCATCCATCTCCCCTCGACGGGCGTTACTTATCTTTGCCATGGCATGCCTGAATTCCTTCTTCGTCCATTGAATGACCATCGAGAAGTCCATGCGCTTTCGAGGTGCTGGCTTCGCTGGGACAGTCCCGGTTCTGAGGCCGGAACGTATGCCGCTTCCACGGCTGCCCGTAGTGTTCTCGTGTTGTGATCTAGCGAAGAGTTCAAGAGTTCCTCTGTGCATTATAAGTGACGCATACACCCTGAAAAATAACAAAAAGATCTATGCGCACCTGAGCATCTTGAGTTCCAAACCCATATCCCTGATCTCCTCCTTCAGCTTGTCATTCTCCTTCGTTAAGGCGGTAAGGGCTTCTTCGAGCCTCGTGATCTCCATGGCTCTCTTCTCGGAGGTCATCTGGACGCGTACAAAATGGCCGTTGCTCTCTAGCAGCCTTGCGGATGCGTTCAAGACCACCGCCTCTAGATCAGGTGACTTGTGTTGTGTCAGCGCTATGAATACAATAGAGAATTGCCGGACTCATGTAATTGGAGCCCATATGTGAGCGTGGCCGGTCGGAGCTGGAGTCATATTGCCGATAAGAATGGGGGTCGTAATGAGAGCTCTGTTGGTCCCCAAGTAGGGAGGGGTCGATATTTGACGTGAAGTTGTAAGAAGCGGGGGAATAAGAAGCGGGGGAATAAGAAGCGGGGGAGACTGTCATGGTGGACGGCGGAAAAAAAAAAAGTGGAGAAAGATTACGTGTATATGATGGCTTTGGTTATATTTGGTTGTCTGATATAAGTAATTGACTTAGATGATTTTGTGTCGCGTACAAATCTCTTCTCTTGTACTCCATGTCCACCATAGATCGCGGCAACGTTCTCATCGTTTGTGCACTGCACGAGGCTACCCTAAAGGATCTCTTGTATGCTAAGAACAATGCCATGTTCAAGTTGATCCAGGAGCGCAACGAGGCCCTTTACGAATGGTAACTTATGATGAACAGCACACTAAGAGGACATACTCACAGAGGGACAAAGTGTTCTGTGGTGAGATATGAGGAGTGGCTGGAAGCAGAGGTGTACAGGGTGAGTTGCAAGTGAAGCAAAGAAGTCTGGCACACAAACAGTGAGAACTGATAATGTTACATTGGAGGGAAGGAAGCTTACCTGGCACACAAACAGTGAGAACTGATGTGGACCAGGAGCGTACATGGTACTCTACTTATACTCCTACAGAGGGTGACAGTAGTACAAGGTAAGTAACGCTAGTCACAGAAAACAAAGGTGCTATTGTTCTACAAAGGGACAAAAGAGTGGACGCTTTGAGAACAAGGGAAAAGAGAACAAGGAGAGTCCAGAACTAGATGATATCATACTGACATCATAATAAAGATAATCCCAAGTAAAGAACAAAGAGAAGTACAAAAGTGTTATACAACGCAGAGTCCGGATGTATGATGTCATAGAAGTACAGTGATGTCATAGATGACGCAATGGTAAGTCCAGATTGTACAGATCAAATAGTATCTAATCTACAAGTCCTGTATATCTAATCTAAAGCAGTCCATGCTGCAAGTCCGGTCCGTACGAGCCGCTAAGTGCGCAAGGGTCACTTATCAACAACTTACTTCTCTGATATGAGTTCTCAAAGTCTGAGCTATTGGTCTCGTTCTTGCCGCTCCTGGAGACAAAGACTGGGCAGTCCTGTTATCGAGTTTTCAACCTACGACTTCCTTTCTCCACCAGGGCCTCCGCTCCCATATACTGTGATGATCAACAACGGCTCGGCCAAGATCCTCCGATGCCATGTTACCTGCCCAAAATGGGCCCATTATCCGCTGGATGTAAGTGATCATTATTTTGTTTTTGTTGACTACAATGATTTCTTTGCAGAGGCGGCTTTGGAATGCCTCTACACAAACCGACGATGCGGACCTAAATCTTGTAGAATCCAACCCATCCGCGTCCAACCCAGAAGTAGTTACCAAAAAGAGGAAGCGATCTGCGTCGCTCTAGATACTCCCCAAAAAAGAATTAACTGTATTCATTTTCTGTCACATCAAATCATCATCGTCGTCAAACAACTCCCCATTGGAAAAGTGTGCAAGTCCGATAAACGCGTGACGCATAAGAGAGAACTTCCCTGTATCCAAGATCCTCCCATCTTCAGTGACTCGCATCTCCGGAAACATTGCCACGACTGAGAGTATTGACGTGACTGACACAACGACAAGCCCTTTGTAGCGGTATGACTTATCACTTACAACTAGACCAAGGTGAAGATTAGCGAACTGAACTGGGAGCACACCCAAGCCTAGCGCGGAGACAAGTCACGCGCCGAACGTACAGTCACTGCGGAGAGTATGCACACGTGAGACCTTTATGCAAGGTCAAAGGCAAGGTGATCACGCAGTGGTACGCTGAGTGGAGAACCAAGAGGACAAGTTAACATTGGAGAGGTAAAGGAAGTACAAGAGAATACGCACCTGAGTGGAGAACCAAGAGGACAAGTTGGTTCCACTCAGGACGCTACATGAGGGTTTATATACTGTGCTGCGGCTGAGTTCGAATTACTATAGAACCTTGTTACTAAAGGTACATGTAATAGTAATGAGTCAGATGCTGACGCGTCGTATCTAATAATAGCGTTATCTGTTGTGCTGACTGATGCACAGTCATTAACGCTTACAGAACAATGACGTGTCCCTATCTATGAGTCACAACCCTATGACAACGTAGTCTAGAACTATCTAGAACCTTCCCTGCTTATCGTCCAATGAGAAACTACTGTACTGATGAGGAAGGTGACCTAAAGAGGTAACATCTGATAGGGAAGTTACTATCCCAGGGTCACGTGCTTGTGGGTGCACATGTTGGCATCACGTGACTAACCATCTTATCATATCTAATGATAAGGACTTGGATGTTTTGACACAACGTTGGAGACTCGTATCTTCTCCAAATAAATTCATAAAAATATGGAAAAATAAGGCAAAAATAGAGCGTCCGTGACACCCTTCTGGCAGTGAGACAGGCTTGCTTAAATACACCGTCCCACTCGACTCTGAAAGTATCTTGGTGTCTGGCAACGAGAACAATGACACCAACGCGAGGGGATGTTGGGCCTTGCCAAAGCATATATAGAAATAGAATTGTACATTGCCGATACGTGTTCCACCTTCTCGTTTGATCTGCAGTGCACTTGTCAATTTGGGATCTTCTGTATGGTCGTCTGAGAAACTCACCTCGACACAGGATGTCCGACGAAGTTTTGTAGTGATGTTCGACTTGAGCCACACTGATTGCGCCATTTGTCCATCGGGGAGGCGCAGTTTTGCCCACCGACAAACAGCACTTGGCCACGAGTCGACACTCGGCCAGCCCTGTTCCCTCCAATATATCTTGAAGGCCGCGTGTTCGTCTTCTGTCAGTGGCAAAGGGAAGTCCTCACAACAAGGTAAGAAGGTGTATCCACCTTCAAATTCGCGAGTGCGGGTTGAGTGAGGCGATCTCTTCATGCTACCGACTTCAAATCTGATCCCAGGAAATCGCGCACACAGGGTGTTGACCTGTGCCCGTATGACAGCTCGTTGAGTGAGATTCACGAACAGATCCCGATCTTGGCGGATTTCACGTCCAAGATTTCTGATAGCAGTCTCTAGGGTCCATTGCGTGTAGCACGCTGGTGGCCCTACCCGGATAGTCTCTGGCCCAATATGGGTTAATAGATGTATGCTTTGACGAACAAAATGTAGCCGCAACTCCATGCGCTGGTAGTATAGATCCTCGAACTCGCATGCAAACTCCACAAGTAACTCGTGGCCTCGAAGAAGGTCACGATAGGGAATAGAATGTCGCTGGAGGATCCGAATGCCAGCAACCAATTTACAGAAGTTGAGCCAATATTTACGGGGCAAGAGGTGTCGGAAGAGCGTAGGTCCCAGACCATATAGATATTGCTGGAACTCCCAAGCCTTGTAACCGGTGTTTAGTTTCTTAGCGGGGTCCCGAGGAGCCCTTCCAAAGGATGATGGTATGAATGGAACCGCTCTTACTACGGTCTCACCGTGCGCGTTCCACAGTGTGTTTTTCTGATAGAACACAGCCCAGTCCCAGGTGGACCTGTCATCGGGTGCATATACGTTGATCTTACCAGTAAATAACTTCAAGAGGAGGTCTGGGTCATTCAGAACAGTCAGATGCATCATATCCAGCGTGAATACATTCGGCACAGGGAATGGCTGACAGGGAAGACCGCTGAATAGATTCTGTTTGCAGAGGCCAACAGCAAGGCGCCGAGTACGATATTCACCTTGAGTCCTAGCAGACAGCAGCATGTGTATGTTGCGCTGGTACCTCTGATCGAGGCCATATCGGTAATTGCTCAGGTCTTCGTTGTAGACATCAGGGTGGGTGCACCCTTCAACATTGTAATCGCGTGGTAGGTGCATGGCAGGGTAGTAATGTCCGTTGCCTGTGCGATGCCGACTTGGCATGTGACAATAGAGGCGACAGCCATACTTCCCACTATGCCCAACCATCCCAGACATGGCCGCGCTGCCGAGACTGTCAGCAGTTGCAAAAACGATCATGGGTATCGAGCGAGGGATGTACGCATCCAGATAGGCATCGTAAATCTTGAGGCCCTCATGCTGAAGGGCAGCTACGTGAAATAACGAAGGGAACAAAAAAGAGTTGATATCCCCTGGCTTGTTCAGACTGGGGATGATGGCACCAGGGATTACAAAGTGTTTCTTGTAGCGGAGCTCTGGTGGAAGGTTGTGCACCACCCATATAAAGACCCAGGCCTCGGAGGGTTGGTCAGGACGGAGTTGAGTGCCATCGATCAATATCTGCAAGGCTATATCGTCCTTCCGAAACGTCCCAGCGTACCATGCATCAAGTAACTCCTTCCCGCAGGAAGTATCGTCGTATTTGTCGAGATGGCCACCATTGCGCCATACATCTTCTGTATTTGTAGCGAGCCTCTTCTCCAGGTAGTGCATATGCTCAGCTGTGTCGCGAGATCTGTAGAAGGCCTGAACGATAGGCCCAATTGGTATTGTTGTGAATTGCTTGCGAGGACTAGTAGTACCAGGGAAATATTGAGACACAGAGCAGCGCGGACAGACATCAAGCTCGTTGTATGGTCCTGTGTATGCCTGACAGGAATTGATGCACATGTCATGTTCCACAGGCACGACCCCCGAGAGCCAGCGAAGGCGACGTTTAGCCTGGTCATATGACAGAAATGCGTCGGTTGGGTTGTTGAGTAGCTCTATCTCACGTGTAGCATCGTAATGGGCCCGAGATGCGCTCGCATTGTTGATAAAATGCCTTAGAGATCTAAGCAGAGGCGACGGATCTTCTATATCCAAAAGAGGGCTCGGGTCCCGCAGGTTGTCAATATCTTCGGGTTGCATACCTGAGCTTTCGAGGGATGCCGTTCCCAATGCGTCAATGAAATCTTGCGTTGTCTGCAAGTCTGGGAGATGTATAACTGTCCTGGGTCCCTCGTCGTCCGAGTCAGGTTCGTCCTCTATAGGATCTGGCTGTATGCGCCCCGAGCTATGTCGCCCAGTCTCAGCTGTATCCAGAGTCGGCTCAGAAGAGTAAGCACTGGCGTGTTCGTAACTAGCATCAGCTGAATCTTGCTCGTTGTGCGCTTCAAGGTCGAGAGGCCAGCCAGCCCGGGTTCGAGAAGTGCTGGGCTCCCCTCCAGACAGCAGATGTGTCTCCGAGCATGCTTCGGGATCGAGAGGCCCAGTGTCAGCCTGAGTTCGAGAAGTGCTGGGCTCTCCTCCAGGTAGCTGACTCGTCGCCGAGGCATGCTACAAGAAACCATATTCCAATCAGATCACATATGCAAGCTGCACAAAGAGACGGAATACCTGTCCACGGTCTATATCCTGGATGTTCTGAGTCCTTCGACGTTCACTCGCACATTCACGCATGGCAGCTGCCCTTGCACTTGCTGCCACCGGGACATCCCCAATGGAATGCAGGAAGTTGGCGAGATGTGTTCTTGCAGCATGTTGGCGCACGGACTTGTGGCTTACCATTGGACCACAAGTATGTCTGAGGTCTAAATGGACATGATATTCACGGATGGAGGACACGGATAAGTCGCTGCGAACGCAAGGATACAATATCTCGGAGAAACGATCTGAGTCAAAATCAAATTATGTAAACAAAATTAAACAAAATTATATACGGACTTCCCACTGGGAATGACCATCCACCTGGCCATTTAATTGCGGGGAGGTATAGTGCCTAGTATTAAATAGAGGTAGGTTGAACATTCGAAAGTGAAAGACAAAATCATGGGTATGGGTCGTAAATATGAGCGGGTGGCAAGATCACATGCCACAAGGCGCCGATCATCCGGTGGCAGCCGCGAATCAGGCCCGAGAGGCCGTACCAAACGTAGAGCTATGTCTTTCCGTGTTCGGCACACTATGCGCTAGTTTGTGCCATTTCCATAGAAGGGGGCTTGAAGAAGAAAAATCGTTCTCTCGATAGCTGTCAAATATTCCTAGAAGGATATCCCCCAGGAGAGAGTTAATCATCATTGCAGATCTGTATGACGACTGGCAGTGAGTGCCAAGTCAATCGCTCTACTAGTAACGTTGTGGTAAGAAAACGAAGGCGCTGGTAATAAACACACCTGGGAGAGCCTGATGAAGGGGAGTAGAGAACTGCTAATTGAATATTGAAGATGAGCGCTATGAGCAACTGAACAGTCTGAACGAGTGCCACGATCGCACATCGCCGATCCGATGGAGCTGAACTGATCCTGGACATACACGGTTGACAGAGTCACGTGAGCGCTGACTCGCACCTCCAGCTAAGCTGGTGAGTGCAATTTCATCTCTTGGGCTACAATGCTTGACAATGGTATTAAATTCGTTCCCCAAAACCTGACTATCATCGCCATATGATACAGCCTCCAACATATACGACAAAAAAATCCAGATGAAATATGGTAAAACGCCCTGAAAATGTAGCCTCACCGGTGCCCACACCACGCGCCAGTCCACGCCCTCATTCCTTCCCATGCTCGGATAATAGTTTGATGATCTTTGTATTTCCTCTCGCCCTTACCTCGTCAAGTGGAGTGCGGCCAAGGGTATTCCGCGCGTTCACATTCCCGCCGTAACTCAATAATAATTGCACGAGTTCCAGATGTTCGCCTTCGGCGGCACAGTGCAACGGAACGTGGGCCTGTTCTTCGCTCGCGTTGACCTCGGCATCATGTTCAAGAAGTATCGCGGCAACCTCTAGATGCCCATTCCATGCTGCAACGTGCAGTGCGGTCCATTGATCGTCCTGCTGGGCGGTCACGTCTACGCCATGGCGGAGTAGCCACCGCGTAACATCAGGGAAACCTAGGAATGATGCCCAATGAAGAGGAGTTCGGTCCCAGCGGCCCCGGATATTCACATCGGCGCCATTCTCCAGTAGCAACCACACAATCTCGATGTCACCTTTGTCAAACGCCGCATGCAAGGGAGTCCCCCAGACACCACCCTCGGTGTTCACGTCTTGTGGGCGCTTCAAAAGCACGTGTTCTACCAGGGCCCGGTTTCCAACCTGTACGGCGCAATATAAGGGGGATGCGTCTAGTTGTGCTGAGCTTCGCCTGAGCATTTGGTCAACGTCGTATAGCCTGAGCCATGCAGCGAAATGCGGCTTGTCTGGGTCAAACAGATCATCGACCCCATCCTTCACGTGCGACAAAACATTCTCGGACTTGACGTGGTCGGGCCAGTGCTCTGCTGCGTATTCGGCGAGGGGAGAGCCGACGACGCTACCGCGGTCTACTCGTTCATCTAGTTGGAGGAGGACACCTAGAGAGGCTTGTGCAAGAACCATGTGGGCAGATTCGAGGCGAATATGAAATCGGGACTCTACTCCAAGAGAATTCGCGAGGCGATCTGACGTCAAGAATTCTTTCACGGAGAAGTGGGAGAACTGAACCACCCGAGAATCCCCATCCATGACTACCATCACCAAACTAGAGCATGCTGACAGCACCGCTTCTTCGTGATCTTCCCACCGCCAATCCGCGTTCAACTTCGGGCCCCCTCTCGCGTTGAAGTCGACAGCTAGGACCTCCGCAAGCTCCTCGACTCGAAGTGGACGAACGGCCACAGTCAAGCATTGCAGAAGATGATAGGTGTGCTCTTTGTTCGCCCGGTTGATCTCCCTCAGTATCCGCTCGTATGTCTCATCCAGAGACTCAGGTAATTCCTCGAGGATGCCAGGTACGCTCGATGGGAAACAGTGGCGTAATATCTCCAATTGACAGAACACCCATCGGAACCTGCGCGGAATCTTCAGCGAGCACGATGAGGGAATAGCGACGACCTTACATTCCACCGGCCTTAGCCGAGAGCGTTCTGACGACCAAGTCCCTTTCCTCTGATCTCCATCTCCGCATCCTTGAGTCCGAGGAAACAACCGAGCTAACATAGTTCGCGATATCTGCATTCTGTCCACTTTCATCGTGAAGAGAGATCCGGTGGGCCGCCAGTGGCTCAAGAGCATTGCGGATGTCGATTTCGGGACGACTCGTGATACACAAATGCAAGTTCGAAAGTTTCAACTCGACGAGTCCCTCGACAAGTCGCAGGACCTTTTCACGAGGTGACGGCATCCCTGATGTGTTGACACATTCATCGACCGCGTCTAGGATGAGGTAGATCGGGGTTTGTCCGAGGGCTACGAGCATGGTCTTGAGACATTGCGTGAGTGCGTCGTCATTTGGCTGTACTGAGCCTCGACGGTGGGCAGAATACAAGGCATGAAGAATGTCGCAGTAAACATCGGACTGATCAGAGAGCTGGATGAGAAGAGAGGAGAGCAAAGCACGGGAGTCCTGCTTTCCGGTGTCCTTGAAGTCGAAATAAAAGTAGGCCATCGACGCAAACCCGGAGTTGCAGACGACTTCTATATCTTGGATGATCACGGAGCTAGACGAAGGTATAGCTTAAACTCGACTATAGATGTAATAAGTCGGATAGAAACAAACCTAAGAATGCTTTTCCCCGAGCCCGCTAAGAGACAGGAAGGCGTCAGTAGCAATTCGGTCGCAGAGGAAGGAACGTACGTTTTCCGTGAATCCACAACAGGCAGCCGGAGGCTCTCCAACGTTTGAGGGTGTCTCCTTGCGTGAGCCATGTTGCGGTACCCTTGTGGTGAGCACTACAAGCGGTGTTGTAATTGATGGACGGATCGGGGGGAGAGATCCAGTTTCGAAGGTCACGTCGAAGTTGGTTACCTGTTAAGTATGTGAGCAACCGCGACTCATGACAGCGGACACTGAAAATCACTGACGATTCATATCGTCTACGGTGTTCACGATCCGTTGTATTGCTGTGCTCCTTTCTTTCCCTCCTAGGCAAGCCGAAGTGTGAGGATGGTGTATAGGACAGATGAGCACGGAATCACACACCCTCGACGATTAGCCTCACATCATCGCTAATAACCCCCATCCGATCATCTACTTGCTTCACTCTGTCGTCGACGGCTTGCACTTTGTGGCCAACCCGTTGGACCCCTTCGTCGACACCATGGACCCTCTCGCCGACGACCTGGACCCTTTCGTCGGCACCCTCCACCTGGGAGCCAACGCCCGTCACCTTGTCGTCAACACCATGCGTTAGCCTCAGGACTTCTGCAGTCGCCATCCGGGCCTCTTCTTGCGTCAATCTGTCGAGTTTCTCCAGCGCGTCCTCGATATCTCGTCTTCCTACTAGTTTTTTGAGGAATTTCTCTAAATAAAATTTAATGAGATGAAATTAGACCACAACGAGAGAATCACGTACTCGCTCGCCCTTGTCTAATCTCCTTGGTCGCTATCGCGAAAATGGACAGAACCTCAACCATAATCTTTACGATGACGTCCGTCATAGCTGCCGTTTGTGGAACTGTTGTATAGGCCTCGAGCCGTTCGAAGAAGTTCTCTATACGTTCGAAGATGTCAATGAGAATGTCGTTGCTGGCTGCGACGTCCTTTGACGCCTGAATGTTCGAGCTGTCATGATGGGCTACAAAGCGTGCTAAGCAGAGATACCCACCAAGAGAAGAACCCCGATTCCAGCAAATATTACTCTGGCTGGCGAGAACACCTAGAAAACGAGTATGAGTGAGCAGATCAGGAACGAGGCAACATCTTGAGACCCACCAAGCCAACGCCCTCACCAAGTGTAGCGGAGAAGGCGTAAAGGACGTTTACGGTTGGATTGAGCCACTTTGTCAACCTCTCGTCATCTCTCCGAGACTGATCGAACTCCTCGACCTGGGCTCTAAGTACGGTAAGAATTGCATCGGGAGAGTCGCAAGTCTCGAGGCGGGCAGTTAAGGGATGAGACGTGATGTCCTGCCCTGTTCGCTTTTTGTAGGATTCAAAGGCAGTCCTGAAGATAGACTCGAAGTTGGAGGACGAGGTGCTTGAGTGAGGAGACTGAGACATGGTGTAGTCGTACTCTATGGTGTCGGTTGACTCGGTTCGGGTTGGGAGGTGAATTACAGTCAATGGGCGCCAAGCTATATAGGCACCAGAATATCTACTACCACCAACTTTACACGATCCTTGCTGTTCTCACCTACCACTCCCACGTCCATGGTTATGCGCCAATACTCAGGTCAGTTGGTGCAGAACCAGTCATCACAGAGAACACCCCACGTTTTTGATGGCTCCGAACGTATTTTATCCATGTATTTGGAGATGGTTTTGGAAGAAGACAAGAGGTTGGCCGACAGCTGGGAAGCAAACGCTGATGGGGTCCTTATCTTTGTGTGTACTTATCTTCTTTCCTGTGCTTGCCACTTGCTCAAGGTCAAGGGTAATAGGCTGGTCTATTCTCGGCTGCCGTCGCGACATTGATTTCCGTGTCGATTCAAGACATTCGCCCGAATCCGCAGGACACGTCCACTTTCTACCTCTCGAATATCTATCAGTTACTTGCTGACCCAAATCGATCCAATGTTTCCCTCCCTTCTCCACCGCCGTTCTCTCCACCAACATATGCCGTCTGGGTCAATTCACTTTGGTTCTTGAGCTTGGTCATCAGTATTTCCTGTGCTCTACTTGCGGCCTTGCTACGACAGTGGGCACGCAGATATATCAGGGTTACTCAGCCACGTTTCAGTGCACATGCACGAGCACATGTCTATGCGTACTTTGCCGAAGGGGTCGAAAAGTCTCACCTGGTGCAGGTGGCGGAGGCCTGCCCTACGCTTCTACACATCTCCCTGTTTCTGTTCCTCGCCGGCCTCGCTGTGTTCCTATGGAACATTAATCTCACTATTTTCAAACTGGTGCTGTCATGGGTCGGCGTTTGCACAGCCCTATATGGTTATATCACGTTCGTTCAGATCTTTCATCACAACAGCCCATACTATACCCCACTTTCGTCGTTGGCGTGGCGCGCTGGTTATGGGACGCCATTTGTCATCTTGTGGGCTATTCGGTGGTTTGGAGGAAGGTTTTTCTCCCAAGAAACCCACCGACGATTCCGTGCACTGGAGAAACGTTATCACAAGTTTTTCTCGCAGGGGGTGGTGAAGACAGCCGAAGAAACTGCTCGGAATTTAACAATGGATATTCTTACCCGCGCTTTTATGCGGACCTTTGAATCTTTGAACGATGACGACGAACTGGAACTCTTCTTCGCGGGCCTTCCTGGCTTTCGCAACTCAAGCAGCAATCCGCTTTCCAATCTCACAGAAGAGCAAAAATCGAGGCTTTTTGAAGAATTGACGAGATTCATGGCTCGCACGTTCTTATCTAACATTCTTTCTGAGCCAGTCAAACAACGCCGAGCTATCATCTGTGCGAAGACCATCGATTCCGAGGACTTTCCTGAAGCACGTGACTGGGTCCTCCAATCTATCGTGTCGAAAGATCGATATGGTCCATTGCGATCCACCGAAATTGGGCATATTGTAAGTGGCTGGGGAAATGCCAGTGACGAAAGAATCTCTTTGCCCGTGCAAGCTGCAATTTTGACCATTGTTGCAAGAACGCAACGGCACGACCGGGATGGCCGTTGGTTTACTCTCGCTTCTAATAATCTTGGCGTCACGGAAACCGTCCTTCGAAACTACGACACACACGGCGACGACCTGTCACTCGCGATCTTGATCCACATTACTCGCCGGCAATTGAACCACCTTGGGAAAGGGACCTGGCCAATTGTCTCGTTCTCGAGCGTTCTCAAAGCAGCTTCTAAATTCAACATACAAGACACGTCTTCTGAACTTCAGCACAAGTTCTGTTCCCTGTGGAATGAAATCGTTCTCGAGGCTCGGGATGGCAATAATTCTGCTATCATCGTCCGCAATATCCTCGAGTGCATTCGCGACGTTTTCGACGCTCTACATCAAGGTACCGATCCCACCCCAACAATTTCCTTTCCCCCTCCTAGTGTTCGTGACCAGCGGCTATCGTCGTATCCATTGTGCAATACCCCTGGCCATTGTCCTAAGTTGGCTTCTCGTACTTTTGCCGTCTCTACCCTCACAAGCCTGCATGACAAGTCTACTCTCACCCCTCCTGCCGGGGCGCCTGGGCCGTTTTCGCCCAAACCCGATCCATTCCCCATCGACGGCGAACGTCCCACGGATGTGCCGCCGATGAACAACGATATTTCTGCTCCACTTATCACGGTGTCGTCGCGTGTTGCACAGCAGATTACAATCGAAAACCTCCACATCCCCGCCGCTCCGCCCGTTCTGCCCCCAGCTGGTGCAACACAAAGTAATGGCAATGGGGCCTTCGCTAGGACGATACCCCACTCTGCCCCTGAAGCTTTGACACCCACCCCTCCGCCGCTTGCTTCAATTACCCTAGATGCTGCCAATTCCCCGCATTGTGACCTCTACTGTGTTCCTTCTCCTGATGTTTCAGACATTTCGTCTCCGCCGCCTCCTATTCTGGCTCTTGACAATGCTCTCCCTACGGTCCCACAGTTGTCCTTAGACTCTACTGCGACACAACCCGACTACGGGCCCCCTCGACCAGAAGCATCTCATTCTTCGATCCCAGCTACCGCTCCTCCCGCCGCCTCTCATCCGTTGCCGACCTCTGCTCCTGATACGGGTATTGCTAATAACGGCGAAGGTAGCACGAAAGCAGCCTGGGGCAAACCCGAGGCCCTTTTTGACCCTCCTTCCGTGAATCCCACGAACACTGTAGCCGCCCCGGGTCACAAACCACCATTGCCGACGTTGCCAGCACTTACGGACGTAGCCGCCTCGGTTCCTTCGCAGCTCCCTCCAGATTCCGGGTATACGGGCGATCGTCTTCCTCTTCTTCCTCTCTCACATCGCTATGATATCGTCTGACATATTTCACTGGCTGTTTGACACTTTTTGGATTCGTCTTATGTATACACCCTTTCATATTTATACTTCATAAATAGCGTAGCGAAATACTTGTGATGCGAGTAGTAAAGTGGGAAATGTGAGGACATCCCGCAATCCCAAGCAAATTTATCAATATCAGAGCCGAAACTATTGTACCCGGTACCTCAGCACTGCGCACTGATGACCCACTCATACATGATTGTCTTAAAAATGGCGATCGGAGACCCACCGGTGAAGTGCACTAGCAATCGGTTGGTAACCTGGTGAAGGAGTACGTAAAGGTTTCAAGTCAGAGTCATACAGTATTGATCAACTTACGCCAACAACGTAAACAACGCCGGTCTCATATAGAGAGTTCTAGTCTGAATGGCACATATGTTGTCTTCCTGGGGCCAGTTTTCTAACGCACACCCAGTACCGGTAATCTGCAGGAAGTCCGTTCCAGAGCAGCTTACGGCGTTCACGACGACCCAGAGGTCAGAAAAGAGATATAGGTATCATTTTGAAGACGTGTTCCTTTCCTCCGCAAGTGCGCCACGATGTACAAAATGCGCAGTCGACAGGGCCACAATATCAGTCTTAGTAATCATTCCCGTAAGTTTTCCCGCCTGCGCAAACATGATGTGCCGCAAGTTCTACGACGCATTGTCATCTGCGA
Source organism: Lactarius indigo (assembly GCA_025766275.1). Classification (NCBI taxonomy): domain Eukaryota; kingdom Fungi; phylum Basidiomycota; class Agaricomycetes; order Russulales; family Russulaceae; genus Lactarius; species Lactarius indigo. Next base: position 470,843 of record JAFKAC010000034.1, read on the forward strand.
GGGGAAACCGACGAGGGTTGGGAGAAAGAGTAGAACTCACGAGTTTGCGAAACATGTTCACGACGAGCTCTAACGAGACCTCTTTCCGTAACAGCATGGCGTCCTCCAAGAGCGGCGATAAGTCAGCCGAGTCGCTGCTTTGCACACCGGTAAAGCTGCCAATGCGAATAGCCGCGCCGGTCTCGGAAAGTAAAGGTTCTTTAATGCGGGAGGCTCAGCTAATCGGCAGCTGCAGGAAAAAATGAAGTACGAACCAATGAAACCCTTGAGCTTCTCGCGCGCCACATAGCCCAACAATATCCCGTCTCGTACAACGGGGAAGCCGTGATATTTCCAGGTGTCCAACACCCTCTCTGTTCATGTGCGAGTCAATCCGATAAATTCCCTTGTTGCAAACAGGAAGCTGTACTGACCAAGCTCGCCAAGCGGAGAACCCTCGCGCAGGACGACCAATTTGTCAGCGGACGTCATCGCGTTCGAAACTCGAAGGGTGTGAGCCATGGATAACGGCGCAGCGCGATCCACGATGCATATATTCCGTCTGGGCCAAGTGCGTCGGCAATTCACTTTGAGATCACGACCGAAATCATGATCGGAAGCACGTGCGATAGGGCACTCATTAGCTGTGAGTGAACGGGCGAATGTCAGCAGACCGTTGTCCCGTTGGATGCGCCTGCACTGTACCTCGAAGACGATCACGACGAGCGAGACTTTGGCAGCTCATAAGCATGGTCATCGCTCAAGAGCTGCGGTCCACGTACCAGTCATCCTAGTAACGCCTGCCACCATAGATGACGCGCCAATAACGGCATAGAAACCGGGATATATGCAACGAACTGTTGGATCTGGCGGACAGGCAGAGAAGAACCACGCCTTTGGATATGCGCGATACAGACCCTGGCTGAAGAAAAAATGCGTCAAGCTTAGTGCTGCACCAACGAATTATAAGTCATACGTCAGCAGGCCAACTACACGTCCAAAAGCCGCGCCTATGGCGATCGCTGGCAAGAAAATGCCAGCTGGGACCTGAATCTCCTCGTTATTATTCTTTTAAGGTTCGGTGAGAAAATCTCACCATCATACCGAACATCCATGCAGTGAAAGCGATCTTCACCACTCCACTTAATATCAGTAGAAACACGTTCTCCCACATCGCAGTCGGGCTGCGGAGTCGTCAAGGCCGGCATGAGAAATGGGGAACAGGCTTTATTATTGCCACACAGCGATCAGAATGTGCAGAGTGCTGTCATCATCATGGGTCAGAAGAGCGTCGCAAGACAACAAGGCGCAAAGTGTTACCAAATTTGTACCTTATTAGTTCGGTTCTTGCATACCGCGTTTGGGCAGCCCTCCTCAACCCCTCCATGAGATCCTCGATCGACCGCAGCTAACTTTGGAGAGACATGTCGGTTCAGTGCGTTATCTTGAACTCCCAATGTTGTCCGTGTCCCATATGTTCTCCATCTTCGTTAGCACGTCATGGCTTCGCGCGTCCGGCTCCGCTTTTCTATCATTGTATCGATGTATGCTCGCGCGCAGGGAATTTGGGTCGACACCGTCTACCTCACCTTCTGGGTTTGCATGTGCAGTCCAGTTAACGTTTCCTTCGTTTCCTTCCGGCCTCCCGGAGCTACGTTCTGCACCTTGCCGAACTGCGTCCATGACTCGGAGTCCGGTACGAGAATGTGGGAATCACAAGCGCGAACCTCTCGGATTGAATCAGTTCGCCTTCTCAGACTTGCAACTGGAGACGAGTCCTGAGAACGCGGGACCGAAGCCAAAAACCGAGGCAAAACGTATTGTAGGTATGTTGGTCCCTTCCCTTGTGACGTTGCGCTCGACGTGCTCGTGCTTGATGTGAAATGCACCTCGATAAATCGGAAAAGTGAGTCGAGATAATCATCAAATGAGAGAGAGAGTACAGGAGAATGCGTTCACATTTCGGGGCGTCGCGTGGCGCGTCGTACGGTGGGAAATGTCGGAACGCCGGCCCGCCTTGTTCTGCTTCACCGCGCCGCATGCATTCCTGCGAAAACAGCAAATCGGCATAGTATTTCTATCTAGGTCCCAATACAAGAACTCCAACTATCACCGTGCACAAAATTAGAAAGACACAGGTGAGTTTCGTGTTCACCCACAACCCAGATGTCACTTGGGCGGTGAAGATTTTCCCTATGCAACGGCGGGATCCACATTAATAGTTCATCGTTGCTACCACATATCCATCCCTCGTCGTTTATCTCGGATCGGTAAGTAAAGTCAACCTGTCCAGTATTTTCCGTCTTGCATGTTGTAACATCCAACATACGAATTGATCCATGTGCTGATGAGACGATGCGCTGACTATCCGGGGAGAATGCCACTGACCGGACCGAATTCGTGTGACCACAGTATGGGCCTGCCACACTCTCTCCAGTGGTGGGGTCCCACATACGAATCGTCTGGTCTACCGAGCCTGAAGCAATGCACTGACCGTCCGGGGAGATCGCCACAGAGTGGATCCAACCTATGTGCCCACTAAATGGGCCTGCTACTGTCTCTCCTGTTGAGGCATCCCAAACACGGATTTTTGAATCATGCGAGCCCGAGACAACACGCTGACCATCGGGAGTAAATATCACAGATGTGACTTTATCTGTGTGCCCACTCAATGGGCCTACCACTGTCTCTCCTGTTATAGCGTTCCGCACGAGAATTGTTTTATCGTGCGAGCCCGAGACCATGCGCTGACCGTCTGGGGAAAATGCCACGGATTTGGCCGATTCCTGGTGCCTAACGGATGGACTTGCCACCGTCTCTCCTGTTGTAGCATCCAACACACAAATTGATCCATTGCCTAAGCCCGATGCGATGTGCTTGCCATCTGGAGAGAATGCCACACAGGTGACGTAGGCTCCGGGACGAAATGGGCCTGCCACCGTCTCTCCTGTTGTCGCATTCCAGACATGAATTGTCGAATCTGCCGACCCTGAGACAACGCATTGACCATCTGGGGAGAATGCCACAGATGTGACTGAATCCGTGTGCCCAGTAAATGAGCCCGTCACTAGCTGTCCTGTCATGGCATCCCACACACAAATTGTGTGGTCGTCCGATCCTGAGACAACGAGCTTGCCATCTGGCGAGAATGCTACAGATCTGACCCAATCCCTGTGTCCATCAAATGTGCCTGCCACTGTTCCACCAGTTGTGACATTCCACACACGAATGGTTCCATCAAAAGAGCATGAGATAACGTGCTGGCCATCTGGTGAGAATGTAACTGATTCAACTGAACTAGTGTGCCCACTAAATGGGCCTGCTACAGCCACTCCTGTTATGGCATCCCACACGCGAATCGTTTTATCATAAGAACCCGAGACGATGCGTTGACCATCTGTGGAGAATGCTACAGACTGGACCAAATCCGTATGTCCACTAAATGGACCCGCCATGGTCTCTCCCGTTACGGCATTCCACACACGAATCGTTCGATCGTAAGAGCCCGAGGTAATGCGCCGACCATCTGGAGAGAATGCCACAGACGCAACACAACCTGTGTGCCCACTGTACGGACCTCCCACCGTCTCTCCCGTGGTGGAGTTCCAGATACGAATCGTTTGGTCAAACGAGCCAGAGACAATTCGCTGGCCATCTGGGGAGAATGCCACAGACGTGACCCAATGCGTGTGCCCACTAAGTGGGCCTGCCACTGTCTCTCCAGTTGTAGCCTTCCATACACGAACTGTTTGGTCCGCTGAGCCAGAGACAATGCACAGGCCATCTGGGGAGAATGCCACGAATGTGACCCGATCCGTGTGCCCACTACACGGGCCTACCACGATCTCTCCAGTCATGGCATCCCACACATGAATTGTGTTATCGTTCGAGCCTGAGGCAACGCGCTGGCCATCTGGGGAGAATGCAACGGACATCGTGTTTCCGATAAATGGTCCTGCCATTCTCTCTCCCGTGGTGGCATTCCACACGCAAATTCCTCCATCGTATGAACCCGAGACAATGCGTTGGCCATCTGGTGAGAGTGCGATGGAATCGACACTGCCTCCGACATTTGAAATCACCATCTCTGATGAAGGCCAATGAGATAATCGTCCACTTTCGACGTGCAGTGTTCGAGGAAACATGCTTGAATAATGCGTCGAAACAAGAGAACAAGTCGGCGCAAATGGTAATGTAGAAAGGTAGACATGCGGTGCGCTCTTTGCTATCGCTATCCCGAAGTACCGCACGAATGCAATGGCATCGTTGATGAACGCGGTCAATTTCTCCAGCTCCGCCGGGCAAACCTGTTTGGTCTGTTGCCATTAGTTGTTTGTCCGCCTCACAGAATTGATGTAAAGACTTACACCTTGACCAGAAGCTAGCCACACATTTACAGACGACAACGCTGGCAAGGCAAGACGCATATCGCCCACCAAGCTAAGCGCCTCAAGCCAAAAGAGAAGTTTCGCAGCAAAGAATGCTTGGAGTTGGTCAAACAGACCGGTTTCGAAAGCAAGACGTTCTAAATGATCGTCGTAGAAACGACAAGCATATAATAAAGCTGGTGAGATGTTTTTAGCGACGCGGGCTTCAAGGTTTTGAATGTCTCTATTAGCAAGATATGATGATTGAATGTGGCACATGTTGAATCTGAGGTCGCGAAGTACTAGACCGAGACATGAATGGGCTAACCTAGAGTGGGCGTCTTGAAGAAGCAGAGAGAAATCGCCGCTCTTCTCCTTATTTGTCAGGAAGTCACGAAATGATGTATGGAGAGGAAGAATAGGAAGGGTGTCATCGGATGAGTTAACGTTGCTCAACAATGAGCCCAGGCGACCGAGCATAATAACAACAGAATCAGCGTCATCGTCGTCATCGAAGCCAAGTCCTCGCAGAGTGGTCAGGGAGCGTATGGAAAGGGGTTCGAATGCGGTGATGAGCTGTCCCACGACAGAACGGAATAGATGCTGAGCTTGTGGGTGTGTGAAGTAGCCCTCGAGGACTTCTTTGTATAGCTTGTCCAACGGATCTTGTCCATCGCGATCTGTAGTCAGTCTCAAAAGGTGGTTTATGCACTTTTTCTTGCTGAACCCGAAGCATTCGGGAGGATCCAGGATGAATTCACCAGCGACAGCCGCCCACTGAAACAGCCCTTCTGCCTTTCTTGTCAACGCAACTCCGTGCTTTTCGAACGCATCTGGAGGGAGTAACATCTGAAGGAAGGTCAGTATATCGTTCTCCGTACTAGCCCCCAGCTCAGGGTCATTCATATATTTGATAATGGTCGACGGCGCTCCATTGAACGCAGACAAGATCCCATCCTCGGGCCTCGACGTGATGAGAACACGAAAGTTCGATGGCAGTTTGAATAAGTTCTTGGCAAGGAATGCGTGTAACCCATTTCTACATGCCGTGTCTCCGCTCTCGTCCAACGCGTCGATGACAACAAGGATGGGGCCGACGATGTGGAGACCCTCAAGCGGTTGGAGGACTAGGGATTCGAAAAGTGTGGGATAGTCGCGGGTACGAACTCGAAGTGAAGAGTCATCCTTTACAATCCTTCCAAGCGCGGTCTTGAAAGAAGGGTATCGATCGGAGAGATCGCGAGCCAGAGTGGTGAAGAATTTGTAAGCATCGCGCTGAGATTGCTCTTTCCGCAAAAATATGAACGACGACGTGAGGCGGTGCATTTTGTCGAAGCGATGCGCGATCTCGTGTGCAATAGACGACTTTCCCGTACCCGCCTGTCCAAGAAGTAAAAGACCACGTTCCGAGTCGGGATTATTCACCCAATGAACGATGAGATCTAAGAAGGCTGTGCGCGTTCCCGGAAGGCAGCCCTTCTCCGGCACGAAGCGTGAGCCTGTCCCATATGGTATTTCTCTGATTTTCGCATCTAACTCTGTGACAGTAATCAGATCGATAACCCTCAAGCTATTGGGGCTACGTACCGACGTCTGAAACTTGGCTGGACACCCACTTCAGTTGGGTAACCATCCCGTCGAGCCTATTAGAAATCCTGGCCGAAATTGTTCCCACGTCGTCCAGAATTTGGAGGGTAGTTATCTCCGTGGTGATGGCAGCCTCGTCCAAGAAGGCCCTTCGGAGTTCGAGAAGGGCGGTGCGGAGGTCCTCGATCTGTTTGTTGACTCGGCCGCCGATATTCTTCAACGTTCGCTTCCCTGACAACGGCGTGTTTACTTCGGCCACTGAAAATGGGTGAAGAATACTTACAGAACTGAGAATCGTTTGCATATGATCGTATCAAGTCACAACAGTTACAGACATGCTGCAACATGAGCGTAAGGATTCGGGCCTGCCTGGACTCGCGCTTGATAGATCTCAAGGTATTTTCCTGGTTCGCGAAATCGAACGCATCGTGTACGGCTACAAGAAGAGTTCGGACATTGTCGTCACTTTGGAACTGTTCTAGGAGGGTCTAGCATGCGGATCAACATCAGTGCTTCCCTACTGCGCATATCAATGTACCTTGGGAATCGCTAATAGCAGGCCACATGCCATTTGTGCGTATGGGTGAAGCTGAGACCGGAAGTAGGCTCAGCTGATGGTAAGTTTTAAAGGTATTGCACAGTGACGCACTCCTGCAGCCGCACTCAATGTATCCATCATCCACTTGATCCTCGAAACAGCACCTTCCCATGGACCTGAGGGATCAATCGCCTTGATAGCTTCGTCGGTATCACGGAGGACGCCCTCGGTGGGTGACATCGCTACCCGAACATCGGGCAATGATGGCATAGGAGCGCTAATATCAATGGGCAAGGTCGGATGGGAAGTCGCATTCGCTGACACGGCGATCGTCAAGTACAACATGACCGGCTGGATCGATTGTTCATCTTGTCCGTCGTCATTGCTGAGAATAACAGGAATTTCTACACGCAGGACGTTCAGCTACTAGTGAAACGAGTGATATCCTCATTGAAAACAAACCGATTTGTGATCCGACAGGTATCAGCATCCGATGCGTCCCGATCAGTGAATCGCTGTGCGCTGATCGCTCCGCATAAAGACACAATACAAGATCTGAAGACGGCTGTACATAACTGAACAGGACTTTCAGCTGGAAACATAGATTTTAAAAACAGATGTCGTACAAGGCATCTAGTTTCTGATCCCATTGCGCCGCTTGTCCCTCAATCGAAACGCTCGTTGTCTTCTTCGTCGTTTCCCGATTGGTCACAGTGACGAAGACACGGTTCTTCCGGCGTCGCCATTTCTTGATATTGTGAGCTCGGAGGACTATAAAATACGTTATCGGGTATCATCTATAGGATTTAAGTACATACCGGTCACCTCGATGCGTAGCTGAGGGATTTCCGATGCAGAAGGACCTGACCTGGAGTAATGGTTCAATGGGGGGAGAGTCGTGGGTCCGCAGGCATTTACGCACGAATTCGATATGGTGTGCTGGTGCTCCATCTTTTGCAAGGGTTCCTGGGGCTAGAGTGAGTGTATGGTTAGGCGTTGAGGTTAGGCTTATAGTAAGGTAACCACGCATTGCACAGCCGACGAGGGGCGTAATCACATGACTCCAAGCAGACGGATAAGAGATTAGAATTGGCGGTAGTAGGTAGATGACTCCCGCGTCGCAGGTGCCCATATGCAATTAGGGTAGTGAACAACCCGACAGAGATGAAATGTGATCGATCTATGTGCACGCGACGCTTCCCCGCAATCCTCAGACTTGCCCTTACTCTCTACTCTACTCTAGGAGTGGATTGCGTTACTGGAAGACACTTGAAGGGCGGCTTCGCAGGACGCCTCGGTCAGCGTTGGCTGAGGGAAGGGAAAGTCGTGGTCAGGACGGGGTCTTGAAGTAACGGGAAAGGAGGGACATACGTGTCCGTGTATCGTGGGTGCGATGTCTTCGGTGCCCGCACCATATCCGAGCGCAAGCACGCCCTCTGCGACCATCTCGCCGGCATTAGGACCTATCAACACACAAGGAGCCCACGAAACTCAGAAACTCTGCCCCAAATACAGAAAACACGACACGCACCGATGATGTGTACTTCGAGGATGCGATCCATCTCCGCCTCCACAAGGAACTGGACCTTGCCTTCGGTATCCAAGTTCGTCTTGGCCCGTAAGCTGTCGGGGAATGGGAACCGGCGGACCTTTTCCTTTTCGCCGTCTTGCTTGAGTTCCTGCTCCGTCTTCCTGACCCACGCAACTTCGGGGTGTTTGTACACCATGCTCGGGATCCCGTAGTTCATGTGGCCGTGCCCAATCTGGACGTACTCCACCACCACGATCCCCTCCTCCTCTTCCTTGTGTGCAAGCATCAGTCCGAAGGTGACATCGTCGATGCACACCTGATGTTTGGCATGCTCGTGTTAAACCGGTCGTCGATCACGATGCGTCCGTGCGAGTCGACTTCAACGCCGACATTTCCGAGACCGAGGCCTTGGATGTATGGATGGCGGCCAACGGTGATGAGCACAACGTCTGCCTCAAGCTGCGTTGTGACATGTGAATCCTCTCGCTGACAAAGAAAAATAAGAGTAGCACACCGAGTCCTGTTTCCCGTCCTGACAACCACCTTTCTTGGACCTTCTGCAGCAAAAGCGCACCAGTAGAGCTGACGATCTGCTGCCCATCTATCTCTATGACGCCGCCTGGGAAGGGCGTAACCTCGGACCCTGTCGCGATGACGATGTTCTTCACTTCCACGGTAGACTCGCCGCCGTCGTTGAGCTACACGGAAATGGTGTTGGGGGAGATGAAAGAGGCAGTTCCCTTGATGTAGTCGAGGATCCGCAGAAAGTTCAGTTTGACGCCTTCGACTAGATATTTTTTACATCAGCGAAAAAAGCTACTAGAAGAAGTTTAGGACGCACCATCGATGGGGTTCTTCTTGATATCATGGAGTGTTTGGTGGTAGATGTGCGAGTTGTCAGGCATCGCCTTGGAGGGAATGAGGAGAATGAGATGAGCGACAGTATAAGTGGCCGACGCAGCCACGTAACCACCAGGACCTACAAACAAACGTCGTTATGCACCTCGGCTTCAGTCTAAGACGAGGGCACAGACATACCTCGGATGACAATCGTGTCGTACTATTCCGAAGGGGTCACCAGTCCGTGTGAGATGTGCGTGGATGGGATCCTTCAGAGCTTGAAGAAACCGGCGGCCCGCAAATGCAGCTAGACTGGTCCAAGTCGCTCCTACATTGCTTTTGACTTTGTTTATAACTCGAATACAGCAAGTTATTGTCCCTTTCCTAAATTGTAGCTGAGCTTGTCGCGCTGCACCTTGTTCCTTACTGTACTAGGGAAACGAATAACGAGTCCGAATCGACGCGACGCGACTTGGTTGACTTGAAGGCGTCATGGGCACCATACAGTAACTACTAGGCAATGCTCCGCTATCGACACTTTATATTATATTTCGAACATTAAACTCATAAATCATACTCTACCCCAACTCTACGAGAGGAGTTTCACATACGCCTGACGTACACGTTTGATGAAAGTATATACATCCCCGGACTCATTCAACTGATCCAAAAGTAGTGGCATTATTGGTAGCTGCGGTGTCGACGTTAAAACTGTCGACCTTCTTCAGTTCGCGCTCGGAGCGGTTGCAATCGATACGACGTACCTTTAAACTGGGATGAGAGGTCGATCACGAAGCTCACTTCGTGCGTGGAACGTGAGTCGTCGTCAACAACCTTGATGGTATACCGGAACAGGAGCTGGTCGGGGCCCACTCCCTCGATGACCAAGCCCGTTGCGCGTTCACAAGCGCGCACTTCTGCAGACATGGGTCCGGCGTGCATGGCTAAAGTATCGCGCTCCAGCTCCCGCTCTGTGAGACAGCCGCAGAGGGTAGCGCGCGTTTGGAAGTGCGGATAGACAGGGAAGAAACGGACCTTTACGAAGGTTCGCTACGCGCGCGCGAAGTGTCTGGATGTTCGCGTCGATGGAGGCAAGCACCTCGCGTTCGGCTTCGACACGGCGGCGAAGCGAGGCGACAGCTGATTCAGCCTCTTCCGTCTCCTCGCGTTCGCATTTGAGGACTGTTTGGTAGTAGAACAATTTTAGCAATCAGAGGAAAAACAGATGAGATGGCGGATAACGCAACGAGCAATGAGTTCTATTTCCTTCAATTTGCATTGCTCCGTCTCTCTCTCCACGTCCTGAGCGCGGTCTGCTAGTCTCTTGAGTTCTTTGTCGTGTGCTTCCCGGCGTTGAGTGATTTCGGCAATGGAGCGAGCCGTGAAATTGGCGATTGCCCGTGAGAAGTTCGCTGCTGAGGTCTCATAGGCAGGTAGATTTAGTTCTATTGTTGGTTCTGAGGAGTTAAGGATAGCGTCGAGATTGTATTCATCGTCAATTTCACTCGGCGAGCGAGACCGCGAGGAAGCCATTGACCCAATTGACACCCACGTGACACTGGTTGAATCTCACCGGAATGTCGGCCCGCGATATTGGTCTCCCCCGGATCAAGGAGAGTTACATAATACTGACCCTGCCTGGCAGCGCCTGTCGAGCTGGGTGCGTAATTATGCATTATGCGCGAGATGCTAGTATCAAGAAGATTGTCGCAGCTGAGATACCTCCGAGTCACACAATCTGGATAGCTCAAGCGGTCTCCCATGATGGTGGCACCATTACTGTCCCCGGGGTCGAGAGGTTGTTTTGGGTTTATCTGAATTGGATCCTGCAGACTATCAAGTATGCTAAGAAGCCGGACACAACCATGAGTTATCTATGTTGTCAATGTCACCGTCTGGAAAATTTCTAGCGAAACAGGGACGTGAACAATGAATGGGTAAGTGCATTTTCCCCCTTTCACCGGGTCTTCCGGGCTGACTCATTTCATTATGTTTTCCTGCCTCCATCTTCGGTCCCAAGGCGCGAGTCAGAATGGGACAGAAACAGTGAGTCACCGACCGAGTGAAAGGTCGCAAAGCCATGCCGAACGGGCCGCCAAACTATTGCTTTTCAAAACTCGTCCGGCAACCCTGGGTATGTCTAGATGTGTGCTCACAAGTGGCCGGAGTAGTTCTGTAGTCCGATGTGTCAGAGTATCTGCGGATTCACAACCCACCGCTGAGGCACCGGTGCGCGTAAGTTCGGCCCATAGGACCAAGTAGTGCCCTGGGTAGGACAACCGCAATTTAGACTCATTGAAATACTCATCAACTGAGCCACCACCTAGGTCCGACTGCCTTTGGGCATACACCCGGTTTTTCCAAGCACACCTTTCCTAGCAAATCAATACCCTACTCTCTCTCGTTGCAAATGTCGGACTGTGCTTCTTCCTCATTGGGCTCGAGATAGATGCCGCGAACATCCGTCACAATGTGCGCCTCTCTGCGACCGTCACCGCCACAGGCGTCATCACCCCATTTGGACTTGGAGCCGCGCTTGCCGTTCCCCTGTACAAGCACTTCGTCGACTCTTCGCAAGTATCATACACACACTTCATACTCTTCACCGGCGTCGCGTATTCGATTACGGATTTCCTCGTCCTGTACCGCATTCTGACCGAACTCAAGCTACTTGACACGACCATCGGGATCGTGGTTTTATTGCCAGTGTTGGTAACGATATCATTGGATGGACATAACTCGCCCTCAGTGTCGCGCTTGTCAATGTTGGAAGTGGACTCACCACATTATTCTGTTGGTCTGTATTGGATGGACCCTCCTCATGTTACTCCGCATCCACAGGGTGTTATCTTGGTGCGCTCGCGCAACAGGCTCTATCGGAACGGACCAATTATGTTATTCATATCTGCTACGGTTTCAATTTTGTTTGGCCCAGCATTCTTCACTGATGTCACCGGCGTCCACGCAATTTTCGGTGTGTGTTTTTGGCATTGGCACGTCCCGTGGTTTGAACCTGCTGCTTCTACAGGCGCTTTCCCCACCGGGATTATCGTGCCTCGTGACGGAGGCCTTGCGATTGCGCTGACTGAGAAGCTAGAAGATATGGTCCCAGTGATTTTCCTACCTCCCGTGAGCTTCTTTACCTCCGATTCCGATGCACCTCCTAACAGTCTCCAGTATTTCACACTCTCCAGCCTCTTGACTGACCTCGCGTCCAAGTACTCTATTTGTAAGCGGTCGAGATGAGGAACGTTGATCTGTGCTACGAAGTTTTCCAAATACTCGAAAAACCATCAAAGTAAAAGCAGGTGAGAGAGGGAAGGACAGTCCGTGTAGTGGGAGGCCGGTGTATTCGATCAGGGTAGGAAGGCCTCCATCGGAACACAAGGGTAAGATATTTCAACCTGAGAAATGTAGTCATACTTGTAACCATCGTCTGGCGAAACAGAAGTGGAAAAGGAAATATCGTGAAGATCAATGTCAACGAAGTCACAAGTTGACAAAATAAGTGTTGGTGCTGCTGGAAGGAAATGCCGTTCAAGTGGATTTTCTGTAAATGTGGGGCACGTCCACCCAGGAATGTATCAGGAAAGACCGGGATTATGGTCCCATCTCTGTCTGATTGAAGCAAAAGGTGTTTCAGCACCGGAAATGGCTCCTGCATTACTGTGGCAAACTTTCCCAACAGCAAGCATGGGACTACAAGCTCGAGAATGTGTACACGATCAGGATGCCACAGTGTCGCAAGGATATTATCTTCATTACCATTCCTGAAATATCCAGGGAAGTAAATAACAATAGGAAGGACTGGAAAGTATCATATATATATATTGAATCCATACATGATAGTCATTTGCACCCATGTGATGTTCCGAGTAACAGATGTCCCCCCCACTCCCGGATGGGAGCGGATCCTAGATATTTCCTGACAGGTGTCCCGTGTGTGCAGAGGAGTTCCAGCTTGAGATGGTGCGATGACGAAAATATTCTTTCGATAACGGTCAAATATTTCAAGAAGGATATCGCCCGAGAGAGAGTTGATCATTGTTGCAGGTCTGAGTGCCAAGTCAATCGCTCTACTAGTAACGTTGTGGTAATAAATACACCTTGGAGAGCCTGATGAAGGGGAGTAGGGAATTGCTAATTGAATATTGAAGATGAGCGCTATGAGCAACTGAACGAGCGCCACGCTCGAAAGAGCTGCACAGATCTTTGACATACCTGTGGGAACTTATTGAGTCATGTGAGCGCTGACATAGTATCTTGCACCTATGGGCTACCGTTGAGTGTAATTTCATCTCTTGGGCTACATCGCTCGACGATGGCATTAAATTCGTTCCCTAACTTGGGTAAAAATCACCATATGATATAGCCTTCAACGTATACGACAAAACATTTGGATGGGATATGATAAAACGCCCTGAAAATGTAGCCTCGCCGGTGCCAGCACCACGCGCCGGTCCAAGCCCTCATTCCTTCACATGCTCGGATAGTAGTTTGATGATCTTTGTATTTCCACTCGCCCTTGCGTAGTCAAGCGGAGTGTCGCCTGACCAATTCCGCGCGTTCACATTCCCGCCGTGATTCAATAATAATTGCACGAGTTCCAGATGTTCGCCTTCGGCGGCATAGTGCAACGGAACGTGGTTATCTTCTTCGCTCGCATTGACCTCGGCATTATGTTCAAGAAGTATCTCGGCAACCTCTAGATGCCCATTCCATGCTGCAACGTGCAGTGCGGTCCATTGATCGTCCTGCTGGGCGGTCACGTCTACGCCATGGCGGAGTAGCCACCGCGTAACATCAGGGAAACCTTGGAGTGATGCCCAATAAAGAGGAGTTCGGCCCCAGTAGCTCCGGATATTCACATCGGCGCCATTCTCCAGTAGCAACCACACAATATCGATGTCACGTTTTTCAAATGCTGCGTGCAAGGGGGTCCCCCAGACACCACCCTCGGTGTTCACGTCTTGTGGGCGCTTCGAAAGCACGTGTTCTACCAGGGCCCGGTTTCCAACCCGTACAGCGCGATATAAGGGGGATACATCTGGTGGTGCAGGGCTTCCGACTAGCCTGGGTATCCGTTCATTGTCGTAGAGCCTGAACCATGCAGCGAAATGCGGCTTGTCTGGGTCAAACAGATCATCGACCCCATCCTTCACGTGCGACAAAACATTCTTGAACTTGACGTGGTCGGGCCAGTGCCCTGCTGCGTATTGGGCGAGAGGAAAGCCGACGACGCTATCGTGGTCGACTCGTTCATCTAGTCGGAGGAGGACACCTAGAGAGGCTTGTGCAAGAATCGTGTGGGCAGATTCGAGGCGAATATGGAATCGGGACTCCACTCCAAGAGAATTCGCGAGGCGATCTGACGTCAAGAATTCTTTCACGGAGAAGTGGGAGAACTGAACCACCCGGGAATCGCCATCCATGACTACCGTCACCAGACTGGAGCATGCTGACAGCACCGCTTCTTCGTGATCTTCCCACCGCCAATCCGCGTTCAGCTTCGGGCCCCCTCTCGCGTTGAAGTCGACGGCTAGGACTTCCGCAAGTTCCTCAACTCGAAGTGGACGAACGGCCACAGTCAGGCATTGCAGAAGACGATAGGCGTGCTCTTTGTTCGCCCGGTTGATCTCCCTCAGTATCCGCTCGTATGTCTCATCCAGAGACTCAGGTAATTCCTCGAGGATGCCAGGTACGCTCGATGGGAAACAGTGGCGTAATATCTCCAATTGACAGAACACCCAACGAAACCTGCGCGGAATCTTCAGCGAGTATGATGAGAGAATAGCGACTGCCTTACATTCCATCGGCCTTGGCTGAGAGTGTTTTAATGACCAAATCCCTTTCCTCTGATCTCCATCTCCGCATCCTTGAGTCCGAGGAAACAACCGAGCTAACATAGTTCGCGATATCTGCATTCTGTCCACTTTCATCGTGAAGAGAGATCCGGTGGACCGCCATTGGCTCAAGAGCATTGCGGATGTCGATTTCGGGACGACTCGTGATACACAAATGCAAGTTCGAAAGTTTCAACTCGACGAGTCCCTCGACAAGTCGCAGGACCTTTTCACGAGGTGACGGCATCCCCGATGTGTTGACACATTCATCGACCGCGTCTAGGATGAGGTAGATCGGGGTTTGTCCAAGGGCTACGAGCATGGTCTTGAGACATTGCGTGAGTGCGTCGTCACTTGGCTGTACTGAGCCTCGACGGTGGGCAGAATACAAGGCATGAAGAATGTCGCAGTAAACATCGGACTGATCAGAGAGCTGGATGAGAAGAGAGGAGAGCAAAGTACGGGAGTCCTGCTTTCCGGTGTCCTTGAAGTCGAAATAAAAGTAGGCCATCGACGCAAACCCGGAGTTGCAGACGACTTCTATATCTTGGATGATCACGGAGCTAGACGAAGGTATAGCTTAAACTCGACTATAGATGTAATAAGTCGGATAGAAACAAACCTAAGAATGCTTTTCCCCGAGCCCGCTAAGAGACAGGAAGGCGTCAGTAGCAATTCGGTCACAGAGGAAGGAACGTACGTTTTCCGTGAATCCACAACAGGCAGCCGGAGGCTCTCCAACGTTTGAGGGTGTCTCCTTGCGTGAGCCATGTTGCGGTACCCTTGTGGTGAGCACTACAAGCGGTGTTGTAATTGATGGACGGATCGGGGGGAGAGATCCAGTTTCGAAGGTCACGTCGAAGTTGGTTACCTGTTAAGTATGTGAGCAACCGCGACTCATGACAGCGGACACTGAAAATCACTGACGATTCATATCGTCTACGGTGTTCACGATCCGTTGTATTGCTGTGCTCCTATCTTTCCCTCCTAGGCAAGCCGAAGTGTGAGGATGGTGTATAGGACAGATGAGCACGGAATCACACACCCTCGACGATTAGCTTCACATCGTCGCTGATGACCCCCATCCGATCATCTACTTGCTTCACTCTGTCGTCGACAGCCTGGACTTTGTGGCCAACCCGTTGGACCCCTTCGTCGACACCATGGACCCTCTCATCGACGACCTGGACCCTTTCGTCGGCACCCTCCACCTGGGAGCCAACGCCCGTCACCTTGTCGTCAACACCATGCGTTAGCCTCAGGACTTCTGCAGTCGCCATCCGGGCCTCTTCTTGCGTCAATCTGTCGAGTTTCTCCAGCGCGTCCTCGATATCTCGTCTTCCTACTAGTTTTTTGAGGAATTTCTCTAAATAAAATTTAATGAGACGAAATTAGACCACAACGAGAGAATCACGTACTCGCTCGCCCTTGTCTAATCTCCTTGGTCGCTATCGCGAAAATGGACAGAACCTCAACCATAATCTTTACGATGACGTCCGTCATAGCTGCCGTTTGTGGAACTGTTGTATAGGCCTCGAGCCGTTCGAAGAAGTTCTCTATACGTTCGAAGATGTCAATGAGAATGTCGTTGCTGGCTGCGACGTCCTTTGACGCCTGAATGTTCGAGCTGTCATGATGGGCTACAAGGCGTGCTAAGCGGAGATACCCACCAAGAGCAGAACCCCAATTCCAGCAAATATTACTCTGGCTGGCGAGAACACCTAGAAAACGAGTATGAGTGAGCAGATCAGGAACGAGGCAACATCTTGAGACCCACCAAGCCAACGCCCTCACCAAGTGTAGCGGAGAAGGCGTAAAGGACGTTTACGGTTGGATTGAGCCACTTTGTCAACCTCTCGTCATCTCTCCGAGACTGATCGAACTCCTCGACTGGGCTCTAAGTACGGTAAGAATTGCATCGGGAGAGTCGCAAGTCTCGAGGCGGGCAGCTAAGGGATGAGACGTGATGTCCTGCCCTGTTCGCTTTTTGTAGGATTTAAAGGCAGTCCTGAAGATAGACTCGAAGTTGGAGGAAGAGGTGCCTGGGCGAGGGGACTGAGACATGGTGTAGTCGTAGTACTGTATGGTGTCGGTTGACTCGGTTCGGGTTGGGAGGTGAATATTGGTGAATTACAGTCAATGGGCGCTAAGCTATACAGGCACCAGAATATCTACCACCAACTTTACACGATCCTTGCTGTTCTCACCTACCGCTCCCACGTCCATGGTTATGCGCCAATACTCAGGTCAGTTGGTGCAGAACCAGTCATCACAGAGAACACCCCACGTTTTTGATGGCTCCGAACGTATTTTATCCATGTATTTGGAGATGGTTTTGGAAGAAGACAAGAGGTTGGCCGACAGCTGGGAAGCAAACGCTGATGGGGTCCTTATCTTTGTGTGTACTTATCTTCTTTCCTGTGCTTGCCACTTGCTCAAGGTCAAGGGTAATAGGCTGGTCTATTCTCGGCTGCCGTCGCGACATTGATTTCCGTGTCGATTCAAGACATTCGCCCGAATCCGCAGGACACGTCCACTTTCTACCTCTCGAATATCTATCAGTTACTTGCTGACCCAAATCGATCCAATGTTTCCCTCCCTTCTCCACCGCCGTTCTCTCCACCAACATATGCCGTCTGGGTCAATTCACTTTGGTTCTTGAGCTTGGTCATCAGTATTTCCTGTGCTCTACTTGCGGCCTTGCTACGACAGTGGGCACGCAGATATATCAGGGTTACTCAGCCACGTTTCAGTGCACATGCACGAGCACATGTCTATGCGTACTTTGCCGAAGGGGTCGAAAAGTCTCACCTGGTGCAGGTGGCGGAGGCCTGCCTACGCTGCTACACATCTCCCTGTTTCTGTTCCTCGCCGGCCTCGCTGTGTTCCTATGGAACATTAATCTCACTATTTTCAAACTGGTGCTGTCATGGGTCGGCGTTTGCACAGCCCTATATGGTTATATCACGTTCGTTCAGATCTTTCATCACAACAGCCCATACTATACCCCACTTTCGTCGTTGGCGTGGCGCGCTGGTTATGGGACGCCATTTGTCATCTTGTGGGCTATTCGGTGGTTTGGAGGAAGGTTTTTCTCCCAAGAAACCCACCGACGATTCCGTGCACTGGAGAAACGTTATCACAAGTTTTTCTCGCAGGGGGTGGTGAAGACAGCCGAAGAAACTGCTCGGAATTTAACAATGGATATTCTTACCCGCGCTTTTATGCGGACCTTTGAATCTTTGAACGATGACGACGAACTGGAACTCTTCTTCGCGGGCCTTCCTGGCTTTCGCAACTCGAGCAGCAATCCGCTTCCCAATCTCACAAAAGAGCAAAAATCGAGGCTTTTTGAAGAATTGACGAGATTCATGGCTCGCACGTTCTTATCTGACATTCTTTCTGAGCCAGTCAAATAACGTCGAGCCATCATCTGTGCGAAGACCATCGATTCCGAGGACTTTCCCGAAGCACGTGACTGGGTCCTCCAATCTATCGTGTCGAAAGATCGATATGGTCCATTGCGATCCACCGAAATTGGGCATATTGTAAGTGGCTGGGGAAATAGCAGTGACGAAAGAATCTCTTTGCCCGTGCAAGCTGCAATTTTGACCATTGTTGCAAGAACGCAACGGCACGACCGGGATGGCCGTTGGTTTACTCTCGCTTCTAATAATCTTGGCGTCACGGAAACCGTCCTTCGAATTTACGACACACACGGCGACGACCTGTCACTCGCGATCTTGATCCACATTACTCGCCGGCAATTGAACCACCTTGGGAAAGGGACCTGGCCAATTGTCTCGTTCTCGAGCGTTCTCAAAGCAGCTTCTAAATTCAACATACAAGACACGTCTTCTGAACTCCAGCACAAGTTCTGTTCCCTGTGGAATGAAATTGTTCTCAAGGCTCGGGATGGCACTAATTCTGCTATCATCGTCCGCAATATCCTCGAGTGCATTCGCGACGTTTTCGACGCTCTACATCAAGGTACCGATCCCACCCCAACAATTTCCTTTCCCCCTCCTAGTGTTCGTGACCAGCGGCCATCGTCGTATCCATTGTGCAATACCCCTGGCCATTGTCCTAAGTTGGCACCTCGTACTTTTGCCGTCTCTACCCTCACAAGCCTGCATGACAAGTCTACTCTCACCCCTCCTGCCGGGGCGCCTGGGCCGTTTTCGCCCAAACCCGACCCATTCCCCATCGACGGCGAACGTCCCACGGATGTGCCGCCGATGAACAACGATATTTCTGCTCCACTTATCACGGTGTCGTCGCGTGTTGCACAGCAGATTACAATCGAAAACCTCCACATCCCCGCCGCTCCGCCCGTTCTTCCCCACGCTGGTGCAACACAAAGTAATGGCAATGGGGCCTCCGCTAGGACGATACCCCACTCTGCCCCTGAAGCTTCGACACCCACCCCTCCGCCGCTTGCTTCAATCACCCTAGATGCTGCCAATTCCCCGCATTGTGACCTCTACTGTGTTCCTTCTCCTGATGTTTCAGACATTTCGTCTCCGCTGCCTCCTATTCTGGCTCTTGACAATGCTCTCCCTACGGTCCCACAGTTGTCCTTAGACTCTCCTGCGACCCAACCCGACTACGGGCCCCCTCGACCAGAAGCATCTCATTCTTCGATCCCAGCTACCGCTCCTCCCGCCGCCTCTCATCCGTTGCCGACCTCTGCTCCTGATACGGGTATTGCTAATAACGGCGAAGGTAGCACGAAAGCAGCCTGGGGCAAACCCGAGGCCCTTTTTGACCCTCCTTCCGTGAATCCCACGAACACTGTAGCCGCCCCGGGTCACAAACCACCATTGCCGACGTTGCCAGCACTTACGGACGTAGCCGCCTCGGTTCCTTCGCAGCTCCCTCCAGATTCCGGGTATACGGGCGATCGTCTTCCTCTTCTTCCTCTCTCACATTGCTATGATATCGTCTGACATATTTCACTGGCTGTTTGACACTTTTTGGATTCGTCTTATGTATAAACCCTTTCATATTTGTACTTCATAAATAGCGTGGCGATATATCTGTGATGCGAGCAGTAAAGTGGGAAATGTGAGGACATCCCGCAATCCCAAGCAAATTTATTAATATCAAAGCCGAAACAATTGCACCCGGTACCTCAACACTGCGCGCTGATGACCCACCCATACATGATCGTCTTAAAAATGGCGATCGGAGACCCACCGGTGAAGTGCACTAGCAATCGGTTGGTAACCCAGTTAAGGTGTACGGAAAGGTCTCAAGCCAGACTCATACAGTGCTGATCGACTTGTGCGAAAAACGGAAACAACGCGGTCTCATATAGAGTTCTAGTCGGAATGGCACATATGTTGTCTTCCTGGGGCCAGTTTTACTAACGCACACCCAGTACCGGTAGTCTGCAGGAAGTCCATTCCAGAGCAGCTTACGGCGTTCACGACGACCCAGAGGTCAGAAAAGAAATATAGGTATCATTTTCTACACGTGTTCCTTTCCTCCGCAAGTGCGCCACAATGCGCAGTCGACAGGGCCACAATATCCGTCGTAGTAATCATTCCCGTAAGTTTTCCCGCCTGCGCAAACATGATGTGCCGCAAGTTCTACGACGCGTTGTTATCAGCGAGGGGAGACCGATGAGGGTTGGGAGAAAGAGTAGAACTCACGAGTTTGCGAAACATGTTCATGACGAGCTCTAACGGGACCTCCTTCCGCAACAGCATGACGTCCTCCAAGAGTGGCGATAAGTCAGCCAAATCGCTGCCTTGCGCACCGGTAAAGCTGCCAATGTGGATAGCCGCGCTGCTCCCGGAAAGTAAAGGTTCTTTAATGCTGGAGGTTCAGCTAATCGGCAGCTGCCGGGAAAAATGAAGTACGAACCAATGAAACCCTTAAGCTTCTCGCGCGCCACATACCCCAACAATATCCCATCTCGTATAACGGGGAAGCCGTGATACTTCCAGGTGTCCAACACCCTCTCTGTCCATGTGCGAGTCAATACGATAAATTCCCTTGTTGCAAACAGGAAGCTGTACTGACTAAGCTCGCCAAGCGGAGAACCCTCACCCAAGACAACCAACCTGTCAGAGGGCGTCATCGCATCCGCCGCTATCTCGCCATTGTCCCGAAACTCGAAGGGTGTGAGCCATGGATAACGGTGCAACGCAATCCACGATGCATATATTCCGTCTGGGCCAAGTGCGTCGGCGATCCACTTTGAGATCATGACCGAAATCATGACCGGAAGCACGTACGATAGGGCACCCGTTAGCTGTGAGTGAACGTGCGAATGTCAGCAGACCGTTGTCCCGTTGAATGCGCCTGCACTGTACCTCGAAGACGATCACGACGAGCGAGACTTTACCAGCTGATAAGCATGGTCATCGCTCAAGAGCTGCGGTCCACGTACCAGTCATCCTAGTGATGCCTGCCACCATAGATGATGCGCCAATAATGGCGTAGAAAGCAGGAGAGATGCAACGAACTGTCGGATCTGGCGGACAGGCAGAGAAGAACCATGCCTTTGGATATGCGCGATACAGACCCTGGCTGAAGAAAAAATGCGTCAAGCTTAGTGCTGCATCGATGAATCAAAAGTCATACGTCAGCAGGCCAACTACACATTCAAAAGCTGTGCTTATGGCGATTGTTGGCAGTCAAATGCCAGCTGAGACCTGGATCTCCTCGTTATCATTCCTTTAAGGTTCGGTGAGAAAATCTCACCACCATACCGAACGTCCATGCAGTGAAAGTGATCTTCACTACTCCAGTTAATATCAGTAGAAATACATTCTCCCACATGGTAGTCGGGCTGCAGAGTCTTCAATACCCAACTACGGCAAAATGAAGAAATGGAAAGCGGACTTGAAAAAGACGAGTTTGGAGGTCTTGAACGGGTCCACGTATTGCAGCGCGACTGCCGCGATGACCGAGGTGACGAATCCGCGCCACATTACGTCAAAGTCACCACCAAACGCGCCGAGTTCTGGAACGACGGCTGAGTGTCGCGAATGATAAAAAAATCGTTTGATGTGCCTTCTAAGCCGAAGAGGACGCCACCAAGTGGGCTCCCAAACGCCACCGAAACACCTGCAGCAGCCGCCGCTGCTAAATTCTTCCGTTTTTGTACTGCAGTGTTGTGAGCTGGGTAAAGCGCCGGAAGCAAAAAATACGTACCTTCATTGCGATGGAACTTTGAGAAGAACTTCATGAACGATATGCGGCATGATACGTGTATCAATGGCCCCTAATATTATAAGACGCGGAAATGGATGACACGGAAGATTTACCTCTTTTCCAAGATAGTCCAGAGGAGACTGACAGGGCGAGGCCAAGGGCCTTGATGAGAAGGGTCCAAGAACTTAGAAATGAGTCGAAGACATAGCCGCCGATGATCTGGTGTAATGAATAGAGAATCAGAAGTTGAACGACCAACTTTCTACCAAAATACTTACCGCCTTAATTTCTGGGACTGGGATTACGAGTTACAGAAAAACGAGACTCAGTAGGGGAGCACTCACTTCCTGTATGGAATGCACTACCTTTCGCGGTCAGATGGGGGGGTCGAATGCGTTCGCTGATGTGATGGGACTCACTAGGGGGCGTACGAACTAACGAGTATCGCCGCACTTGCTGCGAAAGCCGTCTGAAAAAAGGATGAATTTACAATGCGTTCCAAAGATACGTGTGATGGACATACCGAAAGGAGGATGTATGCGAATGAATGGAGAAGATGTTGTCCGAATATAGAGCTGATCCCCAGGTACTCTCCCTAGGGTCGCCAATCATGACAGACATCACCCGCTACGAAGAAGGTCTTAGTGGGTTGGAAGTTGTGAGGCCAAGGACACGTACCCTCCACCCCAACATAACACTCGACTTGATTCCATAAGAAACCTCGCGTGCACCGACCCACCCGGAGACCCGACAACCTTCGATGGCGTACTTAATCACTAATTCTTGGGCGCAGACGAGACCCCGGATGAGACCCCCCTTCCATCTTTTCTGGCGAGGGAAGGATCGCCTCGCAGTCAAGTTAATCTTCTCGCCACAAAGACAATGCAACAATGTGGTAAGTCATCTAGAGTTCCTTGCGACATTGGCAGTCTGCTGGGTCAGGTCTCCCACCGCGATACCTTTCAGAGACCACGCCAGTACGGCACCTTCCCCAGTAATTCCGGCCGCCGGTGGACTTATCACCGTTTCCTGGCCGCGCTCCATAGTTCTATAAAACGTAATCCCTTCGTTTGATGCTGATCGAGTAGAGTACCCTAATTTATTCGGTGGTTAGTTTTTTTTTCTCGACATCGAAACAACGATGCACCGACTTGAGCGTATTCGGGGAATTTGCTTGCGGGAGCTACTGGCCCTATCGACGTTAATCAATCAAGATGGGTGGTTCGGAAAGGCTACGGAACCAGGCGGAGGTCAAGCAGGCCGGCATGAGAAATGGGGAACAGCCTTTATTATTGCCACGAAGCGATCAGAAATGTGGAGAATGCTGCAATCGTCAAGGGTCACAAGACAACATGGCGCCAATTGTTACCAAATTTGTAATTTTATTAGCTCGGTCCTTGCACATCGCGTTTGGGCAACCGTTCTCAACCCCTCCTTGAGATCCTCGATCGACCGCAGCTAACTTTGGCGAGACATGTCGGTTCAGTGTGTTATCCTGAACTCCCACTATTGTCCGTGTCCCATATGTTCTCCATCTTTGTTAGCACGTCATGGCTTCGCGCGTCCGGCTCCGCTTTTCTATCATCGCATCGATGCATGCTCGCGCGCAGGGAACTTGGGTTGACACCGTCTACCTCACCTTCTGGGTTTGCATGTGCAGTCCAGTTAACGTTTCCTTCGTTCCCTTCCGGCCTCCCGGAGCTACGTTCTGCACCTCGCCGAACTGCGTCCACGACTCGGAGTCCGGTACGAGAATGTAGGAATTACCAGCGCGAACCTCACAGATTGAATCAGTTCGCCTTCTCAGGCTTGCAACTGGAGACGAGTCCTGAGAACGCGGGACCGAAGCCAAAAACCGAGGCAAAACGTATAGTAGGTATGTTGGTCGCTTCCCTTGTGACGTTGAGCTCGATGTGCTCGTGCTTGATGTGAAAATGCACCTCGATAAATCGGAAAAGTGAGTCGAGATAATCATCAAATGAGAGAGAGAGTACAGGAGAATGCGTTCACATTTCGGGGTGTCGCGTGGCGCGTCGTACGGTGGGAAATGTCGGAACGCCAGCCCGCCTTGTTCTGCTTCACCGCGCCGCATGCATTCCTGCGAAAACAGCAAATCGGCATAGTATTTCTATCTAGGTCCCAATACAAGAACTCCAACTATCACCGTGCACAAAATTAGAAAGACACAGGTGAGTTTCGTGTTCACCCACAACCCAGATGTCACTTGGGCGGTGAAGATTTGCCCTATGCAACGGCGGGATCCACATTAATAGTTCATCGTTGCTACCACATATCCATCCCTCCTCGTTTATCTTCGATCGGTAAGTGAAGTCAACTTGTCCAGTATTTTCCGTCTTGCATGTCGTAACATCAAACATACGAATTGATCCATGTGCTGATGAGACGATGCGCTGACTATCCGGGGAGAATGCCACTGACCGGACCGAATTCGTGTGACCACAGTATGGGCCTGCCACACTCTCTCCAGCGGTGGGGTCCCACATACGAATCGTCTGGTCTACCGAGCCTGAAGCAATGCACTGACCGTCCGGGGAGATCGCCACAGAGTGGATCCAACCTATGTGCCCACTAAATGGGCCTGCTACTGTCTCTCCTGTTGAGGCATCCCAAACACGGATTTTTGAATCATGCGAGCTCGAGACAACACGCTGACCATCGGGAGTAAATATCACAGATGTGACTTTATCTGTGTGCCCACTAAATGGGCCTGCCACTGTCTCTCCTGTTATAGCGTTCCGCACGAGAATTGTTTCATCGTGCGAGCCCGAGACGATGCGCTGACCGTTTGGGGAAAATGCCACGGATTTGGCCGATTCCTGGTGCCTAACGGATGGACTTGCCACCGTCTCTCCTGTTGTAGCATCCAACACACAAATTGATCCATTGCCTAAGCCCGATGCGATGTGCTTGCCATCTGGAGAGAATGCCACACAGGTGACGTAGGCTCCGGGACAAAATGGGCCTGCCACCGTCTCTCCTGTTGTCACATTCCAGACATGAATTGTCGAATCTGCCGACCCTGAGATAACGCGTTGACCATCTGGGGAGAATGCCACAGATGTGACAGAATCCGTGTGCCCAGTAAATGAGCCCGTCACTAGCTGTCCTGTCATGGCATCCCACACACAAATTGTGTGGTCGTCCGATCCTGAGACAACGAGCTTGCCATCTGGGGAGAATGCTACAGATCTGACCCAATCCCTGTGTCCATCAAATGTGCCTGCCGCTGTTCCACCAGTTGTGACATTCCACACACGAATGGTTCCATCAAAAGAGCATGAGATAACGTGCCGGCCATCTGGTGAGAATGTAACTGATTCAACCGAACTAGTGTGCCCACTAAATGGGCCTGCTACAGCCACTCCTGTTATGGCATCCCACACGCGAATCGTTTTATCATAAGAACCCGAGACGATGCGTTGACCATCTGTGGAGAATGCTACAGACTGGACCAAATCCGTATGTCCACTAAATGGACCCGCCATGGTCTCTCCCGTTACGGCATTCCACACACGAATCGTTCGATCGTAAGAGCCCGAGGTAATGCGCCGACCATCTGGAGAGAATGCCACAGATGCAACACAACCTGTGTGCCCACTGTACGGACCTCCCACCGTCTCTCCCGTGGTGGAGTTCCAGATACGAATCGTTTGGTCAACCGAGCCAGAGACAATTTGCTGGCCATCTGGGGAGAATGCCACAGACGTGACCCAATGCGTGTGCCCACTAAGTGGGCCTGCCACTGTCTCTCCAGTTGTAGCCTTCCATACACGAATTGTTTGGTCCGCCGAGCCAGAGACAATGCACAGGCCATCTGGGGAGAATGCCACGAATGTGACCCGATCCGTGTGCCCACTACACGAACCCACCACAATCTCTCCAGTCATGGCATCCCACACGTGAATTGTGTTATTGTTCATGCCTGAGGCAATGCGCTGGCCATCTGGGGAGAATGCAACGGACATCGTGTTTCCGATAAATGGTCCTGCCATTCTCTCTCCCGTGGTGGCATTCCACACGCAAATTCCTCCATCGTATGAACCCGAGACAATGCGTTGGCCATCTGGTGAGAGTGCGATGGAATCGACACTGCCTCCGACATTCGAAATCACCATCTCTGATGAAGGCCAATGAGATAATCGTCCACTTTCGACGCGCAGTGTTTGAGGAAACATGCTCGAATAATACATCGAAACAAGAGAACAAGTCGGCGCAAATGGTAAAGTAGAAAGGTAGACATGCGGTGCGCTCTTTGCCATCGCTATCCCGAAGTACCGCACGAACGCAGTGGCATCGTTGATGAACGCGGTCAATTTCTCTAGCTCTGCCGGAGAAACCTGTTGGGTCTGTTGCCATGAGTTGTTTGTCCGCCTCACAGAATTGATGTGAAGACTTACACCTTGACCGGAGGCTAGCCACACATTTACAGACGACAACGCTGGCAAGGCAAGACACATATCACCCACCAAGCTAAGGGCCTCAAGCCAAAAGAGAAATTTCGCGCCAAAGAAAGCTCGCAGTTTGTCAAACAGACCAGTTTCGAAAGCAAGATGTTCTAAATGATCGTTGTAGAAACGACAAGCATATGATAATGCTGGCGAGATGTGTTTAGCAACGCGAGCTTCAAGGTCCTGAACGTCTCTATTAGCAAGATATGACGATTCAATGCCGCAGATATTGAATCTGAGGTCGCGGAGTACTAGACCGAGGCAGGAATGGGCCAACTCATAGTGGGCGTCCCGAAGGGGAATAGAGAAATCGCCGCTCTTCTCCTTATTTGTCAGGAAGTCGTGAAATGATGTATGGAGAGGAAGAATAGGATGGGTGTCATCGGATGAGTTAACGTTGCTTAACAATGTGCCCAGGCGACCGAGCATTATGACAACAGAATCAGCGTCATCGTCATCATTGAAGCCAAGTCCTCGCAGAGCGGTCAGGGAGCGGATCGAGAGGGGTTCGAATGCGGTGATGAGCTGTCCCACGACAGAACGGAATAGAAGTCGAGCTTGCGAGTGTGTGAAGTAGCCCTCGAGGACTTCTTTGTATAACTCGTCCAACGGATCTTGTCCATCGCGATCTGTAGTCAGTCTCAAAAGGTGGTTTATGCACTTTTTCTTGCTGAACCCGAAGCATTCGGGAGGATCCAGGATGAATCCACCCGCGACAGCCGCCCACTGAAACAGCCCTTCTGCCTTTCTTGTCAACGCGACTCCGTGCCTTTCGAACGCATCCGAAGGGAGTAACATCTGAAGGAAGGTCAGTATATCGTCCTCCGTACTAGCTCCCAGCTCAGAGTCATTCATATATTTGATAATGGTCGACGACGCTCCATTGAACGCAGACAGGATGCCATCCTCGGGCCTCGACGTGATAAGCACACGAAAATTTGATGGTAGTTTGAATATGTTTTTGGCAAGGAATGCGTGTAACCCATGTCTACCTGCCGTGTCTCCGCTCTCGTCTAAGGCGTCGATGACAACAAGAATGGGGCCAACGATGTGGAGACCCTCAAGCGGTTGGAGGACTAGCGATTCGAAAAGTGTGGGATAGTCGCGGGTACGAAGTCGAAGTGAGGAGTCATCCTTCACGATCCTTCCAAGCGCGGTCTTGAATGAAGGGTATCGATCGGAGAGATCGCGAGCCAGAGTGGTGAAGAATTTGTAAGCATCGCGCTGAGACTGCTCTTTCCGCAAGAATATGAACGACGATGTGAGACGGTGCATTTTATTGAAGCGATGTGCGATCTCGTGTGCAATCGACGACTTTCCCGTACCCGCCTGTCCAAGAAGTAAAAGACCACGCTCCGAGTCGGGGTCATTCACCCAATTAACGATGAGATCTAAGAAGGCTGTGCGCGTTCCTGGAAGGCATCCTTTCTCAGGCACGAAGCGCGAGCCTGTCCCATACGGTATTTCTCTGATTTTCGCATCTAACTCTGTGATAGTAATCAGATCGATAACCCTCAAGCTATTGGGGCTACGTACCGACGTCTGAAACTTGGCTGGACACCCACTTCAGCTGGGTAACCATCCCGTCGAGCCTATTGGAAATCCTGGCTGAAATTGTTCCGACGTCATCCAGAATTTGGAGCGTAGTTATCTCCGTGGTGATGGCAGCCTCGTCCAAGAAGGCCCTTCGGAGTTCGAGAAGGGCGGTGCGGAGGTCCTCGATTTGTTTGTTGACTCGGCCACCGATATTCTTCAACGTTCGCTTCCCTGACAACGGCGTGTTTACTTCGGCCACTGAAATGAGTGAAAAATACTTACAGAACTGCGAGTCCTTTGCATACGATCGTATAAAGTCACAGCAATTACAGACATGCTGCAACATGAGCGCGAGGATTCGAGCCTGCCTGGACTCGCGCTTGATGGATTTCAGGGTATTTTCCTGGTTCGCGAAATCGAACGCATCGTGCACGGCTACAAGAAGAGTTCGGACATTGTCGTCACTTTGGAACTGTTCTAGGAGAGTCTAGCTACCAGATCAACATCAGTGTTTCCTTACTACGCAAATCAAAGCACCTTGGGAATCGCTAATAGCAGCCCACATGCCATTTGTGCGTATGGGTGAAGCTGAGAGCGGAAGTAGGCTCAGTCAAGCATAAGTTTAAAGGGAATTGCGCAGTGACGTACTTGTGCAGCCGCGCTCAAAGTATCCATCATCCACTTGATCCTCGCAACAGCACCTTCCCATGTACTTGAGGTGTTGATCGCCGTGATAGCTTCATCAGCATCACGAAGAGTATCCTCGGTCGGTGACACCGCTGCCTGGACGTCAGGAAACGATGGCACAGGAGCGCTAGTCTCGGTGGGAACGGGATCCATCAGAGGTGAAAGAGGCTCGGAAGCAGTGGCGTCTTTGATGGGGTCTTGCGTCATAGAGGGGTGAGTAGCTGGCGAGACGTCTACTTCACTCGCTATGGGATTCGTGGTATTTGAGTCCGCTGACACGGTGATCGTCAAGTAGAGCATGACTGGCTGGATCGATTGTCCACCTTGTCTGTCCCCATTTCTAAGATCAACAGGGATATCTATACGCAAGGTGTTCAGCTACTAGTAGCGATGTCGTCATAAAGACAAACCAATCTGTGATTCGACAGGTATCGGTATCTGATGCATCCCGATAAGTGCATCGGTGTGCACTAATCGCTCCGTGTAAAGACCGAATACAAGATCTGACGATGGCTGTACATAACTGAACAGAACTTTCAACCGGAAAGACAGAATTTAAAAACAGATGTCGTACAAGGCATCTAGTTTCTGATCCCACTGCGCCGCTTGTCCCTCAATCGAAACACTCCTTGTCTTCTTCGTCGTTTCTCGATGGGTCACAGTAACGAAGACCCGGTTCTTCAGGAGTCGCCGTTTCTTGATATTGAGAGCTCGGAGGACTATAAAATACGTTATCGGGTATCATCTATAGGATTTAAGTACATACCGGTCACCTCGATACGTAGCTGAGGGATTTCCGATGCAGAAGGACCTGACCTGGAGTAATGGTTCAATGGCGGGAGAGTCGTGGGTCCGCAGGCATTTACGCACGAATTCGATATGGTGTGCTGGTGCTCCATCTTTTGCAAGGGTTCCTGGGGCTAGAGTGAGTGTATGGTTAGGCGTTGAGGTTAGGCTTATAGTAAGGTAACCACGCCCTGCACAGCCGACGAGGGGCATAATCACATGACTCCAAGCAGACAGATTAGAATTGGCGGTAGTAGGTAGATGACTCCCGCGTCGCAGGTGCCCATATGCAATTAGGGTAGTGAACAACCCGACAGAGATGAAATGTGATCGATCTATGTGCACGCGACGCTTCCCCGCAATCCTCAGACTAGCCCTTACTCTCTACTCTACTCTAGGAGTGGATTGCGTTACTGGAAGACACTTGAAGGGCGGCTTCGCAAGACGCCTCGGTCAGCGTTGGCTGAGGGAAGGGAAAGTCGTGGTCAGGACGGGGTCTTGAAGTAACGGGAAAGGAGGGACATACGTGTCCGTGTATCGTGGGTGCGATGTCTTCGGTGCTCGCACCATATTCGAGCGCAAGCACGCCATCTGCGACCATCTCGCCGGCATTAGGACCTATCAACACACATGGAGCCGACGAAACTCAACAACTCAGCCCCAAATACAGAAAACACGACACGCACCGATGATGTGTACTTCGAGGATGCGATCCATCTCCGCCTCCACAAGGAACTGGACCTTGCCTTCGGTATCCAAGTTCGTCTTGGCCCGTAAGCTGTCGGGGAATGGGAACCGGCGGATCTTTTACTTTTCGCCGTCTTGCTTGAGTTCCTGCTCCGTCTTCCTGACCCACGCAACTTCGGGGTGTTTGTACACCATGCTCGGGATCCCGTAGTTCATGTGGCCGTGCCCAATCTGGACGTACTCCACCACCACGATGCCCTCCTCCTCTTCCTTGTGCGCAAGCATCAGTCCGAAGGTGACATCGCCGATGCGCCTGATGTTTGGCATGCTCGTGTTGAACTGGTCGTCGATCACGATGCGTCCGTGCGAGTCGACTTCAACGCCGACATTTCCGAGACCGAGGCCTTGGATGTATGGATGGCGGCCGACGGTGATGAACACAACGTCTGCCTCAAGCTGCGTTGTGACATGTGAATCCTCTCGCCGATAAAGAAAAATAAGAGTAGCACACCGAGTCCTGTTTCCTGTCCTGACAACCACCTTTCTTGGACCTTCTGCAGCAAAAGCGCACCAGTAGAGCTGACGATCTGCTGCCCATCTATCTCTATGACGCCGCCTGGGAAGGGCGTAACCTCGGACCCTGTCACGATGACGATGTTCTTCACTCCCACGGTAGACTCGCCGCCGTCGTTGAGCTACACGGAAATGGTGTTGGAGGAGATGAAAGAGGCAGCTCCATTGATGTAGTCGAGCATCCGCAGAAAGTTCAGTTTGACGCCTTCGACTAGATATTTTTTACATCAGCGAAAAAAGCTACTAGAAGAAGTTTAGGACGCACCATCGATGGGGTTCTTCTTGATATCATGGAGTGTTTGGTGGTAGATGTGCGAGTTGTCAGGCATCGCCTTGGAGGGAATGAGAATGAGATGAGCGACAGTATAAGTGGCCGACGCAGCCACGTAACCACCAGGACCTACAAACAAACGTCGATATGCTCCTCGGCTTCAGTCTAAGACGAGGGCACAGACATACCTCCACGGATGAAAATCGCGTTGTACTGTCCCGAAGGGGATCACCAGTCCACGTGAGATGCGTGGATGGGATCCTTTGGAACTTGAAGAAACCGGCGGCCCGCAATTGCAGCTAGACTGGTCCAAGTCGCTCCTACATTGCTTTTGACTCTGTTTATAACTTGAATACAGCAAGTTATTGTCCCTCTGCTAAATTGTAGCTGAGCTCGTCGCGCTGCACCCTGCTCCTTACTGTACTAGGGAAACGAATAACGAGTCCGAATCGACGCGACGCGACTTGGTTGACTTGAAGGCGTCATGGGCCCCATACAGTAACTACTAGGCAATGCTCCGCTATCGACACTTTATATTATATTTCGAACATTAAACTCATAAATCACACTCTACCCCAACTCTACGAGAGGAGTTTCACATACGCCTGACGTACACGTTTGATGAAAGTATATACATCCCCGGACTCATTCAACTGATCCAAAAGTAGTGGCATTATTGGTAGCTGCGGTGTCGACGTTAAAACTGTCGACCTTCTTCAGTTCGCGCTCGGAGCGGTTGCAATCGATACGACGTACCTTTAAACTGGGATGAGAGGTCGATCACGAAGCTCACTTCGTGCGTGGAACGTGAGTCGTCGTCAACAACCTTGATGGTATACCGGAACAGGAGCTGGTCGGGGCCCACTCCCTCGATGACCAAGCCCGTTGCGCGTTCACAAGCGCGCACTTCTGCAGACATGGGCCTGGCGTGCATGGCTAACGTATCGCGCTCCAGCTCGCGCTCTGTGAAACGGCCGCAGAGGGTAGCGCGCGCGTTTGGAAGTGCGGATAGAAAGGGAAGAAACGGACCTTTACGAAGGTTCGCTACGCGCGCGCGAAGCGTCTGGATGTTCGCGTCAATGGAGGCAAGCACCTCGCGTTCGGCTTCGACACGGCGGCGAAGCGAGGCGACAGCTGATTCAGCCTCTTCTGTCTCCTCGCGTTCGCATTTGAGGACTGTTTGGTAGTAGAACAATTTTAGCAATCAGAGGAAAAACAGATGAGATGGCGGATAACGCAACGAGCAATGAGTTCTATTTCCTTCAATTTGCATTGCTCCGTCTCTCTCTCCACGTCCTGAGCGCGGTCTGCTAGTCTCTTGAGTTCTTTGTCGTGTGCTTCCCGGCGTTGAGTGATTTCGGCAATGGAGCGAGCCGTGAAATTGGCGATTGCCCGTGAGAAGTTCGCTGCTGAGGTCTCATAGGCAGGTAGATTTAGTTCTATTGTTGGTTCTGAGGAGTTAAGGATAGCGTCGAGATTGTATTCATCGTCAATTTCACTCGGCGAGCGAGACCGCGAGGAAGCCATTGACCCAATTGCCTCCCACGTGACACTCGTTGAATCTCACCGGAATGTCGGCCCGCGATATTGGTCTGACTGCCTTTGGGCGTATACCCGGTTTTTCCAAACACACCTTTCCTAGCGAATCAATACCCTACCTCTCTCTCGTTGCAAATATCGGACTGTGCTTCTTCCTCATTGGGCTCGGGATAGATGCCTCGATCATCCGTCGCAATGCGCGCCTCTCTGCGACCATCGCCGCCACAGGTGTCATCATCCCATTTGGACTTGGAGTCGCGCTTGCCGTTCCCCTGTACAAGCACTTCATCGACTCTTCGCAAGTATCATACACGCACTTTTTACTCTTCACCGGCGTCGCGTATTCGATTACGGATTTCCCCGTCCTGTACTGCATTCTGACCGAACCCAAGCTACTTGACACGACCATCGGGATCGTGGTTTTATTTGCCAGTGTTGGTAACGATATCATTGGATGGACATTACTCGCCCTCAATGTCGCGCTTGTCAATGCTGGAAGTGGACTCACCGCATTATGGATGCTGTTGGTCTGTATTGGATGGACCCTCTTCATGTTACTCCTCATCCACAGGGTGTTATCTTGGTGCGCTCGCGCAACAGGCTCTATCGGAACGGACCAATTATGTTATTCATATCTGCTACGGTTTCAATTTTGTTTGGCTCAGCATTCTTCACTGATGTCACCGGCGTCCACGCAATTTTCGGTGTGTGTTTTTGGCATTGGCACGTCCCGTGGTTTGGACCTGCTGCTTCTACAGGCACTTTCCCCACTGGGATTGTCATGCCTCGTGACGGAGGCCTTGCGATTGCGCTGACTGAGAAGCTAGAAGACATGGTCCCAGTGATTTTCCTACCTCCCGTGAGCTTCTTTACCTCTGACCCCGATGCACCTCCTAACAGTCTCCAGAATTTCACACTCTCCGGCCTCTTGACTGACCTCGCGTCCAAGTACTCTATTTGTAAGCGGTCGAGACGAGGAACGTTGATCTGTGCTACGAAGTTTTCCAAATACTCGAAAAAACCATCAAAATAAAAGCAGGTGAGAGAGGGAAGGACAGTCCGTGTAGTGGGAGGCCGGTGTATTCGATCAGGGTAGGAAGGCCTCCATCGGAACGCAAGGGTAAGATATTTCAACCTGAGAAATGTAGCCATACTTGTAACCATCGTCTCTGGCGAAGCATAAGTGGAAACGGAAATATCGCGAAGATCAATGTCAACGAGTTCACGGGTTGACAATAGAGCCGCTCGGGATGGCAATAGCTCCGCAATCATCGTACCCAATATCCTCGAGTGCATTCGTGACGTTTTCCACGCTCTACATCAAAGTACCGACCCCACCCCTACATTTTCCTTTGCCCCTCCTAGTTGTCGTGACCAGCGGCCATCGTCGTATCTAGAGTGCAATGCCCCTGGTCATTGTCCGGGCTTGCTGCCTCATACTTTCGGTGTCTCTACCCTCATAAGCCTGCATGACAAGCCTGCTCTCACCCCCTACTGCCGGGGCGTCTGGGCCGTCTTTGTCTAGACCCGTCCCACTCCGCATCGACGGCGAAGGTTCCACGGATGTGCCGCTGATCAACAATGATACTTCCGCTCCACTTATCACGGTGTCATCGCGTCTTGCACAGCAGATTACAGTCGAAAACCTCCACGTTCCCACCGCTCCGCCCGTTCTGGCCCCCGCTGGTGCAACACAAAGTAATGGTATACGGACGGTCGCCTTCCTCTCTCACATCGCTATGATCTCGTGTGAGATATCTTACTAGCTGTTTGGATTCGTCTTATATATATACCTTTTCATATTTATACTTCATAAATAGCGTAGCGAAATACCTGTGATGCGAGTAGTAAAGCGGGAGATGTGAGGACATCCTTCGATCCCAAACAAATTAATGAATATCAGAGCTGAAACCATTGTGCCCGGTGCCTCAACACTGCGCGCTGATGACCCACCCATACATAATCGTCTTAAAAATGGCGATCGGAGACTCATAGGTGAAGTGCAGTAGCAATCGGTTGGTAACCCAGAGTACGGAAAGGTCTCGAGCCAGAGTCAT
The DNA here is from genome assembly GCA_025766275.1 of Lactarius indigo. Taxonomy (NCBI): domain Eukaryota; kingdom Fungi; phylum Basidiomycota; class Agaricomycetes; order Russulales; family Russulaceae; genus Lactarius; species Lactarius indigo. The sequence continues at coordinate 505,300 of JAFKAC010000034.1, forward strand.
ACAGTATTGATCGACTTACGCCAACAACGTAAACAACGCCGCGGTCTCATATGGAGAGTTCTAGTCTGAATGGCGCATATGTTGTCTTCCTGGGGCCAGTTTTACTAACGCACACTCAGTATCGGTAGTCTGCAGGAAGTCCGTTCCAGAGCAGCTTACGGCGTTCACGACGACCCAGAGGTCAGAAAAGAAATATAGGTATCATTTTCCAGACGTGTTCCTTTCCTCCGCAAGTGCGCCACGATGTACAAAATGCGCCGTCGACAGGGCCACAATATCCGTCTTAGTAATCATTCCCGTAAGTTTTCCCGCCTGCGCAAACATGATGTGCCGCAAGTTCTACAACGCGTTGTCATTAGCGAGGGGAGGCCAACGGGGGGTTGGGAGAAAGAGTAGAACTCACGAGTTTGCGAAACATGTTCACGACGAGCTCTAACGGGACCTCCTTCCGCAACTGCATGGCGTCCTCCAAGAGCGGCGATAAGTCAGCCGAATCGCTGCTTTGCGCACCGGTAAAGCTGCCTATGTGGGTAGCCGCGCCGCTCTCGGAAAGTAAAGGTTCTTTAATGCGGGAGGCTCAGCTAATCGGCAGCTGCAGGGGAAAAAAATGAAGTACGAACCAATGAAACCCTTGAGCTTCTCGCGCGCCACATAGCCCAACAATATCCCGTCTCGTACAACAGGGAAGCCATGATACTTCCAGGTGTCCAACACCCTCTCTGTTGATGGGCGAGTCAGTTCGATAATTGCAAACAGGAAGTTGTACTAACTAAGCTCGCCAAGCGGAGAACCCTCACTCAAGACAACCAATTTGTCAGCGGGCGTCATCGCGTCCGCCGCTATCTCGCCATTGTCCCGAAACTCGAAGGGTGTGAGCCATGGATAACGGCGCAGCGCGATCCACGACGCATAGATTCCGTCTGGGCCAAGTGCGTCGGCAATCCACTTTGAGATCATGACCGAAATCATGATCGGAAGCACGTGCGATAGGGCACCCGTCAGCTGTGAGTGAACGTGCGAATGTCAGCAGACCGTTGTCCCGTTGAATGCGCCTGCACTGTACCTCGAAGACGATCACGACGAGCGAGACTTTAGTAACTAATAAGCACAGTCGCCGCTCAAGAGCTGCGGTCCACGTACCAGTCATCCTAGTGACGCCTGCTACCATAGATGACGCACCAATAACGGCGTAGAAACCGGGATATATGCAACGAACTGTTGGATCTGGCGGACAGGCAGAGAAGAACCACGCCTTTGGATATGCGCGATACAGACCCTGGCTGAAGAAAAAATGCGTCAAGCTTAGTGCTGCACCAACGAATTATAAGTCATACGTCAGCAGGCCAACTACACGTCCAAAAGACGCGCCTATGGCGATCGTTGGCAAGAAAATGCCAGCTGGGACCTGGATCTCCTCGTTATCGTTCTTTTAAGGTTCGGTGAGAATATCCCACCATCATGCCGAACGTCCATGCAGTGAAAGCGATCTTCACTACTCCCGTTAATATCAGTAGAAACACGTTCTCCCACATCGCAGTCGGGCTGCCGAGTCGTCAATACCAAACTACGGTAAAATGAAGAACAGTTACAGCCTCACTTGCACAACCCGTGGAAGTCAATGCGTTGAGGGTCACACTCTTGAAACAAGTTGGCTACAAGATCAGAAGCAGGAACCCTAGGTCATAGATAAAGATAGAGCCGCATGTACAAGGTCGACGTCCTTACCTGAGGAAAACAACCTGGGGAAACGAAAATATTTCAGACAAGCTCCCGATGACAACACTGAAGTTCTCACCAAGTAGCTGACAGCGGCAGTCACTGCTGCTACGCCTGTTACTTCGAGGATTGGCCACTCGTGCAGTACACTGTTTCTCCGGTATACCGCGGCTGCGATGTTCAACTTGGTCAAGAGCGAGCCAAGGACGCCCTATACATCTCACAATAAGAAAACCTGATTTGATGGTGGAGAGACGTTAGACGAGCGTACCCCAATTACAGAAAGACAGAGCCACGGAATCTGTGTAAAGTCAGATACGCTTTGTGAGATGCCAGGGACTTCACAAACAAGCTCAAATGCTAGCCAGGTATCACTGCCATTAGTCACCTGTGAGTAAAGAGTTATCACAGGGTCGGGGAGTTGGACGAGAAACGGAAAGCGAACTTGAAATAAGACGAGCTTGGAGGTCTTGAACGGGTCCACGTATTGCAGCGCGACTGCCGCGATGACCGAGGTGACGAATCCACGCCACATTACGTCAAAGTCACCACCAAACGCGTCCAGCTCTGGAACGACAGCTGAGTGTCGCGAATGATAAAGAAATCGTTTGACGTGCCTTCTAAGCCGAAGAGAACGCCACCAAGTGGGCTCCCAAACGCCACCGAAACACCTGCAGCAGCCGCCGCTGCTAAAATCTTCCGTTTTTGTGCTACAGTGTTGTGAGCGGGGTAAAGAGCCGGAAGCAAAAAAAATACGTACCTTCATTGCGATGGAACTTTGAGAAAAGCTTCATGAAGAGGAACGACATGCAGCATGATACGTGTACCAATGGCCCCTAGTATTATAAGACGCGGAAATGAATCAAGACACAGAAGATTTACCTCTTTTCCGAGAGATAGCCCAGAGGAGACTGACAGGGCGAGGCCAAGGGCCTTGATGAGAAGGGTCCAAGAACTTAGAAATGAGTCGAAGACATAGCCGCCGAAGATCTGGTGTAATGAATATAGAATCAGAAGTTGAACGACTAATTTTCAGCCAATATACTTACCGCCTTGATTTCTGGGACTGGGATTACAGTTGCCACGAATTACAGAAAAACGAGACTCAGTAGGGGAGCACTCACTTCCTGTATGGAACGCACTACCTTTCGCGGTCAGATGGGGGTGTCGAATGCATTCGCTGACGTGATGAGACTCACTAGGGGGCGTACGAACTAACGAGTACCGCCGCACTTGCCGCGAAAGCCGTCTGAAAAAAATGAATGAATTTACAACGCGTTCCAAAGATACGTGTGATGGACATGGACATACCGAAAGGAGGATGTATGCGAATGAATGGAGAAGAGATTGTCCGAATATAGAGCTGATCCCCAGGTACTCTCCCCAGGGTCGCCAATCATGACAGACATCACCCGCTACGAAGAAGGTCTTAGTGGGTTGGAAAGTCGTGAAACCAAGGACACGTACCCTCTACCCCAACACAACACTCGACTTGATTCCATAAGAAACCTCGCGTACACCGACCCTCCCGGAGACCCGACAACCTTCAACCGCATGCTAAAGCACTAATTCACGAATGGCGAATAGAAGAGTGCTTACCACATGACAAGTATGTCCAGCCAGCCTCCGGCGAGGCCCACGCAGATGCCGGTGAGGATCATGACGAACCATAACTTGGTAGCGTCAATGAGAGGTGAAACGAGTCCTCTCAGTCCACGCTGCGAAATCATTCCCTTCCAACGCTCGCGCTCTGACGCGTCTTCATGCCACCAATCAATGGTGTCACCGTCACGATAGTGTGGGCGGAGCCGGTGCCGATGAGCACTCCTTGACCATTCTTCCAAAGTTGGGGAAAGTTCGTACTCCTCTGCAGGATACGAGGGTCTGCCAGGTGAGGACACTCGTTCAAGGTTTGGGCGTAGTATTGAACCAGATGACGAGACACTTGTAGGGGAATGCTCAACAAACATTCGCAATCTTAAACATGGTGTGCTCACGATTCTCCGTCCCAATCTTCTCGCCATAAATTGTCCCGAGATGACACGGAATCGGTACGCTGCATGTTTGCGGCCAACGACAGTCGTTGGCAAGTCGGACATCCGCGGCAGTTCTACGGCCCGTCACGTCATCGCGTCATCCCGAGAGCTGGGACTTAGAGGCGAGCCTCCGTGCGAGTTCGTTGTGCCTACTGTTTTTATTTCTTTTTCTTCGCGACTACCAACTCCGTATGCAACGCTAATCCACCATCTACCGACTAACTAACTATTATATTCTGATTCCCTCCGGGAGGGAAGCTCCTCAGGGAAGCTACTGATGTAGAGACAGAACTAAACTTGCTCCGAGTGGGTCTTTAGACGTAGGCGGACGTCAGTCGGACATATACACTGTGATGCTATACCACTCTAGTGAATTTTGACCAAAGCCCACAGGGCCCGACCGCGTCTTTGTCTCTGCCATCCTGCAGGATATAGACGCAAACTCTTATTTACTTTGCAGACGCCGGCTACCAACGTTCCCTACTCGTCGCTGACACGGGAGTGGTTTACAAACTCGCTGCTGCCATCAGTCGGCTATTAAGGACTCGGGCTCGGGAAGAAAAAGGTCGGCTACCGCGCTTGCTGCTGTATTGAAGCGTCTTGATTGGTCGGCTAGTAGTCAAAACGTTTCGAAACTGGCGACATTGCAGATGGATTGCGAACCTCTTGAGCCTCTTATTGCCTGTAGTCGTAGGTTCGCCCACTTCAACATGCACTTCAAACACGTGAAGGTATGGGCGGGCGCGTAACCTGCTCACCGTCCATTCTAGGATCTGAATTGCTAACCAGAGTGTCACTGTTCGAGTTACAGTGCATAGGAATTGTCAGGTGGCGGTTTTCCTAGACATAGAGTGGGCGGCGAGTACAGTATATCCCTCGCCCAGCACCAGAGCTTAGATTTCCTGTCCTGAGTCATTAATGACCATATCCATCAGGCTTTGGTATTCCTCTGGTCACTATAAGAGTGGAAGTTCATATCGTCAAATGTCAGCTGTCGAGGAATATAATCGGAAGCGCCGCCTCTGTCTGACACTGCTCTTTTTATTTACAACTCAGACGTCCAGCCGGGAATGTTGTGCCTCGCCGAGGGTTATGGGTTGAGTAGAAGTGGAAAACTCTTCTTCAAAGCTGGGCCGTGAAATCCTACATAGAGACTGAAGGTGGGTCTAACAGGAACGCAAACCAAATGTTGTGGATGCACAGAGTACTTCTCGAAGGTTCCCGTACAAGCCAGCTAGCTGTTCCGACGGCTCCGACAGGCTGACCTGATTCCTCCTCTCCTCGGTTTTCTGCATTACAGAACAAGGAGGGAGTCAAGCGACTGCAAGCCCCGCATTTGATAGTTTCCCTACTCGGATGCCACGTTGACTTTGCCAACGGCAGCGCCTCGCCCATCCATTCTACTGACACCCCGCGTCAGGCAGTCCAGTTCCAACACTCGCAAACAATGCGGCATTTTGCAGAAGTGCTAAGTGACTGGGGAATAGGTTTCATAGCTAATGGTTAAGGGACCCGGTGGTTCAACTGGCCGGCTGGCTGTGCACCATCTGCCTTCCAGGGCCCAGGTAGTATTGGATAGGATGCTCCGAGTCGTGTGGCGTCAACGATTTCTGGTTGGCCCGTGAAACGTTTCCCTCACGCACGAGAACAATGGTTACGGTGTGAAGTCATGCAAAGAATGATGGGAATTGTGGGGGAGCGATTACGATGCCTGCTTCTTGAAAGATTTTGTATAGTAAAATCAACGACCCCAGACGCCACCTCCGTCAAGGGTGGAACAGGGCGGGGGGCGGTGCGGTGTGGTGCGGTGCGGCTAATTACCGGCCCGAGGGGGTGTCACATCGATCCGCCTTGTCTGATTGGCCGCGGCTGATGGGGGCTTGATCGTGAGCAAGTATGGCGAACAATGCCTCTGCCAGCCTACCTCGTTCGCTACAGAGAGATCAGCTTCGCGGGCCCATACCCCAAGATTCTACGACAGGTCTCCTCCTTGGACCACTGAATCACTTGAACAGCGTCGCGCAACAGCTTCTTCAGTCCCTTTCTCCGCCACATACCAAGCCGCCCCTCCCTCCTTCGATAAATGCGCTTGCTGAAGCAGATGCGGCTCTCGCTTCGGCTGTGCAGTTGGCTCATATCCATCAGAAAAAGCAAAAACGGATTGAGGCGCTGAAGTCCGATGTCCTCGCGCTGGAAAACTCGTGGCGTAATGTGATTGAGCAGCTTGAAGAGGGCAGACGTGATCTCGAAGCGATCATCGCCGAGGGGGATGTGCGTCTGGACGCTATAGAACAAGCGAAAGCTGGTACGACGGTCGTTCGCTTGTCGGTTTCTATGCTGCGATATTGACAACTTTTTTTTTTTCACTTGTGGTAGGCGCTATACCGTACCCTGAACTCCTTGCGTATGCACAAAGTCTGAGTGCATTCACCTCTGCACCCCCCAATTTGCCCGACCTCTCCTTGCCCGGCCAGCCTCCACCGCCTCTCTTCTTCCCGCCCTTTCCGAACGAGGAGAAAATGCGTCGCGGGCACCTCAACGCCGAGGAACCTCTTGGACCCTTGGGCGAGACACACTCTGTTGGTCGACGTAAGTGCCGTTATATAGACGATTGATCCGCGGGTTCTCAAGAACATGACTCCTTCGGTAGCGCCATCACCGTCTCCTGAGCCACATCGCGGCCAAGCTGCCAATCCGTACCGCCCCATGGACAATCGACCTCCGCAGCAAATGTTTGATCTCGACCTCGACCTCAACCCTGACCTTTGATCGCGCTTTTCACTCCGAGTATCTACTTGCAGCTCCTGGTGACTCTACACACCATTCGCGTTCCTGGCTTGGCATAACAAATGGCTATACGATGTCAGCGCAGTGATACACTGGATACTGCGTCGGCGAAGGTCGATTTCACCTGCTTCAGTGGATACAGTACCGCCTTACAGTACTGTAACTTATTTACCATATCCGGATAAATTTTCGCGTCCGGGAGCCCGAGCGTAGTCGTCGTCATGTCATCGTCATATCATAATGTAGTGACCACGTAACCACGTGACTAATATAGCTGTGAACGTCGATTTGCGGTCTTTACGCGCGAACAAACGCCACTTCGCAACGCTTGCAATACGCGCCGCCAAAAAACTGTCAGTCTCAGCTGCTACTCGACCAGTTACAGTGCGAATATTCAACCCTTACTTTGAATGGACGACAGCTCCAACATGGCAGTAAGCGACGTAGTTGACATTCTGTTACCCGAACTACTGATTTGCAGCTGCTATTACTTTAGAGAAACGGGGGTGATATTGTCATTTGGCCGTGGCTCTCACTCCCGAAAATACCGTGTCACCTCTTTGGGCATGTTACTTCAAACTGAAATATGGCCCAAGCTTATGTATATAAGGACAGTCTGAAAGCAGCGCAGTCTCAACCGATTTCTCCTTAAGTCTCAGAGTCAAGCTCTCCCGTCCCGTCTCCTCTGTATCTTCCCCTTGAGACGACTTTCTATCCTTTCGCAGATACCCGACTACACCCTGCCCACCGACCATCTATCAGGATTACACCTTTCCACTTCTCCACTTCTAATAATGCCTGGTGGACGTAACTACCTTCTACCCCCACCCATTGGCACGTCGAATAGGGTGCCGCATCCGATCACCCTCCTCCCCACCGAAATTCTCTCCGAGATTATGTGCTACCTTCCTCTCTTCTTCGGCAGCGACGCCCCGTCCATTCACCTGCTTCACCGCGACCTTGACCCCTCCGGAGGCTTCACGAGGGACGGCCCCGTGCGCACACCTCATTGGGTCGCCGTCAGCCACGTCTGCCGTCGGTGGCGGGAAATAGCACTCAGGTGCAAGGCCCTCTGGACGTCCGTCCCGCTCGTGAGCGTCAGCTGGGCACAGCGGGCCCTCACGCTCTCCCACCCACACCCCATCACCCTCCACATCGACTCCAAAGACACGTCTCTCGACAAAGGCTACGTGTCCGTCGACGCGTTATGTCTCGCGCTGACGCACATCAACCGGATCCACAAGATACGTATACATTCGCCTTGGGGCACGAGGCATGGTGACCGTATTATGGACGTCGTATTTGGCGCTCTGTGCCGCGGCGCGCCGTCGCTCGAGGAGCTCGACTTGGCGCCAGACCCCCCGTTTATGGCACGCTCGGCTCTCGATAGGAGCGCCGTGATCGAGCACGACCTCGCAGCACTGCGTGTCATCCGCCTAGATCAGTGCTACCTGCCTGCGGATTGTTTCCTATTTCATTCGGGCCTGACGCACCTCCGGCTCTCTGGGACACGAGCCGTGTGGCCGGCGCTGGAGCCCTTCCTGAGCACCCTTTCCCTCATACCCGAGCTCCAAGTTCTGGAGCTGTACGGCGTGCTGCCCGCACCCCAGTCGTCACCTCACCTCGCTCCGGCCCCCGGTCGTTCACTTCTTCCACTTCTTCAAGAGCTCCACCTTGGCGGTACGGCCCAGGGTGTACTGGCCGTGCTCCAAGCGCTAGAGCTACAGGAAAGGGTGCGCGTTTACGTTAGCGTGCCCGACGCCCCTACGGAGGATGGATCGCCCTCACGATTGCTGACGAAGCTCCGCGGGAAGCAGGGCTCGGGACCCGAGCCATCTCATTCGAGTCATTAAAGAGTTATTTATTGCCTCTTCAAGTGCCGGGCTGCGCCCAGCGCTTTCGGAAAGAATGTTCGGAATGTGCGGTTTTTTACTAGGGCGAAAGGACTCTCTTACATATGGAGGCATGGGGGATTACTAGGAAAGCATACCTTAACCCAGCCAACTAAGGCTATGGACTCTGTGGGGTTGACAGTTTTTGAAATGTAATTTTATTTGATCACGCGAGAAATCGCTCACCGGCCTGTTCCCAACTGGGCCCGAGCTGTCCACTTTGGTAGTACAATGGCCGGTTTGTCACCTGGTCTGGTGCACCAACCAGGCAAGGAAGAAGGCAGTGACCACCCTCGTTTGTCGAGCAGTGGAGATGTCTCACGGTTCCGATCATGCTCGAAGAGCAAAGACAACAAACAAAGTGTTCTTGTGCGCAGCTTCGAAGACCTGTCTGGCAGAAGTTGGTGCATCGCATCACAGATACCCCCTTACTGTACTCCTCTTTCAATCAAGATATCACAAACGTCACCAGCATGAAAAACAAGCTGGTGATGTCGGCTGAGGATTTCCAAGTGACAAGAAGTGACGACAGAAAAAAAGGTGTCATCGGTATCGCTCGCTACAACTGCAACAACTGCAAGCGGTAATATTACGATACCAGCTCTCTCCGGATATGAAGTGACACACGACCGATGGTGAGATATATAGGAGCCGAGAGGTAGAGATATATAGTACAGATATGCTCCTACTATGAGTCCGGAGGGCGGCAACCCGGCAACCGAATTACCAATGCTGTCACCAATACTCTAGGGTGCGATACGGGGGAACGACTCCAGGCGGGCGTTTCCTGCGCTCTGCCTCCCAGCGCCCGATCCAACCAGAGATCTTCGCACGGCTCGCCGCGCTCTCGACGTTCACCGTCGGGACGATCCGCGCCCAGTCAAGCGACAATGCGAAGCACGTGAGCTCGAAAAACGAGCTGTGCTCCGAGTACGGCACGCCAAACAGCTGCGCGCTTGGCGTGGAGCCGCGCGCGGGCCGGAGGTGTGCATGTGTGAACTCGCGGTGCGGTGGTCGCGCGAGGGTGGAGGCCACGGACGGCGTCGAGCTGGTGCCGGCGGGCGGCGAATAGCTGTGTATTCGTGAGGGTATAGAGTGAGTTCGGCCGTCGTGGAAAGAAAGGGGACTCACGTCCATCCGGTTGGACGGAAGGCAACCGCCTTGGTCCAGTGCCCGTTCCAGCGTCCCATGTACTCCTTCAGGCGATCTGACGTGGCAACGTTTAGGGGGACTACGTGCACGTTCGCTGAGAAAGGATCCGCAGTTAGCATTTGGTGCAGCTCCGGGTCGGATTGACACCGAAGGATCGCGGTTTTCCGTTGATCGCAGTAGATCTTCGAATGCAGTGCTTTCGCGATAGCTGGAAGGGGTAGTCAGCGCCGACGTGCCCACACACCTACACGTATGGATCAGACCTTTCACAATGCGCTCCTTGCCGATGGAGTATGTGCTATTCCAACATCAGGCTTCGCGCACACGAACCTTAATATACAAGGCGACGCACCCAACAAGGATGAGTGTGTTAGCAAGTTTGACATCGCCTTTTGCTTCTGATTTGGGAATTAGGGAAAACCATTTACTCACGGTGCCCTTATCATCTTCCGCAGGTGTGAGCCCTGAAACCAAGCGTTTGGCGAGCTCTGCGCATGCCGAAATTACCTGCGCCTGAGCAGGAAACAAATACTGTTTCGTATCGCCCAATGAGTAGGAGGCACCAGATACCTTCGCTTCGGCTCACTCTGGGATTAAGATAGGTTGTATCCAAGTATATAATATCGATTCTTTTGTCTTTGACGGTCGGGTGGAGCGTGTGCTGCGGGGACGCTCTGAAGTCTCCACAATGAAGGTACCGGAATAGTCTAGTTGAGCCTACGTGGCTCGACTTGTAAGTGCTATCACCAGCATTCACGGTCTGTGGACCCTCAAAGAAGAATAGCGAAGATCCTGGACCTTTGATAACGTATGGGATGTCAGGTTAACGGATGAATCCGACCAAAACTTACAGTGATTTGCTTCGATGAGGGTCACTGTGACGCCACCTGAATTGGGAACTACAGTGGGCACGTCCATAGGAAGAGGATGGACCCATTTAGGATGGACCGATAGCATGTGGATTATTAAGTTAGCCGTGCCCTCTGCAAAGCTGTTAGACTTAAGATTGACAAGCGGACCCTCGGAACTTACCGGAGCAGTAAATCGGACCAGCCTGCCAAGTCGACGAAAGACTCGTATAGTGGTCTGAATGCGCATGCCTGGAAGACGCGGGGTCAGGTATTGAACATTTCGAATCCAACGATAAGGCGTACGTCAAGAAGTACGATGTCACACCGGGGATCGCACCATAACAGAATGCATCGACGGCGATGGGCATGCCCTGCATGACCTTGTAGAACGGTGCTTTTCTTCGCCTACCGTTCGCCGTTGTCGGGCGGAAGTTGCGGTCCTCAGCCATCTCGGCTTCCTTCCACACTTCGTTCGCCTTGCGCGAGGACATGAGGACCGAGAACGCGTTACTGTCAGTGGATTTCTCGCATTTAGACTGCTGTGGTGGTGCGGTCGAGTTGCGGGGAGGAAGTGGGTCCGGCGAAGGAGCCGAACGAGAAAAGGAGTCGCAGCAGTCATTGATGTGTGTTTGTATACCCTGATACGAGACACATGAGACGACGTGACGGTAGATTGTAGAAATGGACTTACGAGCGGGGCAAGGCTAGTCAAGCTTCTTCCGCAGAATGGACATTGGTCGAGATTATTATCACATGAAGCAGAGGAAGGCCCGTCCTCGACCTTGATAACGTCTTCGATTTCGTCGTCATCAGTCAATTCCAGAACGTCGTCAAACTCGCCCTGATTCGTACGAACGAGCTCGTCGTCACCTGTACCCCACTCGTCGTCAATTTTGATGATATTATCAAGGCAGGATGTTGGCGTCGTCGCGAACGTGTGGGAGTCACCATCCGAGGCAGGTACGACTGAACGAGCGGAAACGCCCAGGTGCGCCGCCGAGAGAGGCGTAGAATTAGACACGCTTTCGTCTTGTGGAAAGCTAGAGTCACTGGCTAGGGATTGTTCGCCTCCAGCAGAATGTTGCGTATCTTCTGTTGGAATGAGTAACTTTGGCCTGCCAAATTCAACAAAATGGAGAGATTCATCTTGAGGGAACGTGAAGGGGCATTCGATAGCAGAACCGCCAAACCCAGCTCCATGTCCCGTCTTTTCCTGCTTTCTAGAGCTCGAAGCCACGCGAGTCTGATGAGCATCTGTCTCAACCACCTCAACATCAGAGCTACTCTCGGCATGGTCCTTTGCCTTCCGCTTGGCACGCATCGGAGGCGCATCGTCATCAGAGTCCAAGACAATTATCTCCGTTGGTGTGTGCGTTGCTTTCTGTTTAATCCGAGAGCCCGACAAGCCCACTTTGACGCGTTTGGGCGCTCGAACACTTGAAGACGCGCTCCGGTTGATTGACGCATCTGCTTTCGCAAAGAAATGGTGCAATGTTGGGGGAGGGGGTGGAGCAAACAAAGGCTTTTTTAAGGGTGTCATGCCGTGACATTGAAACCCTCGCAGAGTCACTTCTCAAGGTGTATGTGTACGTAATGTGATTCATTTCTCCAGCACGTGAGTCTTATGTCATCTTGATGCGATGACGTCGTTCTACCCAATCCTTCTTCTACCACCACCAGGACTCAGATCTGGGTCTTCGTACCATGGCTTGCGAACAGCTAGTTTTTCCACAGAGATGATATACCTCGCGTTCACCACCTTCGAAAGGCCATCTGGACGGAGGAAGTTGCACCCTTGGGACACGGGCTTTCCCGCTGTTCGCTCCGCTCTTTGGTCAGCGATCTTCAAAAAATCACCATTCCAACTCACACTTGACTATCCACAGGTTGTTCCAGTTCCCATGGAGCCACAAATTACCCTCCAAAACAAAGTCGTATACAGCGCACGTGTTGACAGATGGGCGGCTATAAGAGATGCAGACGGAGTGCCTTCTACCTGGCGCGACCTAGAGAATCTCCATGTCTACTTTTATGCCGATTTAGGTTCAAGTGAGCATAACTCGACACTACTCCGATCACGTTTAACACCCAGCTACTCCGCCGCCAGTTGTGCGAGCCGCCGAATAACTCTACACTATCTAGTGGGGGAAAGGCCTCAAAGATATGCTGGAGTATCCGATGGTGATGGAGGCACCTGGAAATATGTGCTGGGGACCTGTATCGACTCCTCGGGGATGGTGCCGCTTGGTTACACGGAAATACGTGGTCTTCTTGTTCGGCAAGAATAGAATTCGACATTGCTTTGGGTATGCTCGAGAAAGATCACGAAACTTCAAAGGAACGTCAATGCGGTGAGGTTGTTGTGACTGGCCAACCAGGAGTCGGTAAGTTCTCCTCGTTGATCGTCGAACGACTGGGATCGCCTCCTGAATGCAAACAGGGAAACCTCTTTTCTTTATTACGTACTATTACGCAGGTTAAGCGAAAAGAAGCCCGTGGTCCTTGAACAGCCTGGTTTTTAGAAAAAACTTGGGCCCTTTTCGACTCCAATGCAAGAACGATTCAGCCCTGTTCCGCCTTTCAGACTGCTTCCGAGTGGCGAACTGTTTGGCTCATTCAAACCACCTCTCCAATATAGACGAGGTGAGAAAATTGGCGAAAGTATTGCGATGCGGAAATGTTCGTGATGAACCCCATTTCCATCGTGGAGATGACAGTTCTCAGGTTGATGGCTCTGCAAATGTTTCTCATTCGTTTACCTTTTCCCACAGCAAAGTATTCAGCGTCAGCAATCGTCTCCAACGCTTCTACAGAAGTGGGATCCTTCTACACGCACTTGCTTACGGCTATTGCAGGGCGGCGAAGAAGAGCATGGGTATATGGTGACGAACGCCGCGCACAGTTTTGTCGAGAACCCTCGCGCAATTGCAAATTTCGAGGAATCGAAGGTCTCCCGCCTTCTTTTTCCCGTCCGACCAAAGGGCCAAGATAGGACGGGGAGAAATATTCAAGTTGCGGAGATGGCAACAGATTATATCAAGGAGATTATCTCATATGTTGCCGCCGACGCCTCCGCCCAAGATCACATCAACTTTTTCCAGAAGATATCGACGCAACCATCACTCAGAGTACCCGCGAGCAGGATGTTCAAAGGATTCGTTCTTAGCTGGTTATACGCTCGCCCGAATGTGGAGCCTCTTCGCTGCTTCGCTACTGGTCAGGAAGTTCTCGAAATCCTGGCGTGCGGAACGAAGCAGACGGCTTTTTTTCGACAGAAAGAGCAGTTTGAGGACCGTGAATGGGGATCAACCCCCATTTTGTTTGTTGCGTAAAGCCCAAAACTTCCCTAGTGCTGATGGCATCGTTATCACTGACGGGTTCATCATTACGATCCAGGTGACTTTGCAGGTGATCGTCGCCGACGAGCACGAGGTGTTTAGTCGGAAGTGATTACAGTGCGTCTGGTAACTTTTAAGAAATTGGGGACTAAAAAAAGGTGCGGGCTAGTTGCCTGGGTTCGAGAACTGCTAATTTGGTTCTGTTGAGAGATGGTGAGCCAGGTCTCGATTGGAATCGCTGTCTTGTCATAGAGAGAGAAATCCAGAACAGGGTCGATTACTGTGAGGTGAATGGCAAGAAACATGTCACGATTGTGGATACTCGTTGTCTGTAACTGAAGAATAGCGATTTAATTTACGCATTGAATGTCACTGTTAAGCGCTAAGTTTGGTCAACTGGCTGTGGCCTGCAAACCTGCGTAACCGTGACCCCCGCGGGCCACATTGTACCCTCACTGGTTGTCTCCCCCATACTCCTCCCCTCGACTTATACGCGCACAATCGGGGAGCGCCGATCGCGCAAGCACATCTTCCCAGCATTTCTTGTTCGTGTCATCACGGGCTCAGGTCCAAGATTCATGCACCTGAACGTTGCGTTGAACGGAACGTGATAGAGGTTCTATCTCTTGCATCTGACATGGCCAGCGAATTGCTTGCCACGAAGTGGTTTTCCCGGTTATCTGTACGTCACCAAAAATGGGCAGGTACCAGAATTGGCTCTCGGCATCGGCCCAGTAATCCGACCCGTGGGATACGCTAATCTAATGATTAGCATCTAACTTTTGCGGCTCATGTACAGTTTACGGACACGCCCGCGGCTTCGTTGACGACGAGTCGCGCTGAAAACAAAATCAGATCCTTTCCTATCTTGCTGTTCCTTTAAATCGGTATCTCTGCGGGGTCGCCTCGTTCCGCACCCCCCCGACATGTCGCCTACATCCTATATCAACGTGTCTGCTGCTGCACCTGCGTCTGAGAAAAAGGCGCCACGGCCCGCCACGATTTTGCATCGCACACCATGGCACCCGCCTGTTGCGGTTAGCGGACAGGGGATCTATATCACCCTCGAGGACGGACGGGAGGTCATCGACGCAGCTGGTGGCGCCGCTGTCACGTGTTTGGGGAATGGTCACCCAGTCGTGCTGGAGGCCCTGAAAGAACAGGTTGACAAGCTCGCTTGTGAGTAACAACTCATTGGGAATGTAGACGAGAGCTGACAACGTCCCTAGTTGTATTTAATGAGCAGTTTTTGAATGAGCCTGCTGTAGAGCTCGCTAGGATCCTGGTCGAGTCTGGAAAAGGGGCGTTCGAACTCTGTAGCTTCCTGTCTGGAGGTAGGCCTGACCCCAATGTTCGTGCTACTAGATCACAAACAGTTTTTGTTTAGGCTCTGAGACAATGGAAGGCGTTCTCAAGCTCGCTCGCCAGGTAAGCACCACATTTGAGGCCTCGATGATGGTTCTTTGACCATTTCTGTCGTTAGTACTGGTACGAGCAGGATCAACCACAACGCAAGAATTTTATTTCTAGGGACCTTTCCTACCACGGCAATACGATTAACGCGTTATCTTTGTCTGGACACCCTGCGCGACGCACGCCGTACAACGAAATTCTCCAACACGAGATCTATCACAAGGTGTCACCGGCTTACGCCAAGCGCTTCCAAAAAGCCGACGAGACTGAGGAACAATACGTGGAGAGGCTCCGCCAGGAATTGGAGGACAAGATCCTTGAGCTCGGACCGGACACGGTCATAGGCTGCAGGTCACCTCACCTCCTGGCAGCGATCAACGAGCTGAGCGCAGATACCTTCTTCCCACAGTCGTCGCCGAAACCGTGGTCGGGGCGACAACTGGCGTGGTTCCTGCGCCAAAGGGCTACTTCAGAGCCATGAAATCCGTTTGCAGGAAGTACGGTGTCCTTTTTATTTTAGATGAAATCATGTGTGGGATGGGCCGTGAGTCAGCTGGTCTGCTTCGCGGCTGACGCATTGACGGGTGACGTATAGGGATGGGTACAACACATGCCTGGGAGAGCTTCGGTGACAACGAGCCACCGGACATTCAGGCCGTCGCGAAGGGTCTTGGTGGAGGGTATGTCGTTCTTGTCCACTGTTTCTGGCATTTATTCTAATTATGGTATAGGTACTCCTGTATTGGGGCGATCCTTGTGTCTAAACAGGTCGCGGACGTGATTACGAAGAACGGTGGTTACTGGAAGCACGGACACTCCTTCATGGTATGTGAGGATCACTCGACGTTATCGCACTCCTGACCTGGTACGATCAGGCGCATCCAATATCGTGTGCGGGGGCAGTTGCTGTGCAAAAGGTGATAGCGGAGGAGAACCTGCTTGCAAATGGGCGCCAAACGGGTGAATATCTGGGGCAGCTGCTTCGCGAGCGGCTACTTGCTCCCGACTCGCCTGCAAGACCGTTCACCTTTGACGTACGCGGCGGAGGGTCATTTTGGGCCGTTGAGTTTGACTTTTCCGGGACCGAGGAGAGGAGAGATAGAAAGCAATTTGCAATGGTTGTGCAGGCACGGTGCTTGGAGAACGGACTGATCGTGATGGGGATGCCAGCGGGGGCGAATCTCAAGGAGACAGAGGGGGGACACATAATATTTGCACCTGGGTACAATATCACGGGTAAGGAGGTAGAAAGGGTGGTAGAAGTGTTTGTATCGAGTGTATGTGAGGTACTTAGGGGGTGGTAGGGTGCGCCACGAGCGGAGATTAGTAGCCACCCTTGGCCCTCCGGTTCGGGTTGTTCGCAACGTTTGACTCTGACTTTGCACCCATTGTGACTCGGTCTAAGCACAGTCAGGACTCGATGGCTGGCAGCCAGCTCTAAATGGACTTATCACACTCCAACTCTCAACAAGCCATTTCTGCCAGCTTTCCCCAATCCACCCAAACCGATCCTCAACTTCCCCCTTCGTCCCTCCAGTCCACTTCCGTCCCTTCAGACTCTTCCAGAACCCTCAGATCTTCTACACGCGCCAAGGCTCCCAAGCAGAAAGTGGCCAAGGATAACAACATTTCAGATCAGACAACGTCGACCCCCGCAGAATCCTCTTCTTCCCGTCAAACCCGTTCCAACCATCTGTCCAACCCTTCCAAACGCACTCGCGACGCTAAAGGCAAGGGAAAATCTCAAGAAACAACAGAAGACCACCCAGCCTCTCGCACCAGCAAGAAGTACGTTTCACTTGCGAAACGACTCCCCTTTGATGCTCACCGTCGACTATCCCTTCCCACTCCACAGAGGTCGCCGTACGACTTATCCCGTCACCGCTCCCCCTCTTACCATCAACGAACCCACCCGCGACACTAAGGGCAAGAAACGCGCAGCCGCAGAAGCTCCCTCTGAAGATCTTTCCGCTAGCGCTCCTCCCGGTCCCTCCAAGCGTCCCCGTTCAGCCACCACCGCCTACGCGCTCCGTTCTCGCTCGGACGCCATTCAATCTTCAGTATCAGAGATGCCGAAAAAAATGAGGTAATGTGCTGACAAGCGCTCCTCCTCGGGGTCAATGCTCACGCCTATATTCAGACAAAGCTCCACCACAAAGGGTAAAGCCGCCGCTGCTAAGAGCAAGGCGATGGCAGCCCCTGGTCCTTCGCGCGTCGAAGACGAGGACGTTGAAATGATGGACGTGGAGTACAAGCACGAGGCATCAGATCACGACGATCAGATGGACCTTGCACATGATGATCGTGATGGGGGTGGGGATGAAGACGGGGATGAGAACGCTGGCGGTGGGCCCGCGGGTGACGGCGCTGGCGAGGAAGACGGTGTCGGAATGATCAATGGTGTCGGGGGTTTACCGCGCGGCTTCGCTGGACTCGACGAGAGTGCGGCGATGGCCATCTTTGCCGACTACCGGCAACTTGGCACCTACATGTCCGGACTTAGCTCGCGCCTCAAGACCATGCTCAACAACATCAAGGCAAGCGCCGATCCGACGACGCGCGTCGTTACCCTTCAAGAACTCAGCGAGTTGCTCAGCATCAGCACGGAGGACACATTGGCGGGCTCTTTCCAAGTCGATGCTTTCGTACGCGAGCTCGTCAAGATTCTCGGGGGTACCGGAAACGCGGCTGATGATGACGACGGAGATGACGACGACGAAAGCCACGAACAGGATGAGGATGCTCAACTCGCGGCTGCACTCGCTCTTAGTGGAGGCGGCCAGTATCAGGGCGACGACAATCTCGAGGCTCAAGTCCTCGCCGCTCGGTGCTTGGCAAATCTCATGGAAGCCCTTCCCGGTGTCGCCCACACTGTCGTATACCACGGCGCCATTCCCGTACTCTGCAGTAAACTCATTGAAATCTCCTACATTGATTTGGCAGAACAGACTCTGAGCGTATGTTTTACCCGTCATCTGATTCGCTACACTTTCTTACAAATGATTTCACAGACCCTAGAGAAGATCTCAGAAGAGTTCCCAAGCTCCATCGTCCGTGAGAATGGACTTGCCGCCCTGCTCAATTACCTCGACTTTTTCTCGATCGCTGTACAGCGAACCGCTTTACAGGCAGCATCAAATTGTTGCCGCAATGTACCCCCAGAACACTTCCAGATGATCCGCAGCGTATGGCCTATCATTCGCAATTGCCTTGGTTACTCGGATCAGCGCCTTGTCGAGTTTGCGTGCCTCTGCGTCATTCGAGTTATCGATTCTTACTACCGGTCGTCCCCGGAAAACCTCGAGATTCTCGTCGACGCTGAGCTCATCGCAGCTGTCAACGTGCTTCTACTTCCTGCTGGTGGTTCTCCCTTGATCGCAGCCAACACGTTTACGCAGTTACTGCGCGCTCTGGCTACTTCTGCGCGAGCAAGTCCAAATATCACGATCGTGCTACTGGAAGCGGGCATCGTCGACACTCTATACCAAATCTTGACAGGCGTCCTCCCATCCTCCCAGTCCGAAAGTGAAGAACAAGGCGATGCGCCTAGCGGTCAAGGTCTCGGAGGAGGGCTTGCCGATATGACCGTAATGCAGAACCTCGCCCACCGACCCAAGGATCAGGTCGAGGAGGCTCTGAGCCTCATAGCCGAGCTTCTTCCGCCCTTACCGAAAGGTATGCCGAACCGCAGTTTCCCGGCTTGGCTGTGCTGACTTCCCGTTTGAGATGGCGTCTATGACCACAAGGCATACACTGAGAAGTCGCTTGCGAGAATGATGAAGGCCAAGGCCAAAGCAGATCGCGCTGCCGCACGTCAGGCGCAACATGCGCAGCTATATGCGTTTGCGGGAGTATCCACGCCATCATCATCTTCTGCAACGGCGACGCCGGCACCTGCTTCGGGAACGGCCACTCCAACACCGGCTGATAGCCCGCACGAGGGCGACGAACCGCCCAGCTCAACCAAGGAATCTCCACCCGACCGGACGGAGATGCTACGCGGGAAACCCGAGGTCGTTGGCAGGTTCATGCAGCTCATTGTGCCTATCCTAGTGGACGTTTACGCGGCAAGCGTCATCACCACGGTGAGGATCAAAACGCTCACGGGGCTCCTGAAGGCGATTAGCTATTTGGAAGCTGACGAGATTAAGCGGGTCCTTACGGTAAGTGGAAGCCCCAGCGGGTCAATCCATGGGTCTTATTTAGCTCACCGTTCCTAGTCTGTACCCGTTGCCAGCTTCTCTTCGTCCATCTTATCGTCTAAGGACCATCCGACTCTCGTCATTGGCGCTCTACAACTGGTCGAGTTGCTTCTTTCTAAGATCCCAGAAGAGTACCGACCGGCTTTCCGACGAGAGGGTGTCTTCCACGAGGTTGAGCTGCTCGCCGATCGCACGCTCATCTCCTCGAAGAAAAAGAGTACCAACAACGATAAAGAAAAGGACAAGGACCTTTCCGACACGTCTTCGGCTCCAGACCTCCCCCCACCACCCATTCCGGTCTCACCAGCGGTTGCTGCCGGCATCCCAGGTTTCAAGAAACTGTCCTCGCTCTCTTTGGACCCCGAGGACGCGGTGACTCTGCGAGCGCGCGTCATTCGTTTCCGTTATCTCACAGGAAGAGAGAGCAACGACGCCGACAATGTGTTTGCGACGCTGCGCCGACTGGTCGAACGTATCTCTGATTCAAGTGCCAGTGAGAAGGAGGTTGGGAACGCGCTCAAAGAACTCGCAACGCTCTTTACGTCGGCGCACACGTCCGTGTCGAGCTTTGAGCTGCTGCAGAGCGGCGTAATAGATGGGCTGTTACAATTTGCTACAGACAAGGCACGGAACAGTATGTGGAGTTCAATTCATTTAATAGAGCCCTCGCTTAGTTGACTTGCCCCAGTTTCCATTGCTCGACGCCAGGAGCTGCTGCTAGACGCATTCATTGTTCGCAAGTCGAAAGTACTCGCTGGTTCACAAACCCCCTTTTCCATCTTCGTGAAGAAGTTGCAGGAAAGCCTGACAAGGATGGAGGCATTCGATGTTGTCACGGTAACCCAAGGTATGGATGGTAGGTTGACACTTCTTTCGCAGCCGAAACACTCTCCCATGATCCACCCCCGTAGATTCAAAACGGAGCAGTTCACCTTCACTCCTCGCTCGGCAGCTGCGTCTACGCTTGGTCGCCGCCGAAGGCTCTGACATCCCGAAAAATTTCAACAATATTGTCGTATCCATACATGCTATCGCGACGTTCCAGGCTCTGCACGACTACCTACGACCACGCGTCTCTGGCTTGATGTTTAGCGGGTCGCGCCTCAGCGGTATGCTGGCCGCACTCGCTGGCGTCACGTCTGGCGGTCTTTCAGCCACCAAGCCACCGGACCAACCCGAAGCAAGCACTTCCGCCGGACCTTCCGCGACGGTCGAGCGCAGGCGTAGCCAAAGACTCAGCGCTAAGAGCGCAGCTGCTGCGAGCGAGTCAGTTCCGGAACCTCCTGCCGTAGAAGCCGGCCCATCTAACCCCCCGCCTGCTTCGCTGGGCTCAAGCGCGGAGCCACCAACCTCCGCGGCCGGTGAAGACAGTTTTGGTGACAATGCCGAGTTTACTGCGGATTTTACGGACGACGATGTTGAAGCCGAGGTTGGTCCTTTCGCATTGTCGTGATTGAAGCCGAACTGAGGCGACTGATCGACAGGTGTTTGACGACGAGATTGATCCCGATAATGCGTCGGCGGAAAAGACAGTTACATTGTCGGTTGCAGATGGTTCGTGGTTTTGCCTGTTGATTCCTCGAGGTTTTCCCGAACGAATTTACCTGACCAGATGGCTCCAAAGTTGAGGCACAGACCCCGGAAGGTACGAGGGTAGGTACACCCTCAGCTGTACCTGGCAGCTCGAAGGGTTCGCTATCACGTGGCTGGGCATCAGGAAAGGGCTCGTATGCGTCTGCACTCAAGGCTAAGCAGACAGATTGGCACCTCGAATTCTCCATGGACGATCATCCCTTGCCACTAGATTTGACGATCTATGGCGCCATCCATCAGCACGAACTTCGCAAGAAAAAGGCGGGACCAGGCTCTGCGCTACCTCCCCACTTGTTATGGCAAGGAGTGTACACCATCAAGTTCAAGAAGGTCCCGGGCCCTACTGGAGGCAGCAGCGAGACCTCAGAGCCTATCGCACGGAGCCGCTCGCCTACCCCATCGCTGTCTTCTCTTCCGGAAGATGCCCCACATGCCAAGATCTTGCGCCTCCTTCGAGTCTTGCACAAGCTGAACGTCGTAGAGGCGGAGCGGCAGAACCATCCGAACCGCAGCCTGCCCGAATCGGCATTCGTAAACAACAAACTATCGGCCAAGTTGACGCGTCAATTAGAAGAACCGATGATCGTCGCAAGGTATGAGCCTTAGAAAAGATGTCGTGCTTTGATTGCTGAAGGGACGGATGGTTTCAGCCAATGTCTCCCTGATTGGGCACTTGACCTACCGCAACACTTCCCCTTCTTATTCCCCTTCGCAACACGTTACAACTTCTTGCAGTCGACGTCGTTCGGATATGCTCGTCTTATCCTCAAATGGCAGAGCCAGCAGAACCGCTTCCAAGACGGTTCGCGACGAGACGATGGGGTCGGGTTCCTTGGCCGGCTGCAGCGACAGAAGGTCCGGATTTCGCGGAAGCACATCCTCGAAAGCGCCATGAAAGTGTTCGAGCTGTACGGATCGTCGTCGTCGATCCTCGAGGTGGAGTACTTTGAGGAGGTCGGCACGGGCCTCGGCCCGACGCTCGAGTTCTACGCGCTGGTGTCGCGCGAGTTTGCGAGACGCGATTTGAAAATTTGGCGTGATGATGACCCGCTGCGGACGGGCTCGTATGTGTTCCACCCGCGGGGGTTGTTCCCGGCGCCGATCAGCGCAGAGGATATCGCGAACGACGGAGATCCTAAGCGCACGCATATCATTCGGGTTATTGGGCAGTTCGTGGCCAAGGCGATGTTGGACTCGCGGATCATCGACATGTCGTTCAATAAAGTGTTCCTCAAGCTTGCCCTCGGGGAAGATGTCCCGCTCACCATTGACTCGCTGAAGGTGTGTTGATATTTCGGGTTGCGCGTGTGATCAATGCTGAAGTAATGGGAAGCTCGTCGATGAAGACCTGGCAAAGTCGCTGGAGAAGCTGAGATCCCTCACGTCGTCAACAAAACCCCTCGACAAGGTTGGCCCTTCTCCGAAATTTACTCATTAGGTTTTGGCTAAATTCGATCATAGCTGCAGAAGCTCTTGAAGGAGAAAGTGGATGTTGAGGATTTGGCACTGGACTTCACAATCCCAGGATACGACATCGAGCTGAGGGTAAGCAGTTCTATCTCTGCTGGCAGGTGACGGTTGAAGCTGAATGCCTATTCTCTCAGCCAAATGGCAGGAATATAACCGTGACGTCGGAGAATGTCGAGGAGTACATCACAGAGGTTATCGAGGCTATTATCGGGGAGGGTGCCAAATTACAAGCCAAGGCGTTCCGGGAAGGCTTTTCGAAGGTGTTCCCGATCACGGACCTGCAGGCATTCGCGCTTGACGAACTAGTCATGCTCTTTGGTAATGGCGAGGAAGACTGGTCGATCGAGAGTGAGTGACTTTTTACTCTCACCGAACGGCAGACAAAATATTTATTTTCCGATGTGTAGCGTTGAACGAGGCAATCAAAGCGGACCATGGATTCAACGCCGAGAGCCGGACCATCCGTAGCTTGATCGAGGTCATGTCCGGATTCGAGACGCCAACACGCAGGCAGTATCTGCAGTTCCTCACTGGAAGCCCAAGGCTCCCCATCGGAGGTTAGACCTCTCGTTGAGAGTCACGTATACGATAACTCACTCATCTTTCGTAGGTTTCCGCGGGCTCAACCCGCCACTGACAGTGGTGCGCAAGCCGCACGAGGCGCCACTCAAGGCGGACGATTACCTCCCGAGCGTCATGACGTGCGTCAACTACCTGAAGTTACCAGAGTACAGCTCAAAAGATGTCATGTTGGAGAAATTGCAAGTGGCGATGAAGGAAGGAATTGGGAGCTTCCACTTATCATAAGGAGATTTTTGTGCGAGGCCGAATGGGGCATGTGTCCTTTGTAGAACCGTTTTTTTTTTGTTGCTGTGTAGTACTCTAGTCTATTATCAACTCTTGCTTTTCCCTTGACTTCGAGTCAGCGCTGAGTCAGCACGTCTGGGGTTCGTCTTTTTGCTAAATCAGTCAGCACAAACGCGTCCGTTATTCCCTTCGACCCCGACCACCATGTCTAAACATCATCCCGGTGCGTGCCCACTTTACTGGTGTAAAAAGTCCTGATCTGACGCACGGATGATAGATTTGATCATGTGCAGACGCCAACCGGGAATAGGTGAGTTCCTCCAGCACAAAGGTGAAAAACCAGTTGATTGACCCCAACCAACCGCAGCCATCGGCCGTCTCTGTGAGAAATGCGACGGAAAATGGTGTGTTCTCTCCCCGCGCTAAAAAAAAAAAAAAGAAAAAAGCGAACGCTGAAAATCGTTTTATAATAAATTAGCCCCGTCTGCGACTCATACGTCCGCCCAGAAACTCTCGTGAGGATCTGCGACGAATGTAATTTCGGAACGTACGGTGGTCGCTGCATCATCTGCGGCTCTCCAGGTGAGTGAGCGGTGTGCTGGGTGGTGGTGGTGGTGGTATTTTTTGACAAAACGCGCGCGCGCGCGTGCTAGGAATCTCGGACGCGTATTACTGTGCGGAGTGCACGCGCTTGGAGAAGGACCGTGATGGCTGTCCGAAGATCGTCAACCTTGGAGCTAGTCGAACCGACTTGTTCTATGAACGGCGTCGTCTCGGTGAGCTCGACTCTCCTTTGTCCTCGCGACGTGCGTGTATCGCTGACCAACTTTACGCTTGCAAGGGTTCAAGAAGGGCTAATCTGTCTCATTTCCTATATTGTATTCCTAGTACATTGCTGGTCCATACTACAATTTTTTTTTTTTTTAGAGAGATGGTCGGACAACAACTTCACACACAGCAATAGCAAAACACAGCAAAGCGAAGCGGAAAGTCGTATAGTAATACATGTTAGTCGCGTTGTGGATGGTATATGTTTCCTTGCCACACTGGTGGAATATTAGCCGGGTTGTCTACGTCAGCAAGTTGTCTGTTGGAAGGGAAAACTCAGCGTGGACTTTGGGCTCGTATAGGTACGTGAAAACACACCGGAAGACCTGCTTGTCAACAGGCGCCTTGAACACGAGGAAGGCGTGAGTGCTGTCGTGGGTATCGAGCGCTTCACAGTCTGCGCAAAGGTCCCTAGCGCAGAATGCACAACGGTACCACTTTCCAACGATCCGCCCGCGGGACACGTGCCTGTCGCAGAGCGCAAAGCTATGTCTGAGGTCACGAAGATACGCTGTTTCGACGTCGATGAACAAAATACGAGCGAGCGAGTTTGAGTGACGTACCTTCGGGATCACCCGATAAATCGGCAGGACTGCCCGGTGCAGGACCAGCAGGATATCGATATCTGTAAAAATTGAATTTTCTACTCGCGTGACCCAAAACGTGTATCACAAACAGGATTGGTATGATAGGGTATTCGGACTCGAGTGGGCCGGGGATGTCCACTGGCCGAGGAATCTTGAGGAACGTGTGCATAGGGTCATGGACCCTGTATGACTTGACCTCGCAGTCGGAGCACTGGATCAGATGGGTAGTGAGAGGCGACGTACGAGTAGAATTGGGATGCTGTCACGTACCAAGTTGAATGATGAGGGTTTGGAAGGGCAGCTAAGGCATTGGTACCTGACGCCGATAATGGGCTAGTAAGTCAGAGCACGGCGGATGTCAGAATCGAAGTATAAAATCCAATGGAAGACAGGCAGACCTCTCCGCATGAATTACAGCCCCGGGGGTGGATATGGACATAGTCTCCCTCTCTATCTGTCCCAGCTCCGTTACCGTACGAGACGGTGTTCGCAGACATCGAAGAGACAATACCAGGGGCCGAGCGTAAGTTAGCTGTGTCTTGGCTATAACGCCGTCCATGAGTACGCTGTAAAACATCCTGTGTTTCGTTGATTGGCACTGGTATCTGCCCCGATGGTTAGTCAATGCGAGCGAGCATGGATAGAGATTGTTACCTTCATCATGATGTGGGAAGAACTGTGTTCGCCGTTGGACGCATAAGGGCTGCCGGGTAAACCAGCAATCTCGCAACCCGAACAAATGTTGACGTCTTCCCTACAGTCGACGCAATGGAATCGAGGACCGACAATGTCTTGCTGACAGCTGCACGCACGTCAGGGTAAAAAAGTGTCAAACCGGTTGAGAAGAGCACGAACTAAGAACATTGGTAACCATGGTGTTTCAGAGCTACTAGAGAGTGAGCAGAAATCCGTGCGGATAAACGAGGTTACTGACATGGTTCGTCCACGATGTCGTCTGATGTGGTATCGTCCGATATTTCTGACTGGCTGCGCGCTTCGGAAATAGGCTCGTTGGCTTTCATTTCCAAGAACGGGTGTATCGGGTGATTTTCGTGCACGTCACTGTGTTCGGTATAATCGCACGAGGAAAGACTTGAGGAATTGGCGATGCTCACCCGTAGCACACTCGACAAAGGGTAAACTTCTCGCAGATTCCGCATTTGTACCGATCCCCTGACAGCTTGGATTCACATCCGGAGCAAGGGCGCGAAGTCTCGGCCTGCTCTGCTCATTTTTCAACTTACTGGAGTACAGACCACAGAGAGTAATTCGCGCACCTATGACCTTCCAGCCGCGGAGATCCCAAAACCGTTCCAAGAACGCGTGACGTAGTTGCCCTTTCGTTTTTGGCGCGCTACGCCGCGCTATCCCGCGCTCTTGCGCCGTCAGCGGTAGTTTACGAGAGCCCGAACCCTTGACGCTACTCGGGGAGGAATGATCGGCGCCGACCTCCTCAAAACAGGCGGCACAGAGCTCGTATCCAGCGCGAGTCGTTGAGGAAGACGACCCCGACGACCAAGGGCTTCGGGCGAGGATCGTCTGCGTGGGCGAAGAGGGTTCCCAACTCTTGCTGTTTCCCTTCGCTGCTTCTGCGATGACCGTAGCGCGTGACGTCGGGGTCTTCTCGCCACAGGTCGTGCAGGTGTACTTGATCTGGTCGAGGATACAATCACACTCAGAGCAGCAGGTAACTTCCTGGGGTACCGGGAACCCGTGCGTAATGCCTGTGTCGTTGTCTGTGTAGGCGCGTGGTTGGTTCTGGGAGAAAGGTTCGCAGTTCTGAGATTGCTCACTGGACTGACCCCGGTTCACTGGCGCCTCATATTCTGAATCTCTGGCAGGTCCTGAGGATCTAGATTCCGCGTAGTACTCTCTGCGCTCGGGCGGGGTTCCCGTGTCGGGAAGACCATCGGACAATGGAGAGTTAGTGTTGAGGGAGAAGGAACTGCTTATAGTAGAAAGTGTGTCGAATGCCGCTATCATTTGATGAGAGGCTTGGGCCTGCCGCAGCCACTCCCGCTCCCTAGCAGTCCGGAACAATGAGCGTTCATGAGAAGAAGAGGCGTTGTGCTGCTCCTCGCCAATACTGCCGTTTAGGATACTTCTGTCGGTTCCACCTTCGTCTGTACTTCGGGTCGATGCGCCAGAGTCGGAGTCAAGAATACGCGACGGGGAAGATCGCGCGCCCTGAGAGAGCGTGTACCATTAGTCTCTCCACGATCCTGACGAGAACGAGGGCGTATGACCTTCGAGCTTGTCGTCATAACGTCGCCACCTTGTTGAGGGCCAGAAAACTCTCCGTGGGCGAAAGAGACCTGTTCTTCTCTGCCGGCTAGCGGAGAGTGGCCAGGCCCATCGTATTCGAGAGATATTTGGACGGACACAGTGACTGAACTTTCGTCGGTGGAGTGGTGGTATTCGATGGCATCGTCCAACGTCACTTTGTCGTGGATGCCGTTCTGCTCTCCGTCATCATCCTTCCACTGTATCTTGAAGGGACGCGAGGTGAGCCTGAAGCCTTCCTTTATCTAAGGAATGCTTTTTCAGTACGAAAGGTGTGGTAGAAAGGGGAGGACCTTCGCCCAGAGCTCGTCGTATGAGCAGTCTCGTGCAGATTTGAAGCTCAGATTTTGGCGATTGGTATTATAGTCGCACTCGATAATCAGAGGCTTATCTGCCCGTTCTGCCAGTGGACCATTGGGGTCCAACGAAGATCTGGGCCCATTATTCATGTATGTGTAGTGGAGAAGTGAAAACGTGTTCTTCCTATCACAGGACCGCAGCAACTGCAGTGGCGACATGTACGACATGTATTGATCTTATCTTATCCAGATAGTCCATCTTATCAATGAATTGCATCTCTACCCGGGATGACCATTAGCCCGAAAGTAAAGAACACCCACACATACAACAATCGCAAAGCACAGTAAAAACGGAACTGATATACGATTATTGTTACTCAAGTAAATGTTTCCGCGCAACACCGGTGGACTACCAGCTGGATTCTCTAAATCAGCAAAGTGTCTGTCAATACGCTGTTTGTCAGCACCGACGTGGATTCGCAGGGGTGCAGGAAAACGCACCGGGACATTTTCATATCGACGGGAGCCTTGAGCACGAGGAACACATGAGTGCCATCGTGGGTGTCGAACACCTCGCAGTCTGCGCAAAGGTCCTTGGCACAGAACGCACAGCGGTACCACTTGCCAACGATACGTTGCATATGCCGGTCGCACCGTGCAAATGCATGGGTGAGATCACGAAGATAAGCTGTTTCGGCGCCAATGAGCAACCGTTGCACACGAGGAAGATTACGGTTCCAAACCTGCTGGGTCACCCGGCGTGTTAGCAGAAGGGCTGCCTGGTGCAGGCCCAGCGGGATCTCGATATCTGCCGTGTACTTGATTTTGAGCTTTTGCTCGCATGGCATAAAACATGTATCACAAACAGGATTGGTATGATAGGGTATTCGGACTCGAGTGGGCCAGGGATGTCCACTGGTCGAGGGATTTTGAGGAACGCGTGCATCGGATCATGGACCCTGTAAGACTTAACCTCGCAGTCCGAGCACTGAATTAGTTGGGGTAGTGAGAAGTAGATGCACGAATAAACTTAGAATATTAGCACACACCAAGTTGAATGATGAAGGTTTGGAGGGGCAGTTAAGGCATTGGTACCTGACGCCGATAATGGGCTAGTAGAGCAGAGCGAAATGTCAGAACCAATGTAAGTTGAGCAGCACGACACACGGACCTCTCCGCACGAATTGCAGCTTTGGGAGTGGATGCAGTCTTCCTCTGTATCTGTCCTGGCGCCGTCAGGGTATGAGATTGGATAGACGCTACCAGGGGTTAAGCGGGAATAAGTGCGATCTTGGCTATGGGACCGTCCGTGAACGCGCTGCGTTTCATTGATCGGCACTGATATCTGCCTCGATGGTCAGCCAATCCGAGCGAATGCCTTCTGGAGAGCGAGAGATATGAAACTACCTTCATCATGATGTGGGAAGAACTGTGTTCGCCATTGGACGCATCGCGACTGCCAGGTAAACCAGCAATCTCGCAATCCGAACAAATGTTGGTGTCTTTCTTACATTCGACGCAATGGAATCGAGGTCCAACAATGTCTTGTTGACAGCTGCCAGGTGTACGCGCGTCAGGGGGAAAAAGGCGTCAATAATTGAGATAAAAAAAGCACGAACGAAGAACATCGGTAGTCAAGGTGCTTTAGAGCTACTCAAAAACAGAGTGTGTGAACGGAAATTGGCGTAGATTGACGAGGGTCGCTAACATAGTTCGTCTACGTTGTCGTCGATGTCACCCGATGTCGTGCCAACCATTATTTCTCCTGTTCGGGATGTAGTCTCAACGTCCATTGTCAATTCTGACCCAAGGGGGTCTAACGAAGATCTGGGTTCATTACCCATGTCTGCACAGTGAAGGAGTGAAAGAGTGGCCTTCCTGGAAGCGCAGCAGTTACCTTTTTGTTTTTTTCGAATCCGATTTTATGTGCGCGTACGCCTTAGGGTACAGGGTACAGAACTCCGGCCCATATGTAGCAGTCGATGTAGCAGTCGTCAACTGCCACCGTGTATCTCTCTATCCCTCTAAGTTACGATAAACATATTATCTTATCGCCGCGATGGCTGACTCAATTCTGGCTATCATAGTCCATCCTATCACCGATTATATTCCTAATACACTGGTGTCTACACTACAGTCCCCGAGATGGTTGTGAGCACAAAAAAAAGAACAACAGTCGCAAAGCAAATCGAAATCGAAATAGTATAACTGTCACTAATGTCGCGGATAGTAGATGTTTCCGTGCAGCACTGGTGGGCTACCAGCTGGGTTCTCTAGATCAGCGAAGTGTCTGTTTTTTTTTTGTGAACGCCATAGATCAGCCAATCGACGTGGATAATTCGCAAGGGATGTAAGGGAAAAGCGCACCGGAACGCATGCATATCGACGGGGGCCTTGAACACGAGGAAAAGGTGAGTACCATCGTGGGTGTCGAGCACCTCGCAGTCCGCGCAAAGGTCCTTGGCGCAGAACGCACAGCGGTACCACTTGCCAACGATACGTTGCATATGCCGGTCGCAGAGTGCAAATCCGTGCGTGAGGTCACGGAGATAAGCTGTTTTGTCGCTGATGAGCAACTGCTGCAAACACGAGGGAGGCTACGTTCCATACCTCCTGGGTCGCTTGGTATGTTCGCAGAGGGGCTGCCTGGTGGGGGTCCAGCGGGATCTCGATATCTGCAAGGAGAAATAGTTGAGTGTCTACCCGCATAGCCCAAGACATGTATGACAAACAGGATTGGTATGATAGGGAATTCGGATTCGAGCGGCCCAGGAATGTCCACCGGCCGATGGATCTTGAGGAACGTATGCATTGGATCATGGACCCTGTACGACTTGACTTCGCAGTCCGAACACTGATGGGTAGTGAGAGGCAATGTACGAGTAGAATTAGAATATTATCACATACCAAGTTGAATGATGAAGGTTTGGAGGGGCAGTTAAGGCATTGATACCTGACGCCGATAATAGGCTGAAAAGTAGTGCATATGTCAGAATTGTTGTATTTGTACGAACGGGAAGACAAACCTCGTCACATCCATTGCAAATTTGGAGGTGGACGTAGTCGTCCTCAATATCTGTCCCGGCGCCATTGCCGTACGAAACGGTGTTTGCGGAGAGGGAAGAGATGCTACCAGGGCTGGAGCGCATCAGCGGCGACAGTCCACGCAAGTCAGCGCGGTCTCGGCCATGACGCAGTCCGTGCGCGCGCTGCGAAACATTCTGTACCTCGTGCATGTTGAGAGGCACTGGTATCTAATTTCAATAGTTAGTCGATGCGGGTGCAAAGAATGGGAGGAAGTTTACCTTTAACATGATATGGGAGGAACTATGCCCGCCGTCGGACGCATCAAGATTACCAGGTAAACCAGCAGTCTCACAGTTCGAGCAAATGTCGATGTTTATGTTTGTACAATCGACACAACGGAAACGAGCGCCAACGATGTCTTGCTGACAACTGCACACACATTAGAGAGTATGGGTGAAAGTGGGGAGGAAGTACCGACTTGAAGCATTCGACGCCAGGGTGCTTGAGGGCTACCAAAACGAAGGACATGAGCGGAAATTGGTGCAGATGGATGAGGTCGCTGACATGGTTCGTCCACGTTGTCGTCTGATATCGCGCCATCTGATACTTCTGAGCGGCTGCGTGTTCGGGAAGCAGGCTTGACCTTCATTTCCAAGAATGGGTGTATCGGGTGGATGTTGTGCACCTCGCTATTTCGACATCGTCACATTAGGGGAGGGGGGGGGGGGCCTAAGGAAATGTCGATGCTTACCTGAAGCACGCTCGGCAAATCGTAAAGTTATCGCAGATTCCGCATTTGTACCGATTCCCTGACAACACAGATTGACATCCAGAGCAATGGTGCGACATCTCATCTTGCTCTGTTTGTTTCAGCTCGCACAATCAGCTCACAGAAGCACGAGCAACAACGAGCAATCGCGCACCAATGACCTGCCAGCCATGGAAGCCCCAAACCTGTTCCGCAAAAGCGTGACGCAGTTGCCCATTCTGCTTTGGTGCGCTACGTCGAAGCTCCGACGCAGTTTGTGGTGGTGTAGGAGAAGATGGGGCGCCAACGCCACCCACCAAGGAATGGTCGACGCCGACCCTGGTGAAGCACATGTTGCAGAGTTCGTACCCAGTGCGAGCTGTTGAGGACGACGATCCTGACGAGCTGGACGGGACCAGAGTCGTTTGAGAGCCGATGCTTCGGCCGAGGAGTGTTTGCGTAGGTGAAGGTAGGGCAGGTAGCGGCTTATAGGATGGATAGGCAGGCGTGTTAACACTGGTTGAGAAGCGGGACGTGATGGCGACACGGTGTGCACGGGGAGGGTATGCAGGCTCCTCAGAGTTATAGTCGGTACCGGGCCCATGATGGTGGTTTACGTAACTGGGGAATTCGCGACTCTTGCCTTTTCCTATTGCGGCTGCGGCTGCGGCTGCTTCTTCGAGCGCAGCGCGTGACGTAGGCGTCTTCTCACCACAAGTCGTACAGATATACCTCATCTGGTCGAGGACGCAACCGCACTGATCACAGCCAGTAACTTCCTCGGGTATCAGAAGCTCGTGCGGAATGCCTGCATCATTGTCTGTATGGGCGCAAGATGGTACTGAGAAAGATTGAGCAGTCCTCGATGCGACGTGGCTTACTGGGCTGGCTCTCGTTCGTCTGAACTTCATACTCCGTATCTCCTGCAGATTCAGAGGACCCAGAACCCATATAGTTATAATAGTATTTCCCGCGTTCGTCTTTCTGGAGTAGGATGTCCATGTCGGGAACACCGTCAGACATTGGTGAGCTGGTGTTGAGAGAGAATGCGTCATCGCTGGTGGAAGGCGCAGGAACCACGCAGAATGCGGCTTTCGTCTGATTGCTTTGTTCCTGTAACCAAGCTTGCCCCCGATCAGTCTGAAGTGAGTGTTCGTGCGAAAGAGAGCCGTTAAGCTGCTCCTGAAGCTTAAGACGTGCAAATACGGCCGATGGATCATTTGTATATGCTCTTTCGGTACTTGCAGGGTTGTCCGAGCTGGGTCCATTGGAGTTATCCTGAATGTTTCTCCCGGTAGGGTCTTCACCTGTACACGACGCGCGAGAACCAAAGTTAAAAATACGAGAGCGGGATGGTTTCCGCGGCAAGGAATTTTGAGATGAGCTCCCTGCGACCTGAGAGCGCGCACCACCGATCAAGAGTTTCTTGAATAAGGACGGGTCTCTGCAATTCTGACGAGAACGATGGCGGGTGTCCTTCGAGCTAACCGTCACGGCATCGTCATCTAGTTGGGGAGTAGAAAGCTCTCCTGGGGCGGGGGAGAAGGAGAATTGGCTTTCTTCGGGCGACTCATCCTCTCTGCTGGCTAACGAAGAGGTATCCGAGAGACTGGGCCCGTCATATTCGACACGGACTTCGACGAACATCGTAATCTTGTGGTGCCTCGAGGAGCTGCGCGACGCGAATGCAGAACCGGATGATCTGACAGAACCTTCATCGCCTGAATGGTAGTATCCGATAGCTTCGTCCAATGACACTTCGTCCTGGATGTAGTTCTGCTCTCCGTCGTGATCCTTCCATTGTATCGTGAAGTGGTGCGCAGAAAGTGTGAAGTTTTTCTCGATCTAAGGGGTGAGAGTTTTCAGTATGAAAGGAACAACAAGAGAGGGGAGGACCTTCTCCTTGAGCCTGTCGTAGGAACAGTATCGCGCCGAGGTGAACGACAGTTTTTGGCGACGGTTATTGTAATCGCACTTGACCACCAAAGGCTTGTCTGGACGTTCTGACACAAAGGAGGAGCCGGGTTCATAACTCATCTCTGCGCAGTCGAACGGTGGAGATCTCGACTGGCTGCAGTAGAACTCCCTGTGATTGGGACCGCAGCAGCATCCCGTGTTCGATTACGTATAACGTTTGCGCCTAACTCTCCTAAACAGGAACCCTCGAAACGTAAGCTGATGATGCGCCGCGATTTTAGGTGCTTCCATCAGTCTTCCATCCCGCAACTTTGCCACTTTCTCCATTGTCGGCGTCAGCCAAAGGCCAGTCGTCAGCCTGGACATACCGACCTCGTCCACAGAGTGTCTATTTCGCAGGGGACATCAATTCTCACCATGCCTGCCTGTCCGCAGTAATTTTGTTCCGGGTACTCGTGGGCGCTCCCGCGCTGACAGGCATATGACCAATTTCCTTCATTTCATTGGCCATTTATACCGTCCACTCATCTGCCTCATGGCAGATAATACTGTACCGCAGGCGTCCGTGTATGGGTATCCCACTTTCATAGTCTCATCTTATCTTCCTTTTCAGCCGCGCGTAGTCTGACGCATCCTGACCCGCCCTTCCGAGTTCCAACAGCTGTTACAACCCGGTATCGGAACATTTTCGATTCGTCTTGATTGTTTTTATCGTTTCTTCAAATTGACACGTACGGGGACTGCGGGGCCGTTAGAAACTTTTAAGCTCGTCACTTGCGTCCGTCAGTGCTCCGAGAGACACCGGCGTCGCATAACGTTTTCAAGACGTTCTAGCACAAGGTGGGCCCATGCCGTCAACTGCGCTTCTCTATTTCTGTCGCAAAATTGCGCGGGCCCGTCGGCCCTTGTGGGCGTGTCTGGCCGGACATCGTAGTTGAGGCCGGCCCTTACCTTTGTCTTCCCCCCCAACTTTTGCGGGCGGGCGTGTTGTTCTCCGTATGCGCCATGGGGATTCTGTGCCGTGCCCCGGGGTGGCGTCCAGTCGAACGTAGGTCCGCCAAACCACCTTCCGGAGCAGTAACATCACGAAACCCGAAAATTTACGCGTGTTCAGCGTAACTTAGGTCCGTTTGTCGACACCGTGATGTCATGCAAAACTCTTTTGGTGATGAAATATAGCCTGTGAACAATGAAGCCCGCGGGGCCCACCGTGTCTCCGTCGGCTACCTAGCTAGCTGCAGCCCCGCTGCCGCCGCCGGTTCGCATGCCCGGGCTCTTTTGCGTTTTCCCGATGTCCTTTCTATATGTCGCTTCTACTCCTACCGTTAACTTCTTAGCAACGACCTATAACGATGCCACCCCAACACCGACCATCGCACACTCAATGACGCACGGGTGACCGTTTCGATGAATAGAAGCTTTGTTGACGTTGACATACCATCGTGGCGTTCTCGTATACAGTACTGTAGACTCGGTTGCACCTATCCCCGAACCTCACAAAGTTTTGTTGCAGTCTTCTACGGTTTCCGCACTTCTACTGTATAGGAATTTCGCTTGGGCGGCATCCCCAAGGGAAAACAATGCCGACATGACTTCTCACACCTACGACCGCCGTTTGCCGGTGGTGGGTTCATCTTACCGTGGCGTAGTAGGCGTTTCCTCTTCTTTTCCCAGTCTCTATGCGCCTGGGTTGAGAATGCACATTTCGGCATGCTCCACCCACCAATGGCGGGCAACAGAAATCGCTTGTTGTAACATAATGTGTAGGTTGCCTGCCGCTGGAGGTCTGATGGCTCCATTGATTCAGTTATTTGCGACTTCTCTTGTACGTTAGTTTAAAGCACCACCATCATAAGCCCCACATAAGAAAAAAAGGCGTGAGGTTCACAATCAAAATCTTGTTGAGTCACTCTTTTTGGCCCTCGCCAGCTATGTTAATCCAATCTGCGTTAATTAGCCTACATCAGCATCAGAACGTGAGGGGTATGTATATATATATATAATGTGCGGGGGCCGCACAATAGCCGAGTGCCCGGGTACACAAGACTGCGTTCCAGGGGCGAACCGAGCGCGAGCGCGAAACTTCGACAGTACGCGTCCGAGCGGTGGGTTTCTGTAAGGACAGTCAGTCGTTCATTGGAAGAAAACATGGTTTGATGGCACTGCCTTGGGCGCTGCTGAGCAACGTTGCTATCCGACGAATTTCATCCATCGACACTGTTCAGGTCGGAGCGGATACGCCGTCGTGTAGTGGCAACAGGTATATTAAAGCGAATGTGTGTGACAAAGGAGTACTAACTTAGCATGAGCGGGCGCCGAACGCCACTTTTTAAAAAATAGCAGGTCTACGAATTGGTCATGGGGTAACTCAACAGCGGTGCCGCACCAAACTCAAACTCTATGGAGACCGTACGCCTGCCCTGTAGGTACGGCCTATGGCTGGGCGTTGTCAGACCGTTCATATTTGTTATCGCCCGCCGTTGTCAATGTCATGAAGCGGCGCTGAACCAATAATCGCACACTCACCATAATTGCCCAGGCCAAACATATAAAGGTGAGAGCAGAAGAGGAAGAAGAGGGCAGCAACGCACATTGCAGAAACAGTAACCAGACTACCACCACCCTGCCATGAAATCTGCTTTCATCCTCACCGTGATCTCTCTTCTCGCCACCACCGTGCGCGGTAGTGTGGTCGAGCTCGAGCCCAGAGCTACGGGCGGATACATCCAGAACCCTTCGGGCACTGCGTCCTTCACGTTTTACTCTGGCTGCGGCTCTCCCGGTAAGCAACGCGAGTCGCTCCACACAAGAGTAGACACGCTGAGTACAGTATCCCCGTAGCGTGTGGTAAATCCGCCACTGGCTTCACGGCCGCGATAAGCCAGCTCGCCTTCGGTGCCCCGTCAGGTCTTGGTGCTGGAGACGCGTGCGGGCGCTGCTTCAGCGTGACTGCTAACAAGGACCCTTTCTCGCCGAGCTTCACGGGCCCGTTCAACACCATCGTCGTAAAGGCCACCAATCTCTGCCCCGCCGCTGGCAACGAGCAATGGTGCGGCCAGACCACGTCCA
This sequence comes from Lactarius indigo, assembly GCA_025766275.1. NCBI lineage: Eukaryota > Fungi > Basidiomycota > Agaricomycetes > Russulales > Russulaceae > Lactarius > Lactarius indigo. The sequence continues at coordinate 541,315 of JAFKAC010000034.1, forward strand.
ACCCCACCAACTCGTTTGGCATGTCGATGCAGTGCGTCCCCCCTCCCCCCCCTTTGTTGTCTGTCGTCACGGCTGGCGCGCTCAACCAAATTTATGTCGTAGCTTTGACTTGTGCCAGGATACGGGAACCGATAAGGCGTTCTTCCCGTCGGGTCATGGCGCGCTGACGGGCACGTACCAGGAGGTATCGTGCAGTCAGTGGTCTGGCACGGACGGCCCAAGCCTGTGGACCGGCGCGTGCCTCTCTGGTGAAACCGCTGCTAATTGGCCCGCAGTTGGCTGCGGCAATCAAGGTGAGGAAACTCTCGTTGCCTACGCCATGAAAAATGTTGACTCATGTATACTGTAGGCACCGCGCCTTGAACAAGCAGAGTGAGAAAACCAAGACGTTATATGGCAAAGAGATTTATGTGTCTTCCGATTATTAGCAGCTGGAGACGAGATAGACATTCAGTGTAGCATGGTCACAAACTGAGAGAATATGAAATATCACTTTTTGCTTCATTGGCTGGGGTTCTACGAAACCTCAATTATCGAATCACCTCCGGGCTCATCTTCGGCCACTTGTACGTGGAACACAGTGAGACTGCCAGTGTGCAATTTTGCCCATAATGTTCAACTTGGGTCCCATTGTCGAACAGCATTTTCAAGTTTCAACAACGCCAGTCCTCACACCAGCCGAGGTCATAGATACGCTCCTCAATCAGGACCAGGTATATGAGGTGAGAATTGCGAGACCCGGGACAATTCCACTGTGCGTCGAAAGCGGTATGGCTGACAGAAGGGGTTCACAGAAGAAATCTGTCTGAGAATTATGGAATGCGGGTCCGTTGTCTTCCGGAACCGTGTTTTTCGCTTCCTCGGCCCGGCATGAGTTAGCGTGGTCTTGTGACTCGCAAGCTAACGCAAACCAATGACGCAAACTACGGTATATATTGTCCCATTGTACGAATATGAGGCTGCGTCAGCGAGTAGTAGTCCTGTACTATATATTAACGTTATTAACCCCCGAACTAGACGCAAGGAGGGTCAGAGTTCTCTCTTGCCCTTCCCTATTATCTTTCGTCACGCTGTCACGTGGGCGACCAGGTCCATTACAGTCTACTTGCAAGCGTTTATGCGAACTGTGTAGTGGGCGCACAACTTGCGGGAGGGGTCGTCAGTTGGAGGGGTTCTAGAGTGAGTACTCTGGTACTTTAATTGACACTTGAATTAACTCTTGAGGTCTTGAGGCCTCTACTTCGCCCAGCCAAACGAATTTCCCACGACTATGGTCCGATCTTTCTCTGGTACCGGAAACGTGAACATCGGCCCTCCGTGCGACACCTTTACGTTTCTTCGTCAATTAGCGCCACCCTAGCGCAGGCGACGTCCATTGCGTCGGTGTCTCGAGCAGGTGCGCCTCATTTGTGCGCCGCTTCTGGCCGATGCGCATGCTTCGAGTCCGATACACGCACGAATTTCTACGTATTTTCTCCGCTCTTTCTGTGCTGCCTCTACCCATTCGTCAGATGCCTCCACTGTCGTATCTCGTCTCAGAATTGCCGATAGAAGATAGGACCCCGGCCGCGGCAGTGAGGTCATAACTGGCCTTTGCTACAAGGTCCCAGATTTTCGCTGTATATAAGTAGGTCGGTCCCTTCCATTTGGAGAAGATCCCATGGTGTTGTTAGCATCCTGTTTTTATTGGTGTATGCGATTTTGAACGACCTCACGGAAACGTTCCATAGGTTATTCGTCGGATTTTGCGACGCACATCGCGCCTTCTGCACCACTCACTATATTGCGTAGGTTTTCGAGCCAGGTGTCAACACAGTTGTTGATGTCCTGCCCTTGGATGAAGGGTAGGGCCAGAAAAACTCACTAATCTGGTTTTTTCCAAAAAAAAAAAAGAAAGAAAGAAAATCGACATTTTCGTCCATGCCGCGCGGTTAAGCTCAAATTCGCGCAGAAATTTTCGATCCTTGTCTCTTGTCTCGCACCCCATCGAATATGCTAGGCGTGTTGCTGCTTAATTCTTCCTTCTGACGCGGCGGTAGGTCACATATATGGTAACTCGCATCCTTGTACACCTCCGTCCCATCTGCCTCACTCTCCCCTCTTTCTTGCGCCAATTAGCCCGAACCAGAATTCCTGCGCAAATTAGATATCATCCGAATCGTTGGTTTCAAGGGGAGTGCGCATTGTCGCATTGAACTGTCGCTAGTGTGAAATTCAGTTACGCATGCGGGGAGTTAGGTGTTTGTAGATGCCAGATGGGAGCTCGATACTTGTCGTTGCTTCTCGGGACTGACGGTATGGGGGTTTGTGTCGAGACTCTGCAATCGCGTGTTACTAGCTCGTTCTCCGCCTCCTCCGCGGACTTGTCATACGCACGTGTTCAACGTTCAACTGTTCTGCCGTTCTCTAGGTACCATAGCTGCATCGCTCCCTCTTCTATTATTTGTATGGGTCGGGCTAAAAAAACCCTTTTTCTCGGACCCTCAGTCAGTTATTGTAGGTGCGAAGGAGAGTAGGCTATATACCCGCTGAGTCGGAATCACGCGGGGGCCCTTCTCTAGCTTGATTCAATAGTTTCGGTTTAAGGTGCCAGTTTCCGCCGAGTGGGTACCAACGCCTGTGCAAGCTTGCCCAGCCCAGCTCACTGGTTCATGCACGTTCATGAGCTGAACCGCCAAGCTAGCTTGTCACCTCAGGTAGCTCAGCTCACCTGGCTCAGCCGTTTTGAGCCGAGCTATGACAACACTACTGGCAGTGCCCTCAGGCTGGCAGCGGCCGAACCAATAAAAGTACCAATAATCCGCACCCTCGCTAGTGTTGCCACGGCTCGGCCACAACTACTCATCGGAATTACTCAGGCTCTCGAGCGTACAGTATAAAGGTGAGAGCAGATGAGGGAGGAAGGGGGGACAGCAACGGAGGTACTAGTAGCGATAATCCGCCATGAAATCTGCTCTCATCCTCACCGCGACCTCTCTTCTCGCTGTTGTCGTGCACGTTAGTGCGGGCGAGCTTGAGTCCAGAGCGACAGGCGGCTACGTGCAGAACCCCTCGGGCACTGCGTCCTTCACTTATACCTCGAACTGCGGCCATCCAGGTAAGCAAACGCGGCGTAGTCGCGTTCTCACAAAAGTGTGCACACGCTAAAGTACAGTATCCCTACAGCGTGTGGCAGGAACGCCACTGGCTTCACGGCTGGGATAAGCCAGCTCGCCTTCGGTTCCTCGCCGGGTCTCGGTGCCGGGGACGCGTGCGGACGCTGCTTCAAGGTGACCGGGGACAAGGATCCGTACTCGCAGAGCTTCACGGGCCCGTTCAACAGCATCGTCCTAAAGGCCACCAATCTATGCCCCGCCTCTGGTAACGAGAAATGGTGCGGCCAGACGACTTCCCAGCCTACCAATTCGTTCGGCATGTCGGTCCAGTGCGTGATCCGATCTCTCCCCCCTCCCTTTGTTATTTGTCGTCAAACGCTGGTGGGCTCAAACAAAATTCTGTCATAGCTTCGACTTGTGCAAGGACACTGGGACTGCTGATGCATTCTTCCCGTCGGGACGTGGCGCGTTGACGGGCACGTACGAGGAGGTTTCATGTGATCAGTGGACCGGCACAGACGGCCAGAGTCTGTGGGACGGTGCCTGTCTCGACGGCGAAACCGCTGCTAATTGGCCCGCAGTGGCCTGCGGCAATAAAGGTGCGGAGCTCTCCCCTTGTCTATGCCACGAAAGGCTTTTGTTCATGTGCACTATAGGCACTGCACCCTCCTGAGTAAGTGGAGTGAACATCATATTGAAAAACAAGGAGGTACATCGGTCTTTTAATGGAGACGAGCCAGATGACCCCTCCAGTACGGTATAAGAGAATATAATATGTTGCTTCATTGGCTTCACTGGGTGTGGTTCCACAAGCTCTCGGAACTCAACATGCGTTGAATCACCGCCGGGTTCATCTTGGGCCACTTGTACACACTGTGGGTACTCAGCGAGAGGGTCAGTGTGAAAGACTTGGAATAACTCGCCCATAATGCTGGATCCCATTATCAAACAGCGGCTGCTTCAACAATTGACGCCAGTTTTCACGCCAGCCGAGGTCGTAGACACGTTCCTCTGTCAGGACGGGGTATACGAGGTAAGAATTTTGAGACCCGGGACTACTCCGCTGTGAGCCAGAAGTGGTATGGATCGCGGAAGCATTTGCAAAAGAAGTCTGGTTAGAGGAATATGGGATGCAAACAAAGCGGGCCGTTATCTTCCGGGCCGGGTTTCCCCGCCGCGGCACACGAATACGGATGGTGTCCAGACTTGTCAGGCCTCGAGTTACGTCCCTTGCAACAGCAACAGTCATAGACTATGCCCTCGTCAACTCCGATCTGTTACGTCTGAACCGAAACACGCACAACAGAAAATATCCAGAGAAGGGCCGCGGCACCTACGAGGATTACGATGCGGGCGTGAGGCTGCGCGATAACAGAGCCACTAAGCCACGGTTCGGGGATGCGTCGCGCACGAAGCACGTGGAACCCCAGTAGGGTACCGACGATCCAACGTCCCGGGGGGCCTCCGCATAGTATCCAAGAATACGGACGGTCCCACCACACGTCAGTTATCCAAGTGTCGGCGTGGGACACCGCCAGCGCGGCTACGACGTGGCTCTTCAGGACCGGTAGAATTGGTAGGCTGGCAAGGGGCACGGTGACAGACGTCACAGCAAGTAAAGCCAAGAAGGCTTTCATGCGACCAGTGGTAACGCAATTTCCCAGCTGGAAAGAAGTCAACGGTCCAGAAGGATTCGACGCCGGAGCTTCGCTCACCCAGGGACAGTGATGATCAAACCCCAGGCGGCATACGCCGCATGTCGAGCAATGATGTGTTCCGGGCGGTTTCCAGCGCATTTGGCAGTTCTCCCTGGAGCAAAAGTCGAGACTGCCATCTGAGCGACACTCGAAAGGTTCGGTGATAGTTTCAGGATGTGGGGCAGTGTATGCAGGGACGCTGTGCGTTGTGCGGCCTGAACAAGCGTGTAGATATACTACCGCAAGGGAAGGAAAGAGCATTCCCACCGTCATCATGTAAACCCCTACACTCACAGGGCATCGCGTGCCTCAGTGTGTACGATTCAGGATTTATTCATTCGAACTAACCTGCAGTGATGTGGCGTCTCTCATGATGTACTAACCAACCAACTGCCGAAAAAAGATGGGATTGCAAAAGGGGTGTGTCAAATTCGGGACGCACCGCCGACTTCTAAAAAAGAGATGTAGTATCCGAAGCTGTTCGAAGTTTCGACATGAAGGGGTGAGAACATAATCAGGTCAGACAGAGAACGCACCCAATGATGGTGACGACCAAGACTTGGATACCAGATTCGAGGATGCGGGTAGCAGAAATTGGGCGACGATTGGATTCGCTTTGGTGCGGTTGCATTGGAGGGATGCTGCGTCGGGGCCTAGTTAACGTTATAATAGCCCATGGAGATGAGCGCTATTAGCTTGTGCTGCGCATACAAACGGACGCCGCATTACCGGGGAAGTGATTACGTACGCTGCACACTCAAAACCTTGCCACTGCAGCGTTCATTCGGAAATCGGGAACTGGAAATCCGCCCTGGAGACCTTCAAAATGACTCTTCTCTGTCCTTCCCCTCGATCTTGCCATTCACCACCACCATCTCCCCCCTCCTCTCTCCGATATGCTCTCCATCAATACGCCGACTTGGCAAACAGCCCTCCTGTCTGCTGCACGGGAACGTAGCGGGCGACAATGGCCATCATTCGATCGCAGGCGCACGGCCAGCGAGGTGCTACCGAGAGTCTACCTTACAGACCTCTTCACTGCGCGTGACGAGGCCCAGCTTTCCGCCCTCGGAATCACCCATGTTATCTCGGTCATAGAACATGCCCCGACGTTCCCTCAAACACACCCGCTTCGGACGTTGCATATCCCCCTCTCGGACAGCTCAGACCAAGACATCCTGGTGCATCTCCCGACCACGACGTCGTTCATCCGCGATGCACTCGCCGAGAGCCCCGATTCGCGTGTCATGGTCGGTGACCCCCGACTACGTTTCATGTTTTGTTTCGTCTGAACTCATAAAATTCGGTCTGAACTAGGTTCACTGTCTCATGGGCATCAGTCGGAGCGCAACTGTCGTATGCGCGTACCTCGTCGCCACGGCGAGAGTGACACCTCACGAAGCGCTCATGGCTGTAAGGGAAAAACGTGGAATCGTGAGCCCCAACATAGGATTTCTGTCGCAGTTGGACCAGTATGCGAATCAGTTGCTGGGAGGACAAGACAGACCACGCAGGGGTAAGATAGGGAAGAACGTAGCTGAGACGATGCGTAAACTTAGAGAGGCGCAAAAGGAATCACATTCGGGAAGCAGCTCCTCGACCTCGACCTCGACCATATCCGACGTTACATCAGCGCCGAGCGGATAGAGTAGGACAGCCACGCGAAGCTCCTCGTACCTTCCCTTGTTTTTTTTTTATGATTTCATGGTATACCGGCGATTAATGAATGGCAAAGCAGAGATATCCTTCGAATGTATGTTATTTTGGCCATCATTTGTTGTAATACGACCATACGGTGTATACCCAAGTGGTTACAGTGAGCGACGATGACAAATCGGTAACGTCTTCCATTCGATTCGGTGGCCAGATCATGGGAAGCTCGACCGCCAGATCGGAGTCTGACTCCGGAGTCAATAGTTGCTGTACTATGACTCGAATGACTCGACGCGTAGCCTTCCGATACCCGGGGCACACATGGTTCCAGTGACTCACACTTTCTATCTATCGCTTCGATGCACAGCCAGGTACGTGTAATGCGAGTGAGTGAGTATAAAGTTTCGCGTATCTCGTCCAAGGAGACATTTTCGCTATCATCCAAGCATCCTTCATGAGTTTTGGGGTCCCTTTCTACGAGCTATCTTTCTTCCAACAATACCCAAATTCCCTACAAGAACAACCAGAGAAACAATACGCAATGCGACCTGATCGCTCCGCAGCAAAGTATAACAAGCGCGTGGCAAGCAAGATAGCACCGCGCCTATACCTGACCTGTCGTTCCACTGCCAGCGACGTGGCCCAGCTGACCAGCCTTGGGATCACACACGTCCTATCGGTCTTGGAGGATGCGCCGACTTTCCCGTCTACCGTCCCCTTGCGCAAGCTGCACGTGTCAATATCCGACTACGACGGCGAGGACATCCTGACGCATCTCCCCGCTACCACCTCCTTCATTCGCGGCGCGCTCGCAGAGAGCCCGAGCAATCGCGTTATGGTGCGTTTTTTTTTTTATGAGCGCGAACCACTCATGACGCAAATGATGATAATAATAACAACAACGAATTAACAGGTCCACTGTGCCATGGGCATCAGTCGGAGCGCGACGGTGGTGATAGCCTACCTTATCGCCACCAGCCGCATGACAGTTCACGAGGCGCTCGCCGCGGTCCGGGCAAGACGACCAATCGTGCGGCCGAATCGCGGCTTCGTGTCCCAGCTCCACGAGTACTACTCGAGGTTTTCCAATTCTTTACAAGCTGGGATTATCGACGAGCCGCCAATCGACGAAAAGGGAGAACAACAAGAAAAGAGTCGGGAAGATGGGAAACCGAATATGGATCAAAAAACGAAAAAAGATGGGAAACCGCGGTGGGACCACGATACATGGAGTCCCAGGAAGGCGGAGAACGGATACATTTACAGTGCCTTGGCCGCGTTAACCCTCTCTCCGGCAGCTTTTCCGCATGAGGGACACGAGTATTGGAAACTTGAGCATCGAATATCTTAATTTTGTTAACGACCTTTTGGGATACATTTTCCCCAGTACGTCCAAGGACTATAGGGCCGCAGTCGAAGACTAGATAGAAGGCCCATACGTAGCAGGATGGACCCATCCAGGCAGCCAAGGCGAGGAGAAGTGGGTGCTAAAAGAAACAGTGATGACACGATGACGTTCCAAAAGACCTTCCCTTGCATCATTTGATACGTGGATAGCTCGTTACCATGTCTTATCTAGAAGATCACGATTTATATATCCACAGCTACAGATCGATGGACGGATCAACACCTCTTGAGTGATTGCGCTCTGCTGTCTGGCATAGATGAAGACTATTGATGAAGGGTTATCAGGTACAATTGTGTCGCTATCGCTATCGTAATTATACTGTAGTCTAAACGTTATGTTTATCGCATGGATGATGAGGACCACTAACTCTATGGTGTTGCATGATGTTTTTGATCTGTGGAGTCCCGTCTCTTTTCGTCTATTGGCACATCCTCTGGACTCGGATGAGCTGGCGAATCTGGCACATGCGTCTGCCCGACAATACCCGCCCCACGCATGAACACACACAACAGCGTACCTGTGAAAAGAGGGACAAGGATGAGTAAAAGGTTCAGAAATTTGAAAGTTCCAACACAACACGCACAGAGTATGCCAAACGCGAATCCGGTCCACATCGCCGCCTTGTACGCCTTGAGCTGCGCCGGCAGCGGAACGTTATCACCCTGCGCATCCGCCACGACCCCAAGCTGCTTCGACTGCGTCCTCAGCACGCTGTTGAACACGATCGTCGACACGCTGACCCCAATTGCCGACCCGATCTGCGTCATCGCCTGGAACAGCGCCCCTGCAACACTCTGTTCGTGCGGCAGGGACACCTTGGCGATGAACAGCGTGCCCGATGCGAACGTGAAATCCGCGCCGAGCACGATGAGACACGCCGCGGGGAAGCCGAATGCCCAGTACGGTGCGCTCGGGTCGATCACGGCGAACAGGACGTCCGCGCAGCCGGTCAGGAGCGTGCCAATGGCGACGATGTACATGACGTCGACGCGCGCAATCGTGAGCGCGATGAGGATGTTCGCGACGATGCCCGAGGCGAACATCGGCAGCAGGCGCAGCATCGTGTGGATCGGACTAAGGTTCAGGTATGTCTGGTAGTATAGCTCCACCCACACTATCCAAATGGTGAATGCAGCCCAGTTTACGCACGCGATCGTTTGCATGACCGCGAAACGACCGTTAGCACGCGTCCACATCGACGGTTTCATGAGCGGCGGCGCTGTCCAACGCGTGCGCGGAAGGTCCGGGTTCTCGAGTCGCCGCTCCAAGTAGTACTGCCAAGCGACGAAGAGCAGGACGAGCAGGACGCCAATGACGAATAGGGCGATGATGTCTGCGCGCACCGGAAAGTCGGGATGACTATGAAAAGAGCGTAGAACGTGGATGGGGGAAAACTCACGTGGACTCTTCCAGCCTTTGTGCGCGACCGGCGAATCGCTCAGAACAAACACGATCAGAACAAGACCTGCAGTGATCAGGGCGGCGCCGATCCAGTCCACGCGCGTGTCTTCCTCCGTTGATGGCTCGTCTTCTTCGAAAACAAAGAGTCCTAACATCATGGACGCGAGAGCAACCCCCGACAGCAAAAATATAGGTGTCCGCCAGGTGGGTCTGTAACAGACGAGCTCGTTAAAATTCCAAATGGTACGTGATGCCTCGTGCGGACGTACTTTGTGACTTGTGTAAGGACACTACCAAGAACAGTTGCAAAGATCGCTCCGACTGGGGCACCTGCAGAGAAAGTGGCAAATGCGATGGAACGTGACTGGCCAGGCGGGAACGCCTTGGCTAGAATTCCAAGCTAATGGGAGTCCGCCAAGTGTCAGAGTGCGGCAACAGATGATGAAAGAAATCCCTACGGAGGCCGGTATTACAGCTGCAGAACCTATCCCTTGTATCCCTCGCAGGGTATCAAGCGCCTTCTCTGCTGTAGTATTCAGGTGTGAGAATGACAAATCCTACACCAAATGTGACGGAACAGAACGTACATTGAGCGAAGCCGGATCCGATACCAAACACCACTAATATCGAGTATCCAATGAGCCAGACTCGTTTGCGACCATAGAGGTCTGCCAGTCTCCCAAAGAGAAGAAGGAAACATGCCTGTGCGCGGGGCGAGGGTGAGCTTTTCCTACCGATGCTATCGCATGCGCTTAAAATTATTCACCGAACTGATGGAATACGCATTGAGGATCCACTGCAAGTTCTCCTTTTGAATGTGCAAATCTTTGCCGACGTATGGAACTGAAATAGCATAGGCAGGACCGAGACCGATACTGGTCATTTGAGCACCGGTACATGCTGCGACGATGCATATCGATGCAAAGGTGCTGCGTGTTGACGTCGCTGGTGCCAGAGAGGGACTTGGCGAGCGGCGATCTACTTCCGCCTTCCCGTCCCACGCTGTGGGACTCTTGATGCTCTGCGATACCGGGCCTGTCTTCTCATCTAGGGTAACTACAGGCGTCAAGTCTGACGGCGTGGTCATGAAAGGTGGTCGTGATGGGTGCTGTCTCCGAGTCGGGCCAGGTGGACGTGCAGAGGTCGACTGTACGAAGTGCAGGGTTGTTCGGGTCAGGTCATATAAGAACGCCTCAGGCTCGTGATGGTCACCAAAAACATCTGGTCACTGGTCACTGACTAAAAGCAACGATGGATGACAAACATAAGCGGACCTAGCAAGCCAATGAAATGCCTTGAGGGTTCCAAATCAGTTTTCTATATTCTTGCCACCATGGGACCGGTCTACTGTATATAGAAAATCGTGTCGTGCCGAACTTAGAAGCCGCCAGGGCCAGGGGATAAGGCACACGCTACAGGCTGAAGCGCTGACGCCTTGACGCTTTGCCTCTTCGTAAGCCAACGGTCTGACGTGCTCTCGCTTGAACTTGAAGACCTCAATCACCAGAGATGTTCCTCATCAATTTTAGGCTTCCGGTCTTGTACAGTCTCTTGAAGGACTGAACGGGACTACCGTGGTAGGCAAGGTGGTAGGCGTCAGTTCCATGAAACATATGTGAACAATGAAGCCTCAGTATTTGCCGACAACAGTTACGTATTGACACCAATAGAAACGGACACACGACCTACATCTTAGTGGTTTGAATGTTTGCCTCCCCCAATGGGCATTTATTTTGACAAGCATGCGTCATGACAAAGACTTCGCCTAGGTTTGGTTCCAAAACGCGGCGAGCAAGTTTGAGTTTCGGGAGAGTTTCGGTGGCAACAAAGACACTTGGAATAGCGTCTATCATTGATCTACCCTCGGGCCCCCACTCACTGAAGTTTATCATCCAAGTCCAAGGCTGGAATTGATTGCCATTTGAAGCAAACATTGAAGAATCCTGATTGGTTAGTCAGCTGCTGAAACTCAGATTTTGGGTTTCAATATAGTTACTGCACATCACCGTGCTGACGCATTTTATAGTAGCGGGCACCCCACTGTAATGAAACTATAGGGCGCCAGTTTTACCCTCGCTAATCAAAAGGAACGGCGGCGCTAGGAGGGCTGAGAAAATAAGCATTTAGTTTCTGTGCCGAACTTGAAGGCGAACAGCATCCATTCCATTACATCCATTGCAAGGCGCATGACATCTTCCCTTCAAGTTGTGTGTGATCGCCTGTGATAAAACAGCATTATGGGAACGGGGAGGCTATAGTGGGAGAGGAAGAGAAGAACCAGAATGAACATCCATGCTTTTACCTTTGTGTTAACGACTCGGATTCGCCAGTGCGCCTGCGTCCGCGTCGCCGCTCCGTGCCTCCATCTGCGTTCCGGGTTTCCTTATCTCTTTTCTATCCCTTTTATCTATGCTCCCCCTTGTGTCGACATTTACTACTCGCTACGCCAATCTGGTTCGGTCGGTGGTGAGGAGCACGTACTGTGAACGGATTTGAAAAAGAAAATTGGCAATTACTGACAGTGTAGCATAGCATCATGATCGGCATCCTCTGCTGCGTCTGAATAACCATGACTAGTTCATAGTTTCTACAGACCAGAGCTTCACCAGAGTGAGGATTTCGAACGTGTACTTTACCCACTGATAGCGTGACGAGATATCGGTGCATGCATATACCTACACCGATGGCAATCCACTTCCAGGACCCACTTCCAGTTTGACAAGCAACAACCGAGTGGACTGCAACGGGGTCCTGTTATATCCCTCAGTAGAGGTCTGTCACTGGTGCTCATTGCACTGTCGTATCCCTCTTATAAATTACTCATAGGACTCTGCAACAACGCCATTCTCAGGCCGTGACTTGTACTGGATCTGGGTTTCATTCGCTGGATCATCGTACAACCACCGGCCCTCTCTACCTGGTCACTCAGTGGCACAGTGCTGACGCGGAACTTACCGACATATCTGTGGGTTACGTGGGACCCAGACCTCACTAGTGTGCTTCTAGCCGTCAACAATCTTCGGGTACTTTTCCATGAAACTGTGGGATTCACTGGGCCACATCTAACACTTTGTGGGCTTACAGTCCTTTCTGCCATCCACGATATAGTAACTTGAACTCTTGTCAGACAGGCATGACTCAGGGCGACTCGGGCTGTATGTCCATCCCTTTTAAAAATCGAAAACTTTGAAACGCCAAGTCGATTTATATATATTAAAACACCAAAATTTGCAAACCATGGTAGTCATGTCTTGTCCAATTATAGTGAGATGCTGCTGCCATGGTCACCATTTACAATGACACTCGATGACATGTGTTTATACGAAAAGAGGAATCCCACCTTTGCGATGGCATGGTTCAAAAAAAAAACTTTACGATGGTGAATGATTTTCTGCCTTTAATTTACCATCTGCATCCACTAAGCCACCGTCCTCTGGGCTGTGGCGAGATGACGAATCTTGCTCAGACCTCTCCCCGACAATGCCCACCCCACGCAAAAATATAACACATAAGATCGTGCCTGGGGGAAAGCAGGGTGAATAAAGAAAATAAGGTTCAGATATCTGGGGCACACGCACAAAGTAAACCAAAAGCAAATCCGGTCCACATCGCCGCCTTGTACGCCTTGAGCTGCGCCGGTAGAGGGACGTTATCACCCTGCGCGTCCGCCACGACACCGAGCCTCTTCGACTGCGTCCTCAGCACGCTGTTGAACACGATCGTCGATACGCTGACCCCAATCGACGACCCGAGTTGCGTCATCGCCTGGAACAGTGCACCAGCAACGCTCTGCTCATGCGGCAGGGACACCTTGGCGATGAACAGCGTGCCGGACGCAAACGTGAAGTCTGCGCCGAGTACGATGATACAGGCTGCGGGGAAGCCGAATGCCCAGTACGATGCGTTCGGGTCGATCACGGCGAATAGGACGTCCGCGACAGCAGTCAACATCGTGCCAGTAGCAATGATGAGCACGACGTCGATGCGCGCGATCGTGAGCGCCATGAGGATGTTCGCAACGATGCCCGAGGCGAACAGCGGCGGCAGACGCAGCATCGTGCGGATCGGGTTCAGGTTCAAGTAGGTTTAGTTGTACAGTTCCACCCACACTAACCATATCGTGAACGCCGCCCAGTTGATGCACGCGATAATCTGCATGACCGCGAAACGACCGTTAGCACGCGTCCACATTGACGGTTTCATGAGCGGCGGTGCCGTCCAGCGTGTGTGCGGATGATCCGGATTCTCGAGTCGCCGCTCCAAGTAGTACTGCCAAGCAACAAAGAGAAGAACAAGGACGACGCTAACGACGAATACGGCGATGAGGTCTGCGCACATCGTCAAGTCGGGGTGAATATGAAAAGAGCGTCGACGCTCTTGGAGGAAAGCCCACGTGAATTCCTCCAGCCTTTGCGCGCGCTCGGCGAATCGCTCAGAACAAAAACGATCAGAACAAACAAGTCCAACAGTGACCAGGAATGCGCCGATCCAGTCCACTCGCTTGTCTTCCTCAGTCGACGGTTCATCTTCGAAAACAAAAAATCCCAAAACCGTGAACGCAAGAGCGACCCCCGACAGCAAAAATCTAGGTGTCCGCCACGCGGCCCTGTAACGGACAACGGGCTCATTAAAAATGGTGCGTGATACCTCGTGCGGACGTACTTGGTTACTTGTGTAAGGACACCACAGAGAACAATCGCAACGGTCGCTCCGATCGGGGCACCGGCAGAGAAAGTGGCAAACGCGAGGGGACGTGACGTTCCGGGCGGGAACGCCTTGGCCATAATTCCAAGCTGGAGAGAGTCAGCCAAATGTCAGACTCCGATTGGGTCAACAAACGACAAAGAAAAATCCTTACAGATTATAGCTGCGGTGCCTATCCCTTGTAGCCCTCGTAGCGTGTCGAATGCATTCTCAGCTGTATTATCGACGTGTGAGAACGAGAATCCTGCACCAAACCTGGCGGGACAGAACGTACATCTAGCGAAGCCAGATCCAATACCGAACACCACAAAATCAGGTATCCAACAAGCCATACTCGTTTGCGACCATAGAGGTCTGCTAGTCTCTCAAAGAGAAGGAAACATGCCTGTGTGCGGGGATAGGGTGAGCTCTTTCTACTGGTGCCATTGCATATGCTTAAATTACTGACCGAACTGATGGAATACGCGTTGAATCCACTGCAAGTTCTCCTTTTGAATGTGCAAATCTTTGCCGGCGTATGGAACCGAAATAGCATAGGCAGGACAAAGACCGATACTAGTCAATTCGGCACTGGTACATGCTGCGACGATGCATATCGATGCAAAGGTGCTGCGTGTCGGCGCAGGTGGTTGTGGTGTAAGAGAGGAACTTGGAAAGTGGCGGTCTACTTCCGCCTTCCCGTCCCACACTGCGGGACTCTTGAAGCTCTGTGATACTGTGCCTGTCTTCTCATCTAGGATGGCTACAGGCAACAAGTCTGATGGTATGGTCATGAAAGGTGGTTGTGATGGGTGTGCCAGGGTGTCGTCTGCAAGTCAAGCCAGGTGGACGTGAAGAGATCAACCGTACGTGGTGCAAAGTCGTCCGGCTCAGGCCACAGTATAAGAACGATTTGGATTTACAACAAACCTTAGTCAATGACTAAGGGGAGTCAGAGATGACAAACAAGTGGTCGTGCGGAGCCCAGAAAGCCAATGAGACACGTTGGGGGTTTCAAATCAGCTTGAAAAGTCCTTGCCACCATGGGACTGGTCTACTGTACATAGAAAATCACGTCGTGCCGATCTCAGAAGCCGCCATGTCCAGGGATAAGTACACGCTACTTGATGACTTGCTGTTTCGTAAGCCAACGCATTAGTCTGATGCTCTCGCTTGAAGACCTCGATCAACGGTAATCGGAGATGTTCCTTAATAATTTTAGTTGTCCGGTCTTGTACGGTCTCTTGAAGGGGCTGAACGAGACGTCGGGGGAGGCGTTAGTTTCGCCACGAAACAATGAGGTCGACAGAAGCGGACATGCAACCCACATTTGGTTGTTTGAACCCG
This sequence comes from Lactarius indigo, assembly GCA_025766275.1. NCBI lineage: Eukaryota > Fungi > Basidiomycota > Agaricomycetes > Russulales > Russulaceae > Lactarius > Lactarius indigo. The sequence goes on from JAFKAC010000034.1 coordinate 556,599, forward strand.
TGTCCCCTCTGATGGGCGTGCATGCATCACAGCGAAGACTTCGCTCTACGGGAGGTTTGGTTCCGAAAAGTGGCGAGCGAGTTCGGGGCTCAAGTGAGTTTCTGCAGCAACAGAGACAGGTGGAATTGGATCTGTCATCCATCCATCCCCAGCGGGGCCTGATTACTGTTACACTTATCAAGTTATCATCCAAGGCCAGTATTGATTGCCAATGAAGCAAACATCGAAGGATCCTGATTGGTCGGTCAGCAGCTGGGACTCTGTTTTGTTTTGTTTTGTTTTCGAAATAGCTACTGTACTGCGCCGTGCTGATGCATTTTAGTAGGTGTCTTACCGGAATTGTAGGGCGCTAGTTCACACCTGTTGATCAAGAGGAACGGCGATGCTCGGGGAACGGGGGAATTGTTGGCGGAGAAAGGCGGAGACGATGAGAATTTAGTTTTCATGCCGAATAGCTTGGTGCTTGGCATCTTCCCTTGTGTTTGATAAAACGGCAACTACGAGGAGCGGGGAGGCTATACTGGGCTAGTAGGAGGGGAAGAGAAGAACCGGACTTGGTCAGTGACTCGGACTCGGAAGTGAAACAACTACCCTGTGAGGGGCACCGCATTTGAAAAAAAAAAAAAAAAACCGCAACTAATACTGTATAGCTTCAACTGCAGTTAGCATCAACGTCCTCTATATCCGAGTCACCATGGCTGGTTCGCACAGACCAGAGCTTTACCAAACGAGTACTTTAAGACAGTCCTTGAGACAGTCCGAGAAGACTCGGTGCATGCATACATCCCGAGGCGATCACAGAACTCATGTCCAGTTTGACAAGCGGAGACTGAGTGAACTGTAATGGTGTCGTGTAATATGCCTTGGGGTTTGGTGCTCATTGCAACGCCGTATCTCGCCGCTCTAAGACACTGCGACAACACCGGAACTCCGAGTCTTTGATTTCCCTGTATAAGACTCAGGTCGCCACGGTCACACCTCCTCAGGCTGATCTGAGTTTTGTCCGACCATCGGTCCACTCTATCTGGTCACAGGCCCGGGGCTGACATGACTGTGTGTCATAAGGGACCCAGGCCTCACAAGCGTGCATCAGGTACTCTGCCACGAAACCGAGGGGTCCACTACCAGCGGGCGACATCTGGCACATTTTTGGCTTACATTAATATGTCACTCGCGATAACTTGAACTCTTCGCCAGACGGTTGCGACTCAGGCTGTAGGTCATGTCTTTTAAAACTAAAAAAAAATTGTAAGTCATGTCCATCCGATCATAGTGAGATGATGCTGTCGTCCGTATTTATAATAACAGTCAATGTCATGTGTGCGTAAATGAAAAAGAGGAATGTCAACGTTACGATGGCGAATGATTTTCTGCTTTCAACTTAACACCTGCCTCCACTGAGGCACCGTCCACTGGAGCTAGCGAATCTCGTGCAGGCGTCTCCCCGACAATGCCCACTCCGCGCAAAAATACAACACACAAGATCATACCTGGGAAAGCGAGGTGAGTAAAACAAGCTAATTTTTAGAAGTCTAGGGCACCAATACAACACGCACCAACTAAGCCAAAAGAACACCCTGTCCACATCGCGGCCCTGTACGCCTTGAGCTGAGCCGGCAGCGGCGCGTTATCTCCCTGCGCGTCCAAAGCGACGCCAAGCTGGCTCGACTGCGCTTTGAGGACCCCATTGAACACAATCGTGGACACGCTGACCCCGATTGCTGTACCCATCTGCGTCATCGCCTGGAACAGCGCCCCCGCGACGCTCTGCTCGTGCGACAGGGATACCTTGGCGACGAACAGCGTTCCGGCAGTGAACGTGAGGTCCGCGCCAAGCGCGATCAGAAATACCGAGGGGAAGCAGAACGCCCAGAACGACGCGCTCGGGTCGATCACGGCGAACAAGACGTCTGCGCAGGCGGTCATAAGTGTGCCCGTGGCGACGAGGTATACGACCTCGACGCGCCCGATCGTTAGCGCGATGACGATGCTCGCGACGATGCCCGCGACGAACAGCGGCAGCATACGCGGCATTGTTTGGATTGGGGTCAGGTCCAGGTACGTCTGGTAGTACAGTTGCACCCACACCGACCAGCATGCGAATGCCGCCGAGCTCACGCACACAATCGTCTGCATGACCGCAAAGCGGCCGTGCGCACGCGTCCACATCGACGGCTTCATAAGCGGCGGCGCCGTCCAGAGCGTGCGTGGAAGATCCGGGTTCTCGAGCCGCCGCTCCAAGTAGTACTGCCAAGAGATGAAGAGAAGGACGAGCAGGACGCCAACGATGAATAGCGCGATGATGCCTGCGCATGCGGCTAAGTCGTAATGTATGTGCAGACAGACGGAGGAAACTCACGTGGGTTTTTCCAACCTTTGCGCGCGCTCGGTGAATCGCTCAGAACGAATACGATTAGAACAAGACCAGCAGTGATCAAAGCTGCGCCAATCCAGTCCACTCGCTTGTCTTCTTCCGTTGACGGCTCGTCTTCGTCGAAAGCGAACAATCCTAACATCATCCAGGCGAAAGAAACTCCCGCAAACAAAAACATAGGTGACCGCCAAGTGGGCCTAAGGCGTACGACGAGTCAAATTCAAATCGGTGGGACAGGACTACCTGTGCGGCGGAACTCACTTGGTCAACTGCGTAAGGACACTACCAGAGGTGTAGCTAAGGACTCCCCCGATTGCGGCACCGGCGGAGAAAGTGGAGAACGCAATGGGACGTGAGGGTCCGGGGGGGAATGCCTTCGCTAGAATTCCGACCTGCGCTAAAGGTCAAGGTGTGCAAACGAACCAGAAATGCTGATCCTTACGGAGGCGGGAATCAGAGCTGCGGAGCCCAACCCTTGTATTCCTCGCAGTATATCAAGCACCATACCAGCTGCGCCGATCGACGTGAGAGAATTAAATATAATAAAACCGAACTGGTGCACATACATTGGGCGAAGCCAGCGCCGATAGCAAACACCGCCAAGATGAAATACCCAGAAAGCCATACTCGTTTGCGACCGTAGAGGTCCGCTAGTCGTCCGCAGAGAAGAAGGAAACACGCCTATGCGCATGAATAAGGTGAGCTCTGTCTATATTGCCGTTCCATGCACTTAAAATTATTCACCGAGCTGATCGAGTACGCGTTGACGACCCATTGCAAGTTCTCCTTTTGAATATGCAGGTCCCTGCCGGCGTATGGAAGCAAAATGGAGACGGGTGGGCCGAGTGCAATGCTCATCATCAAGGAGCTCGTACACGCTGCGACGATGCACACCGACGCAACAGTGCTGCGCGTCGGTGCTGGTGGTTGTGGTGCAAGTGGGTCTGGCACTGCTTTCCCGTCCAACGCCGCGGGACTTGCTACTATGCCGCGGGAGACCGGGAGTGTCTTTTCATACATTGTGGTTCCAGACGACAATGATTCGGGCGTGGAGAACATGATGGCAAGTCGGTTTGCATGTTATCTGCGACTCAGAGTAATTATAAGCCTAGGGTTCGACCGTTTACCCTCCAAGTTGGTCGGGTCGGGTCATATGAGAATTTTTCGGATGAACCGCAATGAATACGTAGGCCCTCGGGTTTCATCTTGGATGAATGAAATGCTTCCCACCATGGCCTGTACAGCATCAGTAAGGTGACCGTGGTATGAATACGTTCGAAGACAGGCAAATGCATGAAATTTTCTTTCACGAGTATGAATGATCTGCACCATCTTTCGTAACTGGTGCGTATGATCATAATGATTATTGTTGCCTACATGTTAGAAATCCATCACAAGGGATTCTATTGGGCATTACCATGGATATACATTGCGTACGTATTTCTTTGAAACCCTGCGTAACGTAGCATCAGTATGTTTCTAAGTTGGTCAAGAATCCGAAGTTGGTGGTCCAAGTAGTGGACATTGGGTGGGCAGGTGGCTTGGTAGAAGTTTGGTAGAGCATGGTTGCGGGCCGTTCCTGTACCGGTGACTGGGGAATGGACTTAGGACAGACCGTCACCGCTGGTAGAACATGCCTAGGCATGCGGTAATCCAGACTCTGTTCGACGTGTACCTTAAAGCCTGAGTGTATGTCACGGTCACAACAGTGATAATGTTCAGGCCCTGAGCCGGGTTTTATCCATCTACCTTGCCATTTACTCCCGTGTGTTATGAGGGACTCGGACTTCACAAGCGTGTATCTGGTTCTCAACAATCCTCGATAGACTTGTAATCGGTCGCAGAATGAGGTTGAGGTCGTCACAGACGACGAGAGCGGTCACCAGACTAGCCTGCTTGGTCACGAAATCGTGAGATTCACTGGTCGGACCACATCCGGCATTTTGCAACATTCTTGGCTGGTGTTGTCCGCCCTCACCAGGCCCGACTCAGACTGTAGGTCGTGTCTTGTTCAATCATAGTGAGATGCGGTAGTTATCGTCTATATTTACAGTGACGTTCAACGTCATATGTGGATACAGGAAAAAGAGGAATGCCAACTCTACGATGGCGAATGATTTTCTGCCTTCAGCTCGCCACTTGTGTCCACTAGCCACCATCCTCTGTGCTGCGACGAGCCGACAACTCTTGCTCAGGCTTCTCCCCGACAATGCCCACCCCGCGCAAAAATATAACACACAAGATCGTGCCTGGGAAAGCGGGATGAGTAAATAAAACAAGGTTCAGAAGTCTGGGGCTCCAACACAACACGCACAAAGTAAACCAAAAGCAAATCCGGTCCACATCGCGGCTTTGTATGCCTTGAGCTGCGCGTCCGGGACGACACCGGGTCGGTTCGACTGCGCCCCGAGGACTCCATTAAACACAATCGTGGACACGCTGACCCCGATCGCTGAACCAATTTGCGTCATCGCCTGGATCAGCGCCCCCGCGACACTCTGCTCGTGCGGCAGGGACACCTTGGCGATGAAAATCGTTCCAGCCGCGAATGTAAAGTCTGCGCCGAGCGCGACCAGACATGCTGAGGGGAAGGCAAACGCCCAGAATGGCGCGCTCGGGTCGATCACGGCGAATAAGAGGTCCGCACAGGCGGTCATGAGTGTGCCAGTGGCAACGATGTACACGACGTCAATGCGCCCGATTGTGAACGCGACGAAGACACCGGCCCCTGTGCCAACGAAGAACAACGGCAGCATACGCGGCATCGTTTGGATCGGGGCCAAGCCCAGGTACGTCTGGTAGTACAGTTGCACCCAGACCAACCAGCACGCGAACGCCGCCGAGTTGACGCACGCGATTATCTGCATCACCGCGAAGCGGCCGTGCGCGCGGGTCCACATCGACGGCTTCATGAGCGGCGGTGCCGTCCAGAGCGTGCGTGGAAGATCCGGGTTCTCGAGTCGCCGCTCCAAGTAGTACTGCCAAGCGACGAAGACGATGACGAGCAGGACGCCAACGACGAATAGGGCGATGATGTCTGCGCATGCGGCTAAGTCGGGACGTATATGCAGACAGACGGACCAAACTCACGTGGATTTTTCCAGCCTTTGCGCGCGCTCGGTGAATCGCTCAGAACGAATACGATCAGAACAAGGCCGGCAGTTATCAGAGCCGCCCCGATCCAGTCCACTCGCCTGTCTTCCTCCGTTGACGGCTCGTCTTCTTCGAAAACAAAGAATCCCAAGATCGTCCAAGCGAAAGAGACCCCCGCGAATAAAAACATAGGTGACCGCCAAGTGGGCCTAAGGTGGACGAGTTAAATTCAAATTGGTAGGGTGTGACTACCTGTGCGGAACTCACTCGGTCAGTTGTGTAAGGACACCACCCACAACGTTGCAAAAGACTCCTCCAATTGGGGCACCGGCGGAGAAAGTAGCGAATGCTATGGGACGTGAGGGCCCGGGGGGGAATGCCTTCGCTAGAATTCCGAGCTGGTGGGGGCCGCTGAAGGTCAAGGCGTGCAAACAGACAAGCGGAGAGGATCCTTACGGAAGCCGGGATCAGAGCTGCCGCGCCCAACCCTTGTACTCCTCGCAGTATATCAAGCACCATACTAGCTGTGCGCATCGACGTGAGGACTATATACACTTAAACCGAACCAGTCTGGAATGCAACTTACATTGGGCGAAGCCTGCTCCAATAGAGAACACCGCCAAAATGGAGTATCCAGAAAGCCATACCCGTTTGCGACCGTAGAGGTCTGCTAGTCGTCCGCAGAGAAGGAGGAAACATGCCTGTGAGCAGGGCCGAAGTGAGCATTTCCTACTGGTACCATTGCATGAACAAAATTCACCGAGCTGATCGAATATGCATTGACAATCCACTGCAAGCTCTCTTTTTGAATGTGTAAATCCTTGCCAGCGTATGGAAGCAAAATGGAGACGGATGGGCCGAGCGCGATGGTCATCATCAAGGAGCTCGTACATGCCGCAACGATGCACACAGACGCAATAGTGCTGCGTGGCGGCGCTGGAGGTTTTGGTTCGAGAGGGTCTGGCACCACTTCCTCGTCCCACCCCTCAGGATTTGCGGTACCCCGGGAGACTGGGAGCACCTTTTCATTAATGGTGAAAACAAACGACAACAAGTCGGGTGTGGAGAACATTGCAGGTTGGTCTGTATGTCACTGCAACTCGGTGACAGAGTAATTATATGCGTAGAGTTCGACCCCAAATCCTAATAGTCGGCGTTCACTCCTCCTAGCTAGTCGGGTTACACGAGGATTCGCCGGATGAACCGCAATACACTGTGGTCTGGGGCTTCATGCCACGTTGTACAAAGCGTCATGCGACCCACGTGGGTGTAAGTACTGCCAGTGTACGCTCCGGTCAACCCCACTTCCTTTCTCGCCTTTTTCGTTTCTCGCTCATTGCCGGTCTCTAAAAAGACCAATGCACGCCAACATCTCAGGGCGCAATCTGTACCAAAGGCGCAACTCGGATAATGGTGTACCCACCGGTAGACGGATTCAGATGGGATTGATAGCAGGATCTTGAATAGAGCCGAAATTAAATGTACTGTAAAGACTAAAATTCAGTTCCTCCGAGTCGAATGTAGTCCCCACACTCCGACCAATTCCCCTGTATGTAATCATCGTCCCAATTTCCGAATATGACAAATCAATTTCATTCCCGTTCCATGACTGTGATTTCGACTGGGAAGCCCGCTTGAAGACGCTGTCTCCCATGTTTTATTCGTGTATTGTGTGTTCGGAGAAGCGGCGATGCTTCTAAACATAGTTTGCGTGGCGGTGGCGGTGGCGTCGCCTCGGTCTCAACGAGATCATCCCTCATTCCCAGAGCAACTGCTGACGCGGCGGAAACAGGCCCAGACAGATTCAGACATATGTACGTTTTATCTGCCCCGGATGTACTTCTACGATAGGCATGTCAACGAAGACTGTTATTATGGTTTGGTTTTGAAGTGGCAACTCACAAACTCGCGGTGGCAGCTGAGACACATCGGAATTGTCTCGTTCGATGTATGGAGGTGGAGTAAAGAACTGGCATGTTCTTCACAAAACATAGCTTTCGATCGAACAGATGAGGCGGTACGTACAGTTCCTCCCTTACGTACCGCCATCCAATTCTAAGAACCGAAACGTTTTTATTTCGCCCGCCCGACGCACCAAGTGCTCCTTGGCTCGCTCTGGGAGGCCCCCCGCAACTTCGCCCCGGACATCGGCATGGGGAGCGATCGCAACGCCGCCTTCTTGACACCGTTGATAAACCCCGCACTTCTCAGGGAAGTTCTCCGGTAGGACTCATGCGTGCCCATCTCTATGCCCGGCCATCTAAATCAGGGCGCTCCAGGATAGCGCATCGCGCATCGTCGTGCTACTCTAACTCTGAAGGTTTCGGGCGGCCCCCTGATAGAATTTAACATCTACCCCGCGGGCCGCGGCGGACCGCAACGGGTTGTTTCTCCGCCAGTTCTCCACCTACCTTTAGGGTGCTTTTCAGACCTCTGGGACCGAACGGTCAGGGCATGAATGTGGCGCTCGGTGATCAAGGGTACTGGTGGGTTGGGTGAACGAAGTTCAGGCGACTTCTCGTGCACCGAGGCCTCATCTCCAATCGTGTCTTCCGCTGCTTGTTTCGCTCAGTACCTGTTTGGTGTCTATTCGGTATTTACAGTAACTTTCTCGCCAACAAGTATACACTAGTGTAGACTCCTTCGCGCCAACAACCCCCTGTGCCATGTGCTGGCTGGTCCCCTTTTTTTTCTTCGGGCACCACAGCCACTTTTTGCAGTGAGACCAAGCAGTGACACTCAAAGACAACAGTTTGGACCTCGAGTCACCTTCTCTATCTGCGTTTGCGAAAAAGATCAAATAGAAATAGAAATCCAGGGACAGGTGTCAGCTGCACGAGGACGTCGATAAAAGGGTCGACAATAGGGTTTACTGAAGGGCGGGTAGGATAGATGAATGGAGACTTGGGGTTAGAAACTATGATCGGCATGATCCGGTAGCACGTTCGACAGATTGCGCCCGCGCTAAAGGAGACACCTGAGGATAACTCAGATTGCCTGCTTTGACTCTCCGACGTGTCCGTGGCACACTGTAGCACCCAGATCCTTTGAAAATCGTGTCTACCTGTCAACAGTCTAGACTAGATCAGCCGAAAATTACTCTGTGCAGCAGCAGCTTGCGCGGGGACACCCCGCTCAGGCGCTCATTACTCTTGAGCCAAAAGTTTGAATCTACCGTGTCTGGGTTCCTCATCCATCGGACAATTATCGCACATGCAGTATTTTAAGGGGCTTGCGACATACGGGCATGACATGTAGAAACAATACAGTGGGTCATCACTGGGACTCAGCAGCCCGCTTCCGCCTGACATCGCGTTCCTCAGCAATCGTAAGTTTGGTACCCTTTCCTTTAGGAAGCGAGACCCAAGGTTTTGAGCCTTCGCCAATAAGAAAGATATTGGTTATCCTGAGTAATATCAGCCGTCTATTACGTTGCCACGCCAATGTCACCCACCGTGTTGCGAAAGTGCGATCCATGGCATCCTTCACGTGCACAATATCAAAGTCACCAATATGCTTTTCGCGGTGCACGATGAGACCCACACGGCCCATGTTACGGCCGCCAGTGATCATTACCAGATTCCCCGTATCGAATTTGACGATACCGGTGATCTTACTCTGAGCGAGATCGAACCTGATGGTGTCGTTCACTCTGATGGCAGGATCGGGGTAACGAATGGTGCGACCGTCGTGGGTGACAACGTAGGGAACCCCCCGGTTACCAAGGGCGACTTTCTTCACCTTTAGGAGTTTGTAGACTGCTTCCTCGGGGGTGATCCGGTGGATAACAAAGCGGCCTTTGACGTCGTAGAGGAGACGGAAGTGCTCCTCCGACTTCTCGATGGAGAGCACGTCTGCTGAAATATAAGCCAACTCGGCCGTGCGGGTGTTGTGCAGGTATCGCACCCATGAAACCAGCAGGATATGTGTTGTCGGTGCGGACCTTGTTGTCTACCTTGATCAGGCGTTGTTGAACAATCGAGGTGACTTCACGGCCGGTCAGCGCATACTTCAGCCTGTTACGGAGAAAAATGGAGAGGGGGAGCGATTCCCGGAGCTTGTGAGGTCCAGGAGAAGGACGAGGAGCCTAGAAGGACGTAGGACCGGGATGGAAAACACAAAGTAATATGGCACGTACATATGTACCGCTCAGTTTGTCAAGCATCCATGACGAAGGCGCGGCAAGACGCTTGAGATGCTTTTTGGGTCCACGGGCCTACAAAGCGGGAATGGTGAGTATCGTGAATGCAAGAAGGCGATCTACTCAGAAGGGGTTGTCATCCAAATCAAGCAGATAGCATCCACCCTTCGCATGAACCCCATCTCTCGCCTATGACACACAATAGCGTGAAACAAAACGCCAACTGACCATAATGAGAGTCTTGAGGAGTGGAACGTTGTCAACAACGGCGACCTTTTGATTTTGCTTGCGACGGCGACGTTACGCCCCGGCACCAAAGTTTGGTTCTATCGTGGGTAAACCCCGCTTTAGGGTAGGTCGCCAACCTGCACGTGACCATTCGTTTTCTCCATCCACCACTAAATAAGTTGTTACAGTGCTAATGTTGTAACATGGCTATAATAATCAACTACTTTTCGTAGCGCGCAGGACCATATTCTCTAGAGTGATGGCTCGATATTCTCCTGCCTCGTCTGGTGCCCACACGGCATCATCGAGAACATAGACCAGTATTCCGCCCTTCCCATCTGCGGTTGGTGAGACACGGAACAGTGGCATGCGCGAGCGCTCGTGGACACGGCCGGCTGGTAAGAACATGAGATTACGCGTCGCCGCATAGTCCTCCACAATGGCGCGGAAGGTGATCTCCTGCACGCGTGCCGGAGGCTTCCTCGCGGCTCCTCCCTTTGCCGTGGCAGTTGGTGGTGCTGGTGATGGCGAGGTATCGCGGTTGTGTTCTGGGCGGGGGAGCTTCGTGGGGGCATCGGGACCGAGTTCGATCGCCATGTTCATAAGTTGCAGTCCGCGCGTGAAGCCGTCGCGCACGGCAGGGAGCGCCAGAACCTCCTCGGAGAACACGCTCTTCCAAAACGCGTACCATTGTGCCACCTCGTCGAAGTTTGGACGTGGCTGCACGAGCCAAACGTGCAGCACGTCGAGCCACTTGGGGAAGAACTCGGCCGCGAGCAGAGAAGCGAAGATTGAGCCACGTAGGAGTGGTGCCCACGCAAGCACGCGCTCTAGTGGAGCCATATCCTGGGAGCGCGGGTTCACGCGGAATTCTTCGCGTAGGGTGGCACCGAGCTTGGGAACGACATATTTGAGCATCATCGTGTCCCAATCGCCTACACTGAAGACGTCGCGCCAGGTTGGTAGATCATCGGGAACACCTCCCGCGATATCCCATCCACGAAGGAGGGACTTGAGTTTGCGGCGTGCGTCGCCTAGGAACTCCTCCATACGCAAGCCGACGTGGGGCAGCCAAGGGAAAACGAGAGTCCGTAGAGGCACATCTGAGCGCCGCGGACTCCAATCGGCCACTGCCCGAGAGACTTTTGGAAGAATAAGTTGGTCGAGGAAGTTGTCGCGAATGAATGAAGGAAGAAAAGTGGACCACGCTTCATACAGCCGAACCGCCGGCTGAGGCGCACTGGGATCCCAGTCGTTGTTAATAGACGACCGGACTCTTGGCAACCAGATGTTCCACAGGAGACTCTCGAACGGAGTCATCGGCACCTCCACCTTTGGCGGGGGGATAGCGAAAGCGGCGCTTCCGAACAGACCCACCCGAGTGTCTGGTGGCCGCTCCTCACGGTCTGCGAGTTTAAGGGCTCGTCTCCAGAGCCGGAATGTCGAAAGTAGCTGGGTAGGATCTTCAAGTGGGTTCCACCGCGAAAGCATCCGCCGCACCTGAGTAAAGCATTTGAGTATTAACGCGGCTCTCGGACAGCAACGGCACTTACTATCGGTACAATAGCAGCAACTACCACTTCGTCTAGTCGGTACTTGTCGAATTCCAACGGAAATTGCGATAGGAGCTTGTCAAAATGTGGCGAGAACGGCTCAAGTGAAGCCTCGTAAACGGCCGCCTGTTGTCTGGATAATGTCTGTATTTCGTCAACAACGAGATGGACTTGCTGCATCCTAGATATAACTAAATAGTACACATCAGCGTTCATGCGAGGCTAGTACGGCAGAGAGGGAAAGACATACGCTCAGCCTCCTCCTGAATCTTCTTATTCAACCTGACCGAATCATCTTGGAGGGTCTTTCTTCGCTTCTGAATTTCTTTAGCTTCACGAGCGAGGCCCTCTAAGTCCCTTGCAGCAGCTTCGGCAATAAGTCTGACGTTATGTCTGACTTCTGGTATGCGCGTAGAATCCGTGGATGGGGTCCACGAAGCGATAGACACCTCCGCTAGCGAAGAGACTTCGCGAGGCTAGGGGGACGACGGTCAGCCAGCCCTTCGTCAATTGCTTAAGGACAACGTACCGTTGCGCCAGTAGCGTCTATGATGACCCCGAGTCCAGAAGGTCCAGCAGTGTCGTCCCCGACCTCGGCAACGATCTGCTCGTAGGTCTTATGCTCGATCTTCGTTTTCACCTTCTTCGGTTTCTTCCACGCGTCTGAGGTTTTATCCGCCTTCCGATTCTTCGGCACTTTCTTTTTCCCTGCCTCCTCTTCATCTTCACTGACAATTTCCCCACGACGACGCGCCTCCGCTCTCGACTGCTCCGTGCGCTCGCCGAAACCTCTGAACGCGATACCCATATTCTTCGGGCGCATTTTCGACTCGATCGGGGTCACGATACCCTGACTCTCCGTACCGAGGCCAGTCCCCGCCTCCCAGCCCATCTTCGCGAGCATGCGCGCGCCAAATGAGCCCTGGAGCTTGCGGAAGTGTGCGCTCTCGCTAGCAGAGAGGCTCGGTTTGGGCGGTGGAGGCGCCTGCGGCGTGGCATTTCTGACAAACGCGCGCTGTGGGCGTGATTTCCCGCCAAAGGCAGAGGGAAGGCTATCGAGGACGGTGGGGTCTTCGGGTGCTGTCGGGGCGGGAGACGGTGAAGGCGCAGGAGAGGGCGTTGCGGGGATGGAGACAGCGGCGGGGCGTGAGGCGCCGATTCCGCTTTTCGCAAAGCCAGAGAATGTTGTTGGAGGGTGCGATTTGGATGCGCCAAGGCCCAGTCCGCCGAAACGCGGTCGCTGCTCTTCTTCCTCATCCTCCTCATCTCGAATGCGTGGTGAAGGTGCCTTTGAAGGTTCAGAATCCTCTTCATTGTCGTTAATGTCATTGTCTGTATCGTCCGCGTCGTCCGCGTCGGCATCCTCCTGACCACCGTCATCTTCGGCACCGTCGTCTGAGGATTCAGAACCAGAGTCGGGGAGGGCCTCAATGTCTGGTATATCCATGACTTCGGATTGGTCGAGCTTAGGCTTAGGACCCGCCGTCTTGCTGGACACGAATGCGGGTGCTTTGGCCCAGTCGTGTCGCTGGGCAGGCTTAGGCCTGCCCCCGAAGCCCTCATCCTCGCTATCCTCGTCAGCAGTTCTACGGCGCTTCTTCTGTTGGTAAGGTTCGTCGTCGCCAGGGTTTTCGTCATCGGAACCGCCTGAGGAGTCTGAGATACCGTCGTCCATGAAACCGCGCTTTCTGCGAGCCATGGTGGGTGGAAGTCAAAGGGTGCACAACACACGAGTCACAAATCACAAGTTGTGATTCACAATCGCCCGCGTCCGAAACTTACAGTAAGGCAAAAAAAAATTAAGACAAAAAGTCGAAACAACGATAGTTCCAGAGAACCAGAGGTGGTAATGACGGGGAAGAAAATGATGGGCCTGGCCGGGAATTGAACCCGGGACCTCCTCCAAATAACGTGAAGCCCTAAGAAGGAATCATACTACTAGACCACCAGGCCGATATCTCCGGGATCATTCGGTATCAATGTAAGTGAGCGGGTCGCAACAAATTGGGAAGCTGACGCGTCTCGAGCTCAGACTCGGACTCGGACGCGTGCAGCCATGGACACACCACCTTCAACATCATCGACACCAATGGACCCACTTAGAGTGGAGGCCCTCACGGCCTATCGTGAGGTCAGGAGTCTTCTAAGATGGCACTGAACATTTACTGACGCAGTTTTATTCAGAAAATGCGGACACATGAGAACATTAGCGAAACGTTAAAGAGTCGTGCGTCTAGTATAGGACCATCGCATGCGTCCTGTCTCTTACCAGAGATTAAGTTCGGTTCTCGATCAAGGATTTACAGAAAGACTACAAGAAGACCGAGGATGACATCAAAGCCGTGCAATCCGTCGGTCAGATTATTGGGGAGGTCATGAAGCAGCTAGACGATGACCGCTGTGCGTACATCATCTTATCATTACCCTTATACACTCAAGGTGTTCGCCAGTCATCGTCAAGGCATCTTCAGGACCGCGATACGTCGTGTCATACCGCCCTGCTCTTCCTGCACAAAAACTAAAGACAGGGACGCGTGTCAGCCTCGACATGACAACCCTCACAATCATGCGCATCTTACCGCGAGAAGTAGATCCCATGGTGTACAAAATGAGCCTAGAAGATCCAGGAGGTGCCTCTTTCGCTGGCATCGGCGGTCTCGGCGAGCAAGTACGCGAGTTGCGCGAGGTGCGTCCTTCCTAACACTCGAGGCGTTTTTTTAAAAATAGACCGCAGATCATCGAGCTCCCACTCCTCAACCCCGAGCTCTTCCAGCGCGTCGGGATCAAGCCCCCCAAAGGCGTGCTGCTCTACGGACCGCCCGGAACGGGAAAGACGCTGCTCGCGCGCGCGGTCGCCGCGACGCTCGAGACCAACTTCCTCAAGGTGGTCTCTTCCGCCATCGTCGACAAGTACATCGGCGAGTCTGCGCGCGTGGTGCGCGAGATGTTCGGCTATGCGCGCGAGCACGAGCCATGCGTCATCTTCATGGACGAAATCGACGCCATCGGCGGCAGACGGTTTTCAGAGGGTACCAGCGCGGACCGCGAGATCCAGCGCACGCTCATGGAGGTTCCCGTTCCGTCTACTACCGAATTCGCGCAAAAAAAGGACTGACTGGCCATGGACAGTTGTTGAACCAGATGGATGGTTTCGACTCGCTCGGACGCACGAAACTTATCATGGCCACTAACCGACCGGACACGCTCGATCCTGCGCTGATGCGCCCGGGCCGCCTCGATCGCAAGATCGAGGTGCCGCTTCCTAACGAACAGGCGCGGCTCGAGATCCTCAAGATCCACGCGGCGCCCGTGAACAAGCACGGTGAGATTGACTACGAGGCTATCGTCAAGGTGCGTGCCGCCTCGTTCTCATCGTTGCCTTTTTTTTTTTCCAATTCGGAGTGTCGTGGCTTGCATAGTTGTCAGATGGCTTCAACGGCGCAGATTTGCGGAACGTGGTGACGGAGGCGGGGATGTTCGCGATCCGAGATGATCGGTACGTCAGCTCTCTCGTGGTGGACAAACCAGATCCAACGCTATTGACTCTTTCGCTCTGTAGGGAATATATCCAGCAGGAGGATCTCACGAAAGCGGCGAGGAAGGTAGGCGAGGCGAAGAAACACGAGAGTGAGCTCCGACTCCATTTTGAACTTTGGTCTGCGTGGGTATCTAACTTTATTATTATTCTCACAGCGAAACTTGATGTATCAGCATAGACCCACTTTTCTTGTTTCTCGACTTATTTCATTTTTTTTCCATTGGTCTCCTCACACTCGTTACATCTCAAGACGATCCTCCATCAAAAAAGTGCGTCCACAAAAAAATGCCACAATAATAAAAGTAAGTAGGTATATCTCCCAAACGCACCTCCACGTCCTATCCGCCGCTGGGTCGGTCGTCTCTCAAAAGCCCAAAAACCGTCTCTTTTTCTCTTTCCCCGATTTCTCCTTCCCATTCGACGGTGATGGCGTGTACGAATTGACCGACAGCGTGCTACCTGACAACGACGGTTCGGGTGTCGGGCGTCCCGCATTGCTCGCGCTCGCGCTCTTGACCATTGGTGGCGCACGCTGCTGAGGTGGCGGCGCGTCACGTGTGAAGTACCGCTCGTCGTAGAACGCCTGGTACGGCCGCGGGCCCTGCAGCTCTCTGAGCCCGTTCGGGATAGCGCGCGAGCCAGTACCGCTAAGGTCGAGCACCTTGAGGTCGTCGACGAACTGGCGCGGCGTCAGCGCGTGAGTCGAACCTAGCACAGGGTTAGTCGATCAGAACAAATCCACGCAAACACAGACACGCACCAATGATGACGTCCTTCCCGAGCTGGCTCGAGAGCAAGTACGCATCGCGCATCTCCGAGTAGGTCATCCCGCCCGCGACGAACACGAGCACCCGCTGGCGCGTTTCTGCCACCGCGCCCCCTGTCCGTGCCGCACGGTGCCAGCTGGGCTTGGCGCTCCGCAGTGAGGTCGTCGGCGTGGGCGACGGCCGAGCACTGGACGCAGCTGGCGCGGCCTGGGGGTAGTCTTTGACGTACGGAAATGCGGCCAGGTCGAGCCTTCCTGAGACTTGGTCCTGCAGTGAGCGTGCGTATGCGGTGAGCGGCGAGACATGACAGACAGACATAAACCTGCGTACCTCAACGACGGTGCGGAGTAGGGGTTTGTATCGCGAAAGCTCATACTCCTCCTCATTCGACTGTTTCTGTTTAATGCGCCGCCTGAGGTCCTTGTCCCCTGGCATCTACTAAATCGTAAGTGCTCCGCGGACAAGGTCGTCAGAGTATGCGTGGGGCGCACCCTGCCGATTCGCACACCCAAGTGCACGAGCGCATTTACGGCATCCATTTCTGGACGCGTCAGTCGCGCGTGCTGGTACAGCCGCCGGCGGTCCTCGTCTGGGACACCCTCTCGGTACTGGATGTATAGCGCGATAATGCGGACCTTGTTGGAGTTGCTGCCGCAGACTAGATCAGGATTTCGTATAAGGTTCTGTTATTGTGAACATACATGACCTCCCGGCTGTCCAATAATGGAACCATCTCCTCGACCAGAGTTTTTGGCGTTTTACCTTCCGCTGTCACCCCCGTCGAACAATTCTAGGAGTACGTTGTCAGAAAACAAGTTGGTCACCCCGCATAGACGAACATACCTGCTCGACCGTCGCCACCACTGGCAATTTGTCGCGCTCAAAAATGTCCATGCACTCCTGTGCCATACTTAGGTGCAGCGAAAACTGAGCGTTCATACTGAGTGCACTGCGGTAGACGGCGCATACCCGAAATTGGCCCGCGTACCTTTTCCCGCTGCTCCTGGTATTGGGGCAAGTTGGCTAGCATGTCCTTCATATCGTTGAGTGTAGCAGCACCCTCTCTGTATCGTAGTGAGTAACATTGGGAATGACACCGAATGCACGCACCCCTTAAAACCCGCGTTGTCTGTCATAAATTTGTTAAAGTCCGCCATGAGTTTATCGATCGCCTCTCGCATGTGCATATGTCGCACGTCGGTCCACACCGTATCCGCGTCCGATAGAACCGCCGTTTTGTCCTCATACGCGCCAACAGAGGACTGGAATTTGTATCTGTAATACGAAGCACGCTAAGTATGACGCGCGCGGACCCAGGTAGGGGGGGGGGACACGCACGTATATTTAGAGCCGTCCTCGATAGGAAGGAGGTCATTTGCCATCGCCTGGTACGTAAACTCGTGAATGAACGGTGCAACGACGTCCATCGCGCGATCCGTCACGATCAGCGTCCCCCGCTGCCTTCCCGGATCCTGTTTCTACTCTCCCGCACGTACAATCAGCTCTCCACACACAAAAAAAAAAAAAAAAAACATGCATGCGCAAGTCAACACGTACCGGGAAGTCAGGATTCGCGCGCTTGTATTCGTCTAGCGCTGACTGGATCTCAAGCGCCAGGACGCGCGACACGACCTCTGCCTCCGCTGCCTCGTTCTGGCGCGCCTGCTCTCCGCGTGCGAGGTTCGTCCGCCAGCGCAGCGAGTTCTCGTTCGCAGGACGCGGTGCGGCGCGGGTGCTCTCGTGCGGGCGCAGCGCACCGAGGGGCCCATGATGTGCGGGGATATAGTATCGGATATACGGATACTCGTTAAGGGTGATACACACGTTTGCGATCTGCATGTGGCGTGAGCAAGGTGAAGAGGACGTGAGAGGCAGCGATGCGCACGGATTTCGCAGCGAAGCGAATGTCCTCTTCTACACGATCCCTCTCGGCGCGCGCAGTAGCGTCAGACCGTGGTGGTGAGTAAATGCTGAAGAAATGCTCGGGCACACGTAATGAAAAGGCCTGTGCCTCCATAGCTGATGCCAAGCTTCAGGGCTGTGTCGCGTAGCATTGCACAGAACGGATGGGACCCACCCCAAAAGTTGATGTAGAGGTCCTGCAAGCCGCGGAGGTACGGCTCCGCGGGGGAAGACGTGAGCCGCTGGAAGAGCTCATCTGCCAAGGCTGTGCGGCGGGGGCGTCAGAATGGTGGCGCGAAGAAGATCCGAGTGACGTGAGGTAGACGCACCATCGACGAAGAAGAGATGGGCACCGGCGTACTGCTGTCGTCCACCGGAGAAGTCACGGATGATACGCTCGATATTGGCGGAAGTGGGCATGAGGATGTACACCGCGTCGAAGCCTGGCTGTGCCTCGCGGTTGCTCGTTATGGATTCGATGACTGGTGCTAGGTGTTTAGGCAAGTCGGACGACAGTAACAACAATCAAAGACCGCACGGGTTACATTCTCCTCTAAAATATCAAACTGCTTGAGAACAGAGTTGAGCAGTTGTTGTGAGTGCTCGTCGATGACGAGGATCTTCCATCTCGAAGGGGGATTGACGGAACGGATTGCATTCAGGAACTCTGGGACGGGGTGAGCAAGCAGGACCAGAAAGCGAGGAATAGAGAACGGGATTACTGTTTCTGACGAGAGTGATGAGAGAGGACATGCGAGTTCGCAATTAAGAGCCAGCCAAGAGCAATGGGCCCGAGTCTTGGGTCTCTCCGACAGAATTATTATTTGAATTATTATTTAATAGGGGGTATCAATTCATCAAATGCACAACCGCACAGCCCACACCAACCAACCCGGCCACTAGCCACGAAACAGAAACCTTCCCATTCGCACTGTTTGAACTCGACTGCCCAGAAACTGAACTCGAGTTGGAGTTCTTACTCGTGATCACCGTATGGTTCGTGTAGGGGAACGTCGTGTTCTGATTGCTCTCCGCATACATGTTCCTCGCGGGGATGTTTGAGCAGGTTCCGATCGGTTTGAGCTGCGTGGATGTACTTTTCAGGAGACTGAACCCTGACAAACACTGTTTACTCACAGAAAATGGTGGGTTATGCGTCAACGCAGCATTCAACGTGTACCCAACTGCAAGATCGACAGTGATCTCATACAAGTCGTGTTGCAAAACGATAAAGCTGGACAATCACGTCATCAAACGGCATCTATGCAGATCATCGATCCGGACGCACCCAGTAGAAAGAGTAGACGCGTTGCCCAGGATCGACTGGAACGTGTTGAATGACGTCGTCGCATTGACAAGTCCGCCGGCGACTCTCCAATCTATCAAGGTCGTTAACACTTTACTTTGACACATCATGACACTGCTGACTCACCATTAGTGTCGAATGGGCCGGAAGAGGGAGCGCTCGTCCATATGATGGGCACCATTCCCATAGCCAGAGCGATCGCCCGTACGCGGTCGTCTATGATTACGTGCCATTAAGATCCCCACTCGCCGGTATAGATCTGCAGGAACGCACCAATATCCCCGTAAGGAGGTCGCATTGTCGTAGGCGTGACACCAAGTACCTTCTGGATCGCCAAGCGTGTCCATCCGAGCTCGGCAACGATCTGTTCGTTTGTCAGCGACGTGAGAGGCTAAGATGTGTCATTGGCCAGTGTATCGAGACAAAGAATGTAAAGACATACGCGGTGGGACCACGTGTGCACGCTGATCTCATGGCCAGCCATGTATTCCTCGATCAACACTGCGGGACGCTCAATGACCCGGGAGCCAACGACAAAGAAAGTCGCCTTGATATCTTCCTTTGATAGATAATTGAGGAGTGTCCTGTGCTCGACAAAGGGTACTCAGTCAACGTGCGCATTCTAGGACAAGAAACACTGACTGAGCTAAAAGCAGAAGATCAGCACACAAACATCGAAAGAGAAAAGGACGCAAAACACCCACTCCATGGGCTTGGGCCATCGTCAAAGCTAACTCCCCAGTCATATTTCTTAGGACATGCGGTGATATCCGTGTCACGCGTGATCCCGCCACACGTCCACCAGCCGCGCGTCTTGCCCTCCGCCGCTGCCGCTGGGTCACCCGCGCATGTACCGTCCGTCGTTGGTGACCAGTCGGGGATATCGAAGCCCTCAAGTTCTTGGATCCACTGCTGTACCTGGGGAGAATCTGTATCGCAACTTAGCCTTCCATCCCAAACAGGTGAGAAAAAAAAGGGCGGCTTACTGGTATCAGGCACTTTGTCTTGGGCCGGCCAGTCTGCGGCATTAAAAACGACTAGAAACAAACAGACATGAGTCGCAACGAATGTGGAGGACCGTGAGGCGGGCACGAGAGACGTACACGCGGTGGGGAGCGGAGGCACTCCCGGGATTGGCGGCGTCGCGCCGGGCGTATATGTCGATGCGAGGGGTAACGAGGTGCCGGTGGGCATGCCTGACGAGATCATGCTCAACGGTGGCACGCCATTCTGTCCGGTCGGGACGGACGCCGACGAAGACGGAGATGAGTTTGTCGTGATGGATGACGAGGAACTGCTGCTGCCCGTAGAAATGGAACTAGAAGAGGAAGTAGTGGTAGAGGAGGAGGTAGGTGTGCTCGCCGAGGGTGAGGACGGGGAAGAGGAGCCTGAGTGCGTGCTGGTGGTCACACCGGCGGCGAGCTCGACTTGGCGACGGTGACCACGATGATGATGGTGTTGTGCGTGCGTGCCCGCCGTGAGCGCGACTACAGAAAATAAGAGAGCGACCAAAGCGTGGAGCTTCATTAAGAAAAAATAGACAACGAGTGTGGGTGTGCTTCGCGAAGCGGCGGGCAGGACAGAGGAAGTGAGGGTGAGAGAAAGAGAAGGAAAAAGTGATACGGCGGACGTGGAAGACCGACGGTCCACACGCCAAGATCCATAAAAGGATATGCGGAATGCGCTAGTCGCTTTGGCCCGCGTTCTCGTGCCTGTCGCTGCCAAGGGCATGTTCCAGGTGCCGTGGTCCAAGGAAAACAAGTAGTCCTGATTCAATGGTGATCACTCTCTTCTCCCTTTTTCATGGCTGGTGTACTTAGCAAAGTCCAGACTCAGGTGTCTGGGACGTACTTCCCATCATGGCGTGGCACGGGCCAAGCGGTAGAGGGGCCCAGTTGGAATAGCTCGAGCTTCTGGATTGGCATCTGATGGCGAAACGGCCCTCGGTTGGCTGTAGCAATCAAGCTGTAAAGCCCTTTCCCGCATCGCGGAAAACTTTAGTTCGCACAATACTCCCTAGGATTTTCGAGAAGATGGATACCAAGATGTCGCCTTATTGTAGGGAAAAAGTGTCACATCTGGAACTTTTGATTTGTAGCAGCTGAAGCCGCTAACATTACCCAGACCTATCCAGCGCGTGGACCTGAACCCGACTTTGTTAGATGATCCAAGCTGAGACCCAAGTCCAGAATTAGTTTAGTGGCTATGTGGTGCAGGAAAGTATGTTGCAAGCATCTCGCCTTACACCTCAGAGGCAGAAAACAGAGACGATGTATTTCATCATCGTTGCTGATGAGTACAGAGTGACTCCCAATCATGCCTATATGGGACTATCTAGTCCCGTATACAGCAACGGGTGGCGCCCGGTACCATCCGAGTACTACGTATAGCAAGTACTGTGGTTGTAGGAACTTCTAGAATCCAGTCGCCAAGGTATGCCTACATTGACTCAATTGGGGGATCGACTCGTGTGTAGACCCCAATTGATAGTCTGGTTGATAGTGCTGCGGCGCCGACAGTTCCGCGGCCGTCGAGTGTCCCATCGTCGCCACTAATACAGCACCTTTAGGTCTTTTCCGACGTCGTCCTGGAGGCTTATCTCCTACGGCCTTCTATCCCCAGAACTGGCGTCTCGTCAACATCGACGAGTCCATTCCATTCGCATACTGAAACGAAAGGGTAACCGTTTCCAGAAGCTTCCCGTACTCAACGCTCTCGGCACATACATAAAAATTTCTTTTGCTTTTTGAGTACATACTGTGGAGGTGAAGAACGAAACAACACACCGGTAGAACGAGTGACACAACTTCCTCTCGATCCGCGGGTGCTTGTTCGGTGGTGGGTTATCACCGACCGAAGAACGTGTTTCTGATATCGATGCACTTGTGGTTCTCTCGACCCATTGTGGCAACCCCAGGAAATAAATGGATGACTGGCGACAGAAGTTCTTTTTGATCCATATTCATTCTGGGTTACATGCCGGAGACGACAGACCCGTCGTAACCACGAGCCGTTACATTTATGAAAGGCGACAAGATCCGATGCGCAACTTACGAGTAATTTACGCCTATTCCTTAACGCTACCGTGACGGCCCCCCTTACGTTAGGATTTTTTTAGTCTCTCTCATACACACCCTTCCATTCCACACTACTGTATTCCCCCGGCACCAATGCTCGAAGGGAATAATATGCGCGTGTGGCGTACCACCGTCGAGAGCGGTGACAAATACCTCGGTACATGGGTCGCGGTGCTCAAGAACGTATGCTAAGTGTCCGAGGACCAGTGCGAAGGCAACTAGATTTAACTGCGATACCGCGGGGCGGTGTTCTTCGATGGACTGTATTTTGAAAACGCGCAGTACGACGCTCCGAAAAGAAGTCGATTCATTTGTCATGTGAACAAACACTTGGCCCGTTATTGCAACGCAGATCGATGTGCGATTACGCAAGAGATGCAGGTAGATAATCAAGACACCCTTTCACACTGTCTACCAGAAAGCCGGAATAATGTACTGGCCGAAACACATTTCGCGTGTATTCAGAGAGACTATGTCATGTAGGAAATAAGCTCAGACCACGATCTCATTCATTTGCTGATGCGTAGCTTCTGACCATGTAACCGTCTGGCGCGCAATTTTCGTTGTGCGGCGCCCAACCAGTAATCACGTAGTCAGAGGGGGTGTATAAAGAGGAGGGTGGACCACAACAGTAAGAGGACAACAGCGCAGACGATAGTGAATAATACCACCACCGTCCACGATGAAGTCTGTCCTCTTCCTCATTGCGTCCACCGCGTTCACCACCATTGTGCGCGGTAGCGTGCTCGATCTCGAGTCCAGAAACAACGGCGGCTACGTGCAGAAGAGCCAGGGCAGCGCGACCTTCACGGTATACACAGGCTGCAGCACACCCGGTAAAGTCTCCGCCAGACGTCGCGTTTCGGCACACCGACTGACCTGATGATAGCGTGCGGAAAGGTCGGCCACGGCTACACAGCTGCGATCAACCAGCTCTCGTTCGGCGCGCCAGGGGGGCAGGGCGGAGGGGACGCGTGCGGGCGCTGCTTCAGGGTGACGGGTAATAAGGACCCGTACTCGCCGTCATTCAAGGGCCCGTTCAAGAGCATCGTCGTCAAGATCACCGATCTATGCCCATACGCAGAAAACGAGGACTGGTGCGGTCAGTCGCTCTCCAAACCCCACAACCAGTTCGGCGCGCCGGTGCAGTGAGTGCTTCCTTCTTCTTGTACGACTGGCGCGCTTAACAATCGCAGCTTTGATCTGTGCAAGGACTCGGGCGCATATGATGCGTTCTTCCCAGAGGGGCGCGGCGCGCTAAGTGGCTATTACGAAGAGGTGTCGTGCAGCCAGTGGTCTGGTTGGGATGGCTCGGCCCTCTGGAATGGCGCATGCCTCGCCGGCGAATCGGCTCATATGTGGCCCTCGACTGCCTGTGGAAATACAGGTACGAAGCTCTCTTTCCCTTCCTACGCCATGAGAAGTATAGCTCACGTACACCCTAGGTCATGCACCCGCTTGAACGGGTTGAGATGTCGCGCTGCAGGTCATCTTAACGATGATCGGGGGAAAGTAGGAACTCGTGTAGCTCCCTCAAAATATACCAGTTGTGCCCTCATCGGCTTTGACTCTGTTGAGTAGAGTTCTAGAAGTCTTCATAAGATAAGTTACTGGCATAATCTTCGGTTCTACGTGCACACCTCAGGGATCAACTTGGGACCTACCGAGGTTCTGTTGTCGACTGGCTGGGGCAACGCTCAGCGTCCGATTTTTACGACTTGGGCCACAGACACAGTCGTGATGCAAATTGAGGGACCCTGGGTTATTGCACCAAAGGTAGTATAAGAGGAAGTCAGATAAAAGAGCCAGCAGGCCTGATATTCACGTGACTGTCGTAACAACCGGATCGTTCGCGTGATGCGAAGAACGCACGCGCGGATCCCGACATGGTACCTGGCACCGATGTCGAGAGGAATATCTGAGTGCGTGCGTGCTCAAGAACTTGTGCCAAGTGTCCGAGGACCAGCGCGAAGCCAACTATATTTAACTGCGATGCCGCGGGGAAGGGCGTTGCTCTTCAACGGACTGTATTTCGAACCGTACGACGCCCTGAAAGAAGTCCGTTTGTTTGTCATGGGAGGAAAAAAAGGCTGGCAAGTTACTGTAATGCAGGGTACGCAAAATATGCGAGTAGATAATCAGGCCAATTAAGGGTCACTATCTACTAGAAAGTCGGAAATATACTGGCCAAAGCACATCTTGCGTGTATGACTACGTCATGTAGTACAGTAGTTGATGGAATAAGCTCAGACCATTTGCTAATGTGTAGCTTCCGACTATGTAACCATCCGGTGTGCGAATTCCGTTGTGCAGCGCTGGACCAGTAATCACGTAGTCAACTGGGATGTATAAAGAGGAAAGCAGACAGGCAGGAAGAGGGTAACAACAACTGACGACAACCAACAATACCGCCACCATCCGCGATGAAGTCTGTCCTCTTCCTCATCGCGCTCTCCGTGTTCACCGCCGTTGTGCGGGGTAGCGTGCTCGATCTCGAGTCCAGAAAAACCAAGGGCAGCTACAGGCAGAAGAGCAAGGGCAACGCGACCTTCACGGTATACACGGGCTGCAGCACACCCGGTAAGTCCCGCCAGACGTCGCGTTTCGGCACACAGACTGACTTGATGATAGCGTGCGGAAAGGTCGCCTATGGCTACACAGCCGCGATGAACCAGCTCTCGTTCGGCGCGCCGGGGGGCCAAGGCGGAGGGGACGCGTGCGGGCGCTGCTTCCGGTTGACGGGTACCAAGGACCCGTACTCGCCGTGGTTCAAGGGTCCGTTCAAGAGCATCGTCGTCAAGATCACCGATCTATGCCCATACGCAGAAGGCGAGGACTGGTGCGGTCAGTCGCTCTCCAAGCCTCTCAACCAGTTCGGCGCGGCGGTGCAGTGAGTAGTGCTTCCTTCTTGTACGACTGGCGCGCTTAACGATCGCAGCTTTGACCTGTGCGAGGACTCGGGCGCATGTGACGCATTCTTCCCTGAAAAGCGGGGCGCGCTGAGCGGCCATTACGAAGAGGTATCGTGTCGCCACTGGACGGGTTGGGATGGCCCGGAGCTCTGGAATGGTGCATGCCTCGCTGGCAAATCGGCTCATATGTGGCCCTCGGTTGCCTGTGGCAATACAGGTATGGAGTTCTCTTTCCTTGCCCACGTCACGAGGAGTATGGCTCACATGCACCCTAGGTCATGCACCCGTTTGAACGAGTTGGGGATGTCGTACTGCAGGACAGAGTAGCGATGATTGGGGGCTAGTAAGAACTCATGTAGTTCCCTCAAAATATACCAGCTGTGGCCCCATTGGCTTTGGACCTATTGAGTAGAGTTCTAGAAGTCTTTGCAGTAACATGGCATAATTTCAGGCTATACGTACCCACCTCGAAGATCTAACTTACTTGGGGATCTACAGAGGATCTGTTGCCT
The DNA here is from genome assembly GCA_025766275.1 of Lactarius indigo. Taxonomy (NCBI): domain Eukaryota; kingdom Fungi; phylum Basidiomycota; class Agaricomycetes; order Russulales; family Russulaceae; genus Lactarius; species Lactarius indigo. The sequence goes on from JAFKAC010000034.1 coordinate 582,002, forward strand.
GGCAGCAGGTAAAACAGTCTGCGTCCGTTTTTTACGTCAACCATAGACGCACTCCTTGGCGTCACTTGATAGTCGTAGCGGAGAGGCTCTGGGTTACTGTATTGACTGTACACCAGAAATAGTAGAGGAAGCACTGGCATTTGCCGAAGGCAGAAAAAGGCTCAACCAGGCCGATCCACGTGACTGTCATAATAACTTAGTAGGGATGGGAAGTGTCTGCTCACTTCCGGTCCACCACTCTTGTCCTCTATCGCAACCTGTTGTCATCGGCCCTGTCCTCGGCGGGAGATTACTTTGGGATCTAGGACTACTTCTCTTGTACCAACATAGCTAAGGAAGTGGCTATGGCGGGGGTAGTTGAGATCGAGGTGTGATTGGGATCGACTGGCCGGGTCGTTGGGGTGAAACCGGTCCAAATATGTGCTGGTGAACGCGTGGTTCCCCGGCGAGCTTAAGTTAGAGCCGTGGGGCTCTCGTCCATTTTTGGTCGAGAGGCCCCTATCATTTTGGTTTTCGCGATGGTACCAGCCGCCGAGAGCTCTTCTTGCGACCTCCCATCATGTCCTCGCTCTACGAGTTTGTGAAATGGCTCTACCTTGTGCGTACCATGCCCAGTTTATTTTGTTACGGTATACTGATAGCATTACCCCCTGACGAACCGCAGGTGTTTTACCCACCCGCCCCAAAAGAGCCCACCGCGTCGCCATTGCGGTTTGGGATCCTTGGCGCGGCGAGAATCGCGCCTATTGGGCTGGTTTTACCCGTGAAGAACCACCCGGATGCGGTGGTGACGGCTGTTGCTGCGCGGGACCAAGGGCGCGCGGACGCTTTTGCGAAGAAGAACGGCATCCCAAAAGCATATGGCGGGGAGGGGGCGTATCAAAGTGCGTTGTGTTCTATAGACACGTGTGATGCTAATCAAAATTTCGAATCGCAGAGCTGTTGGACGACCCCGAGATTGACGTCGTGTATAACCCGGTGCGTTACGCGCGCCGCCCAGTCATGAATATCCGGGTGACTGAGGGGAGTGTATAACAACACAGCTGCCAAATGGCCTCCATTACGAATGGACTATGAAAGCGCTCGCAGCTGGAAAACATGTCCTGCTCGAAAAGCCAAGTGCTAATACTGCCGAGGAAACGCGCAAGATGTTCGCATTCGCTCAGGAAAAGGGCCTCGTCTTATTGGAGGCGTTCCACTATCGGTATGGGATTTCTTCGTTGGTGCCGATCGGTGCTCATACAGTACTGGGAAGGTTCCATCCCGCAACGCGTCGCGTGAAGGCAATAGTCGACAGCGGCGAGCTCGGCACGCTGACGAAGATTGAAGCCAACTTGGGCCTCCCAGGCTTCTTCTTCAAGGACAACGACATCCGGATGGCATATGACCTAGGTGGTGGCGCCATGATGGACCTAGGATGCGAGTTTTTCACACACTGCCCTCACTATCTATCCCACTGAGAAATGTTCGTTTCCCGCAGGCTATGCCATGTCCATCACGCGCTATTTAGCAAACGCCAATCCGACAAAAGTCATCAGCGCAAATGCCGAAGTACTCCCAAAGTTCCCTCGAGTCGACATCGGCACCACCGCCACGCTTGCCTTTCCCGCATCCACCACCGCCACCGACACCGACACCGACACCGGCGGCCTCACCGCGACGCTTCTGACGCACTTCCGGCTCCCGCCGTTGTTGGGGTTCCTTCCGCGCTGGCCAAGATTGTCCGTGCGTGTATCCGGGACGCGCGGTACCGTCGAGCTGAGCAACTTTCCTGGTGCGTGGGTGCATCACACCATCACGGTCGAGAGCTCGGAACAGGAGGGTGGCGGCGGCGACGGGCAATTGCGGAAGCGCACGGAGAAGCATTATGGGAACCTCGGGTGGACAACGTGAGTACTTGTACCCTTTGCACTCCCCTCCGAATAATTTTTTTGGAACGCGTGTGCGTAGATATCGCTACCAGCTAGAGGCATTCGTTGACAAGTTGCGCGGTCGCACACCCGAGCACTGGTTCGACGCCCAGGACTCTATCGCCAATTTGGAGTGGATAGAAGCCGTCTATAAAGAAGTCAGTCGTCTGTTTCTCTCCCCAGGAAGAGCGATCTCGGGCTGATACCTGTGTACTATTCTCAGACCGGGCTCGGGTCCCGTCCTCCGTCAACTGCTCAGGTACCATAAATTTGATCCTTTCCAGACTGCTCTTCTTTTCGCCTACGGTATTTTACCTCTCCAATCTACCCGATTAAAAGCCAAGCGTTTTCTGTGGCTAGGAAGATCTTTATTAGACTCTGTTGCTAGTTTGACGACTGGGCTGATCTTTTCTCATCAAGTTTGTTGGCTATTTGATGTAATTATGTAATATCGAACTGAGAGTTTGTCGGCGGCATTGTACAGTATTTACTTTCACAGAGTATTCTACAAGTTTTTATTGGTCTGAAAACCCTGCTTTGCGTGTAATGAACGGCGACCTAGTACCGTCAACAATGTCATCATTACAGTACCTACAACTCTTGAGCTGCGCAGACGAGACAGAGCCGCGTCATGTGAGGGGTACGTTTACGAGAGAAAAAAACTCTGGAATACAGATGCAGCTAGGATATATGATGCTGGGTGTGGTTGGTGTGTAGCAGATGAACAAATGAACAAAAAAAAAAAAACAAAGGAGTGAATAACTACCCGGCGAAAGTGGGCGTGGAGGAGCATGAAAGGGGGGAGATGGTGGGGGGGGTTGGATGGGGGGTGGGGAATTAAAAGAGGGAGAGAGAGGGAAAGATCACTACTACACGGGGAAAAAGAAAGAGGATTCGTATAAGACAGATTGCAGTTGTTCACAGCGTAGTAGTCAGACAACACTCAAAAAAAAAAAAGGAGAACAGGCCACGATCATGTACGTGACAAGAATGTAAAAAAAAAAAAAAGAAGAAAGGTATTAGAGAAGGTAGGAAATTCATCAATCAGTGGTGAGAGAGAGACAGAGGTCGGCACTCGTGTAGGTTCGTTCGGCGTGGAAGGAGAGCGCCCAGCACTCACTCACTGTCCCGGCAGCGCCATGCGAAGCGTCAACACACGATCATCCGACACCAGGATGATCTCCTCTCGCCCTCCCGTGTTACGTCCATACGGTGGCGGCGGCTGCTGGCCCGGATACACCGGTGGCGTGGGCAGTTGTCCCGGGTACACGGGCATCATCGGCGGCTGGCCGTACGCAGGGAACGACGTGTGTCCATTATACGATGTTTGTGGACTATTCCCATAAGGCGGCACGTTCGTGTGCCCAAGGCTACTGCTACCGTTGTACGACGAGAGCGAGCTTCGGGACATCCGCGTGTACGCTTGCTGTAGCGAGGGCGGTGTGTCGGTGAACAAGCACCGCAAGTTGTTGCCTTGGATGACCTGCGACATTGAGCCTGTCTCGACGTTGCGGATCTCGACGAATGTGGGCTCAAACGCGAGCACGTAAGGATATTGGAATGCTAGGTGGTGCATGAGGCGACTACACACAAGGAACGCAATGTCAACTCACCAAAGCTAGTCGGTGCCCCTTCCCAGGAAACCAAAAAGTGCTTCCGTGACCTACGCCCGCCGCGATTGATGTAAAACGCGAACTCTATAGAACCAAAATGTCAGTTTCCGTCGTGCTTTGCGCCAGGCAACAAACACACCATCGTAGCACAACAAGAACTCGTTCTCGATGCGATAAATCGCAACAGGTTTCGGCCGCGTATTGTCTCCTCTCCGCCGTACAAAATCGAGAGATTCGTCGCTGGGATCAAGCAAGCCCTGGGTGTCTAGCGTATCCGGGTCGATGATCTCGAACCCGTTCACGCACGCAACACACAGCTTTGTTCGCAGAAAGTGAATCGAGCTCGACTGCACGGGGATGTAGAACTCCTTATAGATCCGCAGCGTGTCGTTCCCGCCTTGCAGCAGCTTACGGAACGTCGGCTTGTTCCTGCCACGCACATTCTGGTCAATCGGCTCGAATATCTTGATCGTGCTCGAGAGCGGACTCGTCTTGACAACGCAGACGAACGTCCGCCCGACGCACACGCCCGACTTGAAGAATGATGTATGCGCAGCGATGCGCTTAGCACGCTTCAGCCCGGCAAGGGGATCCATTGCCTCCAGTGCGTCCAATGGGAACGTTATTACCTGTCCCTCTAAAGAAAAGACAGTCAGATTCTGACTGGAAGGGAAAGAAACACGCGACGTACCTGACAACACGATTAACAGCCCATAGTCGTCCAGGACGTCTACCTGAGCGACATCCGTCAGCGCAAGCACCTTGATCGGTTCTCGATTTGGCTCCCGCAAATCTTGGAAGTAGACCCCATCGAACGTGCCATATGCGACCTTCTGCCCACCACCTACGCGACGCCCTCGTATGTCAACACCCCACGCAACTAATCCCAGCGATAATCACTCACTGAATGGGGCTGCGCAGTTCGCACGGTTCACGGACTGGAAGAAGCCCTCGGAGAGAATATCCATCTCGAAGAACTGGCTCCGCTCGCGCATGAGATCCTGCTGGCGCGTGATATTTTCGATCCACTTGCGATGGTTTGCGTGTGTTGCCGCCCAGAGGGTCATTTGGTAGAACTTGCGTCCCAAGTGCACAAACGTGATCGAGAAACCAGCTTTGCCTCCACCTTCGAATTTGACTGGGAGTATGGGCGGGTACGGCTGTGCGTGGTGATCGTCGCTCTGTTTGGAGCTGTTGCGCTGCGGGCGCGAGGAGACGATAGGCCGCATGCCGGTTTCGTCCGTAGCGATAATGAGAAGGAGTTCGAGCGGAATCGGCTAAAACAGGTCGTCAAGGCTTCTAGAAGCTGTAATGCAGGGCTCCTACGTACTCGCCGATAGACCTTGAACTGGTCCGCTTTGTTCTTCTGCTTGGCCATGAGCAACGCATGGTCAAGCAAGAACACCGAAAGTTCTCCACTGTCGCTTTGCGAACCACCGCGGCGCTTCAGGGTGCCTTTGTATACCATCTCACGGCCTTCTTCCTTCAATCTCAGATCCTGATCGCGAAAACAAGTCAAACCGCGAAGAAGACCTTGTTATTCGTTTATAGCACGCACCACCTGCTCACCAGGACGGAACAGGAGTTGCTGCTCCAGTTGCAGCAGGTTAAACCTGTTCTCCGCACGGCCGGTTTGGAGATTGACCTCGGCAAGAAATTCGCGTACAAGCAAGACGACCTTTGGTATATCCTGTTTGTCGGAGCACTCTTCGGGTGTTTGTTTCAATACGGCCTCAAGAAGCAAGGGGTAGCGTGCGAGACGAGTAGTCGGTTTCGTCAAATATGCGTTGAGTTCAAGCTTGCGCGAGTCAGGCCGCCGCTCCGTTTCCTAAACCAACACCTTAACCTGACATCAAAAATGTGGCAATGCGCCATCAAAACACACCTCGACGAACTGTGCGAACGCCGGATTTGAGCTTTTCTCCTTCTCAAACTCGTACTTGCCGTAGAGCTGGTGTGCGCCGTAGGATACAAAGGGGGCAAAGAGTGGCACGATGTCAAGGAATATATCTGCTATTCCCTCGATGACGGCGTACGACTTTTGACGCTTGTTGAGTGCATCGCGCAAGCGGGTGTTGACCCCGATGACGTCGTGGATGTTCCAAAAGACTTGCTCGATAAAGTCAGCGCGACGGTGTTCGGGGATGATATCCGACGCGCTGAGCGGGGCTATCCAAACCTATTCCCTTATTAGCACGCACCGAATGAAGAGGCGTCAGAACCAAGCATACATCGCGCAAATACTCCATGTCGCGCACGAAATCGCGCTCGGTATAGATGACCTCGTTGATCGCCTCCTGCCGCCTCTTCTCTTGATCGGACACGCTGTCTACGATCTCTTTGGACACGGTATGTATCCAAAGCAAGCCTGGCTCAACATGGTCCAAGTCGCCCAAGCTCTCACGGCTGAGTTGGCGCTTAATGCCAAGCCCGGGTTGCGGTTTCATGTTCAGACGACTCTGCTGCTCAAGTCGTCGGGGGCACGTGATAGAGTAGCACAAACGGTCTCTGGAACATGTCGGCGAATAGCAATCCGTCAAGAGAGTAAATACCCCTGTTGGCAGTAACACGTCCTCAGCCGCGTCCGTCGAAGGAGCAGCGGTCGTATCCGGATGTTTCCCTGGATCCGACTCAGTCGACGCCTCATTGGAGGGCGAACCAGTGTCACGCGTAGTAGCCGAGTCAGTGGGGATACTCGTATTCTGCGAGGCAGGAGACGTGACGGGTGGAGGGGAGAGTTCACCAGAGTGGAAGGGACTCCCGACACGTGTACGGAACTGGTAGACATCCGATGGGGAGTCACGTAGCCGATGATCATACGTGACGGCATGAAAGTATTTTTGGGCATCAAGGGCACGCCCTAGGAGAAGTGCAAGGTTGCGATCGGTCGTCTTGATGATGTATGCGATCTTGTCTACTGCCTGACGGCCATCAAACGCGTTCTTGTAGGTGAGCCCGTCTTTGACGATGTCAGAGAGTACGATGCGTGCACGGAGGGCTTCGGCAACGCGAGAAAGTAAAGCAGGATATACAATAGGCGAGCGGCGAGGATATGGGGACGGAGAAGATGGTTGCCCGAGTTGAGAAGGTACAAGGCGAACACGCGAAGTAGAAGCGGGAGAGGGGACGGACTGATCTTGGTGCGAAGAACGAGCGTGGGTGGAAGCGGTTGCAGACATGGACCGGGTGCGGTCCTGCACCTGCAGCGAACGATCACGGCGGAAGGGGCCGGGCATGGTGCGGGAGGACTCGGAAGAACGGCGGTTACCGTTCGCCGAGCCTGAGACAGAGGGGTCGACATGGGTGGAGGAAGCGGAAGCGGCACGGGAGGCGGCGGGGTTCATGAGGGCAGTGTCGAGCTGAAGTGAATAGGGTTTAGAGGTAGGAACGGAAGTACCGGAGTAACCAGAATCAGTGGAGCGAATTGAGTTTGAATCTGGTGGAGACTGTTGTCGTTGTGTGGATAAGCGGTGGTGGGCAGGTGTTGGTTGAGGAGGTTGATAATAAGACTGATGAGGCTGCTTGCTGGCTGAATGGTACGATGCGATTAGCTGTGGACCCAAAAGGCGACTCGGCGCATGGAGTGATACATACACGAACGAGAATTTGCCCAAGGTAGTTCCGAATCGTCCGTGTCACTCGGGCTACTCTCATCGTCGTCAAAATCAAGACCGAGCCTACCATTGTCAACGTCGATGTTGACGCCAAGGTGGGGTATGTTGGTATGGCTTCGGCTGGCAGCGCCATTTTGGTAACGGAAATCATGCTCGTAGTCATAGGCAGGTTGTTGGGGCTGCTGCTGCTGTTGCTGAGAAGGGGGTGGCGGCCGAGGACCCCACGGACCCTGCTGCTGCGCCACAGGACTGTTGTGATAAGCTTGAGGCTGATAGGCTTGAGGAGGGACAACGCTTTGACGGGCAAACGATTCGTAATTGGGGTCGGCCGGGTCATCAGGTTGCTGGGGATACGCGACTTGAGGGAGATGGTTATTGGGAACGGGTGCAAGGGAGGATTGGGGGTATTGAGGTTGGTGGTAGGTGTAATTTGGATACGCCCAAGATTGGCTCTGAGGTTGGGGTGGAGCGTAGAAAGACTGGCGGGGACTGGGTTGTTGCTGGAGATAGGGATGAGGAGAGAAAGAGGTGGAGGTGGAGGGGTAGTGTTGGGGGTTGGAGGAAGGGTAAGGATATTGGTTCTGAGGGTAATTGGGAAGTGGGGGATAGTTCTGAGCAGATGACTGGCCGGGAGAGTGATGGTGAGAGACACTGGGACGGCCAAAGATGGATTCGTAGGCGGTGAGTCTCTTGTCCGGTTGTCGTGGACCAAGTGGTCTGTCCATCATACAGATGAGGTAAGAGTTGAAGGAGAGGACGTCGAAGCGGGTAGCGTTGACCCAGAGGGCGAATCAAGGCGGACGCCGGCCGCAGGATAGCAGTGAGTAGGCGCGAGTTTGGGGCGTGGTCGAAAACGAGGGAACAACGAATTCAGATTGGACCCCCCTTATCTTTTATTTTCCTTTTCCTTTCCTTTTCCGACATATTTCTTTCTCAAACAGAAAAAAGTCTACAGAACACGACGACGACGACGACGCCCTCGGCCAGTTGTCGCCCTACAAAAAAAAACACATTTTCTGCATTCGAAACGGCGATTTGTGAAGATCTTGGAATCCATACAGCTCATGTGATTTTGATTGCCTATGATTTGTTACGTAAGCCGGAACGGAGTGTATCATCACCCCGCGAATTGACCGTCTCGCTCTTTTCTCCCAACCGAGCTGGTAAGGACAAGACCCGCATCTTGTCATGCCACCCCGTCTCTATCGTCAACATCTCCGACATCCGTCTTTTCCTCCTACCATCACCACCCCCGCTCTCCACATACGCTCCTACTCCACCGCTATCTCCGCCATGCCGGTGCATCCTCCCTCTCCCCGCCCTAGAAACTGGAAATCTGCTGCCCCAGCTCCCCCCGCAGGCACTAATACCTTTTCCGCCCAGTCTACGCTTCCTAGGCTTCCTGTACTGCCTCTTGCCCCTACCCTGGACAGACTGAGGCGTACTCTCGTGCCCATTGCGCATTCCCCCACCGAGTTTGCAGAGACAGAACGGAAGATCGACGCGTTCGCCAGTGGTATTGGGCCAGAACTGCAGCGCCGTCTCGAAACATACGCCGAGGGCCGGCCCCACTGGCTTGAGGAATGGTGGGATGACGCCGCCTATCTATCCTACCGAGACTCTGTTGGTGGTCCGTTTTCTCCCCAAGAATAGTTCGCTCAAATATGACAGGTCATGATCAACGTGTCATATTATTGTGTGTTGCGTTATCGCTGTTTGTTGCCTGTGATCCAGTACCGACGCTTCCCGTAGATGGCTTCGTCGATCCGCCGAATGCACAGGGCCTGCTCGGTCCCCGTGCCGCGCGGTACCGTGCTGCGTCTCTCACACGCGCCGCGATGCTCTACCGCCGGGCCTTGAAGCGCGGGGAGGTGCCTGCCGAAGGTACCAAAGAGACGCCGTTCTGCATGGACACATACCGGTTCGTCTTCCCCCATTTGGACTGCATACATGTTGACAGGTACGATGTACGTATGTTCAGGTGGATGTTTGACTGTGCGCGCGTTCCGGGAACCGAGGGTCTCGACTGGAGTGTATCGCACGCCAAAGAGGGTGACACGAGCGGCGATGGGCATGTGGTCGTAGTCCGCAACGGCCACTTCTGGCGGCTTGATGCTGCTCAGGGTGGACGCATCCTCAGCACGGCTGAGCTTGAGGCGTAAGTCCATCGTCTCTGCAATTCACATTCGTCGCTTGCTTCATCGTCGATCCCAGTCAGATCGAACGCATCGTCTCTGCATCGTCGACTCGACTTCCCGCCGTTGGCGCGCTAACCGCCGCGAACCGAGACCTCTGGGCGTCCAACTACGTGCATTTGCGCTCCCTCTCACCATCTAACGCCGCGCTGCTCGACACGATCCACTCGGCCGCGTTCGTACTCTGCCTTGATCCGGCGACCCCAGGCGACTTTTTGACGACGTCGCGCTTCCTCTGGCACGGTGCCCCGAACGGCCTGCGCGATCGCTGGGTGGACAAGCCGATACAGATGATCGTCTTCGACAGTGCGCGAGCAGGGCTCATGGGCGAGCACTCGGTCATGGACGGCACACCAACTTTGACGTTCACCGATGCAATCTGCACCGCGCTTGCGAACCCTGCGTTCGACCACGGCTCGTCGGAGCAGTCCACGAGCTCCGCTGGGCCCGTGGAGTTGCAGTGGACTCTCGACGGGACACTGGAGCGGAGCATTGCGCGCGCGGAACAGGACGCGGCGGCGCTGGTGGCTTCGCAGGCGGTGAACGTCACCAAGACGGGCTACGGCAAGCGCGCAATCAAGGCGGCGCGGGTGTCGCCAGATGCGTGGGCGCAGTTGCTCGTGCAGCTTGCGTACGCACGGCTATTACGCGCGCGGGGCGAGAAGCGGCAGGGCGGGACGTACGAGAGCGCGACGACGCGGCGGTTCTTCAAGGGCCGCACGGAGGTCATTCGGGTCGTCACGAGCGAGGGCGACGCGTTTGTGCAGGCGATGATGGCGGAGAAGGGAGTTGACAAGGAGGAGAAGAAGGTGTTGTTTGAAAAGGCAGCCAAGGTGCACGTCGCGAATGCGCAGGCTGCGGGGCGGGGAGAGGGCATAGATCGGCATTTTCTCGGTGGGTACACTTTGTGTCTGCCTCACTGCACTAATTGTGGATGTGGTTGTTTAGGCCTGAGGAAGGTGCTGAAGGAGGGCGAGGAGGTTCCGGAGCTATTCGATGATCCCCTGATGAAGCGCGCGAGCCATTGGGTGTTGAGCACGTCTGCGCTGGTCTCGCAGCACCTGCGCGAGTACGGTTGGGGCGAGGTACGTATCGGGCCGGACGCGCGTGTTCTCGCTGATGAACACGGGTTTTAGGTTGTGCCGAATGGCTTTGGGGTTGCGTACCTCACTTGTTTCGACGGTGTGTCTGAGTTGATGGGACAACTCGGGTTCGGTCGATCACTGACACTCATACACAGACTATATGCAGTTCACGGTCACGTCACGAACGGAGATGCCAAACGAGGAATTTGTGGCTGCAATTTCGCGGGCTGCGGAGGACTTGTATGCTTTGTACTTCGGAGGTGAGGTGCCCGCACCCCGACTGTGACGGCGATCTCGGCGTATAGACGGACTTTGCGGGAGGACACGGGGAATGTAAAGGGGAAAGTAGAGTGTCGCTCTTAGAGTAGATAGTAAGAATGTTTCACATGATGGGGATTGTGTCTGGGGTGATTGGAATGGGACAGATTTGGGACACTGCCGCCGAGTCGGAAACGGAGCGAGACACAAACCAAAGCTGACGAACACGACCCAAACTCATAAACACAGAAACTTGTGCTTAATGACCATGACAACCCACCTCCACCTTTAGCGCTATTTCATTCCGAATGTCTTCTCCGTCCCACCTCGACGACTCTTCTCGCCCCATGCCTACACGACTCCTCTCATCCCTCAAACGTCCATTCTCGAGACCAAAGAATGACCACGACAGAAACCCCTCTTCGGTCCGTTTCTCAATCATCTCTCGCTCGACCTCCCTTTCCCCTAACTCTTTCGCAGCCCGAACGCACCCGCGGACCCATCCACAGCGAGGCCCCACCAAACTACCAGCAGATCGCCATGGGGCTCCACCTCTCCCGCACACCCCACTTCCCCGCGCACCTAGCCCACCTGTACCCACCAGCACCACAACCGCGCCTCCACCGCAGCCCGTCCTCACCCAGCTCCTCCTCCACCTCTCCACGCACGCCGCCCCGAACACGCGCGAGCTCCCTCTCCCTCCGCCTACCCTCCTCCTCCGCCTCCCACCGCCACCCACATTCGCCCCCCCGCTCGCCCTCGCGCCTCTTGCCCCCGCCCGCACGCTCGGCGCTCAAAAAGCCCCGCGCGAAGGCGACGACGACGAGCTCGAGCGTCACGCCCGATACGGCGAGCGCGTCGACCGTCGCGTCCAGCGTGCCGCCACAGACGCCCACGCGGAGCTTGGCGCGCTCGGGAGGGCTGCTCGCGCGTTTCCTTGGCAAGGAACGGGGACAGGCGGCGCGGGCCTTGGTTGTCTTGGCTGACGAGTCAGTGCGGGAGCGCAAGGCGGTGCGGTTCGGGGGTCTTGAGGAAGAGGACGAGTCATGATGATGATGATGCATTGTTTCCTTCCATCTCTTTTTTTTTTTTTTTCCTTCACATTGTTGTTTGTTTCTTTATTACACGGGATATTAGACGCAATCATTTCCTCGCCACGACCACCCACGTCTTTTTTCAATGATTTATATGGGCTGTAGCACCGTTTTATTCTATTCTACTTTGTTTGTGTTGTCGATTACGTTACTGGCCCTTTGGAGGCTGTGAATGTTGACCCCCTTTAACCTGCCCACAACCCCAGTTCACCATCAATTCTCTCCCATTCGACCCAAACATGGCTCCCGTAGAGACGGAGTATTACGACCTTGTGAGCGTCCTCTCTCGAGCCACCCACCATGACGCCCTCCTGTCTTGGTAACTGAATCTCTCTGGTTTGGTAATTTAATTCATTCAGCTCGGCGTCCCGGTCGACGTAAATGACACCGATCTCAAGAAGGCCTATCGCAAAGCTGCCATGAGGGTCTGTCTTTCTCCTTCCAGAGATACAATCGGTCTCCAACTCGTTCGTAGTATCACCCCGACAAGAATCCGTCCCCAGATGCAGAGGAGAAGTTCAAGGAGATGAGGTATCCCTATTCCCCCTTTCTCTCTCTCCCTCCGCATCGTTGTTCATACTCTTTCTTTCTCCTCTAGTGAGGCGTACCGGGTGCTATCAGATTCTGTGCGTGCGACCGCAGCCACAGCTGTTCCTGCCCCGGCGGGAACGTGTGAGTTTGAAAAGCTGATGCGGTACAGAACCTGCGCATCGTTTATGACAAGAACGGCAAGAAGATGGTCAGCAAGGAGGGCGGCCAGAACGTCGAGGACGCCGCGGGCTTCTTCGCCAACGTCTTTGGTGGCGAGCGTTTCATGGACTACGTGCGTTCGATGATAGCCACCCCCTGTCCCCCCCCCCTCCCCCTGTGCTCATCCAATCCAACAGATCGGGGAGATATCTCTGATGAAGGACATGACGAACGTCGCGAACACGATGCTGTCAGAAGAGGAAAAGGCAGAGGCCGAAGCTGCCGCTAATGGCGCCACCGCCACCGCAGCCGCAGCCGCCTCCACCTCCACCGAGCCACATCTGACCGCCTCCCCACCCAAGGCAGCGCACGAGCACTCCGCGCCTCCGTCCGACGAGGCCGCTCGGCCTACCTCGAGCCACGCCACGCCCTCGCCATCTTCTCCCTCCGGCAGCACCCCGCTGCTGCAGACAAGCGTGGCCGCTGCCGGCAGCGCCTCGGCGCCGTCGACGCCCGTGTCGCCGCATCCGAAGAAGCGCTCCAAGATGACGCCGGAGCAGCGCGAGAAGCTCGTGGCGCACGAGCGGGAGCGGAAACGCGCGCTCGAGGCACGCGTGCGTATGCTTACAGATAAACTCACCGAACGTCTGCGCCCGTTCGTGGGCGCGAAGAACCCCGGTGGCCCTGGGGACGCGGAGACGGAGGCGTGGGAGGCGCGTATGCGTCGCGAGGCGGACGACCTTAAATTGGAGAGTTTTGGCGTCGAGCTGCTGCATGCGATCGGGACCGTCTACGTTACCAAAGCGAGCAGCTTTTTGAAGAGCAGGAAGTTTTTGGGAATGTAAGTCAAATTTCATCTATTTTATTCCCTTTTGTGGTTGGGTGAGTTGCTGAAGGGACTAACTAAACTAGACCGGGATTTTGGTCAAAATTGAAAGAGAAGGGCGCGGTGGCGAAGGATGCGTGGGGCGTTATTGGCAGCGCGTACGTGAACTGAACTGATATATTGGGTGGGAATGAGGGGTCCTCTGACACGAGATGATGGGATGGCAGGTTGAGCGTACAGCAGGTCATGCAGGATATCGAGCGCGCGCAGCTCAAGGGCGACGCGGGCGAGGAGGAACTCAGGGCACTTGAGGTCGACGTGACTGGCAAGATCATGCTCGCGTCCTGGCGCGGCACGCGCTTCGAAGTCGTGCAAGTCCTCCGCGAGGTTCCGTCCCCGTCCCCTTCCACTTCCTTCTCTCTCTCTCTCTCACACACACACACATACAGGTCGTCGACAACGTCCTGAAGGACCACAGCGCGAACGACCAAGAGCTGTATCATCGCGCGCGGGGACTCTTGCTCCTTGGCGCGATCTTCAAGAGCACCGTACCGGACGAGTCGGACGAAGAGCGCCGCGAGCTCGAGCGGTGCGTGCCTCCCCGTCTTTCTTTTCCCTCGTTGTGCTGACGCGTTGAGAATGTACAGGATGGTCGCTGAGGCTGCTAAGCCGAAGAAAAAGCACACGCCGCCGAGCGCTACGGCGCAGGCAGGGACGAAAAGCGCGCACGAAGTGCGTCATGGGCAGATGAATGGGCACACGTCATCAAGTACCGATGCTAAATCTGCTTGATGGCCGCCATCCATATCGCCAAACCCCCGTCGTCGTGTTGTGGTTCGACGTTAACGTTCCATGGAATACATACATACAATCATGCTTATATGTCCGCTCATGTCCTTGATCTGATGCCGAGTTTTGCTTTGCTTTTAACTTTTCTTTCTCCATTGCTCCATCGATGTACAGGAGGTACAGGAGGCGCGACGTACGTAAAAGATCTACAATAATATCTTAATCATGTTTTTTTTTTGCGTTTCTCTCTCCTAGTATTCTCAAGTGGAAGGGAAAAGGCCCAGGCCGTATAGATCCCTGACGATTGCGAGAAAGTAAGGAAGTGTGATGCGACCTCTTGACGAACGAACGAACAGTCACACCGTCGTAGCCTCGTGCCGTCTGCCCGTCCCAGCACTAGTACTGGCGTTAGCGCCAGCATCGTACGCCGCGCGCACTCGCGCACAAAATGCGCCGTCTGCGTGCACGCGGAAGCCCGTGCGCGCGAGCAGAGCGGCGGTGCGCAGCGCTGCCGTATGCGCCGCTTCCGTACGCGCCGCGCGTGCGAATCCCGGCGAGTGGTTCTGTGCGCCGTCCGGGGATGGGATCGCTGTAAATTGCGTTCGCGTTAGTTCTGGAGTGGGGAGGGTATTGGGATGATCGCGTACTGAATATTGGGTGTAGTGCGGGAAGCGCTGACAGGGGGGGGGGGGAATAGGTCAGTACACAACGTGATAGTTTACTGGTGGATTACCGTGAGAGACGTTTCCCTGTAGTTAATTATGGCCGTGAGCATTTGTTCGTTTTTTTTTTCGTGGTGAAATTGAACGGGGAGCTTACAAAGTCAGTCGAGGCGGAGGCTGGGCTCGTGGACCAGTACGAGGGTATGCCGTAGCACCGATGGGCGGTCGAGGACAAGTCCTCAGCTAAAACGAGGGGGGGGGAATTCATTTAGAAGATCATAAATTGAGTTGGCTGGCCTACCGAGGACGGGGTTCTGGCGCAGATCAAGGTAGCGCTCGCCTAGCGTGACCTCGTGGCGACACCCTGTCGCGCTTCCGCCGGATCTACGAAGGGGACCAAGTCATATCGTTCGCCGACGGTATGTGCGTGCGTGAAGTGGATACCCTTAGCAGTCACAACGACAAGAAAGGGGGGGGGAGGTCGCGCACTCGAGGCATCGCACCACGCGCTCACGCAACGGCTCAAGCGCGTCCCGCGTTTCCGCACGGACGGACCACGACACCTTTGCGTAATCAGGAATGACTGTAGCGTAGCGTATTAGCGTTTTCGCTTATATCTTTTTTTTCTAACACGTGGGGAGAACTCTTACTGTTCGGCGCCCAATCACGTCCAGAGATGACGCCGTGCACGCGCTGCTCGGGGCGGATCTGCTGGCGAAGCGCGGAGATGCCCGCATATGCCACGAATGCCGCGTCGAGCGCGTTCACGCCGTCCCAAGGCGCATACCCTGCGTGGGCGCTGCGGCAGGCAGAGCCCCCTGCGTCAGCGGCCGCGCGAGGAAACCGGAGA
The DNA here is from genome assembly GCA_025766275.1 of Lactarius indigo. Classification (NCBI taxonomy): domain Eukaryota; kingdom Fungi; phylum Basidiomycota; class Agaricomycetes; order Russulales; family Russulaceae; genus Lactarius; species Lactarius indigo. The sequence continues at coordinate 597,588 of JAFKAC010000034.1, forward strand.
GCGCCAGCCACGTACGTTTGTCCGAAATATTCGACCGAGAGGGATTGGAGGGCGAGGGAGGACACAAATCCCACTTCCTGCGTCTCGCCCGCTATGGGGTGGCACCTGTGACCCATGTGTAGCAGCACAGGAATCATAGAGGGCACTTGCCAAAAACATACATGATGCAGACATCCATGTCGGTGTAGGCGCCACGGTCCATCAGGATCTGCTTTCCGGCGCCGCTCTCCTCGGCTAGGAGGGGGGGGGAGACGTTTCAGTAGTCAAACATGCCATGATTTTCGACGACGTACCAGGTGTGCCGAGCAGGACGACCGTCCCTGGGACATCGTGTTTCTCTAGGGCAGCCCGGAGCGCGAGCGCGACGCCGACACCCGCCATGGCGATGAGATTGTGCCCGCATGCGTGTCCGATACCCGGCAACGCGTCCATTTCAGCATTCACGCCAACGGTGCGACCCCGGACGCCACGCTTGAATTCGGCGCGCCATGCGGTGGCCAGGCCGAGGTAATGCCGGGTCACGGTAAAGCCACGCGAGGACATGAATTCGGTCAGACGATCATGTGCATATCTGCAATGTTGCAATGCACGTGTCAGTCGCGTCGTTGGATCAGTTGTGCGATATTAATGAAGACGGAACACATGTGGAAAAAAAAAAGAGAGAATACCGACCGTTCCTCGAAGCGAAGCTCAGGGTGGTCTGAAGCGCATATATGTTTGTCTTTACTTTTGTCTGCTGCTGTCTCGCTCACCATGAATATCTAGGCTCAACTTTCGCAATTCGGGTTCGAGCTCGCGGAGAGTATCTTCGATGGTCTTCATCGCATCTGACATGTAGTCTTTCTCGGACGTAGCCCAAGGGTATGGAGGGGGGTGTCCAGTCTCTCGCTTTGCGCTGCCAAAGTCACAGCTGCTAGCGATCCTTACATATCCCGGCTATCCCAGAGGGTCATTAGCACTCAAAAGTCAATACGAGATAGAACTGACAAGCTCTTCTGGGAGGGCTTTCTCAGGCGAAGACGCTCGCGGGGCGCTTTCCCCCTGTCGAGGGACGTGCTGACCCACCCGTTGCCGGCGCGATCCGGCCAAAAGCCCTGAAAAGCATCCAGACCGCTCGTGGGGGAGATTGGGGGTCATCTTTTCGCTGGCGTGAGGTCGGACCTAGGCTAAGACTCTTAGGGAACCTCAGGTCGTTTTATAAGCACCAGAGTCGGGGGGTGGCGGCCCCGTGGTGCACGCGCGCCATCACAAATCCAGAGTTCAGATGGATTGCGTGGGTGCGTTTGTCGCCCCTCCGCGGTTGTCGGACGTTCTGCCGGCTTCGCTCTGTAGACCGTTGCCGATTGAAATATCATTCTAAAAGGGTGCGATTAGCCACCGAAGCATTAATGGTACGATTTCTTAAAGTACGACAAGAAAAACAGGGGTGTAACAGGATTTCCCGCCGTCCTGGACATGAAAGCACGGCGGGACCAGAGACCAAGGCAGGTACGTATAGAAGATCCTCGGCCTAGTATCCAGAAAGATCAACAGACTTGGACCTGATATGTCTGGATTTAAGATTTGCCGGTCAAGCAGTGAGTCTCTGGAATATTTGTCCGATAACACTTCCATTCTCGGTGAAGTTGTCCTCTCCGCTGAAGCCCAACCTCAGGCGCCCTGAACGACTATATAGACGGGCAAGGTCACCAGTGCTGGTGAGACCCGGTGTAGGAGGTGGGACGTTCCCGATGAGGACTACAGTGTCACTGTTGGTCGCTCTCTCAACTCGCGCAAACGCTGCGAGGGCGGGAAGCAGTTCTATGTCACCGCGCCGTCCCCGAAGTTCCACAAGTCCAGAAAAGCTCCGTGGAATCAGAAGTGAGATATTACCTACAACAAAGGAAAGTCAGTACCATGCCTCAATCCCCAGATGATAAGAAAGAAGTCTGGTATGGAACAGGCACAGCCCCCATTTGGATATTCAAATACAGTGGCGGGGGGTGGGGTCTCGCACTTACCCATCCGAGAATATGCGTCGAAATGAACAACCCTCGAGGGAGACTTGGAGACCTGAACTACTGGTGTCAGATCCATACCACATCGGCAATGAAACGAACTGGCGCACAAGCTCTAGAACGATGTTACCGGAGCGCGTCGTGGAACGAATAGTCGCTATCGCGGGTACGGCCGATTCTCCACCCACTCGGAGAGTAGCAAAGATGTTACCCCGCCGGGAATCTAGCTTGGCAGTCGGGGCTCCCACTGTCATGTTGTGGAAGCGGCGAGGCCTCCGCCCTGCGCGGTTTTCAACTAATAACTGCAGTAGGGATTGATTCGTAGATTGAGGGGCCAACGGATCAAGTAGCCAAGAACCTGGGGAACGTGGATCAATATTGACATTATTGCGCCTACCGTAAAGCTCCCACAGACCTCTAATGGTTTCAAACACAGTGGACACGTTTACGCCATTGGTTGGAACAGTCGGCGGCACAGCTAACGAAGCGGAGGCCGGGGCCGGGGTATATGGAGGTGGTGATGAGGGTCCAGCCTCGGGAGCGTACTGCTGGAGAGCGCGTTGCTGGGAAGCGTACTGTAGTTGAATAGTAGTTAGCCAACCGTGATCCCGTCATAGTAAAGTAACGGAAGTTACATATTCGTCGAGTTCTGTCTTTTCATAACGAGCATCGCGAAGCTTTTCATCCATGTCAGGAGATTAAAGAATTCGCTATAGAAGGTGGATAGGGACGAGCGAGTCTTGGGGTCGTGGAAAGGCGAGTCGAAAACATTGTAATGAAGGGCTGCATATAAACGGTAAGGAGAGGCGCTCGCACTGGTGCGCAACCTGGGGCCTGAGTGCAGCAACTTACGTGTATCGGAGGACCATCCGAGTCTCTCAGCTCAGTTGTTGCCCAACCGCTCTTCGAAAGCTTCAACCGTAGTTGGAATGGTCAAGTACAGCCCACAAGCAAGGTAACCGGCATTTTGTTATCCGAGTCCCTAATAGCCTCTAGGATAGCAAAAACGGAAAGTGCAGTGGAAAAATGCGGTGCGTGCTGTGGTGTAATAATAGACAGAAAAGCAACTTGCAGTGATGGGCGCCAGCTCGTCGCGCGAGCATCACTGGCGGACTCCACTTGCCCTTGATAGCAGCACCCAACTTTCGCAATGATGGATAGGTGTTGCCGGCGGCAGGCTCACCGTGACTTCAAGTTACCGTCGGCACACCATGGGACGTTCCGTGCTGCGCATTGCTCCCTTGTCCCCATTTATTCGCCGCATGCCGCTCATAACATCCATATTTGAACAGCCGATCGGGGATGCGCAATATTTTACACGAAGATCGAGACTCTGGTCGAAGTCATCGGTCAGATGAGCAGAAGATTTCTCACTTTTGTGATTCGGCTGTGATCCAACATAGCATAGAATGATAGACGCTCCAATAGTCGACACGAGGACTTGCCGCAATGCGCAGCACCTTCCCTGTACCACCAACACGAACTGCAGTCTAGAGGTTTTACCCACCACACGTGTCATCTTCGGCCTTGGGACTGTATTTCACCCGGCCGCTCTCATAGTTGAGAAAGACATCGTAACGTTCTGATCGTCGATCAGTGAACTTACCGTTTACCATTTGAGGCGTGGATCTTCGGATAAACTGAAGGAACGTCCATGATGTGCAAACGGTAGAACCTAGTCGATGCTGCGAATATCACGGCAACAGAAAGATACCACCCTCCGATTTCTATGTTCATCGCTTTCTTATTCACCGTACAGCAGCAACAGGTATCATATATTGCCATAATCTCGAGACCGATCACGCGTTTGCCCGAATACAAGACCCCAGCCAGTCAGCGCATCAGCGGCAGCCCATGATCGATGCATGATCCCCAGCAAGTTTAATTATAGACCTTCCTTAATTCTGAGAGGGCTCACAATCAAGTGGAGCGGAAGCGCCACATCGCCACCACATCACCCCGTGTTAAGGCCGGCCAGGCCTCGGAGATACTCTGAGGGTAACACAATCTAGTAAATCCCGGCTTAATATGACCCCCGATAAGTATCCTAACCACCAACTGCTGACTTTCTCCAGTGAAGACGTTAGTCCGAGTCAGACACAGATGGAGATATTCTCGCTTCACTGGAGCTCATAGCCAGGCCGCTGGAAAGAGGAACGAAACTGCGATGCGATGCAGGGCGACCAAAAATTCATTCAAAGCGCAGCACCCCACAGACTTTTTTTTGTTGATGATGTGCCCAAAATAAGATGATTAATTCGGCGGCATTCGCGAAACTGCGTGTCCAAAGGTGACAAAAAAAGCAAGTCTCCATTGTTGATGACGATTTACAGATCTCGCCCTGGATGTCACGGACGTACAATGTCACCGCGTTTGAAATGGAATGCTGCTGCCGGCGCATCGCCCAGTGCTGCCACGATGGCGAGCTGGCGTCAACCGGGGGAAGTTCAATGGGCGCTAGTAGTCAGCTAGGGCCACTGTAAGCACGCCTAATGGATTTACGTGTTGCAATACAACTTCTCTGCTGTATTGACAGGGCATCGTGAGAGCGTGCTATTGGCACGACGTGTTGGAATCGGGGTTTCCTCCAATGTACGCCAACGTTTGCACGGGATCAACTGCGCAAAGTTTTCGTCTCTGTTTTCTGGGAAGTCGGAAAACCAAATGCCTGGGTTTCGTTTTTGTGCGGGGTAAAAAAGCGCAGTGGGCTACTATTTCGGTACACAGTACAGGAAACATGAGAGAGAATTATTATGGTAAGTTCACATGGTAAAAACTAATCGAACAATACATCAAAAGGCCCATCTTAAAAAAGAGAAAACTCTACAAGTAGTAAGATGCACCCCGCGCTTCGGTAGTCATGACTTGGAGACCAACGGCGTTATGAGTTTCTGCATCATGAGCTTCTGCACCATTTGTACGGCCTGTTCAATCAATTTGGGGGGTTCAGTGAAATAGTCTTCTCCGCTGAACCCCAACCTGACACGCCCATGCCGAGAGTAGAGCCGAGCAGTGTCAGTGATGCTGTCTAAGCCAACCTGAGGCATCGGACCATCACCAATGAGAACGGTGGTTTCTTTGTCTTTAGTCTTCACTATGCGACCAAAAGCTGCTAATGCCGGAAGCACCTCCACCGAACCATGACGAGTAGAGAGCTGGACGAGGCCACAGAAATTCCGCGGGACGAGAAGGGTCACGCTGCCTACAGTGTCAAATAAGTCAGCAAAAAGAGTTTTCCTAGTACGGCAGGACACAGACAGGGCCCAGTAGCATGGAAAAATGGAAATCGGACATAACTTACCTTTGCGTGAAGAAGCATCAATATGCACGGTTCTCATTGGAGCGATAGAGACCTGCGCTGCGTCAGGATGATTCAAAATAACAGGTGGATCAACTGACTAGGTCGAGGACTATGTTGCCACTGCGTGTCTCCGAGCGGATTGTAGCAGTCGAACGGACAGAGGAGTCTCCAATGACGCGGAGTGTCGCCTGTACACCGCCATGGCGAGAGCTAAACTTCGCGGTCGGAGCAACCGTCTTTGAAGGGCGAAAGCGCTTCTTCTTCTTTGATGGCTGACCATCAAGGAATATTTGTACAAGGTTTTGTGTGGGCAACACGGCAGCCATAGGATCAAGTGACCAAGAACCTGCTTGCATTTCTAGGGTTTGACCGAAATACAAATGCTTCTCAAACATACCTCGAATTACTTCCTGCTTCGTGCACATATATAGGCCATTGACAGGAGAGCTGAATGGTGCCGCAGCCTGTCTGTTTCTTGATAGTGACATTGCCCTTGAGGGTTCTGTTGGATACGCAGGTGGTTCATCCTCAGGGACAGAAGGAGGCTATGTGGGTCGACTGTTAGGAACCAAAAAGTCATGGTATACTCTGAACTTACCAATGTATGGTGGACATCGGGCTTGTTTGCCATGGGTGGGTTTTGTTCCATCGAGTCGATAATCATTTTGAAATAGATGAGTAGACGGAGAGTTGATATAGTGTGCTGATACCCTAAGTGACTTGTGCTACAGGGGCCGATGGGAGTCGCAAGAGGTTCATCATCGTTACGCCCACAGCCTTATTTAAACTGCGGAACGTGACACCACCCTGCACAGTCATGCATGACTGCGCAAGGCGCTGCTGCTGGATATGCATCCGGCAGAGTGCTTCGTAATGGAGCTGACCCGGGCCGTTATTTCTTCTGATCGTACACAGCCTACCCGGGCCGCGCTGGCAAATGTTGCGCGTGCGACGAATGGGGGTGGCTTGGTCCAGTATCAAACCCCACTTAACATGACCCTACCCTCACTTCACCACTGATGCATGTTGACGTTTCCGAGTTACCTCGCGAGATGAAGAGTCCGAATTGATACATGGACTATGAAGCTTATGAAGGTGTGAAGACTAACACTCTCTAGCACAGTCTGAGTCGAACAGTCGTCCTTCGGGAATGCTCCATCGGCTAGCAGGCACCTCACGTAGTACTCACCAGCAACAATGTTGTTGTGAAGTGAATGCCAAACATCACAGTAGTACAAGAGCGCACGAGGTCACGTAGATCGGACTCGGGGAAAGCTGGGACACGGAGGAGGAGAACGAGGATGACAGTCAAACTCCGTGAATGAGCAAAGTCAGACGGACCACACTCTTCGGAGTGTCTGGAGTCTGCAGAATAGACCAGACCTGAGAGCACGGTGCGCACCGTACGCTGTACGGCGAACAACCTTGATATGTTTCTGGGGCGTGGCATCGCTCGTAACTCAACTAGTCAACTCTCAACTTCTCGATCGTCCACCAACTTGGCGCCCCGCTGCAGTTCGTATCCCCACATTTATCGTACTCAGGCAGCATGACCTTATGCTAAGGCTCTCAGACTTGAAGTGGGTTGTCTCACCCGTCTCGTCCTGTCTGAGGTAATGGCGGGGGTATTTTCGCCGTGACTGATGCCTGTCTCAGAGATTGTTGGTCTGACTCTCATTAGATTTCACACAGTTCCGGGAAATGTGACGATTCACCCGTACGCAGCAGCGGGATGTCCGACGTCTTGCTAATGGTTAGTACGCTGCGCTTCGCCCATGAGTCGATCAGCAGCTAGTGCTGTCGTCCACTTTACTAATTGAGACTGTTACGTGCAGACATTGACTCCTTGCCTATTCTCCGCGCTGTTTCTCGGCAGTATTCGAGTACCGATGCAGTCGCGGGGCAGCACCCAGCTGCGCCGCTCTCGACTAAGTTAGAGGGTTCGGGGGATATAGCAATGATGAAATGGGATGTAATTATATGCGTGTCGTGAATGCCATCCTCGACGCTTTTAGTAAATCGTTTAATGAGAACGAGACGGGGTAGGACCAATGAAGATAGACGTGATCGATTAGCCTACAAAGTGTCAATGAGAGCTACTCCCTATGAGCTCAGGTGAGTACTCCTCTATCGTTTACGCTCGACGCAAAAACGGGGAGACCTACGACTGTAACCAGTCACAGTAACCCAACCTTCGATCCAACCACGACGAACCCGCGCGGGGCCTTGCGTTCCGCTCTCTGCTGTCCCGCTGTCCGCACTGCGCTCGCGGGCACATTTTCCACCTCGACGAGTTCCTTCACGGCGAGTATCATGCCAGCGGCCTCGGGCGTGTGCAGGTGGTACACCGTCTGCATGCGCCGCCTCAAGCCGAGAGCGGCGAGAGTGCCTTGAACACGTTTGCCGAGAGAGATGCCAGAGCGTCGGAGGGTGACGCGGAAGTGCGTGTTTGGCTCTGGGGATGTGGGAAGGGTTGGGGGTGGTGATGATGACGCGAGGGCGGCGACGGTGCGGGAGGCCGTGGTGCCATTGTGAGCTGCGCGTAAATGCAGTACGCAGGGAGGTTTTGGAAGGCCGTTGAGGGTGAAAACCCTTCGAGAGGTGGTGAGAACGGCAGACATCGTCCGAAATCGGACAGGTTGAAGTTGTTGTGAACCGAATGAGTCAGCGTGACTCATCGGGGTCTTGTGACCTCCCCGTATTATGAAAGCAACGCGCAAGCCTGTATATTGCAGGTATTCCGAGATCGTTTCCTACTGAATGTCTCAGATGTATTCTTGTAAGATAGGAGTAGGCCGCGTCAGCGCGACGCGCAAGCGTGTAGTCCAAATGTATTTAAACCAGCGAGTTTGCGACAGGAATCACAGAATTCTCTCGCCCATCATTCCTGGCCGTTACGAATCGCTTAGTCAAGAAGTCACACGGAAGTGGGCAACATCACACTTGATCAAGTGTGAGGCTACCCCTAATCTCAGCTCGCACCCTTTTTAGGAAGTTCACGGTCAAGTAAAGAAACAGTTGTTCGCACAAAAATTGGGAAGCGCGTCGACAAAATAAAAGACCTATAGGTATATTCTTTAACGCTGTAATAGCGCCGGGCTGACCTAACTCTGGCCAGTCGAGTATTCGCACTCCGGCTATCGTGACACTCTTTTGGTTGCGCAACCCATACAATAGGCCCGCAGTATTAGTGCGCCGACGAAAAGGAGATGGAACCGAACACAGAAGTCCCAGCAGGACAGGCAGGGGGGCTTGGGAGGTCTCCCATTGAGATCCTGCAGCAGGGATTAACGCCCGACATGTACCAGGCTATGCGTATGATATTTCACGGTTTCGAACAACGCTTCCAAGCCGTGGAAGGTACCATAGTCATGTCGCAGCAGTTTCAGAATGCAATAGAGACTGCTTTTTCCCACACCAACCTTACTATCGCAGCCCCGCCACCCCCTCAGCGTACTTCATCTCCCAGCGAAGCAAATTTCCAACGTCTTACTATTCAACCGTTTGCTGGAAGGGCTGCAGATAATGTCGCTGCATGGTTAGTATTAGCAGAGGATGCGTTGGGCACCTGTCGTGTACCGAAAGCCCATTGGACAAACTATGCGACCCAAGTTTTCCGGGACACCGCGCTCGCTTGGTATCATGCCTGAAGGCTTGCTCTCGGGGGACGCATTCCTGCTTGGGATGAATTAAAGCAAATGATGATGGACCATTGGGCTCACCCGGCACACGCTAACGAACTCCGGGCTCGTCTGGAGAATCTTACTTGCCGCGGAGGGATTACTGATTACACTCGTCGCTTTGAGGATATTGAGTCCCAGATTCCAGCCGATGAAATGACGTTCAATGATCGCAAGTACCGTTTCGTTCGAAAGCTCCCTAAAAACTTGTCAATACAAATTATGGCCCGGTCTGAACAAGATATGGCGGTTCTCTATGCGACCACTAGACAATGGGACAGCCTCAACCGGTTGGCCTCTGGAGCGATAGGAACTCAGCCCGGACCTCTAAAAGTCTTCAAGAAGTATCAGACATCCCCTTTGACGACTATGCCTTACCTGTCGTCCGCAGCGTTAACAGGTCGTTCTGAGCCAATGGACTTGGATGCGATGAACATGAGTAGGGATCCGCGTAAGCCCCCACCCACGGCTCGCTGCTATAATTGTAACGAGTTGGGGCATTTTGCGCGAGATTGCCGCAAGCCCTTACGACGATCAGCGCAAGGCGCGGAGAAGAGGATGATGAACGGACGTACCAAATCAACCAGACCCCTACATGTGTTTGAAGACATTGCCGAAGAACCAGTAGCGGAGGGATATCAGTCAGAGGCATCTCCACCGAAGGACTACCCCATTGAAGAACCCGAACCAGAGCTTCAATATCCTTCAGAGCGCTACGCATCTGAAGAATATACTCCGGAGAAATATGATCCTGAAAAGCCGGATCTAGAATTACAGTACCTCACCACAGAAGCCAATCTCATGGACGACAACGGAGGCCCACTTACTGCAGACAAAGAAGAAGAGTTAGCAAAAATCATCTTCAGTGAATGCGAAGGAGGCGGCGATGACTGGAGCCAATTCTGGCCCCCTATTCACCCCGTACCTCCTGGAGATCCGGGACCGCTGAGCGAAGACCTAGTGAAGCCATCCGACGTTGTCCCGAGGAAGTGGCAAAGTACTCTGAGCCCATTCTTTGGCGGGTCAACAGAAGAAGAAAATTGGCGACCTGTCTCACCCGTCTTCTCTGACAGCCCTGTAATAGAAACAACTTGGCGACCTGTCTCTCCTACCTTCTCTGAAGGGTCCTGCGTTGCTCCGGAAGGCAGTAAAGAGAATCCTCTTGAGGTCTTCAATGTAGCGCACCCCGGGTTGCCGATATATGAGATGCAGATTGGACCTCCGAAGTTGACATTGTCAACAAACACTTCGGCTTTTGTCTCTGTCAACACCATTCTTGACACGGGAGCTGAATCGAATTATCTTACCGAACAAAAGGCGAGACTCGCAGGAGCCCAGCTCTTCCCCATTACTGCCAGAGAAATCGTCGGCGCCGGACGAACAACCACTACCGCATTCGCGGCGTTCGCCCTCAAGATAGGCGGCTTGTTCTTGCAATGCTATGCTTATGTCCTAGATGACGCGTCGCAGTTCCGCTACGACTTATTATTGGGACGAACCTGGCTGAAGAGACATCATGCCGCCCCGCGATGGGACAATGACGCCTATGAACTAACCCATCCGGAAGAGCGAACCCGCTTCTTCATTAAGCCACGCTCGTCCAAAGAAAAGTCCAGGGTTACGAACCTGTTAACAAAAATTGCCTGGCGCCTGAGGCCCAAGCATCAAGGGCCACCTCGTCCCGCACTCCTCCATCATACACCGAATCAAGAAGTTCGAGACGATCAGTCGATGGTCACGAACAAGGGGAGCGTTGTGTCTACAAATGAAACGTTTGGTGAGCGAATCAAACGAATCATAAAAGAAAGCGTACCAGGCGCTTTCAGGGACAAGGTGGGCTTCCCGCCGCTTTGAAAATGGGTCCATGAAATTGACGTAGGGGACGCAAAGCCGCTGAGATGATATGGACGACCCCTTACGCCGGTCGAACATGAGTCTATTAAGAAGTTTGTCGACGAAGGGTTAGATGAGGGAGTGATTGAGCCCTCAGACTCACCGTGGTCGTCTCCCTTACTCCCTGTCCCGAAGAAGGACGGTACGTCGCGCATTTGCGTCAACTACCGCGCTCTCAATAAACTTACCAAATCAAATGCCTACCCTCTACCTCGCATAGATGAATGTTATCGAAACCTCACAGGAGCGCGATTCTTCACATGCCTGGATTTGCGCAGTGGGTATTGGCAGGTGAGGCTCGCCGATGACGCCAAGGAGAAAACCGTGTTCACCTGTCGGTACGGTCATTTTCAATTCCGAGTAATGCCGTTTGGACTTACCAACGCACCTGCGACTTTCCAAAGCATGATGAATGAAATACTACGCACCTTCATTGATCGCTGCGCGATGGTTTACCTCGATGATGTCATCATCTTCTCTCGCACAAAGGACGAACACATTCAAAACGTTCTTGATGTTGTAAATGCGCTTCACAAGCATGGCCTCATCCTGAACGAAAAGAAGTGTACGTGGGGCCGCTCATCTATACTTTACCTGGGTCACATAGCATCTGGCGAAGGCCTTCGAACCAACCCGGAAAAGGTTGACGCGATCCTAAAATGGCCTTCGTGCTCGACAATTTCCGAGGTATGCGGATTCCTAAATGTCGCCGGATACTACCGCTGATTCATACGGGGGTTCGCTAAGACCGCTGGACCAATGTATAAGTTGCTGGAAGGCAGCCCACGATGTGGCACACCTATTCAATGGGATGCCGACTGTGAGTTAGCTATGAAACACCTGAAAGAAGCGCTAACCTCGGCCGACCTTCTCATTCACCCGACGCCTTGGCGCCTCTTCGTTATAGATACGGACGCCTCCGGTGATTGTCTGGGCGCTGTCCTACAACAGACTTGTGACTCGTCTGTTGATTTAAAAAGGGGGAAAGGAGCTGGTGAGCAGAAAGACCGTTTCAAGCTAAAAGAAAGGGACTTACGCCCCATCGCCTTCGAATCTCGGCGCATGACGCCCACCGAACAAAGATATTCTGCACAAGAAAGGGAGATGCTCGCCATCGTATACGCGTTACACAAATGGCGTGGATACATTGAAGGATCTCCAATACTCGTACGTACCGATCACGAGTCTTTAAAATATTTCCTGACGCAGAAAAACCTTGGTCGACGACTTGCGCGTTTTGTGGACGACATCGCTCACTTTGATGTCGAAATTATCTACAGACCTGGACGACATCAGTTAGTGGCAGACGCGCTGTCGTGAAGGAAGGGACATCAGGACGTACCTGATTCTGAAACCCTTACACCCCTCTTCGCCACTCCACTGAATCCCACCGAAGAAAAGAAAGACCGAAGCGCCGTCTTCCAGACATTTGCGGAATATAAAAGGCATCTGCAGCAAGGGGAACAATCAACTGCGGTCGGAAATGGATCATACCTAGTAAACGAGGATATCCTGTGCAAGAGGACCCCTAATCGTTGGGGAGAAGAAGTGATCGTTGAAGTCCCAACGACGCAGGAGATGGCCGAAGAAAGGGTCAGGATGATCCATCGCGAATTGGGCCACTTGGGAGCCAAGACTATTGTGGCTGCTCTCCGGACGCGAATTCATATCCCGTTTGCGCAGGAGATTGTTGAGCGTACACTCAGAAGCTGCGAAGAATGTCAATTTACTCACCGAGAACCCGCTACAACACAGCCGCTCTTCCCCATTCCTCGAGTCGATGCCGGAGATGCTTGGGCATTCGATTTCGTCGGTCCCCTCCCCAAGACTATGAAAGGGAATCGCTACCTCCTTACCGCGATGGACCTCAGCACCGACTGGACGATCGCTCAAGCTATTCCTCAACGCTCCAGCAATGTCGTCGTTGACATGCTGCAGTACATCGTTCACACCTATGGGAAACCGGTAACTGTCCTTACGGACAATGGAGCAGAGTTCTTATCATACGAACTGCAAAACTTACTGCGTCGATTGGAAGTCCAACACTCCCATACCACGCCATATCATCCTCAGACCAACGGATGTCTGGAAAAGTTTAACGATATTCTGACTGTTACGCTCCACCTGCGTTAGTCCGACTTGGACCTGTTGATAGGCGTAATCGACTTAGCGAAAACGAGTGAATGGGGATCTCGTATCAACCCAACACAAGCTGAACAGGGGCCCCGTGGGCACACTCTGCAGCTAAAGGATGAAAATGGATACTCCTTGGCGAGTATGAGTGGAGGCACGCTTAGTCGAAGACTAAGGCAAACAAAAGACGAGTCAAGGGTGGATTGAAGAAGACCAAGATGGGGTTCTTGGTCTTCCAAGGCGACTACTTATACAAATACACACGGGCTTTAAAGCGCTGCTGGAACGATAGGAAACCAGTAGCGTAACTAGCTCGAACCCTAGTACAGCTATCCTAGAAGTGAGTCATACACGAGCCACAATCACATGTGTACTACTGTGCTGACTGATACGATGTAAGTGTCCATGACTAATAGTGAGTCAGTCCGTAGTCATAACCGGTTGTGATCGTAACACTGACACAAATGTTGGCGAAGATGACCGCGCCCCAAAGGCAAAACCAGTGGGATGAACTACTTCCCGATGCCCTTCTCGCCTATCGGGCACATGTTAGTTCGTCTATGGGTGTGTCACCGTTCTTCTTGATGTATGGAAGGGAAGCGCGCTTACCAAGTGAAAGGATCCACCAAGTGTTCCAACGTAATCCGACGGACGAAGAAGTTGAGTTCGTCCAACAACGACGGCTGGAACATGTTCAGGATCTGGCTCGATTCCGGCGGGAGGCAAACGAACGAGCAGAGTCGCGCCTGGAAAAGGAAGCATCCCAGCGAGAAGAAGACTACCGAGAAAAGGGGCTTGGTATTGGAGATGTGGTGAAAAGACGGCATGAAGCTGGTACGAAGCTCCATCCGCGCTGGGATGGCCCTTTCATCATCAGAGAGGTCACTGATAAAAATACATACCAATTGCAGACACGGAATGGATACATCCTCAAAAACCTGTACAACGGTGCTCAACTCCAACGATATTTTCCGTCTTCTCGTTCTCAAGACTCCTTGTGGTTTGCAAGTTCCGATCTGAAGAGAAAAGATACGGTGGCGTTACAACAAAGACAAAAAGAAGAAAGAAAAACTCCAGGATCTTCCGGACCCCGATAAAACACTTCATCGTTCCGCTCCTGCCCAAAAACCAAAAAAAAATAGCCTCTGATTGGTCATGCTACTGTCCCAGAATCGTGGCGACTCTATTTCTCATTTCAGTTGTGACCGGAGTCACAAGAAACTACCGATGGGGTAATGTTGTGAACTGAATGAGTCAGCGTGACTCATCGGGGTCTTGTGACCTCCCCGTATTATGAAAGCAACGCGCAAGCCTGTATATTGCAGGTATTCCGAGATCGTTTCCTACTGAATGTCTCAGATGTATTCTTGTAAGATAGGAGTAGGCCGCGTCAGCGCGACGCGCAAGCGTGTAGTCCAAATGTATTTAAACCAGCGAGTTTGCGACAGGAATCACAGAATTCTCTCGCCCATCATTCCTGGCCGTTACGAATCGCTTAGTCAAGAAGTCACCAAGGGGGTTGCGGGACCGGAATTTTTGATATCCGGTCAGATTTTGTCTTTTAGGGGCTTTCCGACCCCTCCCCCCCCCCCCCCCCCTTCCAAATATGGTAGGTTTAACTCACGTTACTAATATCTTTAAGTCACATGATACAAACTACACTTGACGCCGTCGACTTGTACTACCCGTGCAGCTGTCACAAGCCCAATTCTTGGGTGAAAACTCATAATCCATACACGTTTGGTGGAACTAGTCAGTGTGAGAGCAGGAAAGAATCATAAATGGCACAGAAAATAAGGAAGAGCGAGAAGAACGCACCCAGACTGTCTCGCACCCTGGAACTCGACACTTCATCACATTCACCCCTGCGCCGATCTCAGAGTCGGTAATTGTGACACCGCACGTACACATGTTCAAACTAAGAACATTCGCTTTTCTTAACCGCCGTCCTCGAGTGCTGACAGGCAATTCAGGTAATGCGCAAATCGGAGAAAGACTCGGCGGCCCCGGATGAGGTGATAGGGGCCCAGGAACCAAGGTGGGAATGGCCGGCAGCGTGCCCTGCAGCGCAGTCAATTCGGAAGGTTGCGCAATCGTATCTGAAGGCTGCGTGCTTGGTCGCATGTTTGATTCGAGGGCCTGCACTTGGGCCCGCATAGGTGATTCTGGGCTCGGGGTTGTGATGGTAGATTCGAAGGTGGATGTGGTCGATTCATTGGGTGCGTTTAATCCACGGAGATCAAGACGGAGATGCGCAGTTTGGTGCGCAGTCGATGGGGCAGGTGTAGGGCGCGGGGATAGAGATGCGTATGGGTACCAAGTCGGAGATGATGGGGGAGCTATCAAATAAGGATCAGAATCTCTGTCTCATGAACGAAATAGGGACGTACCCGGTTCGTTCTCGTCATCGTCACCATCACTGTCATTGTCCCTATCGCCGTCGCCGTCCCTATCGCCATCGCCATCATTTTTGTCATCGTCGAACTCCTGCTCTGAGTCTTGCTCCATCGCGTCTTCCTGAGAATGGCCAGAGTTGCCATGGATGTCGACATTGTGCGTACCAGGGCCTTCCTCTTGATTGTCCTGGTTGCCCGCATCTGAGCTGGTTATGGCGGTAACTTATTCAGAGAGCAAATCCTCGGAATATATTGGACTCACTGAAGATAAAGCCTAGCGCGGTGTGCTTCCGAAATGGCAAGTGATGGTTTGTTCTTTGGCCTTATTTTGCGGTATCTTTGGGCCTTATCCCGCGAATTCCAGACTTTTCGCATACCGTCCTTCTCGGATTGT
Source organism: Lactarius indigo (assembly GCA_025766275.1). Lineage (NCBI taxonomy): Eukaryota > Fungi > Basidiomycota > Agaricomycetes > Russulales > Russulaceae > Lactarius > Lactarius indigo. The sequence continues at coordinate 613,382 of JAFKAC010000034.1, forward strand.
GACAGGCAGACCGTGATGGGGAAGTCGTCTGGAGATTGGATTCGATGTCAATCGCGAAAGTGTGCATGGAGACTGTATGTCCATACAGCAGGACTACCATCGGGACAATGGGGACAGACGATTGGAACGTTCGAGCAAGGAGATGCCTCGGAGGAAGTGGAGGCAGTAGCATAGTTGAAATGTACCATATTTGCGCATTTTGACTTCTTGCGGTCCACCGAGACGCTTCCAGCAGTTCCGCGGCCCTTCCTCAAATAGATCTGGCACATCGGAGCAGGGCGAAGACATAAGCCACAGAGCTCTTCAGAATTATCAAGCATACTATCGTGCAGTATGTGTGCGCCCATGTGTTCGAGGACGCGTTGTCCGTTCTTCCAGTTCACGATCGACCCACATCCGAGTCTTGGGCAGCCCTGGCTGTTTATGTCCATGGAGTTGGACAGTTTTTCGTCGCACACAAAGCATGCTAACCCTAAACAAGGTCATTATATGAGAGTATGTAGCATATGGTCCTAACGTACCTTCGAAGCGATAAGGAAAAAATTCAGTGCGTCTCACCACCGGCAAGCTTCGGTAGTCCTGCGGCTGAAGGTCTTGAAACAGGCTACAGGAAAGGGTTACCAAAAAGCTGCCTTCGAAGAGAAAAGTTGGCTTTCCCGGGCTCAGAACTGAAACCGTGGGATTCAGCGCGTGGACATGTCGACCGTCAATGCTCTCGCAAGTGGCCTCCATTCGCATGGACCAACACCAGTCGTGTACGCGCGTCAGGTCATCTTCGATGGTCGCAGGAACAAGGCGCAAGATCTGGCAGTCTACCTTGGCAGTTGGATCAGCGAGAAGGTGGACGGCCAACTCATCGAGATTGGTTTGGGACGCAAACTGAAGTCGGTTGACTTGGGCTACAGCGAGGACAACGAGTGCATCACATCTGACCAGTATGGCGACTGGGTTGCCAATGCGAAGAGAAGGGCCCACAGTTTCAGTATCACCAGTCGTAGTTGAGCCAGGCCAGGGGTCAGACTCAGATGTGGAAGCGGTTGGGCCAAAGCATGGTATATTTTGTACGCGCCTTAACCGATCTGTTGATGATCGAGCACTACGATAGGCCATTCGATAGCGGAGAGCCTTGGCCTTCGAGGTTTTACGGCCCTCCACAGTGATTGCAGAGTCAACATTATTTCTTGGCATCTCTTCGGCAATCGCGTCCTCCAAGTCCCCATCGTGTGTATAAGGAAGAGCCGTTTGAACGTTGTTCACACCTTGCACAGTGTCGGAAGGCGTATATGCAGGACCCTCAGGAGTGACCACGGGAGCGAAGTCATCGTCTTCGCTGTCATGTTCTTGGTTGCGTTGGTTTACAAGGAGAGTACCTAGTGGAGATAGGATGTCGATGTTAGGGTCACACTCTGCCCAAAGCTGCTCAAAGACATGTCCAGCGTCGGGTATACATGCGATAGCCTCTTGAGATCCCAAGAACCAACAAGAATGGAGGTTGACCCTTGCGACAGAAGGATCGCCACGCCAGTCCTTTGGGCTGATGTGATCAAACCTTGAGGTAATTTCTCCGGCTTGAGCATCTCTGGTGATACAGGGTAATGCGAGACAACGAGTGCCAAGGTCCCACTCCAGGTGTTCTGCAAGAATCAGAGCGACTTCCGTTAGACCTGAGGCCCAACTACCAAGTTGTAGGACATCGACGTTTGTGTCTGTACCGACAGCAGTCCAAATTAAACCAAAGAAAGTTTCCAGGCGATCAGTCCCCAGCAGAATTGGGTAGAATTTACCATGCGGATTGTCGACTTTGGCTTTCGCGACGCAGTAGAATACATTTTTGATCATGATCATGATATCCACGTAAGATTGCATTGGCATGAACTGGGTCCGAGCAGAACAGTCCCTGTAGAGGAAAAAGGCCATATGCGCAGCTGCGCTCAAGTGGATCAATTGCTGGTCAAGATCAAGGTCGACACAGACATAGGGCATCATCAGGTGATGAGCAAACTGTCCGTATACATTGAGTGCCTCTCGCGCGCAAGCAAAGGATGGGCTAGAGTCAGCTGGTGGTGGAGGAAGTGACCATATCTCCTTGAGGAGAGAGTACGCAAGGACGACGTCCTGCTTGTCGTTGGGATTGAGGAGAGACCGGAGTCGATGAGGGGGAACGCCATGTGACTCGAGATGTGTCCGAAGTATTGCAGGAGTGACACAAAAGCCTTGAACTAAGATACCTTTCTGGCGCATGAGGAGGTTCCGTTGACGCTTGAATACATGTTTGAAGTCCTTGTCGGCTGTGAGATCGTCTGGGCCAACAAGATAGTTCATGAGCTTCAGTGAGAATAGTTGCCCGTAAATAGGTGAACTTGCAGACAACTGGAAATTCATTGTCAGTATGACAAGCACATCTCCATGCTTTGCTTCGCCATCGGAGGCGATGCAGACGGTGCGATAAACATGGTCCTTTCGCACATTTGTGTTTCCTACTGCGTTGAGAATCGACTGTATGACGCGCGCATGGTGTAGGCCTGTCTCTCTCTTGCAAGTACCTGAAAACATAATGGGATGCACGGCGTATTCACGGGGTAGCTCAGAGAGTGCACCAATCCCTGCAACAGTAGCCTCGCACGCAAGATGGACCCTGTTATCATTGATCGCGTCACAGAGAATGTCGAGTTCTCTTTCGGAAGTGAACTCAAGGGGGATATTGTGGCCATGTTCACGACAGATTCCGAGAAATTTGTTTGTCAAGTCGTCCCAGCGAACGCGTTGTTCGATAGCAAGTTCGTCGAGCATTATAACTTGATGTACAAGCCTGCCAGAGCATGCGCCAGAGTCCAGATTGTCACCAATGCCAGCCAGGCCAGAGTGACACGATATAATATTCTCCTCAATCTCGGAGACCGCTGGCACAGATGGGGACACGATAAGGGGTCACAAAACTGTATTATGTCGGATGGTAGAGATGCTTGGCAAGGACAAGGAGCGATGGGCAAACTCCGCCACACGTGCTCCGCCCAATCGGAGCATCACAATTGAACGCATCAGGTCTTCGTTCGAGTAACCTTTCGGCTGGTACAACTTCTCTGCTGCGCATTCATACTGCTGGATCAAAGTCTTGATCCCGGTTCTGTGCTTGAGCCCTGCCTGTACCAGGGACGCTACACGATCGACTCGCCCACTTGCGATGGCCATGATCCATTGTTTGTGGTCGTCAAGGGCGGTGGCTTTCCCCAACAACTTTCGGCTTGCATTCAATTTGGTTAATCGCAACTGTCGCACTTGTCCAGTTTTACACCGAGCCACTTCAACAAGGCCCCCAACTCCATGGTAGACAAGTGGGGCATTCTTGTGGACCCCATGTCAGATTCGGTCCATGACGCTGATGTAGAGGGGTATAGAGGTGAGAGCCTGACAGTCTTCGCAAGCGCTTCCCTGGCTAATCGAGGGTTTGCGACATAGCTTTGCTTGGATGTAAAACTTATCCTTGGTCGAGCGGTAGTCCCAAGGTACATTGCGTTCGCTGTGTAGACCGAAAGGATAGGAAATATGGTGATTTTTTCCGTGAGGGAACTCCACAAAAATGCCTTCACAACGAACTTCGCGGCGGCCTTCAAGACTTCCTTCAGCTCTCAAGACCTTCTTTGTTTTCTGCTCAGCACTGTGGGCACACGCATCAAAAGCGTGATCAGCAACATCGGAGCAAGCATCTGATACAATTTCAGGGACCAGGTCCGGGGTCTGATCGATTACTATCGGTGAGTCGACTGACCCACTTGTGGTGATGGGCATGGGCTTGGGCACAGTCTCACATGTGGTCACAGGGAGTGATGTGGTTGCTTCACAGGCGGCAACACTCATGGCGGTGGTTTGGCAAGTAAACTGGGGTATGCCAGGGGGCGCATATCTAGTATATGGTGAGTTCCCACTTATAGGCTCATTCGTCCCACACTCACCGAGTATCTATCTCATGCAACAGACCCTCGATCTTTGGCTCAATCATTGCACCCTCAAGACCGCGATGGAAGACGAAGAATTTGAAGAATTGGATGAAACCATCCAAACCATATTCGCCACGATTGATCATTTCCTTCACATTTTCCCGCATCTCCAACTCTCCCCATCCAAACGCGGTCTTCAACATTGAGTTCAAGATGGCCCAGTCGTCCTCAACTTCGACCTCCATGCCTTGCTCTATGCTGATGACACAAGAGCGAGGATCGGCCGAGAAAAGACTAAGTTGGTGTGCCGGGGTTGCAAGAGGTACGTCATTGGGAATTCGTGTCGCAGCGGCTTCGAGTTTGCTCAGGAGCTCAACCCCCTTTTGACAGGGGACCTTCCGAGCTTCTGCTTGAAGAGGTGCTCCTGTTTTCAGGGCCTGACGTGTTTCCGCCAGCGTGTCATTGTCATTGTGCTTGTACGTTTCGAGCATCGCCTCTTGGTTGTCGCTCAGTTCACTGAAGCTCCTTTCATTAGTGTGGATTAGTGGTGGAGCAACTACTGTTGGCGGATTCAATGGGACTCTGGGCTTGAAGAACGCGCGGAGGTCGTGATTCGGCTGGTTAGCTTTGGGGGGTTTTTCAGGGGCCCTTTTCGGCCCCTTACTTTTGCTACTTTGTTTCTTCTGGCATGCCTTCGATGTGCGGTGGATGGCAAGGTTCTTCTTTCCACCAAAACCAACACGGACAGTTTCGTTACAGTCTGGGCAGATGAGCACGCTGGTCGCATGGAATTTAATTCCACTGCTGTTTGTGATTAGATTAGTCGGGCGTGTTTTATATCCCTTACTTCAAGTCCTTACTTTTCATTTTCTCGCTTGTTTTCTTGGTTTGTTTCGGACATTTAGAGTGCGTCAAGAAACTGGTATTGAATGTCTATCTAAACCAAACCATTCCCCCGACGCCTTGAGGATCGTTTGAGGAGGTGTACACGGCGCCACAAGGCGGATCATTTCCTAATTAGGAAGGTCGGAATTTCTTGTTCAGCCACCGGCCCCCCCCCTCCCCCCCCCCCACCCGCGGTTCGGGATTCCGGTCCCGCAACCCCCTTGGAAGTCACACGGAAGTGGGCGACATCACAAAGTGACCTGAGCACGTGCGTCCCACGGTGTTGGAACAATGGACTACTAATAGCTTGAGCACTTCATTACAGATGGAACTCTCTAAAAAAACAACCACTCAAACAAGAATGCCTAGTGTAGACAGTGTCTTGTTCACCATGCTAAAATGATTTGAAGCACAGACATCACCCCACCTACACAAAATGCTGCTACCAAGATCCCCCTGAAATCCATATTCATTTTCTTGAAGACCTGAGTGCCCCTGCAGAAATGGAGTACTTCTGGAGAGGAGGGACCTTGAATTTGGACAAGGAAATGGAGGTCCATGATGTGTTGTGCTTGGGCCAGGGAAGTACCAGAGAGACAGACTACCTTGCAGACTACGACAAATAATATATTTCCTGTAGCAAGTACTTGCATGGTACTACTAGTTACATCTATATCAGAGCTGCCAACCTTGTCTGTGTGAGACTGCAACTGTCATTTCCCTTTTGGGAAACTTCCCATGGACCCCTTGACACGCCAGACAAAATGACTTGAATATAGTCAGCTGGCGCAGGTCAGAAAATGATGGGGTCAGACCCAGGTCATGACAACACTGGGCAAGAGTAAACGGGGAACATGAGATGATGATCGGGTGAAGGCAATGCACGGGCTGGCATTCACCCAGGATTTCAGAAGTGACATTTCGAGAATAGCAAGGGGGATTATGAGACAAGATTATATACATGTAGGACAGACCATTGGACAGACAGAAAACAGACTCGGAGACTGATACAGGCTCACAATGAGCACTGACACAAGTGAATTACAATACGGATAGACAGAGACGAGACACGCATGGGTATCGAAGCCGATGTGGCCAAATCGTCGTGGGTGTATGATCTCGCCGAGTAGTCGCAGTTTGACGGATACGAATGCAGTGTACCTGGGGATCTGAGAATGGAGTCCTTGACACGTGACCGCACCACGCAGGTGCCGTATTTCCGCGGAACATACAAAACGGGACTGTATTGAGCGCGGCTGGCAGCTGGGTCTCTCGTAGGATCCACCGTCCATGAGTCCCAAGAGGGATCCGAGGTCATATTCCTTAGCGAGGTGACGGATCATGTGAATGTGAATGGGGAAAGAAATGAGGGGTAGGTTTGTTCCCTTCGTATCGTGAGGACTGCCTGACAGTGTCTGTATTAAACAAGACGAGGGACACCTCAAAATCTGTGATCCCGGCCGCGCTTGAACTCCCGCCTCTTTGGTCGTGGGAGGGGTAGAGATGGCCTTCTCAGACGTGGAGACTAAGGCAGATCTTCGCTTTCTTCCCGATGGTCCAGGGATTCCTGATGGCCAAGGCGCTCGTGGGACTAAAGGCATAGCCACAGTCCTGGCGGGAGTGCGACCGGATCGCGCGTCCTGTAAAGACCTGACAGGAGTGTTACTGGGGCTGGTTTCAGCCCTAGAGATCTTTGCAGAATGCTTTCGATCTAGACAGTGTTAAAAACCAGTTGACAGAAAATACAACGTTTGTGCGTACATCCGTGAGGAGTTCCAAAAGGAAGGTTCTGGATTCCCATCACTGAGGGAAATTGTTGAGCGTGTGTCGCACAGCGGAGAAAGAGCCTTATATCCCCAGGTCTGCTTAATAAGATTGAGAACATAGCCCCATTGCACGCCGTGAGTGCATGCTATAATGTAATCGCTATCAGACTAACCTGAGCGACTCTTGGAGTGACTCCGGCACTGCAACAACTCTTCCAGGTGGTCCAGGCAAGCGGATCGTGAAGTCTGGAAAGACCATCCCGATCTAAGTTAGTTCCATCACAGGACTGTTAATGTCGTAGCCACGCAGTCGTATAACGGGTGCACAGGGTCCCATGCTGCGCCGAGGATGCCCGTGTTAATGCGAGTTTTAAGGAACCGTGGACAGCGGTGGATGATGGGTTCAAATGAACGGAGGAGGGCGCCGCAGGGGCAGAAGATGGCCTCCGGGGGGTCCGATTTTCGGAAGCGTTGGACATAGGTGCCCGTGAAGGCGTGGTCTGTCAGGTGGTGCCGTGTTCTGGGCAACCCTTCGGCGTGTTGGAGTGCTGCCAATTTCCGGAACACGTTGCAGTCGCAAGTCAGTCGCGGTGCACCTTTGCCGGCCCGGGTCTTGGGAGCGCTCAGGAGACAATCACGTCCCCGGGCCACTGGCAGAATGCGCCAAATGACCTCCTCCTGTATAGAGTCGCTGCAAGGCGAATCTGCGATTCCCATCGCGAAACAACTTGATGAGTTGTCAAGTTATAGTGAGGTGATAAAGAGGCGAGGGTGAAGGTGATATAGGTGCTCCCCTATCGTGACGTGGGGGGTGAGGCTGTACAGCATAGGACAAAGATCTTATGGACGGCGATGTAATTACGAAATAAACAAGTCGATGACAAAAATCTCAAGCAGTGTGTTCGATTGTAAGAACCGCTGGCGGAGGCACAGGGACGATGTGCTAACGTGACCACTAACACTTCCCACAAAGCTCGAGAATGCAAGCGCCAGATCCGCCAATATAAATCATAAATTTTATATCCTGCTATAGACAAATATAAGGATATGGGTGGCATCTGAGCGAGAGCGAGAACTTGGGCCGTCGGGAAAATAATTAGAGAATGGATGCCTACGGTGTGGTTCGCTTGGTATGTGATGTCCTTGTAGGATCCAGTTATACACTATGTGTTGTTATGAGACGATATACATAGAGCCTGTATTTTCCCTGCATGTCGGTGTGGTGTCTTACTGGATGGCGGGTGTATAGATGACGAGGTGGGCACCGAAGTAGGCGACGGTGGTCGCTGCTTCTGAGCGCTCACTTCCTTCGCTCTGGGAGGAGCAGTTGTATCCTTGACGTTGGTGGACGAGACGGACTTGCCTTTTCATCTCGGCGGGTTAATCCCTGATGGCCGACCCGTCCGCAGGACTAGAGGCTTGACCGCCATCACCGCAGAAGTGCTACTGGATCCTATGCTCTGGCGCAAGGAGGAGAGAATCGCTCCGAGCTTGTTTCCACCCCGGAGGCCTTGGTGATAGACGACTTTGTGTGGGGAGGGTCATCTATATGAACAGCTATGAAAGAATGCAACCTAGTTAGTGCATCGGAAACTAGGATCTCGAAATATGCAGGCGTGCTTACATTTGCAATGAGTTCCGAAGGGAAGTTCGGGATTCCTAGTACTGAACATGGAGACGAATTGGTTTCGCTTGCAGGAGGTAGTCGTCTACCGGCGGCCCTTGAGTACGGAAGAATTGCACCAGTGCGGGCGTCTAGTTCCCTGAGTCGCCTTGGTCGCCCACGCCCATTCGCCTAACCAACAAACTACAGAAGTCTATAGTTCTGCATAAACTATTTTTTTTACCAATAAAAATCCCACCCTCTATGTTGTCCTGGATCATACAAATGTGTGGTTTCAGTACAGTAAAACACGGGAATCTTGACCCGGAGGTGTCCGACACCAAAGACGCCTGATTACATAACAGACCTTTGCCCGAGCGGGGGAGATTCCGAGGCGATCGTTGCTCACGACTCTGATTCCCTTTTTGTGTTGATAACCCATGAGTGGCGAACAATATCTTGCAGTCCTCAAAGCATCCTATGACTATGTGCCCCAGTCTAGCGACGAGATCGAAATCAAGGAGGACCAACTACTCCTGCTCGTCGAGAAAACTGACGACGAGTGTGTCCCTCCATGTCTCACTTGAAGTGTCGCTGACCATCCGTAAGCTGGTGGAAAGTAAAAGTAAAAGGGGATGATCAGAGTGGACTCGTTCCATCTGCTTACGTGGAATTGGTGAGTCTTTGTCGGACCGCGACATTCGTTCTCGGAAGTGCGCCTGCGCACGCAGAGGGATTCTGTTGTGCCTTCTTGCATGTCCCGCTGACTTTCAACTCTGCGCCCACGCTTCCCCCGATTACCGTGCCAGGCTGAGCATTCCTCCATTGTGAAAGCACAATACGACTACGCTGCAGCAGCTGAAGGAGAGCTATCCGTGAAAGAGGACCAACTGTTGTTGGTGTTTGGCCCAGAGGAGGACGGCTGGTTACTCGTCCAGGATAAGGATGACGGCAAGGTCGGTTACGTCCCCGGAAATTATATCGAGGTCAGTCCCTTTCTCTCTCCCCTGACTGGCGTTAACCGGGAGCGTTGGCTCAACTAGGCCGTGGATGACACCAGTTCTATAGCGGCCGTCCCTTCCGCGGCACCCCACATCGTCGTTCCCGATTCACCTCCCCGCCGTGCGCGTCCTGTCAGCACATATGTCGATCCTGCAGAACTCGTCCGCTCTACCGCCTCCAAGGTCAAGGCAGACGCTATCAAGACCTGGTCCGTCTCAGAGATCGACAAAAAAGGCAAGAAGAAGAAGGGCACGCTCGGTGTCGGAAACGGTGCCATATTCTTCGCTAGCGAAGCTGACAAGGCACGTTTTCGAATAGGTGCTGTCTGTTTGTCGTGTGCTACGTTATTGACTCAGGCTCTCGCTGATGTTAGACGCCTGTGCAAAAGTGGCAAATTGGCGACATCACATCTTCCGAAATTGACAAGTCGAAACATATACTTATCGAGGTCGGTGGCTCTGCGGCTGCCAGCTTGCACTTCCATGCAGGAAATAAGGACACCGCCGAAGAGATCCTCGCTAAACTCGAATCTTCGCGCAGTCTTGCTCGTGAGAGCATCGAAGCTACTGCAACAGAGGCGGCCGCAACCAAGCATCAAGAAGATCCAGATCCAGAGCCTGAACCTGAACCTGTGCAAGCTCCTGTGCAACGCACACTCCCTCCACCTCTGCTCAGTAATGGCTCCAACAGTCCAAGTAAGAAAGGCGTTCACTTTTCAGAAGCAAGTCCCGCCATTATTCCCCCACGCTCAGCATCTCCTCCGGAACCCGAACAAGATGAGGCTGAGGGTCTAGAAGCTGCCGCGTTGTATGACTTCCAGGCACAAGGGGATGACGAGTTGACCGTAGCGGAGGGCGACGCTCTGTGGATAATCGAGCAGGAGGGTGACGAGTGGTGGAAGTGCCGGAACATAAAGGGTGACGAAGGTGTTGTGCCGGCGTCATATATCGAGGTGCGTGTTGTGACACCTTGAGTTCCCATCTCTCGTTCTTGACCGACGGTGTCTTGTAGCCCACAGGCGCGGGTCGCTTGCCTGCTCGGTCCGCAGAACCAGATGATGACGATGATGACGACGGCGCAGCTGATCGTGGGGCTGAGGAGCGCGCTGCAACGGAGCGAGCAGAGCACGAAGCAAGAGAAGCGAGAGAAGCGCGCGAGCACAAGGAAAGGCAGGCCCAGGAGCAGCGCGCGAAAGCCGCCGCCGCCGAGGCCGAGCGCAAGCGCAAGGAGAAGGAGAAGCGCGAGCGTGAGGAACGTGAGCGTGAACGTGAAGAACGTGCAAAGCGAGAGAAGGAACGCGAAGACGAAGAGGCCGCAGAGGAAGCGCGCCGTGTTGCGGACGATAAAACGGAAGCGAAGTCTGTCCCAAGAACTGTCCGTTCCCCTAAGCCTGAAGGACGCAAATCCGTTGAGAAACGTGGGTGCCTCCGTCACGTACATGTTCTCTCCCTCATTCGCCTTTGATTAGGCGCTCCTCCTGATCCAAGCCAGACGCGAGAGTGGCGCGATCGCACTGGACAGTTCCGCGTCGAGGCTGCGTTCCTTGGGTACAAGAATGGGGTGCTCCGCCTGCATAAGGTGAATGGCGTTGTCATCGAGGTACCGTCGGAGAAGATGTCAGCCGAAGATATGCGCTACGTCGAAAAGATCAATGGTCGTGGAGGTTCTGTTTCACGCAGGAGCGGTGACGACGACGACGAGCCTTTGGCGAAGCGCCGCCAGTCTCTCCAGCCGGTGCCCGCGCCCACGAAGAAGGCCCCACCCGTCGACTGGTTCGAGTTCTTCTTAAACGCGGGCTGCGATGTGGACGATTGTACTCGCTACGCCTCCTCCTTTGAGCGAGACAAAATCGACGAGGCCATTTTACCCGATATTACCGAGGGCACCCTGCGCACGCTTGGTCTGCGCGAAGGTGACATCATCCGCGTTGTTAAGGTTATCGACGCTCGCCGTCCAAAGCCCCCCGTAAAAGCAGCGTCCTCAGAGGTGAACCTCCTCGGCGGCGATGAATCGGGGACCCCAGCGCGTGCCACGCCCAGCCCTGGCCCCCCCAACTTATTCACTGGGCCAGGTGGACAGCTCAAGAACGCGCGGAGAGGACGCCCAACGCCAAGCAAGTCTGGCAGCACCGCTCCCGGCGCAGTAGATCTCACTGCCATCTCGACGGCGTCCGAACAGATTGCACGCACAGCGACGCCACTTGTAACGAGTCCGACGGGTACCCCAGCCCTCGCAGCCTCGCCTCCGCAGGCACCCCCATCAAGGTCCAACTCGGCCGCCCCATCGGGCTTCGATGACGACGCGTGGACGAATCGGCCGAGCTCGACCAAACCCGTTGCACCTACACCACCTATCCCAGAGCGCGCGCCGTCCGTGCCCCCTCTCCCCGGCGCATTTGCCTCGGCTCCAGCTCCAACACCACCGCAACCCCCCCGTGCGCCATCCGCTCCGGCGACCCAACTGGCACCTTCCAGCACTAGCACCGGTGGCGGCCTGGCGAAGACCGATGCGGACATTTTCGATCAGCTTGCGCGGCTCAGCCAGCTGCGCGTACAAACTCCCGCCGCTGGTGCCCCGAAATCTGCGCCTCCTGCCCCCTCGCCTGGAATAGCGTCTCCTCCCGCAATGGCGGCGATGTCAGGTTACAATCTTGGATTGGGCGCTCCGCCGCTTGGGCCGCACCCTACTCTATCGCTGCCGCTACAGGGACAGTCGACCGGACTACCTCCCCCATCCGGCGCGCGTGGTCCGTTCGCCCCGGTCCCTGCGAATCAGGGCCTCCTCGCGCCTCTTGTACCAACCACGACGGGTTTTACCGGGTTTGTACCTACGCGCCCCGCAACGTCACCGTCGTTCCTGGGTACACAGCCCACGGGTTTCCAGCCGTCACTCGCACCACAGCCCACGGGCTTCCAGCCCTCCCTCGCCCCTCAGCCGACGGGTTTCCAGTCAAACCTTGCCCCGCAACAGACGGGTTTCCAGCCAAACCTTGCCCCACAGCCAACGGGTTTCCAGCCATCACTGGCGCCGCAGCCTACAGGTTTCGGTGTAGGTTCGCCGTTTGGGGCGGGTCAGCTGGGCGGCGTGCCACCCGTACCGCCCCTCCCCACATCGTTCCAAAACGGGTCGTTTGGCCAGCTACAGCCCCGTCAGTCCTCTGGTCGTTTCGTACACTACTATGCGGTTACTGACACAGCTTCCTTTTTCTAACCTGCAGAGCCCACCGGATTCAATCCAGGGTTCGGGCAGCCGTCCTACGGCAGTGGCGCACCGCCGCTGCCAGGAGGCCCCGCGCAGAAGGACACGAACCCGGCGAACGTGTTCGCGGCGATGAAGGCGGGGACGTTTGCGAATGATTCGGCGCCGCAGTCTGCGGGTGAGGCATTTCTGCGTGCTGTCGATCGGGGTTGAGCATCCTAACTGTGATTATTCGCCCCTCGTCCTCGTCAGATAAATACGCCGCCCTGCGCGTAGACCGTAAGTCCCTCCCTTCAATCACGTGGCCGTTTTGTTCCATGTTGATCAACGTTTGCTTTCGTAGCGTCACCATCACCACTGAGCGCACAGCCGACTGGGTGGGGGTTCCCTGGGTTCCCTGGAGGGTATTCTGGATTCCAACGTTAATGATGAACTGTAATGACTGACGGCTGAGGACCCTCACATGCCATCTTCCTCTCCTGTAATTTCTTCAATCGTTTTTCGTTTTTTAATCGCAATTTTGTTACGATGCTTTACCTTGGGAGAGCTCCTATACAGATCGGAAGACATACGAAATCGGGTATGGAAAGAAAAAACCAGTCGAGTTGCGCAGGAAAAAAACATTAAATCAGACTGGAAGGTGAGGTGAACTCAAACGATCGATTGTGTCGATAACATCAAGATGCTGTGCATACAAATACGAGGGTTCAAACTCCCTAGGTCCATCCTGGATGTCATGTGAACTGTCTCGGGTCAACAATGTCGCGAGGAAGCAAATTGCAGTAACTTATCGGGAGAACTATTCCCTGTCCGCAGCTACCTTGCTGATGTCCCTGCAGGACGGCGTCTGCACAACATAACTAAGGCAGGCCAGGTGCTCCCCGGCTCATCTGCATCCGCGAACGGAGTCTGTGCAATAGTTGTGCGATGTCCAGCAAAGTTGTATTAACGATCCCTGGCAACCCAACTACACGCAAAAACAAAATTAACGGGCCTGGCCGGGAATTGAACCCGGGACCTCCTCCAAATGACCAAAGCCCTAAGAAGGAATCATACTACTAGACCACCAGGCCAATAAAGACGTATTTATTGAAGACCTTTTTGAGCGGTTTCCATAAATATCGGGCCCTTTCGACTATTTTTGGACGTGTCGCCGCAATAAAGCTATTGGCTATTGTTTGTGTCAGCCTCACACCGACCGACTTCAAAGGATTGCTGCTAACTTGGGCTGGAACTGGAACACGAATCTGAGACCTCTTTCGTCCTCCGCTCATGCTCTGAGAAACTGCAATTTTGCCAGTAGGGCTACTGAGGATGTCGGCCGCTTTCTGGTTGGACAGTTCGGATGATTCACTCTTCTTTGCTCCCTCTAGTAATATATCTTCGAGGTCCTCAGCGGTTTCTCTCGATATCAACGACATACCTCTCGATATCTATCCCTCTTTGCTTTTGCCCTCCCGCAGTCTCAACGCCTTGCCTCTCTGGGATCATGAACCCGCCAAGCCTCCACCATGCCCCTCGACTAGTCCTCGTCAGAACCGGAGAAGGACCCAGAATACTTTCCTGTCGCTAGTGGCCTCTCTTGCCTTGCCAAAGGGAAACCGCCCTAGCCGAAAGTATGCCAACGTACTTGTTTCATCTCCAACTCCGGGGCGCCTCAGGAACGTCCCACAGCTCAAGCCAGCGCTCAAGACTTGGATCGTGAGCTTTGGTCTGTCATACGACGTACCGCGCTAATCAATCCTGTAGTCTGCCGTTCCCAGCTCGAGCCCTCCTGACATGGCACCTTGGTCCCCTCCTCGTGAAAACCCTCACTATGTCTGGGTGCCTGAGGGGTCCTGCTTTCCTCCGTCGTACCTTAGGCGCTGTCTCCGTGAACGCCACAGTCCTCCCGGCACGGCCATACAATCAACTTTCGACGATTCTTGTCTCCTTTCTGCCTCGGGATACAGCAAGAATTCTAAGTCGCCATCTCGTTCTCGTTCCATTCGTCGCCGCGCCTCAAACAGCGCCTATCCTACCTGCACAATAGATGTCACGTCTACACACACCACGGCCACGGTTCCGTCCGTCCCCGTTCGCACGAAACCACGCCGCTGGTCTATTAGCGTTCCACCGAGTCACCTTAGTACTGAGTTTTTGCATCGTCAACTCGAGTTTCAGCGCCTCAATGCTACTATTGGAATCGACTCTGCCCAGTCAGACGCTTGGAACGAAGCCCCGCCGCCTCCTTTGCCTTCTATCAAGGTATCTACTTCGACTGCGACTATTGCGGTGTCTGTCCCTGGCTCCCCTGAATCACCCACACCCAACCCCGAGCCTCTTGCTATTCGACGAGGAAAGAAGATGCTTACCCCGCTCACTCTTCACACCTCCAAGCGTACGCATGAAGAGTATCCAGACATTCCTACTGCCTTTCTCGGCACTCCATCCGCATACTCGCCTCATTATCAGTTTTCTTCGCTGAATGCACGACCCGACACCGAATCTCTCGCAGTCGGGGACATGATCAACGCGTTACGATCACAGGTTGCTGGCTTAAAGCCTTCGTTTCTCGCAGAAGATCGCGCTCCTCTGTCAGACAAACCACCACCCCCGACTAATTCATTTTCCGTGAAGTCTTCAGATATTGTCCCAAGCATCAGTGAAGATGATTGGGCTTTTGCGCACGAGTTGATGTCGCGATACAGTGATCTTACTCAGTCGAAGACACCAAGTAAGGAAAAACGTAGTCGAAGACAGGCCACTTCCACAAGAAAGTCTCTTACACCCGAGACTAGTTCACTGGACGTAATACAAAGTAGCAGAGCGCGACGTGCTTCCGTACCACTGGCGGTATCTACCCCGAAGAACCGACCAAAGTCGAGTTCGGCACCACGGACTGACCTTATGAAGCTCGAAAACAGCTCAACTACTGCAGGACAAGGCAAAGCTTCGCGTTCGACTACTCTGAACGTTGGAAATCGCAGACGCGTGCCCCGCCCGGTTTCCAGCCCTGGTCTATCATCCGGCTTAAGGTCTCCCGCAGGCAGCTCCCTTGATACGTTGCCTGGCTCCTCGAGGAGCGAATCTTCCGCTAAGCGCCCTCTAGGAATATTGAAACACGCGAAGAGCGTCCGTTTCGCTGATATGCCTAAGAAAGGTGATGCAGAAGACACTACGCCGTCAGTCGGTCAGCCTCGTGCGGGTACCTCGAAAGAGAATGGGACACCCTCGTCGCTTCAGCCGTCTCCTCTGCGCGCGTACTTTGTGCCTGCAGAATTAAACATACCAACTCCATCGAAACAGTCACAAGCAACCCCAGTGTCTGAGGAAGCCACTCGTATCTCAACTGCAAGTCGACGCAGTTCCGTTCAGCCGCCCTCCACTCAAACAGCAACCTCGCGCACGCCCGCGTTCGGCACACCCACGTCTCCCGTTGTTCCAGTGGCGTCTGACAAGGTTAAGCTCTCCAATTCTCAACTGGCGGCCAAGACATTTTCTTTGCTGGCCAGAGAGCATGATAAAGATAGAGAGAACATTCCGCTCGCGCTGAGGACCCAGCGGCGCATGAGGAGGTATACGCAAGCTGACGAGAATGTTGCTCGGCGGGCATCAGGTGGGGAAGGAGGCGGTCGCAAGCACAGGTTATCGAGCCCATTGAAATCTTTTTTGGAGAGGTTGCGAGCCTAAGTTATATATATTTCTGCACAATCGTTTAGTATAGTATAGTCTTAGGTGTGATAGGACTGGGTCGAATGAATGAGGATTGGTGTCGGGTATATTGAACGTCTATAGAGCACAGCCACAGTTGAGCTGAACTGAAGTCGTCGATTCCACAATGGGAGCGCGTGTTCAATTCGCCTGTCGCCCTTGCCACCTCGCCTCCACGACTACTTCTGCCATCACCCAAATCTTTCTAAATTAGCCAAACTGCCTGCTAACGTAGCAAAGCGTCATTCAAAAATGCCGCGGGGTATTCCCAACGTCAAGCGCGATGAGTCTCAGGGGATGCGGTACACCAACTTTCATGTGCCAGCGCAGTACGTACCAAGCACCGCGCGCAAAGTCGTTCCACTGAAGTGCTTTTCGAAGGCTCAATCCAAAGCACATGAGTACATCATACCTAAAGTCCGAGTCGCAGACAATATGGGCTCGGAAGACGGCGCGTAACAAAACTGCAGCAGACGAGCCCCCACCAGAGGTGCGTCCTTCTATCACCTCGTTATTCAATCCACATATATTAATACCTACGTACTGATATGTACGGCGACTTTCGCAGGGACGCCGCGGTTCGCATGTCATCGTCATTCACCCTGGCTCACGTTTTCTGCGCGTGGGGCGCGCGTCCGACGTTACGCCTCTGACTGTACCAAATGTCATCGCCCGGAAGACCATCAATGCCCCCGAACCCTCGTTCTTCAAGGGAATCTCGCGTCCACGGAACGGTCGCACGCGTCCACCTCCGCCGCCGCCCAATGGCGATGAGTACGCGGTAGCCCGAGCATCCGATGATCCGGTACGTGTCCCCATGTACAACCCCGCTTGTTCTTTCTGAGGCGCGTTCTGACGCAAGCGGCGTGTTGCGTGGATAGTTTGATGAAAAGATTGAGGTGATCCAGGTGTCGCTGCGCGACCGAATGCGGTTCTACAAGTTACGCATGACGCCAGATGCGGCGATCAAAGCCACGGGGTTCAATGAGCAACTAAAACCCGAGCTCATCCCAGAGCAAAACGATCCGTTTCGCGTAGACTGGATATACGACATTGCGACAGAACCCTATTATGTTGGCGAAAAGGTGCGCCAGGCTATTCCAAGGTATAATTATCTCATGTTTTCCAGGCATTGCGGCTTGCAGATCCTGAAAAGCAGGGGTATATTGTGAGGTGGCCAATCATGGGCTCTAGATTCAACACGAGAGACTATCCGTCGATTGCCATGATTATCGATGATATCGAAACCATACTCGAGACAAGCTTGCAGGGCTCATTCGGTGTTAGTCGTAGCGATTACAAGGTAACTCTTCGGCGAACTTCACGCCATAAGCGCGCGTATTTACTGAATCATACCTAAGGACTACTCGGCGGTTCTGGTAATACCCGACTATTATGATCGGCCATACGTCCGTGACATGATCCAGCTGTTGCTGGTCCGTATGGGGTTTAAGCAGCTGTGTGTCCAGCAGGTACTCTCTGGTTTTCCTTGGTGTGGGACGCCTGACGAGCTGGCTAGGAATCGCTGGCCGCGACATACGGGGCAGGGATATCTAGTGCTTGTGTTGTCGATATTGGCGCCACGACTGTGAGTATTGCGTGTGTGGATGAAGGTATGGTTGTACCCGAAACCAGGTCGGTCTTCCGCTTCCATGGGTGGCGTGTGTCTCAAGGTTGGCTAGGATTTTTCTGAATATGGGAGGAGACTATATCACAGAGTTTCTGTACGTCCTACTCGACAGGATCTGTTTCCCATATAGGGACATCAACCTTGCTCGGTCTTACGACTGGATTGTAATGGAAGATTTGAAGAGCCGGCTCTGTACTCTCACGGAGGTGAGAGTGCCCCAACTTCGTTTTTTATCTCCCTAGCCGGAACGTTGATGTAGCAAATTAATAGGAAAACGTTGCACTCAACTTATACGACTTTGTTGTGCGGCGCCCTAAGCAGCCTGCTGAGAAGTATGGTTTGCGCGCTTACGACGAAATTATCCTCGCACCTATGGTCGTTCTGGTTGTCTCCAAGCTCCCCACGGGCTGACATCATCCCATATAGTGCCTTTTCGAGCCGCGTGTAATCGACTTCGAAGGACTCAAGCAGGTCATGCGATCATCGCAAGACCCAGGAGTATCAGAGGATATCATAGATATACACAACCCACGGGATGCACTGATGGAGAAATATGTTAGCGGTCCTGCAACCTGATTCGCCTGTCGATCCGAATTGATGCCCTTTCAGACACAGGCCATGATTATATCCACGCAACACCTATTCGCGCCACGAAACCTCCCTCTGGAAGGCGCTAGTGCACAGGGTCCAGAAGCTCCGCCATCGGGCCAGCAAACTCCTGCCGTTGTAGCACAAACCAGCGACTTGCCGTCAGAAACGCCTGCACTGGCCAAATCGGACGTGGCGTCTGCCTCTGATACGCCAATTGAAGGGGAGGCAATGTCTAAAGCACCGACGCCACCGCTACCATCATCGACGGTAGGCGCGGACGAAGCTGTGCCAGAGACAGTCGCCGCAAGTCCTGGGACAGGCGAAGCGGCAGGAACCGGCTCCGGGGGTTTCAATCTTGACATCGCATTCGAAGCAAGCAAATTGCCGATGGATGTCGCGATTTTCAACAGCGCCCGCGCTGCCGGCGGAGACGAGAAAATCCGCAAATACTTACAGGCAGTCCTTGTCGTCGGCGGCACCGCCCTCGTGCCCGGCATCTCACACGCGCTCGAGAGCAGGTACGTCTTGTCGCACGTTTTGATTATCGATTGTCTCAGGCATTTGTCGACAGGCTGCAGGCGATCGCGACGCCGTTGGTAGCGAATATGGACAAAGTGCAAATCATCCCCCCTCCGAAAGGTGTTGATCCGCGTGTGCTTGTGTGGAAGGGCGCCGCAGTACTTGGGAAAATGGATGGTGTCTCAGATTTATGGCTGACGGTCAGCGATTGGGTAAGCCTCAGAAGCTAAAACACGCATTTGATACACTGGCGCTTACCCTCGCATTCAGGACCTCTTGGGGATACGCGGGCTTCGCGAGCGATGCTTCTACTTATAAATCGCTTCAATTCTGCCTGCCTGCTGTGTACTGAAACAATTATTCCATGACACTGGCTACCTACCCTGAGTCGATTGATATACCGGAGAAGAAGCTATGGAAGACGTATGATTACTTTTTTTTCGATCTCTGCGCACCCGAGGGTGTGCACAGCATGCTGCGCAGCGTGCCCACCGCAAACTCCCTGAACCCCCAACCCCCCCCCCACCCCTCCGAGTTTTCCTAGAGTGAGTTATGCGGCTCGCCTTTTGCCGTGTGATGTGAAGATGTGTGAAGAACGCCACCTGTTGCTGCGCTTGCTCACGTGTCCAACCCCAACGTTACGCATAAGTCTGGTGGGTCTTATACGCGATGACCTGCGTCAAGGGGATCACTAAGCCGACAATATTGGAGTAGGCGCAGTTGGGGTGCCCATTGCCGACTGCGAATGGCGAATGATGTAGATTGTTGACATGTCTACGATCCCATGATGGTAGGTTGAGTGTGTGAGTTTTGTCGAGAAGCGAATGTTCCATTGCGGGGCTTGTCGTATTTTCTGATCATGAACTTTACCAGTTCGGCCTTTCTTCACACATGTCAACTGGTACTCGGCCCCGTTTCCTTTCTCCGGAAGTAACCGTGCGTTGAAGGAGGTAGGGAAAGGCGGCAAGACCTATTCGGAATTTCGTGCACGACCCCGCACCTGTTCCGGGTAACCACACAGACAATTGGGGGTACATGCACAGTACCTTTTCGCGTCGCTAATCAGATAGCCCCCTTGAAGGTGGACAAAATCGAGCATAAAAGTGAGTAAGTAGATCCGTTGAGGGTGTTGTTAGGACGTTATATCGGGTGAATGGCGATCATGGCGACTGCAAGCGAGATCGATGCAAAGGAGGTAGGGAAACAAGTGCAGTATCAGGCTTAATTACGGGCACGACGTAAATGCATCAAATCACAACTTGATCCCACGCCGTACACGCCATCATAACTTAACGTCTGGGAAGTCCTGGCAGCGTGCTTGGTCAAGCGGTCACCACATGACCCATTGATTTCATTGCGGACCTGCCTACAGACAAGTCTCGTGGTCGCCAGATGTGGCACTCGGCACGTCAAGCGAATTGGTCGTGTTCCCTTAGGTACGGTAGAAGACCTGCATGGGACCCCTGTGACGGTCCTCTGTCCATTTCCTGCCTCTTTGACACTTCTAAATGGGGTAGGTATACATCTGGTGAATCAGTGAACACATTGAACACGAAGCGCAGTTTCTCCATTAACACGCCCTTTTAGATCGTCTGAAAAGCGGTAAGCGACAAAAAGACAGGCAGATGCGGAACAAGGCAATTAAACAGCTTCGGCGGCCGGTTGGAGCGTCTCAGGGACGGACAGCCGGTCCCTTCTCCCACGATGTAACGGGTAAGTAGAAAGCCCCCTGAAGAGGCGTAAAGTACCGTAGGAACTTGGAAGTGGTGCCCCTGGTAGTACACGTCGAGAAAACCAAAAAGCAGACTTGCCAAAATGACTCAAATGAGAGAGTGCAGTTCGAGTAGTCCTCGCCCGGTATCTAGGTTTTTGTACCTATCTTCGTGAACCCAATCAATAAAAAAACCAATCGATTCTAGAGAACGGTACTCACTGTGGACACGTGAGTTTAGGACGGTTCCTCAAGAAATTTACATGCAGTTTTAGGAGGGTCGCTTATCAGATATTCAGAGAAGGGCCCCACCAGTGCGGTTTATGTATACTGTAGTGAGCGCGTGCCACGAACGGCCATTACCTTCCCACTCTGCTGTGGACTGCACTTGGATATCCGCTCCATGGAGTTCCGCGAGTTATTCTCGTCTCCGAGAGTAGGAATAGATGGTGTGGGGTCGCGTTTCATTGCCCCAAAGAAAGTTTCGTTATTCCCCTTAGCTGTCTGAGCCGATGTTGAGTATGGCGTCGGTGATCGCCGTCTTTCTCTTGGAAGCGTGTCTGGAAAGTTCCCCACGTCCAGAGGCCTGTAGAACAGGGCACGTCGGACTACTCGCTTATTGTCGAGGCGACGCCGCTTGAGGATAGCTGTACACCCAGGGCTGCACCTTAAACATGGCTGAATTGGAATGAGTACTGGGCGTCATTGTAAGGGAGAGTTCAGCCAAGAACCGCTCTGGGGACTCATCGTCGTGTACTGTACGGCAACTTGGTCGGCAAGTCACATGGATGAGTCATTCCTCCCCCCCGTGTGAACAACTTGAAGGTCTTCGTGAATCGTGATGGCACCGACCTGGCCGACATCTCCGACTCGACGCAGCCGATTCAACCGTAGGTAACGACCAAATATAGACCTACGAAGGGTACTACTGCCATGCATATGCATTTCCTTTGAAGTTCACGGGGAGGAAGGGCTTCCGCAGAGTCCGTGCGCCACTGGCACCTGGGAACTGCTCGTGTCATCTGGTTACCAATAGAATAGAACACGCATGGCATTGGCCGTCACTCCAACTTCCTCTCACACAAGCTCCCATGATGTTGAAGTTGGCTCGCACTGCAAACGTCTTATATTTGCTTCGTCTCGGCGTACATGAACTCGAGTCTTGGTCGGGCGGTAAAACGTATATGCTAGCTCGCGGTTGGATTATGAATTACGCTACTTCTCGCTCCCACGGGATTGCCGAGGGCTCCGGGTTGGTCAACAGAGACGAAGAAGCATCATGTCAAGGTTGATTGTACTTCTATTCTGATATCGCGATCCCCCGTAACAATTGTGCCGGCAGCCTCTCTCAGTTCATCACGCGGATATCACCTGTCTACAGTTGTTTGGGGCCCCTCTGTCCTTTCTCACGAAAGTCGTTGCGTGCCACGCCGCTGCTCGTGGGGATACGCCGTTCGCGCCACAGTAATCTGCAGTGGAAGGTCTGGCATTTCACGATAAAGGAAGGACTGACCCCGCAAGTTGTTCATTCCGCCCGCTGTGGTGATTAGTGGTTCACCGGGGCCCCCGTAAATTCGCTCATACACATTTACCCTGAGCGACGTCTTGATGTGCGTCGCCTTTGCACGAAACAAACTTCTGTCTGTCGTCCGCTTGTCAAGGTACATTTGACATCACTCCACTGATGTCGTGGCGTTGTCAGCTGCGTTACCCTCTCGTTCGACGGAGGAACAACAGTTCAGCTGGACGCCAGCGTATTGGACCCAAGACGGACATACGAATACTTGGAAATAATACGCCGCACCTGTTCGGCTCGACCCTTTCTTCTAACCCCCTTCATGACCTTTTGGGAACAACCTATGTGTTTGATGCCTTTGATGTGCTTCGCTATGACCTTTGACTGGCCGACAAGTAGTTTTATTAGCAAACACATGGGACATGTGGGTACCTCCTTCCTAACTCTTGCATGAAATAGGAGATCATACTTCTCATTACGAATGAATAGCCTATTGTGCCACTGACTATAGATATATTTCCTGCACTTGTCACTCATCACTGAATTGGCTTCCAGATATGGTCACCTCCACGAAACCATGGGAACCGCCAGTAGCAAATCGACGCCCAACCTGCTGCGCAAGCCTCCAGCGGGGATAAAGTGGCATCTCGGGGATGGGGGTGCCACAATCCGGAAGGCGCGCATGCATGTGCCAGCGTGATTTTTTTCTCTGCACTGGACATCCAATTGCCTAAACCTAGACTTGTCCATGCGTCCCTTGCACAGTGAATTTCATCACTGCGCGCTGCGGTCGGGCTCAGGCGTTGCCGCTCACCGTGTCTGCTTCGCAGAGACCACCCAAGGGGGATGAAATTCGACACATGCTCCGCGACCCACAAGCGCCGTTCTGCTCTTCTGACGGTACCCACCCACGAGCTGCACTGATCCTGTGACTTGCTCTGATCCCCCTCCCTTTCTTCGGTACGATCGAAAGTGTTGTAGCGCCCTGTTGGTCAAAACAATAACCCCCTCAGGACCATCAATTACTACAATGGGCGAACCTGTTAGGGGATATAGATCCGTGTCTTCGTTGGACCCTCAGAGCAAGTGCTACAACTGCGAGGCAGAGCGCCTAATTGACTGCCTAGTCAGCATGACTCCAGGAAGCGCCGTTGGGGAATGGAGGTCAGTTGATGGCCAATTGTGGCCGCAATGGAGTGGCCCAGACACAAGACCCAAGGCTGTGGGAAGGGTGGGAAGCTTAGAAAGGATACCGAAAATCCCAGCGAATCTTCGAACTCTTTGATAGTATTTGGGGTTTGGGCGTCATTGCGGTGGTCCAGTCCGAAGATAAAGCCGTTGCATGCCCGATAAAGGACCGCTGTAAGGGTGTCCAGCCTAACGGATGGCGTCTACCCACACGAAAAGTGGAAAGGTAAATAGAAGAATGACAACAGTATGGAACATACCCCAGTGAACTAAATTTGTGCGCGCACCTAGGACGTGGGACAAGTGACATAGTGGAGCCTGTAAGCTAGCTCACATTGAATAAGCGATGTAATAGCACAGGTCCGACGGCTGATTGTACTGCCGGCTGGAGAAGGGGGTGAGGTTCAGTGGATCACCAGCTCAAGAGAAAATGAAAATTTTTATAAAAGCAACAAACAAAAGGTTGTTCGGATCGTCAGGGATGACAGTGATGAGACAGAAACACGTGAAGCCGACGTGTCGTCGGGAAATAGATCACCCGTTATGTTTCATGGGGTTGGGGGAATAAAGTACACATAGACCCCGAGAAATCAAGGGTACGGAGATGCGCCGAGAAAGAGTGTCCTGCATTAAAGGATGCGTTTCTAACACGTTGGAAGGGCGGCCCTAGGAATGTTGTAAGTGGGAAGGGACCCACACCTCGACAGCGTCTTTGCACAGCCAACACAGCAACACGAAGAAGATGAGCAAGCAATCAACCTATTACAGTGCCCCCGCAGTCTTGATCCACGTTTTGAGTGCATGGTCCTGCACAGGATTCCAACAGCCGTGTGGAGGCCACTACAGCATAACCGGAGCAGCATGGCATCAGAGTGTACCAGTGTCGTCTCGATTCCATTGATCTACATTCTACATGCGACTGACTTGAAGTCGGAACACACCGACACGCGGACTTGACCTTGATCCAACGCGTTTCTCTGCACCCTCGATTGAAAACTGTCGTAGATCGCACGGAACATCATAGGGCCCCTTCAGGAGCACCCAGAATCCCATGCGAATTGGACGCAAATGCGAGACAGGAAACGAACACGCTCCACGTGCCACGCGAGTGTGTTGTGCTGTCGCCAACTTTGGACCATAAGTAAATGATCGCACGATCGGAGCCTGGCAGCAGGCAGCTTCCCTCCGGTTCAATCGGCGCCGCCATCCAGAAGCAGGCAACGTACCCTGGATGACCAAATCCGGTTCGGGACCAAAGGGGAAAATAATCAAGACAATAGAGGAAGCCCGGGACACGTGTATGACGTGCGGTCTCAACGATCTCAACAACGATGTAATTCACAAGTATAGAAGCAGCTCCGGAGTCTCGGTGGACTCGGGTACAAATTAGGCCCTGTCGCGGCGTCAGCGCGGTGGGCGCAGCATGGAAGCTGTTTAGCGCCATCCGCAAGGCTGCTCCCACTCTAAACGATGAGCCCTATCATGGACGCTGGCGACAGCTCATGTCCTTGCTTCCCGTTATCTGCCTTCTCATTCAGGTATGTCCCAAGTTTTTTTTCTCTTGGGACCCTGATGTCGTGCGGTGATAGAAGACCCCTTGACTGGACTCGAGTTGGTAAATGAGAACTCTATGAGGAGAAATTGGTGCACTCGAGGAGATTCCGTGTGCTGTTTCGGAGGCTTCCCAATTTATGTTAATAAC